>OY728123.1:89610958-90858799 GCA_963277665.1 Viscum album | reverse complement strand
TGAAATACCCCGTTCCTGGGTATTGGGCACTTCAGCACATAAAATTCAAACACTAACTATGGAAAGGCACAAACCACCTTCCTCGACGTTGTGAGATTGATATAAGTGAATCTAAGGCCTTGAATCACCCTAGAATTCCATAGATCTGCAAAAAAATGAAAAAGTTCAACTGAGGATATCTCATGAGATAGGATAAAACTGGATATGAAGTTCTAGAAGAAGGAAGAACTCACCGATATGAATCCAACACAACCTACATAGTTTAATTCAGAGAATGTATGGCGAGTTGGGGGATCAGAGATGATCCGTGTCCATACAATCGCTCTTGGAAGAGACAAACAAAGAAGAATAGGGTTCTGTCGATTAAACACGACCCCGGTCCATTTATTAAAAAAAAGAAAGTACAAAACTTGTTTTTTAAAAGTACAAGGCGTGTACTTGACTTTTCCAGCCTCCACTTTAGGCGGTCTCTAGGTCACCACACATGGCTGTGTACTCAGCCATTATATGGCCAACACATGGCTACTTGCGACACCTGAGTACATGACATGTACTTATAAGTACACGGTGTGTACTCCAGAAATTTACAGAAATTTCCCTTTTCCCTAAAAAACAACCAGAAAAGAAAACATACTTGAAAAGAAGATCATGGTTCTTACAAAATTTTCCCCTTAAAGAAATTTTTCCCCGAATTTCACTAGTAAGGCGGCATAGAAGAAGAATCCCCGAATAGCTCCGGCCACTGAAATCATACATCATCCTCCCTCTCCCAAGTCTCATCCTGTACTTTCTTGTGATTCCATAGCACTCGTACTAGAGGAACAGACCAACCACAAAGAACCTTGGCACTTCGATCAACAATACAGATAGGATACTCCTCGAATGAGGCATCCACCTCTAACTCAATCTCTTTAGGTTGAAAAACCAGATATGGGTCTGAGAAGTAATGTAAAATCTAAGAAATGTGGAAGATATCATTCATTTCTTGTTACCTCTGAGGTAACTGCAACTGATAGGCAACTGGTCTGACTCTCTCCAAAATCTCAATCGGTCTGACGTACCTCAGTGAAAGCTTACCCTTATTTATTATCTCCCAATGTACCATCCTCAGTGTGACACGTAGGAAAACCTAATCTCCAACCTCGAACTCTAGAGGCCGTCTTCATTGATCAGTATAAGACTTCAATCCTGACTGTGTAGTATCCATCCTCTTTCGAATCAACTCTAGCTTCTCTATGGTCTCCTGGACAAGATGAGGTTCCCGAATAGTTGCATATCTTACATCCAGCCAACATAAGGTTGATTGGCATGACCTACCATACAAAGCCTCATAAGGTTCCATCTGAATAGTTTCTTGAAAACTATTTTTGTAGGAAAACTCTACAAGTAGTATGTGCTTCTCCCAAGAACCTCCAAAATCCAGGATGCATGCTCGAAGCATGTCCTCAGGCACCTAAATCATACGCTTGGACTAGCCATCTGTCTAGGGATGGTATGCTGTACTCAAAAGTACTTGTGTACCCAAAGCCTTATGAAGTCCCTGCCAGACCCGAGAAGTTAAATGTGCGTCCCTGTCTAAAACAATGAAGTGTGGAACCCCATGTAGATGTACAATCTATTGGATGTACAACCTTCCCATCTCATCAATACTGAAGGTCTCTGTGATCAGAAATAAGTGAGAAACCATTGTGAGTCTATCAATGACAACAAAAAATGCATCATTCCTTCAAGGTGACCATGGAATACCTATCACTAATTCCATAACGACATCATTCCATTTCTACTCAGGAATGGGTAACTGTTGCAAAAACCATGCTAGTCACTGATGCTCCACCTTCACCAACCAATAGCTGGAACGTCTCACGAAAAACCCAACAACATCTCTCTTCATACCTGACCACCAAAACTGATGGTTTAGATCACAATACATATTCGTGATACTAGGATGAACTGCCCAAACTGAGGAATTAAAGTCCCGCATCATCTCCTCTTGTATGTATACTGGAACCCATACGTGCCCAAGAAAACGCAATATCTCACCCTCACCTACTTTCCACCCAATAATAGGGTCCTCTCCTGTAACACTCTCCCATACGACAAGGACTTCAAAAACTAATAACTACCTCATTCACACTCGATCAATAAGAGTAGAGGTAACGACTATAGAAGACAGAAACGTCTGCCCCTGTATGTCGTGCACCTCCAAATGAATCTCAGAGAACAGATCCATAAGCTGGAACTCACTGTTGTCCTCCTAAACATCTTGTACCTGAGTCCTCCTACTCAACGCATCAGCCACAACATTTCCCTTCCCAGGCGTGTAGGCAAGCTCAAAGTCAAACTACTGAAGGTACTCAACCAACCTTCACTGTCTCAAATTCAGATCGCACTGGGTGACGATAAACTTGAGACTTATTTCATCAATGAAAATTGCAAAATTTTCTCCCAGAAGATAATGTCTCCAAAAAAATAAAGCATGAAAAACAATATCCAAATTGAGATCGTGCATTGGGTAGTTCCTCTCACATGGACTCAACTTTCGGGACACGTACGCAACAACCCCTTCTCCCTACATAAGCACTACTCCCAGCATGATACCTGATGCATGACAGTAAACGGTATTGCTCTTTCCTGGCTCTGGAAAAACTAGTATCGGTGCTGAAGTCAACCTCCCCTTCAGATCCTAAAAGGATACCTCGTAAGAATCTGACCATAATTACTTCACACCCTTCTTAGTTAGACCCTTCAGTGGTGCTGCTAAGCATGAAAAGTCTTATATGAAACGTCTATAGTAACCAGCCAACCCTAGAAAAATATGCACCTAAAAGACATTCTTTGGTTTCTCCCAGGAAACTATGGCTCTCACTTTCTATGGGTCTACTGATACTCCTGTAATTGAGATAACATGATCCAAGAAGTGAATTTGGTCCTTCCAAAAGTGGAATTTTGATAGCTTAGCATACAATGGATGTTCTATCAGTGCACTCAAACTGATCAAAAGATGTGTGGAATGGTTGTGTTTAGTGTGAGAGTACACCAAGATATCATCCACGAAGATCACCATGAAAGAATCCAAGTACGGATGGAACACAAGGTTCATCAATGCCATGGAGACTGCATGCACGTTCATGAGACCGAATATAATAACCACGTACTCATATTGACCATACCTACTCTGGAAGGATATAAGAGGTACATCTGATGGTCTAACATGCAACTGATGGTATCCGAACTTCAATTCAGTCTTCAAGAACACCTGGGCTCCTCGAAGCTGATCAAAGAGATCATCAATCCTTGGAAAGGGATATCGGTTCTTAACCATCAACTGGTTCAACTTCCGATAATCCACAAAAAGTTAGAGGGCACCATCCGCCTTCTCCGCAAACAGGACAGGCGAACCCCAAGGAGATGTACTAGGTTAAATGAACCCCTTAGCCTACAACTCCTCCAACTGCTTCTTGAGCTCCTGTAACTCTGGTGTAGCCATCCTATAAGGAGGAATAGACACTAGTTCCACTCCTGGTATAAGATTAATAGAAAATTCCACCTCTCGCTTCGGAGGAAAACCTGAAAAGTCCTTTGGAAAGACATACCTAAAATTATCCACCACTGGAGGAAAGTCCGTCTGCGATATCCCCTGGTCATCCAGATATAGACAAGAAAACTGGGTTGTATCTCCTCCCAACCCATGATGCTCAGGTCCTACTCTGCTTGCCTAGATATCCCACTCACCCTTATGATGAAACGATCCACCCTTTGGTAATGTGAAACACACCCTATGATGATAGTAGTCAAAAACAGCTTGTAAGGGAACTAATAAGTCCATTCTAAGAATGATGTCATAGACTGTCATCTCTAAGATGTTGAGGTCCCATAAGAAGAGGAACCCACCAACCTCAAGAGGGAACTCCTTTCATTGACGTACACTAGTTGTTCTTGTCCCCAATAGAGTGTCTAGCATCGTGACATCAATAGAAGAAAATATACAAAGCCCAAGGCTCTCCATAATAGTAATAGATATAATGCTATGAGAAGCCCCTATTTTGAAAAGATCCAAAGCTAAAACTGAGGCAACTAGGATCATAACTCGAACTGTAGAGGGTCTGAGATCCTACTCCTACTGGGTCTCCTCCAATGAAAACTTTTGACCTGCACCGTGGACCTACAACTCTACCCGACCACTCTGAGCTAATCCACCCTATTGTCGCTGAAATCCTGGTGACTGGATACCACGACAAGGACCTCCACCTCGGCCTGAACGACCAGAATAACTCTAGTTCCTAGACTAGTGTGAAGTTAGTGGTGCTACTCCCGAATGCGGAGTCATAGAAGAACCCCTGTCAGCAGCTTTTGGTGAGGAGAATTGACAGAACCACTAAAGATGAGCCATATTTCCGCAATATTGGCACTCCAAAAGGTCTCTCGGACAATGTGGTCTGGTATGTCCGACATTCCCGCACTAGTACCATACCACCTGGATCCTTGAAGGTGCATCCTGCCTACTCGAATCTCCACATGTAGACTCCCTACAATGCTTCATACTATCAGCCAGAGAAATACCAACTCTGGATGCTGAACCGCCCTATCCCATAGCTCTATAATCCCTCAAGTTGCACTTCGTGATCAGAACCTAGTTGACTGTGGAAGTGAGGGAAGTCAATATAAAGATGTCCACCTGAGATCAGATATCCTTCCTGAGACCATCCTCAAACTTCCATGCCATGAAAAACTCATCACCTCCTCGAAGGGGTTTAAAACACTGTATATATGTGAAGTGAGAAGAATAGTCCATAACTGAAAGAGTACCCTGCTCCAGACTCATTAACTATCAGGCTTGATCGACCCTAAAAGTCTCCGGGTAGAAGTAGTCGTAGAAGGCATATTAAAACTCATACCATGCCATAACCTGCTGTCATCCTGCCTCTGAGATCACATCCCACCATCTCTTGGAGGAATCCATAATCTTATATGTTGTGAGATTGACCCTCATCTCCATAGGTGTCTCCAGATGCTTAAATATCATCAACATGACTTCTATCCATGACTCTACATCCCAAGGTCCTCCTTTCCCTATGAAGTTGGGAGGATTCTACTGCTAGAAAACCCACATTAATTCTACCATTGATGGGGAAGTAGGAGATACTCCCTAGAAGGTCTACATGAACCTCAAAAATCCCTCTCGGAACTATGCATCGGAACCCGTATCCAGGATAATGGTTGGTGCCAAGACTAGCAAAAATGGAGGATCTGTTGGTAGTCCCTGATCAGCCATGTCCGGTGTCTGATCTCTACCATAAATCTAGCATACAACTGGAGGACTTCTTAGCAGCATGACTCAGTGAGGTCAAGCGCACACCTAAGATCAAGATTATCAAGGAAAGAAACTTAGATGTGCAATAAGGGAACAGGAGAAATAATTCATTCAATTTTTTTTTCAAAACATGGGTACATGAAATGTATAATTCTTACACAATGTATTCCCTTAAGCCTTCACATGGGAGTGTACTTCTACCAACTCAGTTCATGTAACACCCTACACACACGAAATGTTGTGCTAACACAATGCGTGTACTTGAATCCTCTTTCCTGTCCCGAGTTCCTCTACACGTCTAAGCTACACAGTTCTCCAAGAACAAGACCACATGATGTGTTAGTGCCAGACATGGTGTGTACTAGATGAACTTCACTGAACCGTGTTGTTAGTTACACGGCCGGTTACATGGCTGACTCTACACAGCGTGTTTATGATAGACATGACGTGTACATAGAAGGATTTCACCACCCTGTGTTGTTTGTTACATGATCTGAATCAAGGGTTACACTACAAATCATGTTCAAGATTGAAACAGTGTGTATGACTTAAGTTTTCAACCATCCATGTCATTAGTCACACAGGTGGACATATGGTCTACACAACACATCATGTACGTCCAGCACATGGTGTGCTCTACCATGATTTCCCAACCCTGTGTCTCTGCCCACATAGCCAGTGACATGATTAGATACTACACAACATTTACATATAGAACACGATGTGTATTTAATAAAAACTATTAATTCCAAAACATAAGGACACATGTCATGTATTTATCATTACATGCTGTGTATTTTGGGTTCTTTTGGAAAGTAAGCCTCAGAAACTACTCCAGAACCTATAAAACACCGAAAAAAACCTTAAGGAGACAAATTCCAATCAATGAGGGACCATAATCCCCGAGAATCAAAGTTTGGAATCTTATACATGTCATTTTCAAGCATAATAGTTTAGTGATCCACCAAATTCTGATCCATGGGGGCCCATAACACCTAAAGAACCAAAGTTTAACATTCATTCAAATGAAACCTTACACAATTCAATACCCTATCAAAATCAGGTATTCTATCAAAGCATCTATCACAACAACATGCATATCTAGCACAACATAAATCACAAAAATATGAAATCACTAATGCACCCTAAATGGCATGGCATAAATGCATGACATGTGATTTCTAACAAGTTCCTATATGATGCATGAGATGGAATTCCATCATCTCATTGTGTTGCAATAGAAATAGATCCTTAATAATATCAATGATAACCACACAAAACATGTGAATCACTTAGCGGTGAAATCAAATCAACTGTAAAATTGAAAAACTAGAAAAATTACAATAATGAGATATATTGGGTTTTCCCTATACAAGGGTTAGTTACTCCTAGGAAAAACATATTACCAAGTACCTATTCTTTCCTATCCCAGGATATAGGCTCCAAATAGTAAGTCAAGAAGAAAAGAAAACCTCTGATACCACTTGGTAACATCCTGGTTAAGGAAGCTGCCTAGAGGCACTCCGTACCCGATCGTTCAAATGGATTAAAGCACATTTCCTCGAACGCTAGAGGCTGTTGACTAGCAGCGAGGGCCTTGGGTGTGATAGTGGGGAAACTATGCCCACATTGGAAGAGTAAGACAACGGAAGTAAAATAGAAAGATATAGAGGATGTAGTAATAACACCACACAACAGTAATCAACAAAAGACTGGAAGTAATAACTAGGGCACACACAAATAAATGATGCATTATACGTATGTCAAGGAAAGAATCCAAACAAATCACAATGGAGAAAACAGTACTAAACTGAAGTAAAAAAGAAAGAAAGTAAACAGCTCCACAACATCGCAAGCTTTAGCGTGTCCCATGCTCCCCAACTCCACAGCAATCAAGTACCTGATGTAGAAGGGTGCTTGTCCTTATCTATACCTACCACAATATAATCAGTGTGGGCCCAAAAGCATGACCCAAACAGGGTTTGAGACTAATCCCAGTAGGGAACCACCCCAAGATCTATGCCTAACTTTCAATGAATATATATGGAAGGAAATAAGCAAAAGAGGTAGTAAAAAAGGATGTACTCAAAAGGGATCAGTCCTACAGTTTCATTTATAAACATTTACTTTTAAGTATTTAATCAACCAAACACAAATACAATCAAACCTCTGGGTAGTTCTCATAGCCTGACCCCTCTGGTTCACAATATAAGGAAAGACATACCAAAGACTCTCTGAGTAAGCACTCACCGTAAATTCCCCCTTTATTCAAATGTGACCAAAGACTCTCCGAGGAAGCACTCACCGTCAATTTCCCATATAGTCTTTTAGGGATAAACTACAAACACTATGAGGAAGCACTCAATGTCAATTCCTCCTGTGGCCTTGTAAGGTAACTATAAACACTCTGAGGTAGCACTCAATGTTAATCCACCCTATGGGATCCTAGTGTGATAATTATAACAGACACACTGGGAAAGCCCTAAACATCAATTTCCCCTATGGTCTCACTACACCAGGTTCTCGCAGCACCGGGTAAAGCAATCATGAACAAAAAATAATCAGCAGTCTAAGTAAACCTCAAGAACTAATTGGATAAACAAACTACAATATATCATAGCATGTCAGATAATATTTACTCCACCCTAACAATACTAAGCATGGAAAGAAAAGCAGCAGCCTAACAGGAAAAGCTAGACCAAAAGGTCAAAACAAGAAAACATGGGAAAAACATCCATATCATGACAAAGTTAATCCTATTCCCAACAATTAACCTCTATCCAAAACAAACAAGGAATATCAGGTAATAATAGGGCTAAAACCATAAACACACAATACCCCATTCTTGGATATTGGGTACTTTTTCACATAAAATTCAAAGACTAACTACGAAAAGACACAAACCGTCTACCTCAGCATCATGAGATCGATATATGTGAATTGTAGTCCTTGAATCACCCTAGAACGCTGTATATATACCAAAATGTTAAAACATTCAATCGAGGATATCTCGCGAGAGAGGAGAAATCAGGAGATGAACTTCTAAAAGAAGGAAAAACTCACCGATGCAGATCCAATGCAACCGACACAGTTTGGTTTGGAGAACAGATGGTGAGTCAGGGGCTTGGAGAAGATCTACAGTCGTACGATCATTCCTAGATGAGATGGATAAAGAAGAATAGGTTTCTATTGATTAGACGTGACCTCAGTATTTTTAATTAAAAAAATTAAATTACATAGCATATTATTTAAAAGTACATGGAATGTACTTGATTTTTCTAGCCTCTGCTTTAGGCGGTCTCCAGGTCACCACACACGGCTGTGTGCTCAGCCATTACAAGACCAACACATGACTACATGCTACAACTTAGTACACTACATGTACTTATAAGTACACGGTGTGTACTCTAGAAATTTATAGAAAATTATCTTTTCCCTAAAAGACATACAGAAAAGAAAACACACTGGAAAAGAAGATCTGGGTTCTTACAAAATTTCCACATTAAATAAATTTATCCCCAAATTTCCCTAGCAAGGAGGAATATAAGAACAATCGTCGAACAGATCTAGCCACTGCGATCGTACATCGGCCTCCCCCTTCCAAGTCTCGTCCTGTATTCACCTGTGCTGCCATAGCACTCGTACCATAGGAACAGACCAGCCATATAGAACCTTCATGATTCGATCAAAAATCCGTATAGAATTCTACTTGAACGAGGCATCCACCTCTTACTCAAGATATTCAGGTTGAAAAACATGAGATGCGTATGAGAAGTAATGTTGAAGCTGACAAATGTGGATGATATCATGCATAGTCTAGTACCTCTTTGGTAACTACAGCTGATAGGCAATCGGTCTGACTCTCTACAAAATCTCAAACGGTCTGACATACCTCAGTGAAAGATTACCCTACCTCATAATCCTCATGTGTCCCAACATGGTGTGACATGCAGGAAAAACTGATCTCCGACCTCAAACTCCAGAGGAAATCTTCGTCAATCAGCTAAAGACGTCTGTCACGACTGTGCAGTAGCCATCCCCTTCCGAATCAACTCTTTCTACTCCATGGTCTCCTGGACAAGATGTGGTCCCAACATAGCTGCCTCTTCTGTCTCCAGCCAACATAAGGTTGATCGGTATGGCCTACCATACAAAGCCAAATAGGGGCCATCTGAATAGTTGCTTGAAAACTATTATTGTAAGAAAACTTCACAAGAGGTATGTGCTTCTCCCAAGAACCTCTAAAATCCAGGATGCATGCTCGGAGCATGTCTTTAAGCACCTGAATCATATGCTCGGACTGACCATCTGTCAGGGGATGGTAAGTTGTACTCAAAAGTACATGTGTACCCAAATCCTTCTAAAGTCCCTGCCAGACCCGAGAAGTAAAACGTGTGTCCTTATCTGAAACAATGGATTATGGAACCCCATGTAGACATACAATCTATCAGATGTACAACCTTCCCAGCTCATCAACACTAAAGGACTCCTTGATTGGAAAGAAGTGAGCAACCTTCGTGAGTCTGTCAATGACAACCCAAACTACATCATTCCCTCACAGTGACCTCGGAAAACCTGTCATGAAGTCCATCGTGACATTGTTCCATTTCCACTCGGGAATGGGTAACTACTGAAAATTCCTTGTTGGTCGCTAATGCTCCACCTTCACCTGCTGATAGGTGGAACATCTCATGACAAACCCAAAACATCTCTCTTCATACCTTGCCACCAAAACTGATGGTGTAGATCAGGATACATCTTCGTGACACCAGGATGAAATGCCGAAACTGGGGAATGAAAGTCCCACATTATCTCCTCACATATGTCTACTAGCACCCATACGTGCCCATGAAAATGCAAGATCTCACCCTCACCTACTATCCACCAAGGAATAGTTTCCTCTCCTACAACAATATCCCATAGGACCAGGCCTTCAAAAAATGATAGCTACCTCATTCTCACTCGATCAAGAAGAGTAGAGGTAACAACTATAGAAGATAGAAACATCTGCCCCTATCTATTGTGCACCTCCAAATGCATCTCAGAGATTAGATCCATAATGTTCCACTCACTGATGGACTCCCTAACTTCTTGCACCTAAGTCCTCATGATCAATGCATCAACCACTGCATTTCCCTTCTCAGGTGTGTAGGTAAGGTCGAAGTCAAAATACTGAAGGTACTCAACTCACCTTCACTTTCTCAAATTCATATTGTGCTGACTGAAGATATACTTGAGACTTTTGTGGTCTGTGAAAACCAAAAAAAGCTCTCCCAAAAGATAATGTCTCCAACAACATAAATCATGAACACCAATAGACAACTTGAGATCATGAGTGAAGTAGTTCCTCTCATGTGGCCTCAACTACCGAGACTCGTACACAACAACCCCTTCTCTCGGCATAAGCACTATTCATAGTCTGATACCTGATGCATCATAGTTAAAAGTATAGATCTTGCCCAGCTCTGGGAAAACTAGTATTAGAGCTAAAGTCAACCTCCCCATCAGCTCCTAAATGGATAACTCACAAGAATATGAACACAATTACTTCACACCCTTCTTAGTCAGACCCTTCAGTGGTGCTGGTAAGCGTGAAAAGTCTTATATGAAACATCTATAGTAACTAGACAGCCCTAGAAAACTCTACACCTGAAATAAATTCTTCGGCTGCTCCCAGGATACTAATGCTCTCACTTTCTCTAGGTCTATTGATACTCCTATCTCTGAGATAACATGACCCAATAAGTGAATTTGGTCCATCCAAAAGTGGCATTTTGAGAGCTTAGTATATAACTAATGCCCTCTCAGTGTACTCAAAACGATCTCAAGATGTGAGGCATGGTCCTGTCGAGTGTGAGAGTACACTAAGATATCATCCAAGAAGACCACCATGAATGAATACAAGTATGAATGGAAAACACAGTTCATCAGTTCCATGAAGACTTCAGACGCATTTTTGAGACCGAACGGAATAACCACATACTCGTATAGACCATACCTACTCCAGAAGGCTATAAGAGGTACATCTGATATTCTAACATGCAACTGATGGTAACCCTACCTCAAGTCAATTTTTGAGAAAACATTGGATCCTCAAAGCTAATCAAATAGATCATCAATCCTCGGAAAGGGATATAAGTTCTTAACCATCAACCGGTTCCACTTCCGATAATCGACGCAAAGTCAGAGGGTCCCATCTGCCTTATTCGCAATCAAGACAGGAGAACCCCAAGGAGATATAGTTGGTTGGATGAACCCCTTAGCCTGAAACTCTTCCAATTACTTCTTGGGCTCTTGTAACTATAGTGTAGCCATCCTATAAGGATGAATAGACACTAGTGCCACTCCTGTCTCATGATCAATAGAAAATTCCACCTCTCACTCTAGAGGAAAACCTGAAAAGTACTCTAGGAAGACATACCTGAAACAATCCACCACTAGAGGAAAATAAATCTGTGAAGTCCCCTAGTCATCAATATACAGACTAGAAAACTGGGATATAACTCCTCCCAACCCATGATGCTCGGGTCTTACTCTGCTCACCTGGAAATCCCACTCACCCTTATGAAGAAACGATCCTCCCAATGGTTATGTAAAACACACCCTACAAGGATATTAGTCCACAACAGCTTGGAAGGTAACCAAATATTCTATTCCGATAATGATTTCAAATCCTGTAATCTCTAAGATGTAGAGGTCCCATAAAAAGTGGCACCCACCATCCTCAATAGGGAACTCATTGCACTGATGTAACCTAACCGTTCTTGTACCCAACAGAGTGTCTAGCATCACGAAATCAGTAGAAGAAAAGATATAGAGCCCAAGGATCTCCCTAATAGAAACATATATAAATCTAGGGGAATCCCATATATAGAAAAGAGCATAATCTAAAACTAATGCAACTAGGATAGTACCTTAAACTGTAGAGTGTTCGAGATCCTGCTCCTGCTGGGTCTGCTCCACTGCAAAAGTCTGACCTGCACTATGGCCCTGAGAATATGCCTGACCACTCTGAGCTAATCCATCCTTTTGTCGCTAAAAGCCCGGTGACTAGATACCATGTCCATGACCTCCACCTTGGCCTGAACGGATGTAAGAACTCCAGTTCCTAGACTGTTGAGAAATTGGTGGTGTTTCTCCCGAAGGCGGAGTCATAGAAGAACCCTTGTCACCAGCTGCTGGTGAGGAGAATAGAAAAAACTGATGAAGATGACCCATATTACCTAAAGATTAGAATTCCACTGCGTTTCCCAGACAATGTGGTCTAGTATGCCCGACCTTTCCGCATTGGTAGCATACCACCTGGCTTTCTGAAGGTGCATCCCGCCTAATTGGATCTCCATGTTTAGACTCCCTATGGAACTTCCAACTATCAACTGTAGAAATACCATCTCTGGATGCTAAACTACCCTAGCCCATAGCTCTGAATTCCCTCATGTTGCATTCTATGATCAGTGCCTAGTTGACTATGGATGTGATGGAAGTGAACCTGAAGATGTTCACCTGAGATCGGATATCCTACCTAAGACCATCCTCAAACTTATGTGCATGGAATTATTCATCATCTCCTAGAAAGGGTGTAAAACACTGTATCTCTGTGAAGTGATAAGAATAATACATTTCTGAAAGAGTACCCTGCTCCAGACTCATAAACTCTCAGGCTCGATCATCCCTCAAATTCTCCGGGTAGAAGTTGTCATAGAAGGCATGCTAAAATGTGTCCCACACTATAACCTACTAGCATCCCTCCTATGAGATCACATCCAAACATCTCTTGGAAGAATTCCGAAGCATATATGTATCGAGCTTGAACCTCCTCCTCGGAGGCATCTCCAGATACTCGAAGATCGTCAGCATAGATTCTAGCCATGACTCTACTACCTAAGGTCCTTCCCCTGTGAAGGTGGGAGGATGATGCTGTTGGAAAAACCACATCAATTCTACCATCGATGGGGCAAGAGGCGGTGCTCCTGGGAAGGTCTGGATGAATCCAAAAAATCCCTCTCGGAACTGTGCATCGGCCCCCGTATCCGGGATAACAGCTGGTGCCAAGACTAGCACAACTAGAGGATTTTCTGGTAGTCCCTGATTAGCCATGTCTGGTGTCTGATCACCACCTTGAATCTGGTGTACAACTAGAGGAAATCTCAACGTCATGACTCTGTGAGGTCAAGCACACACCTTAGATCAAGATTATCAAAGACAGAAACTTATAAGTGCTAGAAGGGAACAAGAGAAAGAAATAATTCATGTTTTTTCCAAAACATGGATACATGGTGTGTCTAATGCCTAAACTGCATGTTCCCATAATCCTTCACATGGTTGTGTACTTCTACCAACTCAGGTCATGTAACACCCCACACACACGATGTGTTGTCCTAATACACAATGTGTACTTGAATCCTCTTCCCCTACCTGAGTTCCTCTACACAGCTAAGCCACACAGTTCTCCTAGAACAAGACCACACGATGTGTTAGTTCCTGACATGGCGTGTACTAGAAGAACTTCACCGACCTGTGTTGTTTGTTACACGACCGGTTACATGGATGACTCTACACGACATGTTTATGATAGAAACTATAAGTACATAGAAGGATTCCACCACCCCTTGATGTTCGTTACATAGTAGGAATCAAGGGATACACTACATGGTGTGTTCAAGCTTGACACGGTGTGTTTCACTTAAGCTTTCACCCATCTGTGTTGTTAGTCACATAGGTGGACACATGGTCTACACAACACAACGTGTACGTCCGACACATGATGTGTTATAGAAAGATTTCCCAGCCCTGTGTCTCTGCCAACACAGCCAGTGACATGGTTAGAGACTACATGACATGTACATACCGAACATGGCATGTACTTAATAAAAAGAGTTCTTTCTTGAACATAAGGACACATGGCGTGTATTTATCATTACACACATTGTATTCTGGGTTCTTCTAGACAATAAGCCTCAAAAACTACTCCCAAACAAAGAAAACACTAAAAAGAACATTAAGGAGCCAAATTATGATATGTGAGTGCCCATACACCCCAGAAATCAATTCTTGACATATTATTCATGTCATTTTCAAGAATAAAAATTTAATGACCCACCAAATTCTGATCCATGGGGGCCCATAACACGTCAATAACCAAAGTTTGGAATTCATTCAAACGAAACCTTACACAATTCAATACCCTATCAAAAGATGGTATTATATCATAGCATCTGTCACAAAAACATGCATATCTAGTACAACATCTATCACCAAAGAATGCAATCACTAATGCAACCTAAATGGATTGACAGAAATGAATGACATGTGATTTCTAACAAGTTCCTATATGATGCATGAGATGTAATACCATCAGCTCATCGGTTTGTAATAGAAATAAAACCATAATAATATCAATGATAACAGCACAAAACATACGAATCACCCAATGGAGAAATAAAATCAATGGTAAAATTGCAAAACAAGAAAAATTAAAGTAATTAGGTAGATTGGTTTTCCCATATACACGGGTTAGCTACTCCCAAGAACAACTTATTACCAAGTACCTATTCCTTCCTATACATGGATATAGGATCCAAAACGTAAGTCAAGAAGAAAAGAAAAACTCTAATACCACTTTATAACATCTCGGTTCTAGAAGCCGCCCAGAGGCACCCCGTACCCGGTTGGTCACATGGCCTCAAGGGCATTTCCCTGAATTCCAGAGTCTGCCGACTAGCAGGGAGGGCCTTGGGTGTGATAGTGGGGAAACTATTCCCTCATTTGAAGAGTAACTTAGTGGAAGTAAAATAGAAAGCAATAGTGGAAGTAGCAATAACACCACACAACAGTAATCAGTGGAATACTGGAAGATATAACTGGAGCACACATATATAAATGATGCATGATACATATGTCTAGGAAAGTATCCAAACAAACCACAATGCTGGAATACAATACTAAAACCAAGTACAAAATAATGCAAGTAAAGAGCTCCATAGCATTGCAAGCCTCATCTTAGTCACATGCTCCCTAGCTCCCCAACAATAAGGTACCTGAAGTAGAAGGGAAATTTCCCTTATCTATACCTGCAACAATATAATCTATTAGGGACCAAAAATATGACCCAAATAGGATGTGAGACTAATCCTAGTAGGAAACCACCCAAAGCTTTTTTCATAATAGTTAGTGAATATATATGGCAGAAAATAAGAAAAAGTGGAAATAAACAAGAAAGTACTCAAAAGTAAGCAGTCATACAGTTTCATTTACAAACATTTACTTTTATGTATTTATCAACAAAACAAAAATACAAGCAACCCTCTGGGTAGTTCTCATAGCCTAACCTCTCTGGTTCACAATACAAGGAATGATACACTAGAGACTCTCTGAGGAAGAACTCACCATCAATTCCCCCTTTTTTCATGTGTGATCAAAGACTCTATGAGGAAGCACTCACCGTCAATTCCCCATATTGTCTTTTAGCGGTAAACTATAGACACTCAAGGGAAGAACTCAATGTCAATTCATCCTGTGGCCTCGTAACATGTCTATATACACTCTGAGGGAGCACTCAATGTCAATCCCCCCTATGGTATCGCAGTGTGATAATTATAATAGACACTCTGGGAAATCCCTCAACACCAATTTCCCCTATGGTCTCACTCTACCAGGTTCCCGCAGCCCCGGGTAAAGTAATCATGCAGAAACGATAATCAACAGTCAAATTAAATCTCAATAACTACTAGGATAAACAATCTACAACATATCATAGCATGTTAGATAATATTTACTACATGTTAGATAATATTTACTCCACCCTAACAATACATGGAAGGGAAAGAAAAGATGCAGCCTAACAAGCAAAGCTAGACCAAATAGTCAAAACAAGAAACCATGGGAAAAACATCCATATCATGAAAAAGTTAACCCTATTCACAATAATTATCCTCTATCCAAACAAACAACGAATAATAGGTAATAAAAGCGCTAAAAAAATAAACACGCAATACCCCATTCTTGGGTATTGGGCACTTTTGCACATAAAATTTAAAGACTAACTACAGGAAGGAACAAACCACCTACCTCTGCGTCATGAGATCGATATATGTGAATTTAAGTCCTTGAATCTTCCTATAATTCAATATATCTACAAAAAAATTAAAAAGTTCAACCGAGGATATCTTATGAGAGAGGAGAAATCAGGAGTTGAAGTTATAGAAGAAGGAAGAACTCATCGATGTGGATACAATGCAACTGACGAAGTTCGATTCAGAGAACGAATGATGATTCTGGGGCTCAGAGAAGATCTGTGGCCGTACGGTTGCTCTAGGATGAGGTAGACGAAGAAGAATAGGGTTCTTTCGATTAGACGTGACCCAAGTCTGTTTAATGAATAAAAGAAATTACATGGCGTGTTCTTTAAAAGTACCCGACATGTACTTCACTTTTCCAGCCTCCACATTAGGCGGTCTCCAGGTCATCTGACATGGCTGTGTGCTCAGCAATTACATGGCCTGCACACGACTATGTGGAGCAACTGAGTACATAGCGTGTACTCCAAAAATTTCAAAAAACTTCTCTTTTCCCTAAAAAACAACCAGAAAAGAAAATATACCTGAAATGAAGTTTCGGGTTCTTACACATTACCGTTACCAACATGGAAATGGGAAAACTTCACCGTGTACATTTTCACAGGTTTTCAACATACATCCAAATGAAATAATTCTAAATGTCTTGTAATGGATCATATTAAAAAGACTAGTCACTTCATTTAAATTTGGGGGGGAATTATCACTAGATAAACATTCAAGGATATACTTTAGGGAATTATTTAGTCTATATGGAACACCACTAAAAATTTTATTATTTATAGATTGAATGTTTACCTACAAGTTCTAGAAAAGTATATAATATTCTCTAAACATTGAGTTGAAATTTAGTAAGGCTTACCACTACACAAACTGATAACCAATCTAATAAAATTATCCCCACATTTGAGGGAATATTGAGAGCATTCTTCATTGACTTAAAAGTATTATGGGATCAAAATATTCTTTTGGTCATGTTATCATAAAATAATATCTTCCTCTAAAGATTATAAATTGCTCTGTTTGAATCTATTTATGGGAAGATATGTCAAACACCTACGTGTTTGGATGAAGCTGGTAAATTTAAGCCACTAGGACCTAAAGTGGTTGAATAAATTATATAAATGTTTCAAACAATTTGATAGTACATCAGTGTAGATAAAATTCAAGAAAAAAACTATACTAGTAACCATTAAAGAGACCAGGAGTTTTATTTTGGAGTTAAATTGTTCCTCCATAAATCTCTAGGGAATGGATTCATGACAATTGGTAAGAAGGGGAAGCTATGTACAAATACATCATCCCATTTGAGATTCTTAATCACAACATAGATATTTCATTTTTACTATCAATCAAAAAAACCCTATCTCAAGTACATTACATGTTCCATACTTACCTCTTGAAGAAGTACATACCAAATCCCAAACATGTACTTAATCCGAAGGTGGTAGAATTGGAGCATGATCACTCTTATGAGGAGAAAACCCAGAAAATATGGGACCATAGTGACAGTGTTATGTGAAACTATAATAGTAATCTATTTAAAGTACTTATGAAAGAACTATAAGTACAACGTGATGACATGGGAATCAGTGGAAGTGATAAAACAGAAGTACCTGAATCTGTTTTCACCTTAGTGAGTGAAATGAAATTTTGAGTATTAAATTTCTTCAGGGGGAGGAATGTGATGACCCATAATTATATCAATGTAATTTACCAAATAATTATATAAATGTGTTGTATTTAGTAAGGTAGTATTATATAAAGAATAAGAAAAACATGATAGAACCAATAAAATTTAATTTAATTAATTTTAATATTACATTTATGTTATAAATATGCTTACTAAAATGTAAATAATTATAATGGGACAAAAAATAATAAAAAAATAAAACTGTAATATGAAAATTCGGATGGGCTCGTTCCCCTAGAATGACCAGAATCATGAACAACATAGTTTAAATAAAATAGTATATCAGTAATGTAATATTAATTTTAAAAATGAATATATATATATAACTGTAAGAGAAAAAATAAGTCAATGAAGAATGAATGAAATACGAGGTATTTATAGAATGTCGAGAACCCATATTACTATTACAAATTTGACCATTGGAATATTAATTTGACTTTTCAAATAGTAATTTAACTACTGGTAAATGTAACATGATCATTACAACAGTATTTTAACTTATTTAATTATAAAATAATTTTTAAGTATCATATAAAATGAAAGTATGACATATTTATACCATGATACAAGTAAATAAATGTTTTAATACTGAAAAATTAAGTGTGTGTATTTTTGTAAGATATATATGTTTTATTTGTAGTTTTATAAAATATTTAAATTTTGAAAAAAAAATTTTAATTTTTTTTAAAATGATATTATGTTTTATTATAATTAAAATTTAATTTTATGGGACAATAAATACATTTTCGAAGGGTCAAAAAAATTATCATAATATTAAAATTGTTTTTTTTAAAATAAATTTGAATTTTATATGAAAATTAATTATTTCATACTTATAAACTTATTTTCATAAAATGGATTTAATTTTTAGACTATAGAAATAAATAATTGTTACTATTAATTTTTGGTATTTTTAAAAAATAGTTGAATTTTGGGTGAATTGTGTGAATTATGAAATACAACCAATACTACATTTTACATTATAAGTTTAATACATGATTAATTTCATAAGGTGTGATATAAGAAAACATTATATTAGTATCACATAAGTTAATTACTTTATATAGTCACAATATTCATCAGTGTTGGTATTCATGATCCCAAATAGTAAACTAATCAATATTATATTTAAAAACACCCCTCTCATCCCCTAGAAATACCACCACTCACCAACCCTTATCCTCAAATATTCTAATCCTTTTAGATAACCAAAAGATCAACCAATTTATATCCTCAATACTCCTTCAAACATCTAAGGAGTTCTGGTCATACCAAAAGACCATTCACTAGAGCCTCAATGGGGTGGCATAAGAAGGGATATTCAAAGGATAAGGTAATACCCTCAACCGAGTTTTTTAAATATTCTACCTATTAATACTCTGAAAACATTCCATCAAACATGAAATAATGACAAAATTATGTTAAATATACTATAATGTTATTTTTTAATGGAATATCCATCATCCAACCTCTTCTCATTTAATTCTAAAATGAAAACATTGTTCATAATATGGTCGGCTCTCCACTACCATAAGAAATGTACTTTGTTTTTCTATATCACCTTCATGGATAGTTTAAATTCAATTATTATTGTTTAAAATGATATAAATAAGTAGATTATATTTTATTTCACATTATATAATCGATAAAAATCTATAATATTAAAGGACACCTAATAAGTTCATCATGGTTGAAAAATTTTCAAAATGAAATAATAGTAGAGAAAAAAACTATATCCTATAAATAAAGACAATTTATGAATACTATTGGATAACAAGAACATTTTTAACTTATATAAACACCTTAAATCCATACCATTAAACTTCTGATGATATGGAACCATTCTATAAGAACTCTTATAATTACCTACAAATTAATCTAACCTTGTAACCCTGAAATAAACAACCTTAGGATAGTGGAAACAGAAAGGAAAACTCAATTAAATCACTATGAATTAAAATAAATTACTGATAATGAAACAATTATATTACAATAAATTTATAAATAATATATTTAATAAATCCAATTTGGTTATTCAGGAGTTTCAGTGAAAGTGTAGAGAGAATATGAACCTAAAGCAAGAGATATATGTAAACCACTATATTTTATTTGGGTTATGATTTCGTTATATTAACCTGAATTTAAATTTATATAATTATTATTTACTTCATCTATATTATGTATATATGTGCCAAACATATATACCCAATTTAATTCATCTTTAATTGATGGGTATATAAAAATTTAAATGGTTCCCTTATCGATTTCATTCATTAAGAAGATCCATTTAAAAGAAAATTCTTAGACTTCTCACCTAATTTAAAGTACCACTCAATGAAATGTTTTCAAACTTACATGGTTTATAAAAAAACACATTTTTATATAGGAAATGTTTTTGTTCATTTTTGGTTTTAATGAAAATTATTATTCAATTACCCTCTTTAACGACTTATTATCATTTTTCTTAAAATCCTACATAATAAGTACATTAAAAAGATGTTTCAACACTATTTCAAAGTATTAACATAACTTGGAACTTATTTTCATGACCAATACTCCTATACTTCATCATGAACATAAAAATAATACTTCAATACCCTTTTTCTAGATAATATTGAGGACATTCTATGTAGTTATTCACTATGACAAGATTATGTAACCCATTTATTTTTTTAATGGAGTTTTCCTTATTTTTATATCCTGTGAATTATTTCCTTATGTGACCCACATATTAATGTACAATTTATGATAGGTGTTCCTAGATATCACTCAAATTCATTAGTTAATGTTTATATTTCATGAGATAGAATTTATGATATTAGGGAGTAAACCTAATCAATGTTGGGAATTTATCCACCACATTATGTTGTACTAACAGTGAGCCATAACTTATTATTATGTCATGTTTTATATTATTGTCACATTCATATGATACCAGGATCTTATGATTCTATATTAATTATTTCACACTTCCATATTATTATTTATGAGCCTTTTATTTTATAATATCACGTTATGCCATTTGACTAATATTTCATGTTTTGTTATGATAATTATTCCCTTATTGGGATTTATTAATCATACCTATTTTATGTATTCCCTAGGGATTCTTGTATAGTTTTGTAATATCAAAGGGAATTTTACGTCACATTTTGATGTTTTAAATAATGATAACACAATTTACATTTATGATGTGGTATCATGTTTAAAATATTCTAAATAAAAATTATCTCAAGATCATTAGATTATTTA
Source organism: Viscum album (assembly GCA_963277665.1). NCBI lineage: Eukaryota > Viridiplantae > Streptophyta > Magnoliopsida > Santalales > Viscaceae > Viscum > Viscum album. The sequence continues at coordinate 90,837,471 of OY728123.1, read as the reverse complement.
TTAAATATTTTTATGTTGAAAATAATGTATTTATATGTGTTAGTGTATTGGGTTGATATAATTACATTCATAAGCGAAACAATAAATACCCATGCTTATAAGAAACTAACAAATACTCTATGAAACTAATCTAACGATATATAAACTTTTTTCCAATGCATTAGAAGATGATATATGACCTCACCCATCATTCGACCATTATTAAATGTTTCAATTGGAAGCAATCATTAATCATATCATAAATAACCCATGGGATGAAATATGGGTTTGATTCATCATAAATCAAATATCCCATGAAAAGAAAATGGATTTCATTCATCACATCCTATTGAAACCATAGAAAGAAAACGGGTTTCTTATTTTTTTCAAATGGATTCACATAAGTAAATAATTAATAATTCCTTAACTATTAATAACAAGATAGCACATGTAAAATAAATGGGTATTTAAAGATATTCTATAACTTTTTAAGTTAATACCCTTCAATAAAGATAAACATTTTTACAAGATTTAAAAATTATAGATAAAGGTTGTATAGTTAAGTTAATAATTTCCCCAATATATATATATATATATATATATATATATATATATGTATAGAATCTAGTTTAACCCAATTCTATCAATAAAATAGAAAACATGGTATTTACAAATAAAAGTCATCGAATGAAAATTTATGATTATTCATGGTGGATAGCTATGTAAGAGAAATGTAGTGATTTAACATATATTTGATAGAAAATAATGTTATATAATCAATCTAGGTAAAAATTTTAGATTATAACATTTGAATAATATCCTTGAAATAAAATAATAAATGTTAACATATAATGACTTTGGTGAGAAACACTTTTTTATTAGTTTTTGAAAACTCGCTTTTGAAATAAGAAATATTGTTTATCTTTTGAAATCCTTTTAAATAAATATTTAATAGAACTAGGATAAAAAATAACTTAGTTTTGTTGAAATGAAAGTGTAGAGGGAAAGTTTCATATAAAATGGGAGTAGTGGCCTAAATATGTGTTAGCATGGAAGGAAAATATAAAAATATCCTTATATTTTTGTCAAAATTATCATGAAAAGAAGATGTTACAGGTCACTTTTAAACTTTATTCTCTAAAAGGTGAAGTAAAAAATTGGAAACAATTTACCTTTTAAATAGCAAAAACAATAATATATCCTTGAAAGTGTGTACATTTTTTCAAAAGAAGTGTGTGGTGGAAGATAAACCATTTTATTTTCAAAGAATGCAAAACCTTTATAATATTTTGAGATATCATTGTTGGAAACCAACATTATATAAAGAATAAAAAAACCATTTAACAAAAGGTGAAGAGAAATATAGAGGTTACATGAGATAACCCATAATTTGGATTCCAATTATATAGGATAACGTTATTAGTAAAATAAAATATTGATAAGGATGGGAAACCATGGTTAAAAAGGATGTGAATTATTCCCAACAATGATATAATTTTGAGAATAAAATTTTTTCAAGGAAAAAGATTTGAATGAAAAGGTTATTTACCATAATATAGGAATAAAAACACCATTAAATGAAATATTAGGGTGTAAAAAACCCATATTAAAAGAAATAAGTTCAAGGGATTCATTTTAACTCAACTATGGGAGTTGTGTTAACAAAAACACTTATGGTAAAAGTAACATAAAAATTGAATGGATATGAGAGATATTTACCACTAAATGGAAATTATAGTATAATGATATAAAATATATTCATTATAATATATGTAAATATATAAGTTAATACATAATAAAATGAAATTATGATAAACAATATCAAACATATGTCTCAAGAAATTTAAATTTGAGACAAATAACCCCTTAAAACATTAGAAATTTTTGAGTAAGAAAACCTTAAAGAACATGATTACAAATGAATCATTAAATACCATTAGAATGATAAGAACATGAAAAATAATATTAAATGGTTAGTATATATACCTTTCTAAATAAAAATCGTGTATAATATGAAATATTTGTCAATGGGTGAACATTTGAGATAAGAAAAACATATAACCTTTGTAAATTTTTGAGTCAAAACACTATGAGAGAAAGAACATGGAATAAAAAAGTTAACATAATGAAATATAAGGTAATAATTATATAAAATATTAAAGGTGAATTATATTTACCATTATAAATAAAATTTGGGGTATAACAAGAAATATGTCTCAAGGGGTAAATATTTAGATAAGAAACTCTTACCTTATTCTAAACCCATCCTGTGGATGCTCAAAAAATCATGAATAATCAAATTAATTTTATTAAATACAATCCTAGAAACCATATTATTATAAATTTTTTTAACATATACAATTTATTATAACATGATATTTATTTTAATATAGTTTTTTCTTATATTTTTGTGAAAATCAAACCAGTGTTAGTCTATTTCTATAATTTTAGGTATCAAAGATGATAGTTTAATAACAAGTTAAAGACTTAATAAACTTCTTATAACCATAATAAAATAATTATTTTATTATTAAATAATAATAAAATATGTATTTATGTTCCCATAATCATCCATAATATTTTTCACAACAATTTTCAAGTAGGTGGTTAATCCAACCCAAACATAACCATGTTATATCTTGATGGGTGAGTATAGTTAAAGTAGTGTATAATATAATTAAAATGTAATAATAATAATAATAATTTTTTATTTTTTTATTTCAGTGAATCATATTTTATTTGTTTGGATAAATAATGAACATATATATGAAAATAAAAAAAGTTTCTTTGTGGAGGAAATAGTCCACACAATGCATGATTAATGCAATTTTATTTTTCTAAGTGAATAGATAGGAATAAATAATGGGTGTTCCACTAATATAATAAAATATAATTTTTTTAATGATACTTATTTTATTATATTATGGTGGTTAGACTATTTTTGGGAGATAAATATTAAGAAGAAATGTTCTGGAGTATGTAATACTTACGAGACCTTAAACATCCTCTTAATGAACTCCTTAGAATTAAAGGATGCATGATAAATTTTAGTGTCCAGGGGATTTATTACCTGAAATAGAATTATAGGAGAATAAATATGGGTAGGGTTTAACAAATTTTTTTTAATTAATTTGAACCATTGAGAGGGTGTAAGTGATCACCCTTTATAAGTGAAGCAACTGATACTTTTGTGAACAACCATAAATTTCAATGATATTGGTACACTATTCAAGGGTAAATGACTAAAAAATTTATAAATAATGGTGTGTGGAGTTAGATAAGGTCTATAAATCCTTCATATCCCATTTTACATCTTGTTGTAAAAAGTTTCAATCTTTTTACCACATGTTTTTTACATTTCACCAATTTTTTTACCCTCGTAACTAGTTTTTACCCTAGTCGTTTATATTTAATTAAAAACATTGGGTCACAATTTTAACCAGATATTGAGGTTATAAAACTCAATTTATGATCCATTACTATAATTCATTGTCTATATAAGAAAAATCATCTTTTTGAAAAAATATATATTAATATATAGAAACATTTAATTGGGAAAGAAGTCATTTTCACCATTAAGTATTCAAAATTTTAAATGAAATTGATTACCAATTAAATGAGTGATAATATTTTTTTAAACATAATAAAATATATATTATTTAAAATACATTAATTTAATTAATTTCACAAAAAATAAACTATATTAATAAAAAAAATCATTGAAAATTAAAATTTCCCCAGTATCATTTTAATTAACTTTGGTCTTAGAAATCTTATTTTTATGCATTAAAATAAAAGTTTCATTTTTAAATAATTTGAAAATTATTATATAAAACATAAAATTAATTTTATTCTGTATAACGAGTGAACCTCATGAGAAAATCAACAAGGGGAGGTAACATTGCACTCAATTTTGACATCAAAATAGCCTCTGACACTATGGATTGGGTCTTCATATGCAATGTTCTCGCAAGTTTTGGCTTAAATGAATTTTTTTTTAGCCAGATCAAAACTCTAGTTCGACTGGTATGCATATCTATATTAATTAATGGATCTCTAGAGGGCCATTTTAGGTGCTTCAGAGTGGTGAGACAAAAAGACCCCCTCCCAAATGTCATATTTTTCATTGAAAAATACTATATAAGCCGACTCTTACTCCATATAGTAGATTCTGATGATTTTAAAACCATAAAGTTAGCATGAGGTATTTCAACCCCATATTATATCTTTTTTGATGATGACATTATCATATTTTCTCAGGGAGATAGGAGGAATATCCCAAACATTAAGAAGGCCCTTCTTCATTATGAATTTTTTTATGTCCAGGAAATCAGTTGAGAAAATTCTTTCCTATGATTTGGGAAGAATATCTAAACCCCTATAAAAATTAGTATGATTAATGATTTGGGTATAAGGGAGGTATATTTAACTTTTATATATCATGGAGTACTAATGTTTTTGGGAAGAGCACACGATTATTACTTCATCAATATTCTGAGTCTGATTAGAAGAAATCTGGACTCTTGGAATGATAAAACACTTTCAATGGATAGAAGAGTTTTACTTGTCAAGAATGTTATAACATAAAAAACAATCAACTATTTCATGGTTTACTCCTTGATTTCCTCATTCATCAAATCCATAAACTCTTTGATGAGAAATTTCAGTTGGAGTGGAAGTATATTAGAGAGAAAGATTGTTATAGCTTCATGGAAACAATGTTATATGACCTATGCTATAGGGGGCCTAAGGATCAAGAATTTGGACCTATTTAATCAATCACTTCTGGATAATTTCTTTTGGAAAATTCCCAAAAATAATTTAGAATACTTTTATTTTTACTAATATAGGTTTTTTGACAAACAGAAAACATGAAGCATCTTCTACATGGAATCAGTGATATGGCATAGGCTCAAGGTAGTCTTACACCAAATCTTCAGGAATTCCCTTTAAATGGTTATTTCCAACTCCTCTCTCAAATTTTGGACCAAAAATTGGACTAGAAGGCCCCTCATGGATGGGATTGATACCATGGATCATGATATTGATTATAACATATCTATCAAAGAAGAAATTCCCAATATTAACACTCTTCCACCTAATATTCTACAAGCTGTTTCAAGCTATGAATTCTCAAAATAGGAATACATGCCTATATGGGAACCAATCGTAAATGGGAAGCTTGACTCCAAGGTCTTATACAAGCATCTTTCTTAGGGTCCTCGTTAATGTATTGGGGATTTCCACAAAAAAATGGATCCTTCCCTCCAGGTTTACTCTTTTTTGGAGTATTTATACAAAAAAATTTCCATTGATATTAATATCTAGAAAGCGGGTATATATCTTTTCTCTAGGTGTGTTCTCTACTACCAACACCGAGAGGATTTTGACCATTTGTTTCTTTTTTTCCAAACTACTTATTCACATTGTCAATCCATTTTTGATATATTTTAGGTTCGACCACCATAAAAAGATACGATTATTGATTTACTTCCTAAAATGATCAATATTCCGATGTCAAATAAGATTTCAATCCTCTTTAAGGTGTATTTTTTTGAGTTTGTGCATGTCATTTGGAGGGGATAGAATAAGGATTTTCATGAACATGCTCACTTTATTCCCAAAAATTCCCTTGCTGATATAATGTTTGAGATACAACATTCTAATTCACTGTTTTCTGATAACTAAAATAACTTAGTTAAAGATATTTTTTGATGAGGCATCTAAATGTTCATAGCTATTTTCCTCCTCCACACAATATGATCGAAGGATTCCCCATTTTTCTAGCTGGATAAAGTGAATCATTGACGGAGCCTTAAAGTGGAATCCAGGGCCAGAAGGTTGTGGTTTTGTCTTTGGGGACACTTCTGGGGACGTTATTGATTACCATTAAAGATCTTGTAACAATGAAACAACTTTTTAAGTAGAGATGAATTACCTGATAAATGTAGTAAACATTTCACAACAAAGGATCTTGAACAACATTTTGTTTGAGTGTGGCTCCATAGTCATTGTCTAGGATATGAAAACTATATAACAACATTTTTCTTATAATTTGATAGTGAAATGGGACCATTTAATCAATAATCTATCATCAATGAGTTACATTATCATGCTTGAATTTTATTAATCCAACACAGTTGCAGATGCACTTGCAGTCAAGGGAGATCATGAGGATGAAGGTTTTTCTTCCAACATTCATTCTAATGATCTACTGAAAATGTTTCAAAGGGATAATTGCATTGTTTCAATCTGAAGACTATTTTATATTTTCATATATTAATCCAAGAGTATTTGATATACATTTTCTCAAAATAAATTAATGAAAACTAATTTCATATATAATTGAATAAAAATCAGTTTTATAGTAAAATTACAACATCACTAGTAATGATAGAATAAATATTATTCATATTTATTAGTATTCATAAATTAGATTAGTAATTTTACCTCAAAATTGATTCTAATTCCAATATAATACATGACACAGAACAATTATTTTCTTCAAAATCATACATTGTATAAAGGACTGAGTTATACCAAATAATAGCATAATATTTTTTTTATTTATTATGGTAGTTATATCATAGTCATAGTATCAACAAGAATGAATATAAATAGCTATATTATGTTTACTCATGTCTATAAAATGTTTTTACTTCCATATAACAATTTATATTGGAAAAATATATATATAAATCTAGTTTTATGCTTAAAAATGGTATTTTACTAAAAATCAATTTTACCACCTTTTAATGGAGAACCTATTTTAAATATATATTTTTGACACTTTTATAGTTATTACATGAAAAATAAACATCATTATATAAATATAAATATAAAAAATTTTCATTGGGTGAATATTTGGTATTTTTTGAGAACTTTCATATTTTGATGAACAATGATTAATACCAAATTTTAGTTCAAAACTGCATTTTCATTAAATTTATTTATATAGTTAAATTATGTTTTTATTATGTTTTTAAGCATAGTTAGATAAATTTTATATCATCAAAAATATTATAGGTCAATGTAAATAATTTCACATTGAATTTAGATATAATAACTTACCAAACTTTTGAAACTTTTTAATTTAAACACTCGCTTTGTTGTCCCATCTATGAGATTAATTTTAAATTAATTTCTTCCAATTATGTGTTTGGAATTTGAAAAAATGTATTAAATATTTTCAATAATCATAATATATAATTTCTAATAAATAAAACTTGGTTTTCTACAAAAAAAATTAGGGAAATTAATTAAAACTAATTATAGTGATTAATGTAAAATTGAAACACCCCAAAATTCTAAAGGAAGAACCTTGTATTCGATAACGTGTATGACAAAAGACACCATGAATGTAAGGTAATATAATATAAAGATAATTTATAATATATTTACGTTTTAAAATAGATTCTATATATTTCAGTTTATGAAACACCATGTTAGCATGTGTTACAGTAAGAGCGATCTTCTTCGATGGCTTGAGTTACACCCAAGACAGAATTTTATAGAACAATAAAATATCGTTAAAATAACATTATTTAATATAATATGATATAACCTAGCCATTATATTATTACTTATGAATAAAATTAAATAACTTATGAAAATATATGCTTTACACAAATATAAAATGAATTCATTGGTTACCAATTAATGAGGAATAAAAAGATGAACCAATTGCATATAAAAAGAAATATTAATATTTTTGTGCATTCAAAGTAGTTTTTTTATTAAAAAAATAATTAATTGAAATTATTTAATGAATTTAATGAAATATATATTTTTTATATTTCATAAAATATTTTATATATTCATCCATTAGGTTTGATATGCATAAGATAAGAGTAAACCTTATTTTACACATACAAACCTATATTTGTATAAAGGTAATTTTACCGCCTTTTAATGGTGAACCCATTTTAAATATTAATTTTGACCCTTTTATTTATTTAATATGTCAAAATAAACTTAAAATTTGAAATATAAAAATAATAATTAGGTTATGGTGATTTTGTGATATTTTTCTGAAACATTTAATTTTTTAATGAATATTTAAAAATACTACATTGTAGTTCAAAACAGATTTTTCATATAATCTATTTATAAGGTTAAATTATACTTATAATTAGTTTTAAAGTTTAATTATATAATAGTTTTATAAATTAATTCAATTTATTTGATTGGAATCAAAATCACTTTGAAATTGATTATAAAAACATGGAAAACATTCAGACATTTTTTACATTAAAAACCCGCATTGTTATCCTACATACGATATAAATTTTAAATTAATTTATGCCAAATATATTATTTAAAGTTTGAAAAATAGATTCCATATTTGGAATATTCATAAATTATAATGTATAATAGTGAAAAAAAATTACTAAAAATATTAGTGAAAGTAATTAAAATTAATTACAATGATTAATGTTAAATTAAGCTTAATAAAGGACTAAATCTTAACCATAAGACCTAAAATGACCTTTAAACTTTTTAAATAACTATTTTAAGGCCATATTTATACCCAAAACTACATTTTATCTATTTTGGACAATTATTGGATCCACTTACAACAAGAAAAATTTGGTAGGAATTCCTTTTTCAAAATATTTCAAGAGTGCCACTCCTCCACTAAAAAAGGACACTACTTCTCCTCATTAACAAAAACTCTCAAACTACATAGATTTTTCCAATATATTCCCAAATATATTCCCAAAATACAAACCCTATACCTTGAATAATCTCTTTTTGAATAAATCCTTCCAAGTAATCCCTTTGGTATAAACTAAAAAGGAGTTACGTGATTTTTAAGGTAACATTTTACAACGTTCTCATTTCATTCATTTAATCATACAACACTTAAATTATTTTTAATCCATGATTATCTGATTAAAATAGTATCCTCAAAATATTTTTATGTTTTTATTATGTTTTAGAACTAAAATTACACACACATCCATCTAATGGGTAACGAGTATAATGTTTCTTCGTACGATGAACTACCACCATATAAATTGACGATTGTTCATTTTTCCTTTACCAAAATTCATGGTTATCTATTATGATTGAAAATATATTTATATATTTTATATATTATATTTATTATTCCTTTAATCTATTTTAATTTTTTTTAACACATATCATTATACTTTGAATTTTGTGTAGAAATGATAACATCATTTGTGGAAGTGTGGACTATCACCCCATCAAAGTGATGTGATTCATTCAAACTATTCATGGAACATATAAAGGATGGTTTTAATTAAAAATATATGAAATAAAAATATCTATATGATATTAATTAAATAATAACCTTTATAGAGATATAATATATATATATATATATATATCATATTATTTATTTCCCTTTCACACACTTAAAAAGTGATAACTGCATTCGTGGACGTGTAGACTGCTACCTCCTCAACACAATGTGATTCCTTTTATATCACTAGAATTATGTATATAATTAAATGTGGTTAAATAATATGTTATTTATTATAAAATTATCATTAATTAAATATATATTTCTACTTACCTTCTTTCCTTAAATATTATTAAAAAATGAGAATGTTACCCATGCGTATATACGACCTACTGAATCCATGATCGTAGTGTTGATTAATTATCTATAACCATAATTAATGATTGTTTTTAAATGCATAATTTATGTATAAATATGAATATTATTTCATTATTATTATTTTGATGATGTTATATAATGACCCCTTTCACCATTATTGACCTACAAAAGTCGTTTTTTACACATTAACTCAATTTGGTCAAAAAACCAATGTAAAAATAATTGTTTAAGAAGTTGTATATGAAATGGTAAGAAATAAAATAAAATTTATGACAATAAAGAAAAATTTTATCAATAAATTAAATAAATAATAGAGGTTTTTATTATGTGATATAAAGACACACGATAGAAATCAGATGCAGGGTAAGTGATTTTTCATCTCACATTATACTTATGTGAGATAAATGTATTTTTCACCACTTACTTCTTTTTTGTGGTGTATAAAATGACCATTTTTTATATTATATAATTAATAATTTTTATATTCATGTTATTTTAAACTTTCAATTAATATTATTCCTTCATAAGGATCAGGATTTAAAATCTTTCAAAGTGGTAGGAGACACTTTGGAATGATTAATGATTATTTTCCTTAATAATTAATTTAATGATATTTCAATGGAATTTACATTCAAAGAAACAATATGAAAATTATCGAATAAAACCTTTCATTTTATCTCCTATGGTTATTCATTACAATTTTTAAGTATTAATACCATTTCCCACTCACTGGTACTCAAAATGTTTTAGAATTTTTTTTTCATAAAACCCAATTTTATTTCTCTCTTTAGTCGGAGAACCTATTTTCTTCGAAAAAAAAGGTTTTATTAAAAAAATTTCAATTTTTTTTACAATTATTTGGTAATTAAATTTTTTACCCCTTTTTTTCTTTTACCAATGTTTTTAGTAGAATCTTCTTATCTCTTTCCAAACAAGGCATTTTTATTACCTTTTTACCATGTGAAAGTAATGTTCTTTTCTCCTTGTTGGGCATGCACAAATTTACCCAATTCCATTCATTTAAATATTAATTTACATGTTTAAAAGGTTAATTTTTAAAGAATTTTTTAAAAGTGATTTTCAAATAAAGGGTTTTTCATAAAAAAGGACATTTTCCTTAAGAATGCTTTTAGAAGATATTTTTATAATATTTCCATTCATCAACAACAAAAACTCTTTATTTTACTCTATTTGGGTTATGTTGTATTTATATCATCCTTATCTTTCATCTAGATTATTTTTTATTGATTTGGTTAAGTATAGTATTTATATTCGCATCCTTGATTAATTTTTGATATCCCCTAAAAATATTCAATCTCCTATGACCATTGAATTACCCTAATTATCCATATCATCTATCATGGATATTAATATTTCCTAAACCATATAATATTTTACAAACAATGTATACATTGATAGTTATTTGATTATTTTGGGAAATATTGATAATTCCATATTCCTTATTCAATACAATTGTTTGAAAAGGAATATTATTATTTTCAATTATTCAATATGAAGAATTTTTTGGACTGGTAGAACACAGGTGGGGCCTTGTTATATATATCCCCTCGATGCATTAATAGTCTCATGGGATGAGTCATTTGGCTTTCCAGATTAGATGGGTTTTAAACTATATTTTATAAATTATATAGTGAAATGTCTTTACGATAAAGGTACCATGTACCTAGGATACATGATGTACAATAATCAAGTATTTTCTTCATTTAGTTTCAGTTATTATTTATCAATGAAATTTTTCATTGATATATATATGGATATATTTCCTTTTTAGTTCATTGATTAAATGACATGTGTTTTATTTTTATACCTTTCCATATAGATTTTTCTTTATCTATTTATTTGAATGGCATGTGTTATCAGTTATTGACCTTGCCATGTTACTTTATTCTCATTGATTCGTTATTGATTTCGCTATATTTTTACATTACTGATCATTTGAGATCAATTTTTTTTTCATTTTCCCAAGAATATGAGAAGTATACTAATAAATATATGTAGGTATATACAAGATGGAATATAGTTATCCTCAAAGTTGTTTATTTAGAAAGAATAAAAAATTATGTTTTAATTTTTGTATTCATTTGTAATACAAGACTCGTGTATGCATCTGGTTTACCAAGACTACTAACCTATATATCCCTAAAGACATGATTCCTTATAATCATGCCAATGTAATTGATATCAAACACCATCTCATTTCTATTTGGGGTTGGGGTGCGACAAAAATCATGTTTACATAGTGGTTAAACTTTAATCCTAAGAGTCCAATTGACCAAGACACTTATCCAAAACCCATTGACTAGACATTAGTCGACCATATCGCCTATTTTATCAAATTGGGACCATTATTGGAGTCAAATTATATAAGGGAGTTCACTCAATAGTGTTTACCTTTTTATATTTATGAGAACGCCTCTCCCCCTCCTCTATCAAAAGGCATTCACCTTCCCATTTATTCACACCACTCAATCCCATTTGTCACATCCAACCCCAGCCAAAGTAAGATCCCAACATCCCTCCCACACCCTAGATTCCTAACCTTGTGCCAAAATCCAATAAATTATTCCTTTGGTGCAAACCAAAAGGTGTTACCCGAAAATAAAAAAGATAAAGACACAAATGAAAAGTCGGAATCATGGTAAGGGATTTCATCTCAATATCCTTTCATTGAATAATTTATTGATTATACAAACCATTAATTATTTATAAGTTGTATATATCAACCCTTTTACCATCCATATCCATATTTTATCTATTCTCATTTAATTTAAGGTTTTGGTAAATTATAAATTTTTATATAGATTATGATTTAAATGTTCAAAGTTGTATGGGATACTTAGAATTTTTATAGATTTAATCCTTCCCTCTATTTTAATATTCTCAATATTATTTTACATATTTATTTATTTGTATATAAATTTATTAAAAGGAGTAGATTGTATGCCTATTTTGGTATTTGGATTCATCTACAAGACTTTTTGAATTTAAAGGAAAAAATAAACCCCACATTCCTTTTTTTATCTGGGTATTTTGTTTTTTATTTTTTTTAATATTGATTGATTATATAAATATATTGAAATTTTGTCTTGTGATTTCAATAGAATTTTCTGAGTGAAATGTTTAAAATTTAAATATTGTATGTGCTATGATTATATAATGGTACTTAGAAATATGATGGGTGGTTCTGTGATAAACCAATGATGGGTGATTCCATGATAAAACAATGATAGCTGGGTCCATGATATCACTCCAATACATTAGTCAAGGAATTTTTCTATATGGATATTCCATTTTTAATAGTTACATGTATGGGCGTTGACCACATTGTTACTATATTTACAAAACTAATAAGTATAATGATATCCCAATATACCTTTATGCATTTTAAATTATTTATATGGGTTTTTTTGGTGATCTTGTGATTAAAAAAAAGTATGAAATGAGCTTATTTCCTAAGTAAAGTATTTAGTATTTATTAATGGTGAAAAATATTTCTTTTTGACAATGTTTTCTTGGGTTTTAATGTTTATAAATGGACTAATTGTTTTCTTATTTTTATAACCCTTATTGTTATTTTTAAGCTCATCTAAAGTTTTTTTTAATTTTTTTCAAATGATTTAAGGATTATTAAGATATTGGAAGAATTATTGTTGAAATTATTGAAAAGTTTTCATAAAAAATATCAAGATTTATTTTTAAAAGTTTTTTATGTTGGAAAAAATAGATACTAATTAGAAGTGTCTACGTTTTGTTTTATGGTTTTTTTATTTATAAGTTATAGACTAATTCTCTACAACTATAAAAATGAAAATATCCACAATTTTATCAAATTTTAAAATATCAACAAAACTCAAGATTATGTAATGTTTTAAGGAAATGGACTTATAGTTTGTTTCAATGGTATGTTTAGATAATTTTAGAGGTTAGGTTAATATTAATAAATTTCCCTTGAATGATTTTAACTTATGATCATGTTAAAATTTATAGAATTTAAATATTACCGTGTTTCTTAATATAAAGTATGTTAGTTCATAATGATTTTCTGTTGAGGAAAAAAGGAAGCTATAGTGGTAATAAACCAAGAAAAAAATCATTTTGAATCATCATCTCGAGATGGTTGGAATTTTACCTTTGTAGTTTTTTACTATGATGTATTAGTTTAAACATTTTATAAACTATGTTGGTGTCCATGTATGATAGAAAATAGATCTACCATAAATGAGAAATATGATAGTGGAGAATTTTATGTGACAACATCCCTCATCATGCAGAGGATCATCTGAACCAGCGATAGTTGAAGGATAGATTAAATCCCTAGAAAAGATATTCTATATCTTGGGATGACTTGATGACCAAAAGGAAACTCTTTAAATTTATTATTTTAAAGGTGAACCTGACCAGTGGGGGATAATGGTTAATAATATTTCACAATGTTAAGGGATTTATTCCTTGTAATGGTATGAGTTTAAAAACATTTTTCTTGAGAAATATTTTTATAAGTCTATTCGACTTATGATGGAAAAATAAATCTTATAATTGATACTAAAGGTAGAAGATTTGGTGGATGCATAAGAAAAAAATTAACTCAACATGTGAGGTACATCCAAAATTTTATGATACATATTGATAGTAAGATAAATTAGTTTTACTCAGGGTTAATGTCAACATATCGAAGGGAATTGGATTATTATGAATTTAATAAATATGATAAACTTGTTCAATGAAATGATAAGGTAGAAATGGATTTTTATAGTGATCACATCTCCCATAGAAAAAATAAAAATAAGAGGTTGAGTTGGCAGGAAATGGGAAATAATTCATCAAAGAAGCATTGGGGTAAGAAAACCAAATTTAAATATTATGATAAGTATGGTAAAAAAAATCTTTGGGAATGTGTTTCAAAGTCTGGGAAGCGATTTTGATGTATAAATATTGTTCATGTGGATCGTGACTACAAGGAATATGATTATAAAAGTAATGAAAAGCCAACATTAAGATGTTTTAGTTGAAATGAGTTTGGTCATTTTTCCATTTTGTGTCCCAAAATGATTACCCATGGTGGAAACCATCAAGATAGTAATAAAAAAGGTGTGGAAAAATCCTTTTCTACTATTATAGTGGATTTTAGATCTTAACATTCATTTATTTATGAGAAATTATCAAGTAAATTGGGAATATAAACTCATGAATGTATGATATAACTTTTGGTAAAAATATTTGTGGGTGTATTAGAGAAGCCAGGATTTATAGGAATATTCCTATTGTTATTAGTGGGATTCCCTTTTCTGAAAATCTTATTGAACTACCTATAGTAGATTTTGATATCATTTTGGGTATGAAATGGATTTTAGTTTTTCATGATAAAATAGATTTCAAAGACAAGTAAGTTTTTTTCATTGATTTCATACCTTTATAATATACCAAGAATTTGACAAATTAACGAAATATGGTAGTGAAAGTTATCATGCTCATGTTATTTAAAATAAAGAAACAGTTCTGATTAGTGACTTCCTAATAGTGAATGAAATTATTGATGTTTTTTCTAATGAGTTTCCTACTATTATTCATAACTGTGAAGTTTAGTTTACTATTTTTTTCGTTCTTGATGCTAATCATATTTCTAACCCCCTTACTGAATGGATCAATTAGAACTTGTGTAATTGAAAAACCAATTTCAATAATTTCTTTATAAAGATTTCATTCAACCTATCACTTCACCATGGGGTGATGCTATTTTATTTGTGAAATATAAAGATGGCTACATGAGAATTTACATTAATTATAGAGCCTTGAATAAAATCACTGTTAAGAACAAGTTTCCTTGTCCTCATATTGATGATTTTTTATAAACTCCAAGGATCTCAGTGTTTTTGAAGATTGATGTGTGGTTTGGGTACCATCAGTTGAAGGTGAAGGAGGATGACATTATAAAGATAAAATTTTGGATGATATCTGGGCATTATGTGTTTGCAGTTATTCCTATTGGGTTATCTAGTGCACATACTTTATTTATGATTCTAATGAATAGAGTCTTACAAAACTTTTTGAATCCGTTTTTTATTGTGTTTATAGATCAATTTTTATATATTCTCGAATCCATGAGAGACATAAAAGGGACTTAAGGATTTTTTTTCAAGAATTAAAAGAAACTTGTAGTAAGAGGGAAATTTTGATGCAACAAATAACATTCCTTAGACATAATGTTTCTAATGATGGTGTAACTATTGACCATGAAGAGTGGACAAGACCTACTAATGTTAAATATATTCATAGTTTTCATGGATTATTGGTTCATTACTGATATTTTGTTGAAAACATTTCTCGGTTATCTATCTAAATAACTAAGTTAAAACATAAAAGAGTTAAGATTATCTAGATATGATAATGTGATTTTTGTTTCTAGAAATTGAAAATAACTTTGATCAATTCTATAATTTTTTCCCTACATTCAAAAAATGTTGAATTATCCATCTATAGTAATGATTCATTGAAATTAATTAGTTGTTTTATAACATATAATAACAAGGTAATTTCCTATGCTTCAATTTAGTTGAAACCTCATGAGTTGAATTACCCTATAAATTATTTGGAATTATCTATTTTTTTTAATTTAAAAATTTTGCAATATCATTTGTATTGAGAGAAGAGTGAAATATATACTGATCACAAAATTTGGAAGTATATATTCACTCAAAAAGAGTTTAACATGAGACAAATAAGATTGTTATAACTGATAATGGATTATATTTGCACGATTCACTATCATCCTAGAAAATAAAACAAGGGATTCAATGCTTTGAGTTAAAAAAGTAATGCCACATTAACCATATTATGTTTAGAATATGACCCCTTGTTTAATGATTTGATTAATTTTTTCCTATAAGTTGTGCATGCAAGGACATTTTAAAACTCCAAGATTTTATGAAAAATATTCTTTTAATTTCATTAATGTCTAGTGTTGTATGCTACACCAAGATTACCTTGCGCTATATGCAACACCGTATTAGCTTGCAGTATACGCAACACTATTCTTGGATCGTGTTACACACAATTTTGATAATAGTTATTCTACGCAATATTAAGTATATATATATATGTATATTCAATGTATAAATGAAATATGGTTGGATTATGTTATATGAAACAACGAAGGATTCTTGTACAGCACACAACCTTGACTTGGCTTGCATTTCACGCAATCGCGACCTTCCTCGATAGCGTGTGTTGTACGCAATACCGGGTTTTACTAAACAACGATATATTATTATAATATTATTATGAACTAGCCGTTATGAATAGTACTAACTAAATTTTTATCTTATGACATTATTATTCGTCTTACACATTTTCTAGAACATGGTATAAGAACAAAATAAATTTTTCAGGTAAAATAAGTATTTTCAAAAAATGCAGTTTTGCCGCCTTTTGATGGCGCACCCACATTAAATATAGTTTTTGACATTTTTATAAGGTCAATTTTACAAAATAAAATTCATCTTTTGAATCATGAAATAAAAATTTACTTTGGATAAATTTTTCATATTATTCTGGTAACTTTTATATTTTGATGAATAGTAAAAACACGCTATATTTTAATTAAAAACAACCTTTTTCATCGCAATAATTTATATGGTTAAATTTTAATATTAAATGGTTTTAAAGTATAAATAGAATATATTTTTAGCATTTAATATAATGTATGTCATTAGCATTGATTCTACCTTGAATTCGTAGGATAAATCAATTCAATCTTTTGCAATGTTTTAAAGAAAAACCCGTTTTCTTTCGTCAACGGGATTAATTTTAATTTAATTTATGCAACTTTTTTGTATTGAATTTGGAAAAATGGATTCCATATTTGGAATCATTGGATCCAAATTATGTTAATAAGCTACTTTTTATTTTTGGTTATTATGAATAGTAACTACGGTAAATTTTATTTACCATAGTTAAAGGTAAATCGGGTAATTAAAGGTAAATATAATATTATAAAATTACCCTAACACGTGTCAAAATCATATTGGATGACTAAAAGTCAACCCATATCACCTAAAGGTCATATTAGATTCATTTAATGGACTTTGTTCCATGAAAATAAGTTAATTATTATTAAAACCAAAGAATGTGACAACATGTCACTTTCTTAAATCTTATAAGTATAATAATTTTAATTTAGTGATAAAATTCATGAAACTTAGAACATGAATAGTCTACAGAAATATAATACAATTATCTACATCATAGGAATTTATTTAGTATTTTTAGGGATTAAATAATTATCATTTATTATGAAACAAAGATGATACAGTAATTGTCTTATTAATGAAATATTGACATAATTAATGTTATAAATACCCAAATAAATGTAATTTAAGACTTTTTATGAATTAAAATAATTTTATAGGTTAATATGACATGTTAGTATTGATTTAATTAACTTTTTGTTAACTAATAATTCAGTTATGAGTTTCAAAAAAATCAATTACTAAATAGTGTCAAAATTGACATAAAATAGTTTTTAAAACAAATATTATAATTATAATTATAATTTTATTCCTAAAAATCTAAGGTTCGGACAAATGACTTAGAGATGGTTATATATATTAATAATAAAAAACTTGGTGTTATTTTGGATTCTTATAGTATGTTTATTAACCTAATAGTATAAGAACACAAGAAGACAGGGTAAAAGTAAAATTATTTAACTTAATGTTAAATCTAAATGATAAGGTTAAAATAGGAACCTAAACTTTTCTAAATTCTATTGGATGAGAGGATTTCTACCCATCCCCAGCTTAGATTCTAAATATATCAATTTGGAGCTATTTAAAACTGAACATGACTTTATAATAAAATAATATTTTGATTTTTCCCAAAGGAGCCCCTCTCCTCCCTTATAAAAGGGCACCTCCTCCCCCTCTTCTTCACACCACTTTGAGCCTTCAAGCTCGGCCAAAACATGCCTATTTATCCTATCCACTTCCCTAGAAACATCATAGAGGTTCTGGTCTTCTTCAAAGACCTATTTTAGTGCTCTAAAAGGAGGTCTCAAAGAATCACTTCGAAGAAGAGGTAATGTCCGTTACCGATTCTTTCATCTTTATTTCTTCTTCCACTTCTTCTTATTTAGTTGTTTCATTATGAAGTAATAAAATCAGTATCAATCATATACTGATATGTTATTATAAGTATGAAACAACCCAATTTCACCATCTATCCATCCTACGGAAAAAGAAATCACCACGCGTGCGTACGTACGGAATACCGTCTCCACGCCATGGTGTAATCTATTTTCCACCACCACCTTACTTGGATGGGTATAATGGTGTAAATAATTACTATATTTGACTATTATAAAGTGATATTGATTCTGAAATAGTATACATACACTCCAATACAATTCCACGATCATAGGAACGATATCATCACTCGTGCGTACGTACGGAATACCGTCTCCACGATGTGATGCGACTCGTTCTACATGATCTTCATTGCATGATTATTATATAAATGAATTGAATGAATGAATATGATATATATTACACTAATACAATTCTGGAAATGAGGTATCTATAACCTAAAAAGAATAATAAGAATTTATTCAACAAAACACGCATAAGAACAAAAAGTAATAAACACCTGAATAACAAGTAGCAATGAAATATTACTAATAAGAAGCTAAGAATATGACCATATATGATATCATAACAATGAGTATGATTCTGGAATAAGTCAATAACAATATTTAAATCATTATACAGAAGGTTCAGACACTTATGAAGCAAATCGGACCTATGGTAAGGGATAAATTTTCAATCTCATTTTTATCCAAGATTTATTATACGTAAGTATTTACTGGGCTTACGTTTATCATCCATGACCATGTTTTCTAAAAATGATTTCATAAAATGTTTACCATTAATCCATGAATTTTTAAAGTCATTTTTACCCTTTATTGACTTTTTACCACATTGTATGAATGAAATCTTTCCTTTGGTTACCATATAAGGTACTTTTTGACTTTTCCGACAAAAGTACGAGAAGAATGTTTTTTAACTTATACGGCATGAATGGATTTTTAAAACATTATTTCCAAGAAGATTCCTTTACAAGTTTTCAATTTTATTTTTAATCAACTTCCTTTATTTTAGAATTGTATGACATGTTAATAAAGGAAAAGTGTTTTTGAAGTAGAAAGGATATTTTCCTCAAGAATGGAGTTCAAGTGTTTTATCAAAATTATTTTCCGTCTAAGATAATAAAGGGTTCTGTTTATATCCCTATTATTACTTTGATTTGATTATGTTGTGATGGAATTATATTTATTAATTCCTTTATCTTATATGAATTGTTTTATGATGTCATGTTGTTTTAAAATCCCATTTTTACTACATGGGTTATGCAATGATGTATGATTTATGATTTTGTGGCACACATAAGAATGGTATCATTATGAGATGGGTGGGACCTATATCTCCATCCAATGCATTGGGTGAAGATTTTATATCTCATGAGATAGACATGGCTAGAATGGTAGGTTAAACCTGTTCAGTGAAACAGGACTGAAATGAGGGTGACTCGGTTCAGAAATGGACTTTGTCCACAAACATAGTCTTGGCAATGAGTCTTGACTAATAAGAAATGATTCTCTATGATTATGTGTGTATGCCACAAAGTTTCATGTTTTAAGTTATGATTATTGTGATTTCATTTCACTACTATGATTTATCCTATGTTATGAAATTATGCTCTCTTTTGCAGGTTAAGATTTCCGAAATGTTATGTTCTTATGAATATGATGTGATTGATATTTCTTTGGTTTACCCTTAATGAGCATTTGAGATCACACTTTTATGTTTTCTTTTCCCCAGGATATAAAGAAAGGTTTTTGGTAAAAAAAGAAGATCTTTATGGGAGATGTTGAAGATCTTTCACCACGATTAGAAGATTATATTCCGAGTTTCCAAAGACACTAAACTATTACGATCATTGTGTGTGTGTTTTTGTTATGTACTAAGTATTCCGAAAAAGTAATGTAATGTCCATGTACGTCAAGCATAGGGTCTCTATAGTTGGTATCAGAGGAAAGGTTTATTCAACCTTTGGAAACTAGGATGCGAAAACATTAGTGATATCCCTAGAGATATTTCTAAGGTATGTATAGGGATGTCTCTATGGTTAGGTATACGTGTAGGTTATAGTTCTAGAATTGCACTAAGGATCTTATAATTTAACCTAAGATGTTAGATATTGAGGGTACTCCACCTTTACTATGATGTTTTCTCTAGCATGATTTTGCCTCTCACAGAATTCTTTTTGTATTTTAGTTAATGGAGGGAACGAGAAGGAATTAGGTTAACATTGAATCCAATGGACCAATTGGTGACTATGAGCAACAAAATTGTGTAATGCCTAGAGAGAAAGATATTGTGATTATGAAGAATCAGTCATCGCGATATATGATTAACAAGGTGAAATTTTGTGGTATGCCAAATTCATCAAATAAGAGGAAGATAGACTATTATGCATGTTTGCATGTTGAGGAGCATAAAGAACGGAAGATTGAGATTTATAAAGAAGGGAAGAATAACCTTGGGGAATATCTCAAATGGAGGGACCAATGTTATCTGTGTGGAGAAAAGGGTAATAGAGTGACAGACTGTTATGGAGTTCAATGTATTATTTGGGGAGAACATGGGCATTACCCAACTCGATGACCTAACCAAAAAAGTTACTTCTAAATCAAGGAAGGACTTATTCTAGGACAATCATTGAAGAGGATGGATTGAAGTGTTTATGAATTGGTATTCAAGAATAATGTTGTTGAGGTACTTTTATTGTGTATTGGAATATTTTTGTATTAGTCTATTGTGGTTTTCAATAATTTTAAGGTACCGATAACCATGAAAAGTGATTCAAATATTTTAGAAAGCAGATGATATGCGCATAATGAAGGGATAAGGAGAAAATTAAATGTTTTATAGTATTCATGAGCTCATGACTGATATAAGGAGAAGGTTATATCATGGTTTGAGTATATAGAATTTTGGATTTGGTATGGTTAACTTCTAACTGCATTCATTTTTTCACTATGGTTCAATGGGTATTCATTTTTCAAGAGAATACATGATTAAGGTATTCACATGATTGGAATGTGACCAACAAGATATATGGGGGATAAATGATGATATTCGCATGCTTGGTTGACGACATTTCAATTAATCATTTTCTTTATACTATGAGCTTAGACCGAAGTATTTTAGATAAGCCTAAATATTGGAATGGATTATGTTAACCATATGTTAGTATTATTTAAGGATAAAACTTTTTTTTGATATTATTTATGTGATGTTATAGTAATGTAGTTTTAGAAAAAGGACAACCTGCAGGATGGGCAACAACCCATCGCATCGGACAAGGCTGTGGGAATCAAACCCACAACAGAAGTGCGACTGGCCTTTATCGCCTACCACTGGCCTACAGGAAGTCCCTGTTTAGGAGAAACTAGTTTTATTATATTAAGCAGTATGATATATGTAGTATAAGTCCATTTTAGGAACCATATATGATTAATCTCACTATAGATGGACTTATGTATTTTTTGATAACTTTTCTAACCTTTTGTTTGAGACAGATGGAATGACCCATCATTCTATCACATGATCTGCTAACACATCACGAATGACAAATTCAACTTCATTTGTTTAAGAGATAAAGTGTAAATTGTCCAAAGAATGACCAACAGTGAGACTATACCAAAATCACGAAACTATTTCTTCTAATTCCAATTTCATCAAATTTAGGGAAATGATCTTGAAAACCAAAAATGTTGTCCTAGTGCTCTTATCTCTGATGATTCAGATGGTACCTTAGATCATCACAAATTTATGGCTTTGTGATTGTTGGCTTTTCCATAGCCATGTTCTCTACCACTCTCTATCAGAACATGATGGTTAGATTTCTCTTCCATATCCATATTTTCACCTATGTGGAAACCCAGTGATTAGTTTATTTGGGTAATAGTTACGTTTCATACTTTAGTTTTTAAAGCCATGTTTTGGTATTCCTTTTTACGATGTGGGTTTCTATTAAACAAACTTTCGAGCAATAAACCATTTATAACCCTGATGAATTTCGAGGGCGAAATTCATTTTAAGGGGGGTAGAATGTAACACCCCGAGATTTTATGAAAAATATTATTTTAATTTCATTAATGTCTTGTGTTGTATGCTACACCAAGATTACCTTGCGCTATACACAACACCGTATTAGCTTGTAGTATACACAACACTATTCTTGGATCGTGTTACACACAATTTTGATAATAGTTATTCTACGCAACATTAAGTATATATATATATATATTCAATGTCTAAATGAAATATGGTTGGATTTTGTTATATGAAACAACGAAGGATTCTTGCACAGCACGCAACCCTGACTTGGCTTGCATTTCACGCAATCGTGACCTTCCTTGATAGCGTGTGTTGTACGCAATACCGGGTTTTACTAAACAACGATATATTATTATAATATTATTATGAACTAGCCGTTATGAATAGTATTAACTAAATTTTGAATCTTATAACATTATTATTTGTCTTAAACATTTTCTAGAACATGGTATAAGAACAAAATAAATTTTTCGGGTAAAATAAGTATTTTTCAAAAAATGCAGTTTTGCCGCCTTTTGATGGTGCACCCACTTTAAATATAGTTTTTGAAATTTTTATAAGGTCAATTTGACAAAATAAAATTCATCTTTGGAATCAGGAAATAAAAATTTACTTTGGATAAATTTTTCATATTTTTCTGGTAACTTTTATATTTTGATGAATAGTAAAAACACGCTATATTTTAATTAAAAACAACTTTTTTCATCGTAATAATTTATATGGTTAAATTTTAATATTAAATGGTTTTAAAGTATAAATATAATATATTTTTACCATTTAATATAATTTATGTCATTAGCATTGATTCTACCTTGAATTCATAGGATAAATCAATTCAATCTTTTGCAATGTTTTAAAGAAAAACCCGTTTTCTTTCGACAACGGGATTAATTTTAATTTAATTTCTACAACTTTTGTGTATTGAATTTGGAAAAATGGATTCCATATTTGTAATCAGTGGATCCAAATTATGTTAATATGATACTTTTTATTTTTGGTAATTATGAATAGCAACTACGGTAAATTTTATTTACCATAGTTAAAGGTAAATTGGGTAATTAATGGTAAATATAATATTATAAAATTACCCTAACACGTGTCAAAATCCTATTGTATGACTAAAAGTCGACCCATATCACCTAAGGGTCAGATTAGATTCATTTAATGGACTTTTGTCCTTGAAAATAAGTTAATTATTATTAAAACCAAAGAATGTGACAACATGTCACTTTCTTAAATCTTATAAGTATAATAATTTTAATTTAGTGATAAACTTCATGAAACTTCTAACATGAATAGTCTTTAGAAATCTAATACAATTATCTACATCATAGAAATTTATTTATAATTTTTAGGGATTAAACCATTATCATTTATTATGACACAAAGATGATGTAGTAATTGTCTTATTAATAAAATATTGACATAATTGATGTTATAAATACCCAAATAAATGTAATTTAAGACTTTTTATGAATTAAACTAATTATAGAGGTTAATATGTCATGTTAGTATTTATTTAATTAACTTTTTTCGAACTAATAATTCTGTTATGATTTTTAAAAAAATCAATTACTAAATAGTGTCAAAATTGACATAAAATAGTTTTTAAAACAAATATTATATTATTAATTATTATTTTATTCCTAAAAATCTAAGGTTCGGCCAAATGACTTAGAGAAGGTTATATATATTAATAATAAACAACTTGGGATTCGTTTGGATTCTTATAGTATGTTTATTAACCTAATAGTATAAGAACACAAGAAGACACAGTAAAAGTAAAATTATTTAACTTAATGTTAAATCTAAATGATATGGTTAAAATAGGAACCTAAACTTGTCTAAATTATATTTTATGAGATTATTTCTACCCATACCCACCTTATCTTCTAAATATATCAATTTGGAGATATTTAAAACCGAACATGACTTTATAATAAAATAATATTTTTAGTTTTCCCAAAGGAGCCCCTCTCATCCCTTATAAAATAGCACCTCCTCCCCCTCTTCCTCACAACACATTGAGCCTTCAAGCTCGGCCAAAACCTACTTATTTCTCCTCTCCAATTACCTAGAAACATCCTAGAGGTTATGGTCTTTTTCAAAGACCTATTTTAGTGCCCTAAAAGGAGGTCTCAAAGAAGCACATCAAAGAAGAGGTAATGTCCGTTACCGATTCTTTCATCTTTATTTCTTCTTCCACTTCTTCTTCTTTAGTTGTTTCATTATGAAGTAATAACATCAGTATCAATCATATACGGATATGTTATTATTAGTATGAAACAACCCAATTTCACCATCTATCCATCCCATGGAAAAAGAAATTACCGCGCGTGCGTACGTACGGAATACCGTCTCCACGCCGTGGTGTAATCTATTTTCCACCACCACCTTACTTGGATGGGTATAATGGTGTTAATAATTACTATATTTGACTATTATAAAGTGATATTGATTCTGAAATAGTATACATACACTCCAATACAATTCCATGATCATAGGAACGATATCATCACTCGTGCGTACGTACGGAATACCGTCTCCACGATGTGATGCGACTCATTCTACATGATCTTCATTGCATGATGATTATATAAATGAATTGAATAAATGAATTTGATATATATTGCACTAATACCATTCTGGAAATGATGTATCTATAACCTAAAGAGAAGAATAAGAATTTATTTGACAAAACACGCATAAGAACAAAAAGTAATAAACACCTGAATAATAAGTAGCAATGAAATATTACTAATAAGAAGCTAAGAATATGAACATATATGATATCATAACAATTATTATGAATCTGGAATAAGTCAATAACAATATTTAAATCATTATACATGAGGTTCGGACACTTACGAAGAAAATCAGACCTAAGGTAAGGGATAAAGTTTCAATCTCATTTTTATCCGAGATTTCTTATACGTAAGTATTTACTGGGGTTACGTTTATCATCCATGACCATGTTTTCTAAAAATGTTTTCATAAATTTTTTACCATTATTCCATGAATTTTAAAAGTCATTTTTACCCTTTATTTACTTTTTACCACATTTTATGAATGGAATCTTTCCTTTGGTTACCATATAAGGTACTTTTTGACTTTTCCGACAAAAGTACGAGAAGAATGTTTTTTTAACTTATACGACATGAATGGATTTTTAAAACATTATTTCCAAGAAGCATCCTTTACAAGTTTTCAATTCTATTTTTAATCAAATTCCTTTAGTTAATAATTGTATGACATGTTAAGAAAGGAAAAGTGTTTTTGAAGTAGAAAGGATATTTTCCTCAAGAATGGAGTTGAAGTGTTTTATCAAAATTATTTTCCATCTAAGATAATAAAGGGTTCTGTTTCTATCCCTATTATTACTTTAATTTGATTATTATGTGATGGAATTATATTTATGAATTCATTTTTCTTATATGAATTGTTTTGTGATGTCATGTTGTTTAAGAATCCAATTTTTACTACATGGGTTATGCAATGATGTATGATTTATGATTTTGTGGCACACATAAGAATGATATCATTATGAGATGGGTGGGACCTATATCTCCCTTGAATGCATTGGGTAAATATTTTATATCTCATGAGATAGACATGGCTAGAACGGTAGGTTAAACCGGTTCAGTGAAACAGGACTGAAACGAGGGTGACTCGGTTCATAAATGGACTTTGTCCACTAAGATAGTCTTGGAAATGAGTCTTGAATAATAAGAAATGATTATCTATGATTATGTGTGTATTACACAATGTTTCATGTTTTAAGTTATGATTATTGTGATTTCATTTCACTACTATGATTTATCCCATGTTTTGAAATTATGCTCTCTTTTGCAGGTTAAGATTTACAAAATGTTATGTTCTTATGAATATGATGTGATTGATATTTCTTTTGTTTACCCTTACTGAGAATTTGAGCTCACCCTTTTATGTTTTCTTTTCCCCAGGATATAAATAAAGGTTTTAGGTAAAAAAAATAAGATCTTTATAGGAGACGTTGAAGATCTTTCACCACGATTAGAAGATTATATTCCGAGTTTCCAAAGACACTATACTATTACGATCCTTGTGTGTGTGTTTTTGTTATGTACTAAGTATTCCGCAAAAGTAATGTAATGTCTATGTACGTCAAGCATAGGGTCTCTACAAACATCCTCTATTTTGTTTCAGGTTTTAGTACAGTCAATTTTGGGAGAAATAATTAAGACGACTCAGAAGGTGGATCAATATTTATAAGAAATGGTATAATCTATTAAGAATGATAATTTTAATTATTTTAACATTGATGAAGAATGTGTTTTATTATTTAGAAAAAGATTATGCGTGCCCTTTTATTAATAGTTGAGAAATAATTGTTTACTGAATCACAGAGTTCCCTAATTTCTATTCATCCTGGAAACACTAATATGTACTTAGACCAGTGGGAGTATTACTGGTTGGATGGAATGAAAAGATACATTACTAAATTTACCATGAAGTGTTTGACTTTTCAGTAGGTTAAAGAAGAATGAAAGTTACCGAAGGAGATGATTCAACCGTTGTTAGTACCATAGTGAAAATGAGAGAATATATCAATGGACTTTGTTGTAGGATGTCTAAGTGAATCTTAATAAAATAATGAGATATGGGTTATTATTGATTAATTAAATAAATAGTATCATTTTTTCCCATTTGAGATATAATGTATCTATATCATATTTCTAGACTATATTTAGAGAATATTTTCAAGTTACATAGAGTGCCTCTCTCCATTGTATGAGACCATGATCCAAGGTTAACATTCAATTTTTGGAAAGTACTTCAGAAGTCATTGGTTACTAAATTAATGTTTTGTACAACTTTTCATCCTAAATATGATGGAATGTCTGAGTAGATGATTTGGACCTTAGAAGATATGAATCATTCATGCTCAATGGAATACCAAGGAAGTTAGGATAAATATATTTCTCGGTTGAGTTACTTTATAATAACAGTTTCCATCCTAATATACATATTACACCTTTCAAGGCATTATACGGAAAGCGATATCAGGCATCGAATTGTTGGGATGATATAAGAGAACAGAAAGTTGATGAGACCAGAGTTGATAGAGGAAACGACAAATAAAGTTCATTTTATTATATGAAACATGAGAATAGCTCTGTGCAGGTAAGAAATTATGCAGATAATCAAATAAAATATCTTTTTTTAGTGGTAGGTGATCATGTATTTTTTAAATATTTCCCTATGGAAAAGTGTTATGCATTTTTTTAAGAAGGAGAGTATGAGTCCATGGTTCCTAGGACCATATAAAATCATAAAAAAATTTGTATCATTTTCCTCCTAAGTCTATTTACCTCTAATTTTATCATAGGTACACGACATATTTCATGTTTTAATGTTAAATAATTATGTAACAAATTCATATCATGTTTCGAGCTCTGAAGCAATTTAGTTGGAAGAGAATATTTCTTACAAGGAACAATCAGTTTATGTTCTTGACTATAGAGAGAAAGTATCGTGAAATAAAATTATTTATCAGGTTAAGGTTTTATGAAAAAAACGATTGAATATGAAACTAAGGAATCTAAAAAATGATATGATGGAAAAATATACCCACTTATTTGATAAAATAAAAAAATTGTGAGGACACAATTTCCAAAATGGGGGAAGGATGTAACAACCTAGGTAATGATAAAATAAGTATTTTTCATATTTAGTAATATTCAGGAATTGGTTTAGTAATTTTACCATAAAAGTTATGTTATTTATAAAGGTATACCTAACATGAAAAAATGAGTTTTTTTAAAATCATGCACTGCATGCAAGATTGAGTTTTACCAAACAATCAAATATTTTTTATATTATCATTTAATTTGGAAGCGATATCCTAGCTGTTGTATTTATGAGAATGAATGGGACTAACTATATTATGTTTACACTTTTTTATAATTTATTTTGACTCTCATTTAATAAATTTTAATGGAAAAATAAAATAATAAATCTAGTTTTATGGTTAAAAATTGTATTTTTCTAAAAAGCATTTTTTTCACCTTTTAAAGGTTAACCTATATTAAATCTTTTTATTAACACATTAATAGTTTTTTTATGAAAAAATTAACTTCATTTTTAGAAATATAAATATTAAAATTTAATTTTGGTTAATTTTTAGTTTTTTATGATAACTTTTTTATTTTGATGAATAATGAATAATATCAAATCTTAGTTCAAAACTGTACTTTCACCTAATTAATTTCTATAATTAAAATATGTTTTTATTCGGTTTTCAATTATAGATATATTATTTTTATATCATTAAAACTAATATAGTTCAAGGGAAACAATTTCACATTGAATTTATATAGAAAAAATTACCAAACTTTTGAACATTTTTTCTTTAAAAACCAACTTTGTTGTCCCATATATAGGATTAATTTTAAATTATTGTATTCCACTTTTGTGTTTGAAATTAGGAAAAATTGATTCAATATTTGGAATTGTAATAATATATAATTTCTAATAAGGTCAAATTAGTTTTTACCAAATATATAATTGAAATTAATTAAAATTAATTATAGTGATTAATGTAAAATTGTGGTTACATAGTGATTAAAGCTTAACATTAAGAGTATAAATGACCTATAATTTAATGAATTGGATTTTACAATATTTTATTTTTATAAATTAATTGGAAAAATTCTTTGACCAGGCACTGTGATGATGTGAAATTATGAGGTCCGATGTGCTTGTAATGATACGGTGAAAAATGTTATGTTTTTAATAAAGCATGCAGGCGGGTTCTTATTTATACTAGAATAAATTCTAAACCAATTCCTGTATTAAAAATATGAGGGAACCATTGTGCTCATAATAGAAAATTTTCTTCAAAATGGGCCTAACATCGACCGATGTGGGTTGACTTTGAATGTTGGAAATTGTAACTAATCGTCATTTAAATATTTTAATGAAATTATTTTATTTGAAATTGTGTTGGTTTCTTTTAAATTAATGACTATTATCAGGAATCTAGTGCTATCTCCATAACCCTGGAAGTCCCTCTGAGGCAAGGATACAAGATCCTATTCAACAAACAATGACAAACACCGATGGATCAAGGATCGATGATGACATGAAACACCTTTATTCATCAATGACTGATCCAACCTTGAGGCAGGGTGTCAATGTCTTTGTGATTTCCCCCATCATAGAATCGAATGATAAACATGGACCAAAAAACCAATAGGTTGATCCACAGTTTGATCCTTCTTGAAGTAGGGATAATTATTGTGGGATTAAAGTGAATATATCTTGGTGATTATTCTCATATTGGTTTCTTCGTGATTATGCTGACAAGAATAGATCAAGGATGACTCGAACAAGGCTAGGATTTGTTCGGTGGGTTTTCTATGTGATCCTTATATCCTCGTTCTTGGGGATCCTTGTTGTTGGACCCTCATGGTCATGGTGAAATTTTACATGAGGCTCTGAATGTGATCGGACCCTCGGTGTGCTAACAAGGCGGATCAAGGCCCAAGGAAGTGAAGGATGCGACCCGATGATTGCGTAAGTGGCTACATTTTGAAAAATGGAGCACCAAAGCAGTGGTGGAGACCTGAAGAACTAGGGAATGTGGTGGTGGAGATTGTTGGTGCCCAGTGGAATGCGACAGTGGCCATGTACGGGTGAGGCAGTCACCTCAGTAGTGACCAAGGATGCGACGACGACTAGATTGCATAGGCGGCACGGTGGCAGAACCCGCATGCGATGATCAGAGGCCCACATCAAAGCAGGGGTAGGTATTTATGATACAACAAAATAGGTACCATGGTGGAGCTATTGGAGAGTGTAGGGAAGGCGGGATAGCCGTGTTGACTGGATAGATGTGGCCAGGGTGGGCCGCGTCCGACACACACACACAATCCCACATGCGGAAAGATGCACTAAGGAAGATGGGACACTCTAGTGGCCCCATAGGCCTAGAGGGCCAAGAAAGTTTGGTCTAGGCCAAAACAAGTTGGTCTGGGTTGGGTCAGATGGACCGGGTCGGGTTGGGTTGGGTTCTTCAGGTTAGGTTGGGCCCGGACTAGACCCGGGTAAGCATTTTTTAGAAAATGGCCATAACATTTAAACCATGTGTCTATTTGATGCGAAATATATGATGTTGGGACCATAACAATGAGACGTTATTTTTGGGATAATCTAAGTGGTTTTTTTGTGTGGATGATGGCATATAAAACAGTGGCTTGAAGAGTAGGTTCTCCTTGAATAATCCCACTATGAGTGGAATCCTACGGATGACTATGACTATGTGATCTTCATGGATATGTGACTTGGGAGGTGCATGAACCATCAACATTCTGTAAACCATAGACGCTCCATGTTTCATCTCTTCTTTAGGTTGCATCAATGCTCCATGCGCCATCGATGCTCCATGCACCATCAACTCTCCATGAACCACTAAAACATCTAGTGTCATAGAGACCAAGGGACCTGTGGACTACAACTAGAAATCCTTATCTTCGTGATTTAAACTTATACCTATGTGAGATGGACATATTGGATGTACTTAATCTATTCCCTTTGTGGTTTACTTTGTGTGTTTCCATTGTGGTATACTTTGTGTATTTATTAGTGGTATTTTCATTTTTGGTTTTAGTGTCCCTACTGAGTATTGTTTTACTCACCCCTAAACATACTATGATCACAAGTGTTGTGTCTTGTGCAAATGATCAATGATTTGAGGAAGTCCTTGGAGGATTGGGGCTAGGTGGTGCTTAGAGAGAGGCCCAGAAATGAGGTGCACTTCAACGTATTCAGACAGTTGTTTCTATAAGTACCATTCAAATAGGGTTTTCTATGGATGAATTTCAGGACCTTGTACTTTCCCTTTTGGTTGGGATTGAATTCTGGACCCATTTACTTTCTAGTTTTGTATTGTTACTCTATGTGGGTATTTTAGTGGTTTTCATGCATGTTTACTTAGTATTTTTTGTTCTTCACTTTTTCTTGGAGACGTGTTCATGTTTACTGGTACTTAGAAAAATTCCTTTCCTTTTTGGGATATACCTACTCGGTGATAGTCTCTAGCCTTGGTCATGTTGGAGGTGGGATTGGGGTAGTCATGACATGGGACCTGAGGGACGGGTCATGATAGAGTGGTATTAGAGGAGGTCAGTCCTACCTAAATATCTTAGTTTCTTTGAGTTTAGTCTGGGTAAACAATATTAAGTGTTTTGAGTTTGGATTTCGGACTAAGGAATCCAGTGTTTGTGTGGTGGCTGACTTATCTATACACTAAGACTCTGAATTCTTCTTTTCAACTCAGTACATGTAAAAACTAGTTTTAGGGAAAAATAAATGGTACATGCATCATATAGGATTGAGTGTGTTATCATGTCCTTATTGAGACAACTTCATCTCACCATGTATAATCTATTGACAATGGTATGTGTTGATCTATTTCTGGATGCCTCCACATAGACATCAAGCTAGGATTCTGCTGCATGATCATGAGGATGATCTGCAAAGTGAGGAGGCATCGGTATAGGGACCAATACCAGAGACATCACCTCCAGGTGGTGTACTAGTGATACAACCACCAAGAGATTAACAATTACTACCAGTGTTATTGGTTGAGGATGCACGTAGGCTGAGTGTGTTGCATGAGTTCCTAAGGTAGAGAATACCCAGGTTCAGGGGTGAGTCTAACCCCCAGTAAGCTAAGGATTTGCTGGAGGCAGTTACACATGTCTTCCGCTTAGTGAGGATCCCTCTCAACCAGATGGTAGTCCTAGCCACAAGTATACTACATGTATTAGTAGGGATACAGTAGAGTTTATTGATCTAGACACATGAGGAGACTACCCTCACTTTGAAAAACATTGATCATCTCTTTAGAGAGAAGTTATTTCCAGAAATGTTACGCTCTGTGCATATATAAGAGCTATTGCATCTACAACAGGGAATCCAGAAATTAGTAGAGTACTTAGAGAGATTTTAAAATATTCCTCACTATGGCACAAATATGGTGCATGAACCATTCATCAGGGCCCAGACCTTTTAGCATGGACTACACTGGGATATCAGGGAATCCATTTTATCCATTTTCATTTAGACACATGTTTGGTACTGGAGAGATCTATGCTAGTAAATAGATTTCTGGCAGAGTAGACACCAGCATTTGGAGCTACAACTGAGCATCAGGTAGATGAATCTTCAGCAGTTGGTAGCTAAAGATGACATAGGGATCCAAGTAGACCATACATTTCAAGGGATGACCCTAGGACATGAGGTCAGTGGTGCAAGTATCTGAGGGCAGAGCGAGTCAATGACTGGTTGTATTACTCATACGGTGGTCAAGGACATATGGCTAGAGATCGTCTGACCCATCATACAACCAATCATGAGAAGTTCGAGGGACTGATGAGTTAGAGGTGAAGGCAATAATAGGTCGGTCCATCATTCGATGGATGTGGTAGAGGATTTGGATAGGAATTAGTAGTTGGGAGGAGGTTTGAAGTACTACAAACACCACTCCCAGGTGGTCCACCATGGGCTTAGGGAGTTTGGAGATAGGGACGAGTCCAGCATAATGTGATGGAGGCTTATGAACTCGGTGCTCTAGAGATGATTAGAGGTATGATCTATGTCTTTTCCACCATATATCTAGGTTTTATAGTCATAGGTGTCGATCAATATTTTCTCACCACAACCCTTTTTCGAGACATAAAGATTCCATTGGAACCGTTGACTTAAACCATATGCTTAGAGACTCCTATAGGAGGATATTTGATGATCAAACACTAGTGCCAATAGTGTGCCCTTACTCTTGGGGTGATATTTTTGGTTGGGATATCTCTGTGGCAGCATCGAGGCCTTATGACATCATCCTTTTTATGAACTGGTTATCCACAGTCCATACCTAGATTGACTGTTTTAGACGCACAATGTAGTGTGTCCATGGATATTGGACCGGGTTTTCCTTTTTTGGTGAAAATGAAACCCAAGAAGTGGAAAATATACTCACATATAGGAGTGTGAAGTCGATAACACACTATTTGGATACAATGTACCTTGT
Source organism: Viscum album (assembly GCA_963277665.1). Classification (NCBI taxonomy): domain Eukaryota; kingdom Viridiplantae; phylum Streptophyta; class Magnoliopsida; order Santalales; family Viscaceae; genus Viscum; species Viscum album. Next base: position 90,803,636 of record OY728123.1, on the reverse strand, counting down.
TTTAGGGGATGAGATAAGTCATTAATTTCTTATAGTAGTGGATGTGTATGAGGACGTATTTCTGGAAGATGTTCCAGCATTACCTCTTTATAGGGAGGTGGATTTATACATTGATCTATACCCTGATACTACATCAATATCTACAGTTGAATATCATATAGCTCCTACGAAGCTTCATGAGTTGAGGGTACAACTAGAGGAATTTCAATGGAATGGATTTGTGAGATCCTGTGTTTCACCTTGGACCACCCTAGTTTTGATTTCCAAGAAGGAAGACAAGTGCTTGATATTATGTGTGGACTTCTGAAACCTAAACCAAGTGACTGTGAAGAATAAGTATCCACTTATAAGGATTGATGAACTCTTTGATCAGCCGAAGGGATTGAGGTGGTTCTCGAAGATAGACCTCAGATCTGGCTATCACCATCTTCATATACAGGATGAGGACATCCTGAATACAACCTTCAGATGTCAGTACGAACACTATAAGTACTTAGTGATGCCATTTTTTAGGAATAATTCCCTCACAGTGTTCATGGGACTCATGAACATGAACTTCCACCCTTACCTGCACTAGTTCGTCATGGTATTCATTGATGAAATCCAAGTGTACTCTTCATCCAAGTAGGAGCACACGAGACACTTGAGGATGGTCTTGAACACACTCTAAGAGAACCATATATATGGGAATCTCTCAAATTATTAATTCTAGATTTGGGGGGTCCACATTCTAGGACTCGTCATTTCAGAGGCTGGAGTGGACGTAGATCAAGCAAAGATACTGGTTGGGCATTCATAGGAGCCACCCAAAAATGTTACCAAGGTGTAGAGTTCCCCTGGGTTGGTTGAGTACTTTTGGAGGTTCATACCCAAATTTTTCAGAGTAGCAGCGTCCTTAATAGCTCTAACACAAAGGGGAATCCTTTCATGTGTTCGGAGAATTTCCATGTCAGTTTTTAGTAGCTGAGGTAGTGATTGAGGATTGCTCCCATCCTGATATTTCCAGAGTATTTTTTTCGAGTATGTGTTGTTCTGCGATGCATTAGGAACAAGGCTTGGTTGTGTCTTGATCCAGGGGAATGCAGTGATTTCTTAGTTCCCGATAGTTGAGACCACATGAGAAGAACTACATGACCCATGATCTGGAATTATTAGTGGTAGTCTTCGCATTGAAAATTTGGGGAAACTACCATATGGGAGAGTGGTTCATCAACTTCATAGACCACAAAATCTCAAGTATATCTTTTCTCAGAAGGATTTGAACTAGAGATAGAGGGATTGGCTAGTGTTCCTTCAGGACTATGACTTCAACATAGTCTATACTCTTAATAAGGGGAATCTGGTGGAAGATTCACTTATCTATAGATCAAGTTCACAACTACTAAACGAGGCCTCAGAGCAATTAGCCTTATTGCAAATATCCTTTAAGGATGGAGACGAAGAAACTTTTATCTAGTTGATGGTAGTTACCCCTCCACTCTTACAGCATGTTAGGGAGGCATAGCTCTAAGATACCAACTTTAAGAAATTATGTGCTCAAATTCCTTCAGGGCATGCCCCTAATGGATATTCGAAAGGCAGGGATCACATCATTCTCTTCAGAGGATGCACAGTAGTACCAGTGATGTCTTGGGAGGATGTCTTGGGGAGTTACATACTTCCCCTTTAGTGTCACATCTAGGATTGGAAAAGATGTATCATGACCTCCAATACTTGTTCTAGTGGCCAGGGATGAAGAAGACAGTGGTAGAGTTTTTTCTAGATGCCTCAATTTCTAGCAAGTGAAGGCTGGGAACCAGGTTTCAGCAGACTTTACCCAAAAACCTGAGGTTCCAGATAGTATGTGTAATGTTATATCAATGGAATTCATGATAGGTTTACCATGCACGTCTAGGGGACACAATACCGTTTGGGTTATCATTGAATGACTCACCATGTCATCCCACTTCCAACCAATCTTTGAGCAGAGTTCAGTAGAGAGATTAGGACACCTCTATATGTAAGAGCTAGTTTGGATTCCTGGAGTTCCATCAACGACCATCTCATATAGTGAGGCTCATTTCACATCCCAGTTGGGGAAGGGAAATGTAGGAGGCATTTGGGTCCCAGTTCTTCTTGAGCATGAAATTTCATCCCCAGAAGGATGGCTAGATGGAGAGGACCATACTGGTTCTAGAGAACATGCTATGTTCTTGCTTCTTGGACTTTGGCCACATTTGGGAGGACCAAATACCTATGTTGGAGTTTGTGTATAACAATAGATACCACTCAACCATTGGTATGGAACCTTTCAAGGCCTTGTACGAGCAACCTTATTGGTCACCACTATGCATGACAGACCAAGGAGAGTCAGCACTGATGGGTTCCGAGTTGGTATGGGCTACCACCAAGATGGTGAAGATCATTCAAGAGAAGATGAAGGCGTCAAAGGGCTGACAGAAGTTATATGATGAGAAGAGGTGGATGCATATGGAGTTCGTGGAGGGAGACCATGTGTTGCTTCGGGTCTCACCTCGAAGGGGATTGTAAAGATTTGGTAGAGGTGGAAAGTTATCTCTGAGATAGATAAGCCTTTTTCTGATTCTGAGTAGAGTTTGTGAGCTAGCGTACCGCCTAAGTATACCCCCACAGTTTCATCGATTGCATGATGACTTCCACGGCTCACAACCGAGGAGGTATGTGTATGATCCATCTCACATCATTGATAAGAGAAATAAAGATATTGATTATAGGGAGAATTTTGTGGAGTACCCAATACAGGTCAAGGATCGATAAGAGTGGATCCTTCACGGGTGGTCAATTCCTCTGGTGCATGTTTGGTGGAAGCACATGAATCTCAAGGATAGAACTTGGGAGTGGGAGGATTAGATTCATGATCAATACCCTAATTTTTTTGTCTTTCGAGGATGTAAAGACCTATGTTGGGGAGAATATAATGGCACAAATTTCCTATGGTTTTATAATTAAAATTACTTGGGAACATTCCGAGACCAGGTGCTAAGATGACATGAAATTTTGAGGACTGGTGTTCCTGGAATGATACGATGAAAAATGTTTACTTTTTAATAAAGCACACGTGGAGATTATTCTTTAAATGAGAATAAATTCTAAACGGCTTCTCAGATCAAGAATTTGAGGGTACCATTGCATTCAATGTAGCAACATTTCCTTAAGAAGGGCCTAACATCAACCGGAAGAGGTCGACTTTGAAAGTTGGAAATTGGAAGTAACATTCATTAAAATATTTTAATAAAAATATTTTATTAGACACTGTGTTTGTTTCTTTTTAAAATAAGGAGTATTTTTAGGAATCCAGGGTTATCACCATTACCCTAGAAATCCATTAGAGGCTGGGAGGTGGAAGCCTCTCAAAAAAATGATGATGAACGTCAGTGGATCAAGGATCAACGTTGATAAGGAACCCTGTTCTTCATCAATGACTGATCCAAACATGAGTAAGGGTGTCAATCTCTTCATCATTTCTTTTCCCCTTATTAGAATCAAACGATGAATGCAGATCAACCCAAGAACAAGTTGATATGCGGTTCTATTAGTCTTTCTGGAGGGATAATTATTTCATGATTAAAAGGAATAGATCTTGGTGATTATTATGATTTTGGTTTCTATGTGATTCTGGTAACAGGAACGGATCATGTCTGACATGAACAAGTCCAAGTTTCTTTCTTCATGTGTTCTATGTGATCCTTATATCCCCATTCTTGGCGTTCCTCACCACTGGACCCTTATTGTCGTGACATAATTTTTCGGGAGGATCCGAATGAGATCTAACCCCGGGAGTGATGGAAAGTCAGATTAAGGCCCAGGGTAGTGGAGGCAACAACCCGAGGATCACTAAAGTGGCTCCGTTTCAAAAAATGGAGCACTAGAGCAACGACAATGACCTGCGGAACTAGGGCCATAGGCAGCAAGCACCGACATAGGGTTGCACCTGGTGGCACATGATGGTGGCTACATACAGGTAAAAAGGAGGATAGAGGTCACCCCAGAGGCAATCATTGAATCATAGATGAACGGACTATGTAGGGAGTGCGACAGTGGAAGATGCGAGCAGTGACCAAAGGGCAGTAACAGGAGGCCGTGGTGGAGTAGGGACATGGCTCGAAGCCGCCCCGGAGGAGGGACCCAAAGGTGCATGTGGGGGAGGTGGTCTGACCGCATGAAATGTGATCCAGTTCCATGTTTACATGAAATATGGAACCAGGGGGACAACATCTGGTGCACACACACCGACCTACACATGGAGGGCTGGACTGGGTCAGGTCAGGTATGGTCAGTTGGACCGGGTCGAGTCAGGTCTGACAGGTAGGGTTAGACCCGGACTAGAATCATGTCATACTTTTTCCAAAAAAATTTCATAACTTTCAAACTGTGTGTCTTTTTGACAATAAATCTGTAACATTTGAACCCTTGCGATGAAACTATCCTTTTAAGATACTCTAAGTGATTTTTTGTGGAAGTTGGCATGTGACCTAGTGTCTTGATGAGTAGGTTCTCCCAGAATGAGCATTCTACGAGCGGAATCCTATGGTTGGCTGTGACTATGTGATCTTGGTGACTATGTGACTTGAGGGATACATGAACCATCCATGCTCCATGCACCATCAACACTCCATGCACTATTTACACTTCGGGTGCCATCGACACTCCGAGCTCAATCGACGCTCCATGCGCCATCGACTCTCCGTGTGCCATCAATACCCTGTGCACCATCGCCACTCTATGCGTCTTCAACACTTCTAGTTCCATAGAGACTGAGGGACATATGGACTACAACTAAAAATCCTTCTCTTTGTGGTTTAGACTTATACATGTGTGAGATGACTGTATTGAATGTACTTTGTGTGTTTCCTTGGTGGTTTATTTTATGTGTTTCATCTGTGGTATAATTCATTTATTTTATAGAGGTATTTTACTTTGGGGTCCTTATTGAGTATTATTTTACTCACCCTTGCGTGGGATATGCTTGCACATGTTGTGTATTGTGCCGATGATCGACTCTTTGATGGTGTACTTGTTGGACGGAGGCCCGGTAGTGCTTAGAGATAGAACCAATAGACGAGGTGTGCTTCACTGACTTCAGATAGATATTTCTGTACTTACCCTTCAAATAGGGTTTTCTACGGACAAATTTCAAGATCTTATACTTTCCCTTTTGTCTGGGCTTGTATTCTGGCCCCGTTTACTTTATAGTTTTCTAATATTACTCTATGTGTGTATTTTAGTGGTTTTCAAACATGTATACGTAGTATTTTCAGTTCAAAACTTTATCTTGGAGATGTGTGCATGTGTACAGGTACTTAAGAAAATGCCTCCCATTTGTGGTATAATCCTACTCAGTACTAGTCGCTATCCCCTGGCCTATTGGAGGCAGGTTTGGGGTAGTCACAACATGGGCCTTGAGGGAAGGGTTGTGACATAGAAACTTACAAAAACACCATTTTCTAGATATTATTTGACCATATCACCACATGGATCGAATTGAGACCATTATTGTAGTCACATGGTGTAAGAGAGACCTCTCAATAGTGTTTAACTTTTTATATTTATAGAAATGTCACTCCCCATCCATTATAAAAATTCACTCATCATTCTCATTTTTTCACATCTCTCAAGCCCATTTGGATCATCCAAACCCAAATCCAATAAGTTCCCAACATCCCTCCCATCACCCTATAGGACTCATCTTGGGTATAAAGCTAACTAAGAATTCCTTTGGTGAAAACCAAGAGGATTTACCCAAAAAAGAAGAAGATAAATACCCACGTGAAAAGTCATACTCAAGGTAAGGGATTTCATCTCAATCTCCTTTCATTGAGGCATTTCTTGATGATATTCACCATTATTTTTTTATAAGTTTTATGTACAAAACCTTTGACCTTCCATATTCATATTTTAACTATTACCATGTTATTTAATGTTTTGTTAAAATTTATTCTTTTAAAGGGATTATGATTTAAATATCCAAAGTGGCATGGGATGATTTGAATGTTTAAATATTTAATCCTTTTCCCCATTTCAATATTCATAATATTATTTTAAGTATTTATTTATATGAATATAAAATTATTATAAAGGATTTTTTAGCTATTTTGGAATTTAGATTCCTCTACAAAACATTATGTTTTCAAAGGAAAAATAAAACCCCACTTTTATTTTTTTCTAGGTATTTTGTTATTGAAAATGGATTCTAAAAATGGATTGATTATTTTATTATATAGAAATTTTTTCTTTTGATTGGAAATGAAATTTTATGAGTGAAATGTTTAAAATTGAATTAATTTATGTGTTATGATAATATAATGGTACTTGGACATTTCATGGGTGGTTCTATGGTAAGCCATTGACAGGTTATTCTATGATAAACCAATGATGGGTTAGTCTGTGATATTACTTGAATTCATTGGGTATGGAAGTTGTCCATATTATTATTACGTTTGAAACAGTGACATGTGTGGAAGTAGACTGTATAGTTATTCCATTTTTAAGTGTGACAAGTATAATGATGTCCCAATATACCTTTATATATTTTCATTTCTTTCTATGTGTTTTATAGTGATCTTGTGATTGAAAAAAAGGTATGAACTATGCTTATTTTGAAAAGAAAGTATTTTCTACTTATTAAGGGTTAAAACTATTACTTTATGATAAAGTTGTCATGGGTTGTAATGTTTATAAATGGATTAATGGTTTCCTTATTTTTATATCCCTTACTGAGCATTATATATTAATCCGATAATTTTTACTATTTTTTATAGGATGTAAGGGTTAGTAAGGGATTATAAGAATTCATGATGAAATTCATTAAGAGTTTTCATAAAAGTGATCATGAATTATTTTTAAATGATTCTAATGGTGGAATAAATTGATAGTAATCATAAGTGTCCACTTGGTATTTTATGGTTTTGTTATGTATATGTTATAGCCTAATTATCTAAAACCCTTAACCTGAAAAGATCCTCAATCTGAAATAAAGTAAAATTCGTGACTTAACTCAAGATTATGTATTGTTTTAATGTGCGGGCCTTATAAAAATATTAATAATGTTTCCAAAATGTTAAACATGAGTTTTATAAATTGAAAAAATAATTTTTAAATTATTTATTTACTTTATAAATATATATATTTTATAGAAAAATAGTTTTGAATAAATTTATGTCATAAAAGTGATGGTAATAGAAAAATCAATATTTTTACAGTATTCATATAGGACACAATTATTTTAGAAAAATATAAAAATGAATCAGAAGCTAATATTGATATGATTAATCCAAAAAAGAAGTTATTTTTTTTGAAATTTAAAGTTATAAAATTATAAAATTTATATTTTAAATGAAAATAAAATATTTAAATAAAAAGCGCTTTTATGGAAAAAATACCTTTTAAAAATTTGAGTGTTATTAATGATATTTTTTTATGAATATATAAATTATTATAATATTTGTATTTTCTAATTATTATATTATTCATGTAATTATAATATGTTACAATTTATTTTAGTTAGGGTTGCGTTATTTCTACATACATTCAACACAAGATATCAAAGATATTATTAATTTAAAGGATCCAAAATCTACCATCGTTATAGTTTTTTTGTCAATAATTTAAAAGATTGTATATTTGTAATCAAATTTCATTACTTATTGAAATATATGGATCAGACATGACTCAACCATTGCAAGGACCTAGTCACCCACATTAGGGGTAAACCATGTAAAATTACTATGTGATATACTTCAATTAATTTTTTTATTTGGTGTGATTTTTATTTAACATTAAAGACCCATTTATCCTAATAAGTGCTTAGGTTTGAATATAAAAAGGGGTAAAAAGTAAAAAAATATATTTTGGTAAAACTTACATAAACTAATTCACCCACCTCAGTGTACCTACAAGTCCCACTGGGCATCTTGATTGCAACCACAGAATAATGTTAAACTAATGATTGTATTTACTTTACAATCCTAGTTTTTTGATTAATCATATTTGTAGTGAATATTTGAACTCAAATAAGAAACATAGTTTTCCTAGTTGAAAAATTTAGTTACCGTCTCTGTTAATACCAACATGGAGGTTTCTATTGAAACCCTGAAGAAAAAAATAGAAGAAATAGGAATGAGATCTTGGAAAGAGTTTGAATAATAATGAGAATAAACTACAAAATGAATATATCTAGAGTGTTGTTTTATAATTACTACATATTAAATTAGTAAAAAAATTCCTCTTGAAGATTCTGGTTCAAGTTATTATGAATGTGAGTATAATGAATCATTAAGTAATTTTTATTCAGAAGTTAAATATTATCGAATGAAAGATACTAACAGGGTTTTCTCTTATATATTTTAATTTATCAAGGTGTTATATGATTAAAAATCATGGTTATAAGAGGAATATAAATCTATGTAGAAATCATTGGCCAAAAATTCCAAGGATGCAAGATTCGCTCACAACTTGCTTTATACAAAGAAAGAATTATATTAATTTACAATGAAAATATCTCCCAAATTGATGTAGAGTTGAAAGGTAATATTTGTGATAAAGTAGTGATTGAAATAGTTCGTATATTAATGATCCATGTAGTTGAATAATCTCATAAAGCTATTATAAACGTTAAGAATTCTCAGTTGGAAGTCAAATCTAGAAAGGTAAAAAAAATTGATAGTTGTTTACAATAAATGAGAATGTTTCATGATGATCATATTGAAAAGAAAAGTAGTCATTGGAAAGAAATCCTAAATTCACTTAAAGATTGGAAAATTTATCTCAACATAAATTGTATTGAACTTTAATAAACACTAAAAAATTTGGAAGAGACACAAGATGAGATATCCCAAGATACTGAGAATAATGTATATAACAAGAATACTTCTGATAAGTTTCCTACATTTTAAAATACTCAATCACGTGGAAGGAATATTTTGAGATTATCTAACGATAAATCTATTACAGGTTCATTAAATAAGGTAACCCTTTATCCTGACGAATCTATTTGTTCTAATGTTGTTTCAATTGTAAGTACATGTTAAAAATCAAATTTAAAAAAAACATGGGTGAATTTTTTTAAAAAAAATCCATCACATCTTTCAAGGTTGATGTAAAGAGGATAAAAAATTATGAATCCCTAAAAAAAGAACAAATGAATAATTATTCTTTCTAAAAACATAAAGGTATCAATGAAATCCAAAATGTGTCACAAAAGGTTTATTCAAGATTTATTGTCTATTTATAGTGTTTTTGGAAGTTTTGGAATTACAAAATTTAATTTTGGAATAATTTTTCAATGAATTATAATTATACAAGGAAACTTTTAAGGGAATTAGATCTGTTATAAAAATAAATATTGAAAAATTAAATAAAAATATACAAAAGAAGATGAATCAATCTATTAAGAAAACATTTTAGTGTCTTGGCAATTTTTTTTGATTATTGTATCATAAGTTGCATAATTATGATGAGTACTGGTATGTACCAACCACATACTATACATATACTAGTACATAGGAAAATTTCACTATAAATTATGATGAAAAGAAGAAAAATTTATAATTCTTTTTTGTGGAATAAGTAGAATAATTCTTCCAATAAATATTTAGAACAAACTAATCCATATAATTTTATAAGTAAAGATAAATAGGATGTCACACCTACTAATAATACATTCTTCTATTGTGTTAGAAGTGGATATATCATAGACCTTTTAAAATAGGTCATGAGAATCATTTTTAGTGGAAGAAAGAAAAATGTGTTAAAAGTAATCAATCCCAAATAGAAATAAAATTCTTGATTTCATGCATGATATTAAAGATTAAAAATTTTAATTTTATAAGAATTTTTCTAAAAACGATGGACCAAATGCTGATGAAATGTTTTTTGGAAGGTGAAATTTTTTTGGAAATGTAGAATAAAAATTAATGACATAGATTTCATGATTGGAGTAATTATTATAGAAAAAGGGAAATCAAAATTTACTTCTTATGATAATTTATTTTAAGAAAAAGACCATAAAAAGATGAATTCTGAGTATATACCTAATAAATGTTTAGTTATATGTGCAAAACTATTGTAAAGGGAAAAAAAGATAGAGCAGGTAGAGAATAATGAAACTACATTTCTTTTAAAATTAATGAATCACATTCTATCGAAGAATTGATATGAAATTATCAAGAATTCCATGACACACAAGGAAATTAGTGATTTGAATATTAAGTATGAAATCATAGAGAATTTTCAGAAATATCGATTTGAACTGAAATAATTTTCTTGGTTAAGAATAAATTGTCATCCTTGTTGTTCCATATAAGGACCAGATGAAGAAACCCCCCACCCACACACAGATATATATATATACATATATATATATATATTGTGTTTTTCTTTAAATATAAGTAATTTATGGTGATGTATATTTTCAGGGGGATACTTGAAAAAATTAATTTTATATGACATCTATAAAGATATGAATCATAGAGTACTATAGTTTTTATCAATTTGAATCCCTTAAAACTCTCAAATTTTTTCATCTATTGGTATCATGAGGGATTATAGAAACACTTCAACTAAAATCATTGATGCTTGGTCATTATTATTAAAGATGAGTCAAACATGATGAATTCTATTAAATTGAATCACTTGAGGGGGGATATGAAGATAAAAAAAGATTCAAAATATTTATTATATCATGTATATCTAGTATTTTGGATAAAACTTAAATAATTCAAAGTTTTAGGTATGATACCTATGATCCATAAGGTATGTTGAACATATTATCCAATCCTTATATGGAAATTCATTCTAAAATTGATTGGAAAAAATTATTAAATAAAAAAATTGATTGAAAAGGAAAGAGGAATTATTGAACATGAATATTTTTAATCAATTTGAGATGAATGTAATGGATTAGTTGAAAATATATTGAAAAAACCCTGAAAGAATATTTCTATGTTAGTATCACATGTTATAAACTAATGGGTGAATTTTTTATCTTGATTGATACTTTTGTTTTATATACTTGTTTATCTAACAAAGACTTTGAGTTTATTAATTGATAACTCATTACTTTAGGAATATTGATGATTGTACTTTTCTAAAAAAATTACTTTTATTTCTATTAAGTTATATTAAATATCAAAGTATAGAATATTTCAATTTCAGTTGTGGAAAAATGATTTGAGTCAAAACTTCCTCTTTTATTATAACTTTTCATTTTTTATCAATAAGGGGGAGAAAAATAAAATTGAATTTAATATTAAATTAGGAAACAACAAAAAATCTCATGCGGGATATTGGGGAACCCAGATGAATTGAATTAAATATAGTTTTATTTTTTCAATATAATTGGGTGATGAAATATAAATGTGTGATGTGCTAAAGTTAAATGATATGGAAGTTCCCAATAATTAAATGAAAATAAGATAAAAGTTTCTTCCATTTGATTTTGTTTAAAAATAATTTACTTTTTAGAAAATAATGTGTATAATTAGAAGAATAGATTCTTTAGATAAATAAATATATAATTTTAATGATTATAGATCTGATATGTATGTCCAAGACATATGAACATTTGAATTTGATGATGGACCACTATTATTAAGAAATATAGAAGTAAATATAGATTATATTTGGATGATTTTATTTAATGGTCATTGATTGGATGCTATATTAAGAAAATGATATTTTTAGAACATGTCTAAAAAATATTATATGATTAGAGAATATATGAAATATGAGATTAATCATGAGAATTATGTATTTTAGATAATTACCTTATTTTGGATAAGTGGGTTTCTTGGTGTTTACCAATGAATTGTCCCATTATAGCCTACCATGGCAGCTGGGAGATGCATGGAGGAGGAAAATCTTGTGATTGGGTTGAAAGAAAAGTTCATGAAAATATGAAACATAGTGAACATGTGGTATCATAAACTAACATAGTGTGTGTGAGTGTTCCCAGAACCCACCTCAGTTCCATAGTCGAGTGGTGTGAGATCACACATATCCTTATTAAGTGGTTCCCTCTTGAGAATATTTTCAATGTGTAATTTCAGAAAATATACTCTAAATATTTAAAAATGTGATTCTATATGGTTTAAATGAATCAAATTTATGATATTTTAATATAATACCACACTAATTTAAGTAAAATAATGTTTCATGCATCATATGTCATTTTCAACATCGATCCCATGAGGTTAACCTACACTGCATCTATAACCCTCACACTATAAAAGGTTTTATTTCATATGAGACATCATGTCTTTTTATTATACCTCACAACCCAAGGAGTTTTATAGTTTTCAATTTATACCACAAATTCAAGGTGTTCATGCATAATCCTGCAACATCTAAGTTGATAGTGAAATTTTTATGCATTCAACTTCATGAAAATATAAATATTTCTGATACATAAAAAGCATTCAAGATGAATGAATTCAAGTTCCATAGTATGTGAAGGATCTTAAAAATCATAGGAGGTTTGAGTTAGTTTTTGTGAGAAGAGTACGTCGTTTCAAATAATATGGATGAGGCGATGGAGTATGTTAGTAGAATGGGTCTATAAATATACCCAATTCTCTCCATTTTCATATATGAGATAAATGTAAATAGAGAGAACTAAGATAATGAGACATGCATAGAGAAACAAGTAAATACTATATTTTCTCATAAAAAGAGAGTGATATTTAGTTTTAAATTATCCCATGTTCCATTATTCCAGGATACAGAGAGGATAAATACAAGGTTCACAACTACATGAAGGAATTACGTAGTATACTATTTTACTCTGTGAATTTGAAGAAAGTTGTTCCATGATTGTATATCAATGTGAAGGAGAAAGAAGGACCCCTGTAAAGTGTTTGTATATATGAAGAATAAGACTGATAAGAATCATGCCTGCGATAATAGACATGTATAAAGAAATCAAAGTGAGTTACATAAAAAAGTAGAATCATTGTGCGACCTAATTATGTAAATGAAGCCAAAGATAACATACTATTAAGAATAATAGCGAGTTGTTCATGTAATACTGTAGTTTACAAGAAGGTTTCCTGAAATTTTACAGTTTTATAAGAACATGCACTATTTTTTCCATGAGAAAAGTGAATATTTTAGTGATGTGAATTGAACATTTATTTTATAAAGAGAAGGTGGGAAAGGATAATAGTTATTCTTTAGAAGATTTGATAGTGTGGACTTAAAGTGGAACAAGTACAATGTTCTCACTAAAACAATATTCATAAGAATTTGACGGCCTATTAAAGAGTTAGTTGGGAATAACATTGAAAAACTAGTTGTATACCATTATAAATAACTAGTGACTTTTGGGGGGATAACTATCTAGGTGGGAATATAGTATAAAGTTCATATTGGGAAATAGTAAGGGGGTTTGAGAGATTTTCCTTAAATGTAATCATTTTTTATTAGGTACTACAAGAGTTTGTCTATCAAGAATTTTGGGAGATTGTCTATATTTGTAATCAATTTACGTTTCTAGTGTAAATTTGTGGATCAGACTTGAATCCACTAAAACAAAGATATATTCACCCAAATTAGGGGAAATACTTTTAAAAAAACCTTGTTTTATGCTTCATTTACTTTTTTTTAATTTGGTGCGAATGTGTTTGAATAAGAAATATCCATTCAACATAACATTTATTGATATTCTAATATAAAAATTCATAAAAAGTTAAAAGAATATAATTTAATAAAAGTTGTGTACAGTGATTCACCCCTATCTTTGTGCTTGCATGATGCACTAGGCATCTAAAATACTTTCAAATATATATGTATCTTTATTATTACTAAAGTAATTATATACTAATTTCATGAATCATCCTAGAGGGGTCCATTCCGTGACTACCCTAAGCCCGCCTCTAATAGGAAAGGGATTGGAGACTAGCATCGAGTAGGCATATCCCAAAAATGGGAGAAATTTTCCTAAGTACCTATATAGACACACATAATCTCCAAGCCTAAAATGATGAAATGTAAAATCACTAAGTAGAAAATGCATGCATACACTAAGATACCAACCTCACAGAGTACGACAGTAGGAAATTGGAAATTACATGGGGCCAGAATATAATCCCACTAAATAAAGAGTCTATAAAAATGAAAACACAAGTTACTGAAACTCATCCGTAGAAAACCCTACCTGAAGGGTAGGTGTAGGACACCTGTATAAACCATATGAGAAGACCTCATCTGTACGATCACTCTAACTACAACCTCGTCCTAATCCACCAAGAACTCCATTAAAGTTTTGATCATCTAAAAAATACATGACATGTGTGGGAAAATCCCATGTAGTGGTGAGTAAAACAATACTTAGAAGGACACCTTGAAACCAAAAAGGAATACCACTAATAATTACTTGATGTACACTAAAAATAAATACATGAAGTATACCAAAAATAAATACATGAATTATACCAAAAAATAAAAACATGGTATACCAAAAAATAAACACACGTAGTATAGTCAACTCACAAAAGTATAAGCCTATATCATAAAAAGAAGGGTTATTAGACATAGTCCACAGAACACCCAGTATCGGTAACACACGAAGTCTCGATAACACATGGAGTGTCAATAATACACAGAGTGTCAATAAAAATGGAGTGTCGATAAAAAACAAAGTGTCGATAAAACATAATTTTTTGAAAACCCATGGACTGTTGATAAGTCATGCAACCCCCATGTCACGTAGTCACTAAGTCACATAGTCACTAAGTCACCAAGTTACATTGTAACACCCCGACCCCAGTTACCCGGAGTCGGTGCATTATTTTAATACATTGGAATTATTACAAGGAATCAAGTCATGAAGGACCAATCAGTTTAGCAGTCTCGGAAAATATATTACATACATGAAAGTTACATTACAATTTATAAAATACAAAACAACATAAATAATCCTTTATGAACACCATTATTCCTTTGGCTTAACCCTGAATATCAATCACAATACACTTCTTGGAATCCTGGGAAAAATAAAACATAGAAAAGGGGTGAGCTCAAACGCTCAGTAAGGGTAAGAAATATAGTAGAAACTTTAAATAATAAGCATAAACATTTAAGGCAATGTATAAAACTAAAACAAAATCCCTTTAAACTTGAACTTCAGCATAATATGGCATAAATAAAATGAAATAACGCCATTTACTTATTCACATGGATATTCTACTAATCGAATAATCACATGCAATATCACTAACCACTTTCACAATGATGGAATGCATAATTCTGAACTTTAATTTCATTATCAAGGCCTCATGCCAAGGCCTAGGGGCTAACTATAACCGGAACCCAACCCGGAGTGCCTCTAATAACCGGACACCAACCCGAAGTGCCTCTAATAACCAGACACCAACCCGGAGTGCCTCTAATAACCGGACACCAACCCGGAGTGCCTCTAATAACTGGACACCAACCCGGAGTGCCTCTAATAACCGAACACCAACCCGGAGGGCTTACTTTTACCGGTCCCCAACCTGGAACATACTAGTCTAACACATTAATCTTAAGAAGATGATGATATATCACATAAAAATTTGTATTAAAACTAGCATGAGAAATGTCAATACTTTACCCATAAACCGTGAATGGTATAAAAATAACACATCCACAGTAAAATATATCTCAAAACCTTCAACAAAATATGGGAGATTTGTATCATGATAAATTAAATTCAAAACAAGTTTAAAATCCATTAAAGAAGTTTGACATAGATGAGATTGATTTGTAAAACTCTTTAAGAGAAATAACCCTTTTTCATGAAAACATTTAAAAGCCACATAATTTAAAAAAGAAGTCATTTAAAGACATTTTTGAATCAAAGCGTCCCATACCACTATGAAACTTTTGAAAGGAATTAACATTTTAAAAACATTCATGTCCATATAAATAAATCCTTAAAAACTATTTTGAAGACATGGACATTAACGAGAAAGATTTAGAAGAATAAATATTTAAAACATTTTAAATGATGTTTTAGTAAAAATTCCCTCAAAATAATCCCTTTGAAAACTCTTTCATAAAACATGTACATGGATAATAAATATGTCCCAGTAGATACTAACGTAAAAATAACAACCTCGGATAATAAAGAGTTTGTGAAATTAACCCTTACCAATTTGGTAACTTACAAAACATACCACCCGTGAAAGAGGTATCATACAATGAATATGTAAATACACATAAATTATAGTGTATTATACAAATAATACAATTATGGGCAGTACATACACCACACAAAAGGTAATAGTGGCAATATGTCATGAATCTGACGGGAATAAGGAGTGAGAGGAAAACCCCTTCCCTTGCACTTTCCTTTAGTCGAGCGTACGTTTAACCTCCTGTACGAAGATCGTAGTATGTTATTAATGTATAAAAGAACAATATTAATATTTATTATAACATACATGATTCGTTTATGACTTTATATTACCCATTTAATAATAATTTCCACGTTAAATTAACATTTCGGGTAATAATTGCTTTCTTTATCGTACGTGTTTTAACTTGTTACTCTTGGTTGTATCACTTAGATCCTGATTTCAATACTTCCAGAATATAAAACATGATAAATATATCATATATATTTAGAATATAAATATGTATAATTGACATATATATGAAATTGAAAACACCGTTTATGGAGACGGTAGTCCGTACGTAAGCATAAACGTTGTTTTTGTTTTCATATAGTATTGAACGGAAGTAAGTGAATAAGATATATGTAACTAAATAAATCCTTATATATATAAATATATATATCTCCAGTAGAATTATTATTTCATATATTACATACTTATTAGTAATATATATTTTTATAATCGTCGATTAATGGTGAACTTGGAAATGAATCTCATCGCGTCATGGAGATGGTAATCCGTACGTACGCACGAGCGAAAATATCATTCTTTTGATATTAAAATAATATATAATTGGATGGTATATCATATATACAGAATCCTTATAATTTTATATTTATTATTTACATCAAATAAAAATCATTATTATACCCATCCAGATAATAATGTATTGAATAACAATTACACCACGACGTGGAGACGGTAAGCCGTACGTACACACGTATGATGACATGTCATTAAAAGGAAGGATAAAATACTGAATATTTTTGTACCATATTTATAATAACATCAAATTATATAAGAGATACTGGAGTTATTATTTTTGAATAGAAATAACAAATAAAGAAGAAGTTGAAGAAGAAAGGAACTTGAAAGAGGGTGGTGAAAACATTACCTCTTCTTCGGGTTCTTCCTTTTGATTTGACCAAAAGGGATCCTTAGGATAAATTTCTGATCAAACTAAGGCCTCTATGTTTATTTTAGGGAAGTTGAGAGATTATTTTGGCAGGGTTTGGATGAACAAAAAGGCTTTTAACGTGTGAATAATTGGTTAGAAGTTGGGTCCTTTTATAAGGGGGAGGAGGGGCTCTTTAGGAAAAACATAAAGTATTAATTTATAATAAATTCATATTCGGTTTATAATGGCTAAAAAGTGGATTATTTAAAGGTTATGGTGGGGATGAGTCGAAAACCACTCAACCAATAGAATTTATACAGGTTTGGGTCACTATATTATCCCTATCTTTAAGTATTAACTCTTAGTTAATTAGTTTGACTTTTACAATGTCTCATTGTATTTTTATATTATATGGTTAATAAACTTACTATATACATTCAAGAGACCCCCAAGTGGTCCATTAATGATACACCTATCATGATAAAAGTCTTTTGGCCGATCCTTATATTTTTAGAAATTTAATATCAATTAATAATATAATATTTGTTTTAATAACTCTTTTTTGTCAATTTTGACACTATTTGGTATTTTGTTATTTTAAAGTCATCACAACTTGATTACTTAGAACATGATACATTTAATCATCCCTAACATGTCATAGTCACCTAGAAAACTCGTGGATGTCATAAAAACTTTGAAATTATATTTATTTTAATATTTATATTACCATTTATTTGATTCTTTCATTAATAAGGTAATTACTGCATCATCATTGTGTCATAAATAAATTTAATTATTTAATGTATAAAAATTATAATTAAAATACCATTATGTAGGAAATCTTTTTATATTTCTAATGAATATTTATAATCGAATTTATCTTATGTATAACCCTATATTATAAATGTTTTAGTTATTAAACTTTGATTTTAACTCTTTTAACTCTTCTTTGAATTAAATAATAATAAATGTCCTAATATAATCCAAGTGGACCTAAAGGGTCATATTTTATTCCTAAGGTTGTTTTTGGTCGAATTATACTTATCCAATAGATTTAGGACATGTGTTAGGGTAATAATAATATCATTTTTACCCTTAATTACCCTATTTACTTTTTACCGTGGTAAATAAAAGTAAAAAGTTACTATTCACAAAATATTATTTTTATCTTATTGAACCACATTTTACTCCTTGATATTAACCGTGTCTCTCGTATTTTCAAAATAACACTCACAGAAGTGGTAAAATTAAGTTTTATGTGAATTTACAAATTCTCCTAGGAGGTGGGTAAAAGACGGTGAAAAAGTTCAATAAAATTTTTATATGTCAAAAATTATTATAAACTGCCTCCAATGAATTAAATTGAAGTTATATAGGTGTTATGTATCTGTTTTGACCTAAAATAAATTTAAATAATATAAATAATTATTTAAATAAAAAGCTAGTTTTAAACAGTAACTTAGTGTTTTTCACTATTCATCAAAAATTGAAAGTTTTAAGAAAAATACCAAAAAATTACCCTGATCTAATTTTGATATTCCGAATTCAATAATGAAGTTTATTTTACCAAATTAAAAACATAGAAGTTTTATTTATTAATTTAAAATCAATTCCCGTTGTTAAAACAAAAATCATGTTTTTAAGAAACAATAACAATCAAAAGATTGACACTTGTTTATGTCCGGTTTAAGTGTGAAATTATGTCCAATGACCAACATTGGATTAAATGATAAAAATATATTCTAAATGTAATTTAAAACCACTCAAATTCATAATTTATCACTATTAATTATTTCAATTAAAAAAGTTGTTTTTAATTAAAATTTAGTAATTTTCACTATTCATCAAAATATGAAAGTTATCCGAAAAGTACCAAAATTTCACCCTAGGCTAATTTCGATATTCTGAATCCAAAAATGAAGTTCATTTTGAGAGATAAAATTTATAAAATTTCAAAAAAGTTGGTATTACTATTCATAACGGCTACTCTGATTGATCGTGGTGTGTTTTAGAACTCAAAGTTGCGTACTACACACACTACTATATTATTCAAAGAGAAGCGTATTGTGGACGCTTGGGGAGTTACATTCTCCCCACCTACAATAAATTGCGTCCTCGCAATTTATTCTCGGTATTGGAAACTTGGGGTTGACATTTCAAAATATCTTAGTTGAAATCCCACATCGAAAAATGGATTAATGAGGCCTCTATTTAAAATAAAGAGTGGAAAGTATGAAGGTTACCAAAAATAACAAATACTTGGGTTCATGTAGGAAAACATGGATATGAAAGAGAAATCTAACCATCAATATCTGATGGAGAGTGGTAGAGGACATGGCTATGAAAAAGCCAACAATCACAAAGCCATAAATTTGTGATGATCTAAGGTACTATCTAGGACAACGTTTTTGTTCTAAGTTCTTTTTCTTAATTTTGAGGAATTTATTTATGAGATTGGATAAAATCATAAAAAGATATATTTACTTTATAATTAGAGTTTTATCCATTACTAAATTTCTACCACAAACTCTTATTTCACTCCAAAACATAATACAACTCAAAAATACGCTATTTATCCTAATCGTATAGGGTTCTAAATATAATGAATTTATAATTCACATATCAGACCCTTTTAAAAAAAGAAACTACATTATACAATCCAGGGACTTCACGTAGCCCAGTGGTAGGTGATAAATCCTAATCGTACTATGGTTGGGGGTTCAATTCCCGCAGCTTTGTCCGACGCGACGGGTTGTCACACGGTCTGCGTGTTGTCCTTTTATAAAAATCCAAAAATAACCTTTCAAACTTAATCCATTCCAACCTTTAGACTTATCCAAAATACTACTATCCAAACTCACAGTCTAAAATTTCAAGGAAATTAAACATAATGAGGATCCCTTTTTCCAGGTAATAACATGTGAATGCCTTCCTCATATATTCTTTTATAACACCGCAACATCCAGAATTACCAAAATCAACCATCTCTTATTCCAAAATCGCTACCTCAATATTAGGACCTTATTAAAGTTTATCTTTTCTTCAACCATGTAATTTCCAAAAAAAATTAACTCGCTGTAGAGTCACTTTTCTTAGTACTATAAAATATCCTATCCTTAATGAAATAGTACTGCAGTACAAACCTTATTTATTTCCAGAACATCATTGATACAACAATTAAATGAAATAATTCTAAAATAACAAAATAAGAACACTAGTCATTCCTCTTTATCTGTGGTAGTATCATAACTTGATTATTATCCAATAACATCATTTTCGGCATAGTTTGATGACTGGGACATTGGTTCGCGTAGTGTCCAAACTCCTTGCAGATGAAGCATTGTACATTTAATACCTTTTTCTTACACTTGTAGTCACGTAAATTGTTTCCTTTTTCTCCACACTTATAATATACACTCATTCCGTTAAAGAATTTTCCACGGCGATTCTTTCCACAGTCATCACATATGGGAAAACCCTTCTTTACCTTCTTCCCTTTATCTGTCCTTCTCTCTACCATCCTTTTCTTCTCTGGATTCCCTTAAAATCCATATGACTCTGAGAATTCTTTACTTATCTTATCAACACATGATACTATTTATTCATATGATGATAATACGTGGGAGACTATTTCCCTTTTAAATTCTAGCTTAGGACCATGAAAGATATGATCCTTCTTACCCTTTGGATCATACGTATTACTGGAGTTCACATTCCTTATACTGGGCGCAATTTCTATAAAATAGCATAAACTAGGTTAGTTTATGAATTGCAATGAATAATTCCAAACTTGTAAAATACCTAACACAAATTGAACAGTTTATGGATATAATCCATAATCATAATTTTTTTTCTTTGAGTAAGTATATACTCATGATCCCTTCATAATGGTTTGTATATAAAATGAGAATTATCCTAAGCATATCCCCCAGGAGTGTCGTAACCAAGAGTGTAGCAAGGCCCGTTGTCGTGCACCAGTTCCCGTTCAAGTCTAGATCAAAGCGGTGTTTTCGGGTTTTATCCCTAGGTACATCTGTGCCAGAGCCGCCTCTACCTGCTCGTATCCAGACATGGATTTATTGCTTAGAAAAATCAAAAAATCTCTACAATACAAAAATTCTAGGAAGTTCTTCTATACTAATCCTGAAAGTCTATCTTAGGGCTATGTGCTCTAATCAGAGTTTATCTAAATCTAGTTTCCAAAGTTATTGCTAAACTTCCTCTGATACCAACTGTAACGCCCCAACCCCAGTCACCCGAAGTCAGTGCATTATTTTAATACATTGGCATTATTACAAGGAATCAAGTCCTGAAGGACCGATCAGTTTAGCAGTCTTGGAAAATAGATTACATACATGAATGTTACATTACAATTTATAACATACAAAACAACATAAATAATCCTTTATGAACACTATTATTCCCTTGGCTTAACCCTGCATATCAATCACAATACACTTCTTGGAATCCTAGGAAAAATAAAACATAGAAAAGGGGTGAGCTCAAACACTCACTAAGGGTAAGCAATACAGTAGAAACATTCAAAAATAAGCATAAAAATTTAAGGCAATGTATAAAACCAAAACAAAAGCCTTTTAAACTTGAACTTCAGCATAATATGGAAGAAATAAAATGAAATAATGCCATCAACTTATTCACATGGATATTATACTAATGGAATAATCACATGCAATATCACTAACCACTTTCATAATGATGGAATGAATAATTCTGAACTTTAATTTCTTTATCAAGGCCTCGTGCCAAGGCCTAGGGGCTAACTGTAACCGGAACCCAACCCGGAGTGCCTCTAATAACAGGACACCAACCCGGAGTGCCTCTAATAACCGAACACCAACCTGGAGTGCCTCTAATAACCGGACACCAACCCAGAGTGTCTCTAATAACCGGACACAAACCCGGAGTGCCTCTAATAACTGAACACCAACCCTGAGGGCTTAATTTTACCGGTCCCCAACCTAGAACATACTAGTCCAACACATTCATCTTAAGAAAAGGATGAAATATCACATAAAAATTTGTATTAAAACTAGCATGAGAAATGTAAATACTTTACCCATAAACCATGAATGGTATAAAAATAACACATCCACAGTCAAATATATCACAAAATCGTCAACACAATATGGAAGATCTGTATCATGATAAATTAACTTCAAAACAAGTTTAAAATCCATTAAAGAATATTTACATAGATGAGATTGATTTGTAAAACTCTTTGAGAGAAATACCCCTTTTCATGAACACATTTAAAAGTCACACAATTTAGAAAAGAATTAATTTAAAGACATTTTTGAATCAAAGTGTCCCATACCACTTTGAAACTTTTGAAAGTAATTAACTTTTTAAAAACATTCATGTCCATATAAATAAATCCTTAAAAACCATTTTGAAGACATGGACATTAATGAGAATGATTTAGAAGAATAACTATTTAAAACATTTGAAATGAGGTTTTAGTAAAAATTCCCTTAAAATAATCCCTTTAAAAACTCTTTCATAAAACATGTACATGGATAATAAATATGTCCTATTAGATACTAACGTAAAAACAACAATCTCGGATAATAAAGAGATTGTGAAATTAACCCTTACCAATTTGGTAACTTACGAAACATACACCCCGTGAAAGAGGTATCATAAAATGAATATGTAAATACACATAAATTAAACTGTATTACATAAATAATAAAATTATCGGTAGTACATACACCACATAAAAGGTAATAGTGGCAATATGGAATGAATCTCACAGGAATAAGGAGTGAGAGGAAAACCCCTTACCTTGCACTTTCCTTTAGTCGAGGGTACGTTTAACCTCCTGTATGAAGATCGTAGTATGTTATTAAATTACAAAAGAACCATATTAATATTTATGAAATCATACATGATTAATTTATGACTTTATATTACCCATTTAATAATAATTTCCACGTTAAATTAACATTTCGGGTAATAATTGCTTTCTTTATTTTACGTGTTTTAACTTGTTACTCTTGGTTGTATCACTTAGATCATGATTTAAATACTTCCAGAATATAAAACATGATAAATATATCATATATATTTGGAATATAAATATTTATAATTGACATATATATGAAATGGAAAACACCGTTTATGGAGACGGTAGTCCGTACGTACGCATAAACGTTGTTTCTGTTTTCATATAGTATTGAACGGAAGTAAGTGAATAAGATATATGTAACTACATAAATCCTTATATATATAAATATATATATCTCCAGTAGAATTATTATGTCATATATTACATACTTATTAGTAATATATATTTTTATAATCGTCGATTAATGGTGAACTTGGAAATGAATCTCATCGCGTCGTGGAGACGGTAATCCGTAAGTACGCACGAGCGAAAATATCATTCTTTTGATATTAAAATAATATATAATTGGATGTTATATCATATATACAGAATCTTTATAATGTTATATTTATTATTTACATCAAATACAAATCATTATTATACCCATCCAAATAATAATGTATTGAATAACAATTACACCACGACGTGGAGACGGTAAGCCGTACGTACGCACGTATGGTGACATGTCATTCAAAGGATGGATAGAATACTGAATATGGTTGTACCATATTTATAATAACATCAAAGTATATAAGAGATAGTGGGGTTATTATTTTAGAATAGAAATAACAATGAAATAAGAAATTGAAGAAGAAAGGAACTTGAATGAGGGTGGTGAAAACATTACCTTTTCTTCGGGTTCTTCCTTTTGATTTGATCAAAAGGGCTCTATAGGCTGGCTTTATGATCATACTAAGGCCTCTATGTTTAATTGAGGGAAGTTTAGAAAGTATTTTGGCAGGGTATGGCCGAACCAAAAGGCTTTTAAGGTGTGAATAATTGGTTAGAAGTTGGGTCCTTTTATAAGGGGGAGGAGGGTCTCTTTAGAAAAAACTTAAAGTATTAATTTATAATAAATTCATATTCGGTTTCTAATGGCTCAAAAGTGGATTATTTAATGTTTAAGGTGGGTATTAGTCAAAAAACACTCAACCAATAGAATTTAGACAGGTTTGGGTCACTATATTATCCCTATCTTTAAGTATTAACTCTTAGTTAATTAGTTTGACTTTTACAACGTCTCTTTGTATTTTTATATTATATGGTTAATAAACTTACTATATAAATCCAAGAGACCACCAAGTGGTCCATTAATGATACACCTATCATGATACAAGTCCTTTGGCCGAACCTTAGATTTTTTGGAATTTAATATCAATTAATAATATAATATTTTTTAAAAAAAACACATTTATGTCAATTTTGACACTATTTGGTATTTTGTTTTTTTAAAGTCATCAAAACATGATTACTTCGAACATGATACATTGAATCAGACCCAACATTTCATAGTCACCTAGAAAATTCGTGGATTTCATAAAAACTTTGAAATTATATTTATTTTAATATTTATATTACCATTTATTTGATTCTTTCATTAATAAGGTAATTACTGCATCATCATTGTGTCATTAATAAATTTAATTATATAATGTATAAAAATTATAATTAAAATACCATTATGTAGGAAATATTTTTATATTTCTAATGAATATTTATAATCGAATTTATCTTATGTATAACCCTATATTAAAAATGTTTTAGTTATTAAACTCTGATTTTAACGCTTTTAACTCTTCTTTGAATTAAATAATAATAAATGTCCTAATCTAATCCAAGTTGACGTAAAAGGTCATATTTTATTCCTATGCTTGTTTTTGGTCGAATTATACTTATCCAATAGAATTAGGACATGTTTTAGGGTAATAATAATATCATTTTTACCCTTACTTACCCTATTTACTTTTTACCGTGGTAAATAAAAGTAAAAAGTTACTATTCACCAAAAATTATTTTTATCTTATTGAACCAAATTTTACTCCTTGATATTAACCATGTCTCTCAGATTTTCGAAATTCCACTCACAGAAGTGGTAAAATTATGTTTTATGTGAATTTATAAATTCTCCTAGGAGGTGGGTAAAAGACGGTGAAAACGTTTGATAAAAGTTTTATATATCTAAAATTATTATAAACTGCCTCCAATGAATTAAATTGAATTTATATAGGTGTTATGTATCTATTTTGACCTAAAATGAATTTAAATAGTATAAATAATTATTTAAATAAAAAGATGGTTTTAAACAGTAACTCAGTGTTTTTCACTATTCATCAAAAATTTAACGTTTTTAGAAAAATACCAAAAAATTACCCTGAGCTAATTTTGATATTCCAAATTCAATAATGAAGTATATTTTACCAAATTCAAAACATAGAAGCTTCATTTATTAATTTAAAATTAATTCCCGTTGTTAAAACAAAAATCTTGTTTTTAAGAAACAATAACTAT
This sequence comes from Viscum album, assembly GCA_963277665.1. Classification (NCBI taxonomy): domain Eukaryota; kingdom Viridiplantae; phylum Streptophyta; class Magnoliopsida; order Santalales; family Viscaceae; genus Viscum; species Viscum album. The sequence goes on along the minus strand of OY728123.1, from coordinate 90,777,934 downwards.
CAAAAGATTGACACTTGTTTATGTACGGTTTAAGTGTAAAATTATGTCCAATGACCAACATTTGATTAAATGGTAAAAATATATTCTAAATATAATTTAAAACCAATCAAATTCATAATTTATCACTATTAATTATTTCGATTAAAAAAGTTGTTTTTAATTAAAATTTAGTAATTTTCACTATTCATCAAAATATGAAAGTTATCCGAAAAGTACCAAAATTTCACCCTAGGATAATTTCGATATTCTGAATCCAAAAATGAATTCCATTTTGAGAGATAAAATTTATAAAATTTCAAAAAAGTGGGTATTACTATTCATAACGGCTACTTTGATTGATCGTGGTGTGTGTTAGAACTCAAAGTTGCGTACAACACACGCTACTGTATTATTCAAAGAGAAGCGTACTGTGGAAGCTTGGGGTGTTACATACATCCGGCCGTTGGATTCCACATGTAGCGCGCTACCACTAGGAGAACATATTTCTTAAGCCATTTGGTTATATTCCAACTTTCATAGAAACTCACATAGAGTATCTTAAAAGGTCATTCTCATCGTAAGGGTCCTAACGCTGCAAACAACTCATCAAATGGACACACATTTTAAATGTTAGGGTTGTTTTACTAAAAAGGTCTGACTTGGGTCCGGTCTGGTGTAGCCTAAACTGGGCCAGCCTGCTAGAATTCTATAGTACCCTGGCTCCTCTGGTATACCCAGACCTCATTCCACCCATCTCCACGTAGTGATGCACCATGTTCATGTGGTTGGGCCTCCATCCACTTTCCTCATGGATTCACTGCCACCATGGGGTCGACACAAATCGCCTTCCATGGACACTTCACATCTTTTCCATGTCCATAGGTTTCCGCCCATGGCGCCACTCCAACCATGGGCTACCACAGGGTTCCTCCTAGACCGCATCTTGCTGTTGCCGCAGGCCACCCATCTAGAGGCCTGTCATGCCTCGTGCTTTACCTGAACCCATCACCCTCCTGAATGTGCCTCATTTTGCTACCTTCCACATTACCATATGACCACTTTTCTTCACGTTCTCTAACTGAACTGTACAGATCCCCTTCTCTGGTCACCTCTGTGCACCCCCACCTTGTGTCGTCGCACCTCTATAGTGTCGTTGCTGTGCCTGATCCCTAGTGTCGGATCGTTGTGTCATGGATTGAAGCACAACGATCCTCCGACCATGTTTTATGAATACCAAGGAACATAAAAGGATTGGGGAAACGAGATAAATGCACAATAATACCCAATGAATGGATCTTGTCCTTGTTCATTCCAGCCTCAACCCATTCATGTTATAACGAATAACGAAGGGGGAATAAATCAAATCTCTTTAACAAAATCAATCCCAATTATCAACCCACATAAAATATCCATCCCGCAAGACTGAAAAAACCACGTATCAACTTGTACATGGGTTGGTCCATGTTTATCATTGAATATTTAGAACAGGGGAAAGAATCACAAAGAAACAACACTCTATCGGGATTATGGATCGATTTTTGATGAAGGGAGAAGCTACATCGTCGTCATTCATCGATCCGTCGAATCCAAGGTTCGTCGATCTTGATTCACCTATGCTTTGAAGTTCATTAGAGGTATCTCTCTATCCTTTCCTTATAGGATTTATAGGGTTATGTTGTAACCCTAAATTCCTGAAATAGGAAAAATTAAAAATAAAACTTACACTACATCAAAATAAAATATTTTAATAATGTTTACATCCAAAAACCAACATTCATGGTTGACCCATGCCTGTCAATGTTAGGGATCACCTAAGGTAAAGTAACTATTATGAATACACTGTTTCCCTCATATTTTTGATCTAGGAATCCATTTAGATGTTATTATAATTTTAAAGAAAAACTGCCCACACGTTTTATTAAAAACAGAACATAATTCAAGGAACTACCCACATGTTTTATTCGTGGTATTTTTTTGTAATATCCTATGTAGTAAATTTTACTTTGTGGTTTTGGGGTTTCCTAATGAGTATTGTTTTACTTACCCTGACATGGTATTTCCCTGCACATATTGTGTCTTTTCTAGATGATCAACATTTTGATGAAGTCCTAGGTGTACTAGGACTTGGTGCTTCTTAGTGAGATCAAGAAATCAAGGTGTGCTCCTATAACTTCAGATAGTTATCCAATACCTTTACCTTTTGGTAGGGTTTTCTATGGATAAGTTTCAAGAACTTGTGCATTCACTTTTCCAGACTCATTTTTTGGTGGGGTTGTATTCTGGCACAATTTTCATTCCAATTTTTTTCCATCGTACTCTGTTGTTGGTATCTTATTGGTATGAATTCTTCTGTACGTAGTGTTTTAATTTTAAGCATTGTTTTTGGTATTGTAGGTGTTTTATTGGGTATAGGTACTCAGAAAAATGCCTCCCATTTATGGGATATTCCTATTCAGTGCTAGTTTCCAGCCCTTGACCTATTAGAAGTGGGTTTATGGTAGTTATGGCATGGCCCCCTCTGGGATGAGTCGTGACAGCTTGAGGATCGACATGAGTAAGAATATTTAGGAGAACAAAATGGACTGAGAGGCTCATATACACGATTAGTATGTAACACCATGACCCCAGTTACCCAGAGTCGGTGCATTATTATATAACATTGGCATGATCACAAAAGATCAAGTCTCGAAAGAATGATTAGTTTAGTATCCTTGGAATCACTAGATACATTTATAAAGTTTACATTACATCATAAAATTAAAACTACAACAACATAGTATCCATATTCCACACTCATATCCCCTCATACTATCCCTAAAGGTCATTCATAAAATAATTCAGCACATCCTGGGAAAAATAAAACATAGAAACCGGTGAGCTCAGATGCCCAGTAAGGATAACAATATAGAAGAAACTTTCATAAATAAGCATAAATATTTAGGGCAATTTATAACTAAAACAAAAGCCTTTTAAACTTGAAATTCAGCATAATATGGTAGAAATAAAATGAAATAATTCCATTTACTTATTCACATGGATATTCTACTAGTTTAATAATCACATGCAATATCAATAACCACTTTCATAATGATGGAATGCATAATTCTAGACTATCATAACCATGTAGCCAAGGCCTCGTGCCAAGACTACAAATAAGATTTTGTCAAGGCATCGTGCCAAGACACTTGATTGTCCCATGAGACCTACCGATGCATCGAGGAGTTATAGAGGCCTCCACCCATCACTTACTAAGTCCAATGCATTCCTCATATGAACATGTTTAAACATAACATAAACATTCATATTAAAACTAGCATAAGAAATGTAAATAATTTCTCCATAAAACATGAATGGTATAAAAATAACACATCCACAGTCAAACATATCACAAAACCTTCAATACAATATGGAAGTTTTGTATCATAATAAATCAACTTCAAATAAGCTTAAAATCCATCAAAGGATGTTGACATAGATGAAATCAAAACTATTTGAGAGAAATATCTCTTTTTTTGAAATCATTTAAAAGTAACATAATTATAAAATAAAAAATTTTCTTTGAAAATATTCATATATGCTTGTAAGGGAAGCTTTAAAGATTTTACAATGGTGGAAAATAGCCGCATCCGCCGTATAAGTTAAAAAAATACATTCTTACCTTAATTTGTCGAAAAGGTTAAAAAGGTCCTTGTTTGGAAAATGACGTAAATATTCCTTTATAAACTTATTATAAAAAGTAAAACAAGGGTATAAATGACTTTAACCCATATTATGTAAAATAGTAAGAATGTTTTGAAATAAATTTTTAAGAAAAATGGATGTGGGTGATAAGGAGGTCCCAATAGATAATTATGTATAAACAACCTCAAATAATGAAGAGATTGTGAAATAAACCCTTACCTTTTATTTTTCCTTGGTTGAGGGTAGGTTAACGTCCTGTATAATGGTGAAATAATTGTTATTAAATTATACAAGAATCATATACATTAATATGATATCATATATGATCTTTTAACATTTATTTGTTAATAATATCTTAGTGTTATCATCGTTTCGGGTGTTAACTTACTCATTTTATTTTATATATTTTGTTACATAAGTCATGTTTGTTAGGGATAGGTTGTATCTTATTCATATCCAGAATTATATCAAGCCCTTAAACATTATTTTTAATCATTAAATGAGAATTATAATTGCATGGATGCGATGGGGAATGGATATCATCGTGTTCGTGGAGACGGTAGTCCGTACGTATGCACGAGCGACAATATCATTATTTTGATATTAAAATAATATATAATTGGATGGTATATCATATATACAGAATCATTATCATGTTATATTTATTATTTACATCAATTACTTGTCATTATCATACCCATCCAAATAATAATGTTTTTGAATAACAATTACACCACGACGTGGAGACGGTAGGCCGTACGTATGCAAGTATGGTGACATGTCATTCAAAGGATGTATAGAATACTGAATATGGTTGTACCATATTTATAATAACATCACGTATATAGAAGATACTAGAGTTGTTATTTTAGAAAGTAAATAACAAATAAATAAGAAGTTTAACAAGAAAGGAAATTGAAAAAGGGTGTTGAAAACATTACCTCTTTTTCATGTTCTTCCTTTTGATTTGTTCAAAAGGGCTCCTTAGGCTGGATTTATGATCAAACTAAGGCCTATAGGTTGAATTGAGGTAATTTCAAAGAGTATTTGGGTAGGGGTTGTCCGAACCAAAAGGATTTGAAGGTATGATGAATTGGTTAGAAGTGATGTCCTTTTATAAGGGGGAGGAGGCGCTCTTTATGAAAAACTTAAATTGTTAATTTATAATAAATTAATATTCAGTTTCTAATGTCTAAAAAGGGTATTATTCAATGTATAATGTGGGGATGGGTCTAAATCCTTTCGACCAATAGATTTTAGATAGGTTTGGGGCATTATATTAACCTTATCTTTTAGTTTTAACTCTTAGTAAATTAGTTTGACATTTACCATGTCACTTTATATTTTTATATTATATAGTTAATAAACTTACTATATACATATAGGAGACCCCAAGTGGTCTATTAATGATACAACTATTATGATATAAGTCCTTTTGCCGAACCTTATATTTTTAGGAATAGAATATCAATTAATAATATAATATTTGTTTTAAAAACACATTTATGTCAATTTTGACACTATTCAATAATTTATTTTTGTTAAAGTCATAACAAATTTATGAATTAGAACCAAATTCAAAACACAGAAGTGGCAGAAATTAATTTAAAATTAATTCCCGTTGTTAAAACAAAAAAGAGTGTTTTTAAGAGATAATAACTATCAAAATATTTACACTTGTTTATGTCCGGTTTAAATGAGAAATTCCGTCCAATGACCAAAATTATATTAAATGGTAAAAATATATTTTAAATATACTTTAAAACCACTCAAATTCATAATTTATCACTATTAATTTTTTTGATTAAAAAAGTTATTTTTAATTAAAATTTAGTAATTTTCACTATTCATCAAAATATAAAAGTTATCCGAAAAGTACCAAAATTTTACCGTAGGATAATTTCAATATTCCGAATCCAAAAATGAATTCCATTTTGAGAGATAAAATTTATAAAATTTCAAAAATTGGGTATTACTATTCATAACTGCTACTTTGATTGGTCTCGGTATGTTAGAATCTCGAAGTTGCGTACAATGCAAGATATTGCATTATTCAAAGGGAAACGTACCGTGGATGCTTGGGGTGTTACATTCTACCCTCCTTAAAAAAATTGTGTCCTCTCAATTTGAAATTGTTCTTCGAAAATAAAAGTTTGAAAATAGAAAATATCATTGTGGGAAAACCCACATCAGAAATTGGGTTAATAAAATTTAGTCTTAATAAGAGGAAAAGTGAAATTAATAGGGCCACCACAAAATTATGATATAGATTTGAAGAAAATTGGTGGAAATTAGAGACATACAATTGGAGGAAAAACTTAAATATTTATAGGGAGTGATTGAGGTCATCAGTCATAAACAATTGTAGAATTGAGGGCCTCAAAGTCATAAATCTATGATGATTTAAAATATCATTAGTTCAACAAAACATAAGGTATTGGGATAACACATTTTTGGTTTTAATATACCTTACATAATGTTTATTAAATAGTTTCTTCATAGAATAAGAGAAATATATATTCATATATATATATATACACTTGACAAGTAGAGTTTAATCCTTTAACTAATTTCTACCACTAACTCATCTTTCACTCAAAAAGATAGTAGAACTCAAAAATATAATATTTATCCTAATTGTATAAGGACCCAAACATTAACATATACCATTAAAATGAAGAAAAATACTGTGAAATGACCAGGGACTTCCTTCAGGCTAGTGATAGCTAATAAAGGCATGTCGCACTAAGGTTGTAGGTTCGATTCCTGCAGCTTTGTCTGACACGACGGTTTATTGCCTGACCTGCAGGTTGTCCTTTTCCTAAAACTATAATTTCATAATATTCAAAAAATTTGATCATAATAATTGTTTTAACCTTAAACAATACTATCCAAAGTTCAACTTAATCCACTCCAAACATTATAGTTATCTAAAGTACCTCTATCCAGACTCTCTGTAAAAGGTATCTAAATTCCAAAATCAATTGTCACATAAGATTCCCCAGACAAATTAAAGTTTATCTTATTGTCACATACTGAAAATATGTTTACCTTGGCAATATTAAAACCTTAATCCTTATATATATCACATTATTCTTATAACCAGAATAAAATCCTTGAGTCCAAAAACACAAATACATTAATTATTCCACTTAAACTGTAGTAACAATATAAGATTGGCCTTGATCCCTTGGCCTTTTCTGAGGTAAGTTTTCTTGGCGCTTAAATAATTCATTCTTATAATTCCCCATTTCTCAAAAATTGCAGCATTCAACATTGACATCATCTTTCTTTCCCTTGAAATCATGAGCCTGGTGACCTTTTTCTCTACATTTTAAACAAACTACCATTACTTTTAGGCAAGTACTGGGGTGTTTCTTCCCACAATTATCACATAATGGAAAATCCTACTTTCCATTTTTCCCTTTATCTGACTCTTTTTCCACCATTCTCTTCTTCTCATGCTTTACTTTATTATCATAAGATTTAGAGAATTCTTTTTTTGTCCTAAAAGCACTTGAGACAATGTCTTTGTATGACGAGAAGGATTGTGAGACTAATGCTTGACGGAGAAATGGTTTTAACCCATCAAAGAAATGATCAATATTACTCCTCGGGTTACGTATATAATATTCTGCATGCCTCGCTAACCTTGTAAAGTTAGCTTCAAACTTTGCGACATTCTCATCCTCCTTTTGCCTCAGACTGAGAAATTTCCTTTCCATATCTACTCGATGGTCATGAGGACAATATTTTTCTATGAAAATATCTTTAAAATACCTCCATTTCATACCGGATACTTATTCATCATCCTTTGTGTTTTGAATTAATGACCACCATTGATCAGTATCTCCAGTGAGGTAGTAAACTGCCATGATAACCTTTTCCCTTTCACTACTCCACAAATCCTGAAATATTTTCTCTAGGGAACTTATCCATTGCTCAGCTACTAGTGGATTTTTACCCCCATTGAATATTGGTGGTTGTTGCCTCATGAAGCGATCTAACTTTGATCCCCCATGCTGTGGATCGGGGTGCTCCATATGGGTAAGGTTATTATTCATAACCTGAGTGAGTTGTCCCAGTATGGTGATTAGCTGATCTGCACCAGTTGCATCACCAACACCACTATAATTATCTTGAGCAGGAGGTCAACCCTACATGGAGTGCTTGCATTGATACAGTTTTCATTTCTTCTACTAGGCACCATTTCTAAACAATGTCATACTCTAGATTAGTTTATGAATTGCAATACATAAATCCAAACTTATAAAACACTTATCATAAATTGAACAGTTTATGGACATAATCCATAATCATAAAAATGTCTTCTTTAAGGAATTATATACTCATAAAACCTTCATAATGGTTTGTAAATAAAACAAGAATTAACCTAAGCATATCCCCCGGGAGTGTCGTAACCAAGAGTGAAACACGACCCATTATCATGCACCAGTTCCCGTTCGAGTCTAGATCAAAGAGGTGTTTTTGGGTTTTACCCATAGGTACATCTGTTCCAGAGCCGCCTCTACCTGCTCATATCCATACAGGGATGTATTGCTTGGAAAAATCACAAAATCTCTAAAATACCAAAATTCTTGGAAGTTATTCTACACTAATTCTCAAAGTCCATCTCAGGTTTATGTGGTCTAATCAGATTTTATCTAAATATAGCTTCCATGGTTTGTAATAAACTTCCTTTGATACCAACTGTAACACCCCGACCCCAGTTACCCATATTCGGTGCATTATTACATTACATTTTCATGATAAAAAAGATCAAGTCTCAAAAGAACGATTAGTTTAGTAGCCTTGGAATCACTAGATACATTCATAAAATTTACACTACATCATAAAATGAAAACTAAAACAACATAGTCTCCATAGTCCACACTCATATCCCCTATACTATCCCTACAAGTCATTCATAAAATACATCTTCACATCCTGGGAAAAATAAAACATAGAAAGGGGTGAGCTCATATGCTTAGTAAGGATAACAATATAGCAGAAACTTTCATAAATAAGCATAAACATTTAAAGAAATGTATAACTAAAACAAAATCCTTTTAAACTTGAACTTCAGAATAATATGACAAAAATAAAATGAAATAATGCTATTTACATATTCACATGGATATTCTACTAGTCTAATAATCACATGAAATATCAATAACCACTTTCATAAAGATAGAATGTGTAATGCCAAACTATCATAACCATGTTGCCAAGGCCTTGTGCCAAGACTACAAATAAAATTTTGTCAAGGACTCGTCCCAAGACACTAGTTTGTCTCATGAGACCCACCGATGCATCGAGGAGCTATAGTGGGGTCCACCCGTCACTTACTAAGTCCAATGTATTCCTCATATGAGAAGGTTTAAACATAACATAAGCATTCGTATTAAAACTAGCTTACAAAATGTAAATACTTTCTCCATAAACCATGAATAGTATAAAAATAACACATACACAGTCAATAATATCACAAAACCTTCAATACAATATGGAAGTTTTGTATCATAATAAATCAACTTCAAATAAGCTTAAAATCCATCAAAGGATGTTGACATAGATGAAATCAAAACTATTTGAGAGAAATATCTCTCTTTTTTTAAATCATTTAAAAGTCACATAATTATAAAATAAAAAATTTACTTTCAAAATATTCTTATAAGATTGTAAGGCAAGCTTTGAAGATTTTACAACGGTGGAAAATAGCCGCACCCGCCATATAAGTTAAAAAAATACATTCTTACCTTAATTTGTCAAAAAGGTTAAAAAGGTCCTTGTTTGGAAAATGACGTAAAGATTCCTTTATAAACTTCTTATAAAAAGTCAAAAAAGGGTATAAATGACTTCAACCCATATTCTGTAAAATAGTAATAATGTTTTGAAATACATTTTTAAGAAACATGGATATGGATGATAAAGAGGTCCCAGTAGATAATTACATATAAACAACCTCAGATAATGAAGATATTGTGAAATAAACCCTTACCTTGTACTTTTCCTTGGCTTAGGGTAGGTTAAACTCCTGTATAATGGTGAAATAATTTTTATTAAATTATACAAGAATCATATACATTAATATGATATCATATATGATCTTTTAACATTGATTTGTAAATAATATCTTAGTATTATCATCATTTCTGGTGTTAACTTACTCGTTTTCTTTTATATATTTTGTTATATAAGCCGTGTTTGTTATGGATAGGTTGTATCTTATTCATATCCAAAATGATATCAAGTCCTTAAAAATTATTTTTAATCATTAAATGAGAATTATAATTGCATGGATACGATGGGGAATTAATCTCATCACGTTCGTGGAGACGGTAGTCCGTACGTACGCACGAGAGACATTATCATTATTTTGATATTAAAATAATATATAATTGGATGTTATATCATATATACAGAATAATTATCATGTTATATTTATTATTTACATCAATTACATATAATTATCATACCCATCCAAATAATATTGTTTTTGAATAACAATTACACCACGACGTGGAGACAGTAGGCCGTACGTACGCACGTATGGTGACATGTCATTCAAAGGATGGATAGAAAAATGAATATGTTTGTTCCATATTTATAATAACATCATAGTATATAGAATATAATGGATTTATTATTTTTGAAAGGAAATAAAAATGAAATAATAAGTTGAAGAAGAAAGGAACGTGAAAAAGGGTGGGGAAAACATTATCTCTTCTTCGGGTTCTTCATTTTTATTTGATCAAAAGGGATCCTTAGGTTGATTTTCTGATCAAAATAATGCCTCTAGGTTAAATTGAGGGACGTTTAGAGAGTATATGTGGTGGTATTGGCCGAACCAAAAGGATTTTAAGGTATGAAGAATTGGTTATAAGTGGTGTCCTTTTATAAGGGGGAGGAGGGGCTCTTTAGAAAAAACTTAAAGTATTAATTTATAATAAATTCATATTCAGTTTATAATGGATCCAAAGTGGATTATTAAAATTATAAGGTGGGTATGGGTAGAAATCATTTCAACCAATAGATGTTATACAGGTTTGGGTCCTTATATTAACCTTATCTTATAGTTTTAACTCTTAGTTGATTAGTTTGACATTTACCATGTCCCATTGTATTTTTATATTATTTAGTTAATAAACATACTATATATATCCAAGAGACCCTAAAGTGGTCCATTAATGATAAAAATATAATTATATAAGTTCTTTGTCCTAACCTTAGATTTTTAGGAATAGAATATCAATTAATAAAATAATATTTTTTTTAGAAACTCATTTATGTCAATTTTGACACTATTCAATAATTGATTTTTGTTAAAGTCATAACAACTTTATTAATTCAAAAAGAATTCATTTAATAAATAATAACATGTAATATTAACCAATAAAATTCTTGGATGTCATCAAAACTTTCAAATTATATTTATTTTAACATTTATAATTCCAATTGTTTGATTCATTCATTAATAAGGAAAATACTGCATCAATATTGTTTCATAAATAAATTTAATTATTCAATGTCTAAAAATTATAAATAAAATACCATTATGTAGGAAATAATTTTATCCTTCTAATGAAAATTTATAGTCGAAAATATAACATATATAACCCTATGTAAAAATTGTTTTTCTAGAAGATATATGCTTATGTCATTTTTGTATTAACTTTAACTTAATTAATATAAAGTGTCCTTATCACCTACAAGTGGCTTCATGGGGTCCTAAAATCGACCCAAAGATTCCCATGTTCGGAAATGTATCAACCAATAGTTTTAGGACATTCTTTAGGGTAAATTAATATTATTATAATATTATTTGTTTACCCTTATTTACCAGATTTACCCTTTAACCATGGTAAATAAAATATTTACCGAAGTAATTATTCAAAATGTCTAAAAATAAAAGTTACCTATTTACAAAATTTGGACCTACTGATTCTAAATATGAAGTCCATTTTTCTAAATTCAAAACACAGAAGTTAGAGAAATAAATTTAAAATTAAATCTCGTTGTTAAAACAAAAAAGCGTGTTTTTAAGAGATAATAACTATCAAAAGATTGACACTTGTTTATGTCCGGTTTAAAAGTGAAATTATGTCCAATGACCAAAATTGTATTAAATGGTAAAAATATTTTCTAAATATAATTTAAAACCACTCAAATTAATAATTTATCACTATTAATTATTTTGATAAAAAAGTTGTTTTTAATTAAAATTTAGTAATTTCCACTATTCATCAAAATATAAAAGTTATCCGAAATGTTCCAAAATTTTATTTTAGGCTAATTTCGATATTCGGAATCCAAAAAAGAAGTCCATTTTGAGAGATAAAATTTATAAAATTTCAAAAAGTGGGTATTACTATTCATAATGGCTACTTTGATTGGCCGCGGTGTGTTAGAATCTCGAAGTTGCGTACAATGCAAGCTATTGCATTATTTAAAGGGAAACGTACCATGGAAGCTTGGGGTGTTATAGAGTACCCTCACCTTTTTGATGAATAACCCTTTTTTGACTTTCATGGACGTAAATTCCTAAATTTCGGAGAATGTAATGACTTCGATTTTCTATGGTTTTATATTTATAAATTAATTGGGAATATTATGAGACTAGGAACCAAGACAACATGTGATTCTGAGGCCTAGTGTGCCTAAAATAGTTTGTTGAATTATTGTTCAGTTTTTAGTAAAACACACAACTAGTTTCTCTTTAAACCATAATAACTTATAAATGGTTTTCAGAATCCTAGGCGATGCCTAACATTAACCAGTGTATGTTGACTATGAAAGATCGTTTTTTGGACATAAACATCATTAAATATATTATAACATTCACATCCAAAAACTAACTACCACTCTCGACTCATGATGATCGAGGTTAGGGATCACATAAGGTGAATTCAGTTTTTCGAACGCAATGGTGCCCTCGTATTTCTGATCTGGGAAAATATTTAGAAGTTATTATAGTTTTGAAGAGAAACAACCCACAAGTTTTATTAAAATATTAACATAATAAAACAAATTGTTCTAGGCACACTGGGCCTCGGAAACACATGCCTTCTCCGTTCTTGGTCTCAAAATTTTCCCAATTAATTTTTCAAAATAAAACTTGGGAAATATGAGTCATTGCATTCTCCCCACCTTAGGGATTTACATCCCCAAAAGCCAAAGAAAGGGATAATCCAAAAAAGGGTAGGGTACTGAGAACAAATCTGAGCCTCCCACTCCCATGTGATCTCCTAGATATTCCCATGTTTCCAATGAACATGATAAAGAGGAATATACCACCCAAGAAGGATCCTCCCCAATCGATCCACGATCTCCACTAGGTACTCTGCAAAAGTTTCCCCATCACCAATGTTTAGCTTAACACAGTCGATGACATGTGATGGATCATGAATTTACCTCCTTAACTGTGACACATGGAAGACATCATTCACCTAGTTCAACTCTGGGGGGAGATCTGGGTGGTATGCCGCCTTTCCAACTCTACTCATAATCTGAAAAGGGACGATGTATCTCAGAAATAAATTTCTATGTTGACCAAATATCCACAGTCCCCATTGAGGTGAGACCTAAAGGAACACATGGTATCCCTCCTCAGACTCCAAATGCCTCAATATCCTTTCAATATATGACTTCATCTAGCTCTGTGCAGTCCTAATCTGCTCCTGGATGATCTGCACCTTCTCAGTGGTATGACGTACTAACTCTAGACCCACGAGTGCTGACTCTACTAGGTTAGTCAGACATAGTGGTGACCTATATTTTCATTTATACAAGGCCTCAATAAGTTCCATACCAATTGTGGAGTGGTAGCTATTGTTTTATTCACACTCCACCAATTCTAGGTGATCCTCCCATCTCTGGCCAAATTCCAGTATGCAATCACATAACATATCCTTAGGAACATTAATGGTCCTCTCTATTTGGCCATCTATTTGGGGATGAAATTTTGTGCTCAAGAATAACTGAGTTCCAAACACCTCATAAAATATCTTCCACAACTAGGATGTGAAACAAGCGTCATGATCTGAAACAATCATCGACGACACTCCAAGAAGCTGAACTATCTCTTACATATAGAGGTGTCCCAAGATCTCTAATGAAATATTCTACCAAATTGGTATTAAGTGGGACAACATGGTGAGTCATTTAATGATCACCAATATGGTATCGTGTTCCCTAGAAATGCATGGAAAACCCTTCACGATCATTGATGCATCTAAAAACAAACTCTGCCACTGACTTCTTCATCCTCGGCCACCAAAACTGACATCTTAAGTCCCAGTACATCTTCAACACACCCAGATGAACCACTAAAGGGGTTGTGTGGAGATCTCTCAGAACCTCCTCCTGCAATGCCACTGGTACAACTCTACACCGTATGAAAATAACGATGTTCTCCCCAACTATTGAATAATCACAAGGGTCATGCCCTATGGGAAACTGGTCACTTCGGGTCTCATATTTGATATTTCTATGTTGTTCCTCCCAAAATAATTATAATAGTGGGGGGGTGGGGGTGGAAACCATTTACTAGAGGTAAGCTTCTCTATTTACATCCACAAAGGATATCTATAATGCAACTATGGATCTATGCTGAGAGAATCTGCCACTATTCTCCCCTTACCATAAGTATAGATAATCTCAAATTCATAGTCCTGGAGGAACTATAGCCATTTCAATATCTCAAGTTTAAAGCCTTCTTAGAGAATATATACTTGAGGCTCTTCTGAATAGAGTAGATGGTAAACTACTCACCCTTTAGGTATGGTCACCACATCTTTAATGTGAAGATTACCGCTGCTAGCTCAAGATCATAGGTCACATAGTTCTGATCATGATGTACTAATTAGAATGAAAAATAGGCAATCACTTCTTGCCCCTGAATCAGGACACAACCAATACTGGCCCCAGATGCATCATAAAACACTATATACCCAACACCCGCTTTTGGTAATCTCAAGATGGGAGTACTTGTCAACATCCACCTCAGCTCTTGAAAGAACTAACAGGACTTCTCTAACCACATGAAAGGATTCTCCTTTCATGTCAAAGCTTTCAAGGGTGCTTCTAATATGGAAAAGGACTGTACAAACCTCTGATAGTACACTACCAAAGCCAGGAAACTCCGCACCTTAGTAACACCCTTGAGTGGCTCCTAAGAAAGCACCACCTCAATTTTTATTGGTTATACTGAAACTATAGCCTCTGAAATGAAGTGTGGAACAAATTAGACCTCCCAAATCCCGAACTGACACTTTGAGATCTTCCCATAATACTGGTTCTCTCGGAGTTGTCCAGGACCATTCTCAAGTGTACCACATTCTCCTCCTCGGTCACAAAGTACACAAGGATGTCATCAATGATGACCACCATGAACCAGTCTAAGTATGGATGAAAATCTTTTTCATGAGTCCCATGAACACTACTAGGGTATTATTCATGAAAAATGGAATCACAAAGTACTTAAAGTGGCCATGACGACATCTGACTACTATCTTCAGTAGATCACTATCCTGTAAAAGAAGCTAATGATATCCAAACCTGAGGTCAATATTTGAGAACCACCTCTCTCCGTTCAGCTGATCAAAGAGGTCGTCAATACTTAGTAGTAGATAATTTTTCTTTATGGTCACCTGATTCTAGCGATAGAAGTCCACACATAACCTAAATCTCTCTTCTACCTTCTTGGAAAAAAACAGGGGCCACCTATGGTGAAACACTAGGTCTCACAAATCCCTTCCTCTACAAGTCCTCCAGTTGTTCCCTCAACTCACGAAGCTACACGGGAGCCCTCCGATATATAGGTGCAGATATCAATGTTGTCCCAAGTTATAGATCAATGAAGAAGTAAACCTCCCTGTAGGGAGGCAATCTGGGGACATCCTCATACTCCACCACCACTGTAGGAATCCGATGACTCCTATCATCCACTACACTGACAGAGAGACTAGCCAACTGACGTGTAATAGGATGCACCCTCCTATGAGAAATTCCATTGTGTGCGGAATACATTACCTTTTCTCTAATAAAGAAAAACCTGGTCCCATCACCATGAACACACAACACTCTGCACTTAAAATAGTTAATCAGGGCATGGACTATGGATAACCATCCCATACTGAGAATGACGTCGTAAGGCCTCGACACCACTACCAGGAGATCCCAACCGAAACTCTCACATATATGAGTATGGTCATAATATTAGCACTGGTGTGTGATCATAAAATCCCCTTCTGTTAGAGTCTCTAAATGTAAGCGCTGAGTTAATGGTTCAACCAGAATATCTGAGTTTCAAACAAGGGTAATGGTAAGAAAATAATGACTGGCACATGTGTATATTAAAACTATATCATAGGTGAAAAAGGCATAGATCATAACTATAATAATCCATGGAGGAGTAGGGTCATATGACTCCATCAAATGTAGTTATCCTCATCCATGTCCACTAATTCCCTTATCCTGGTGTTGTCCACCTAGAGGTGGTGGTGGTAACACGTCGAACCTCCTCCCATAGCCTTCTACTCTGCCATCTCCTCTTCCACATTTTCCACCCTATGGACCACCTTTCTAATGTATCCTATTATTCCTTATTGGTCCCTTGACCATCTCTTAATTTTCCATACAATAGGTCAGAAAATATCTTTTCAGATGTCCCTGATACCGCATGAGTAACACAACCTATCCTTCAGCTAACTCACTCTACCATGGGATCTATGCACTGCTGATCCTGTGTCATGGGGTATTCCTCTGGAGTTCTTGACCCTATTGGGTCCCTATATCTACTGTTGGATACCTATCGCTGAAGACTCAGCTTCCTGGTCCATGCTAGTAGCTCCCTCTATTGACGTCTGCTATACCAGAAAGATCTGTACTATATGAGCTCGCTCCAGTACCCCATAATATGTATAGATGCTAAGAGATATCATGGATGCCCTGATCATTCAGCATTTCCCCTAATCAAATGTTTGATACCTGAAAATTGGGTCTCTCACCATATATTTGGAGTAGCGATAAAGTTAGTAAATCTCACTGAGTACTCCTCCATAGTTTGACTGCGCTACGGTAGATGTAGGAGATCCTGTATGCGCATTGGTGGGAAGAAATCCTATTTGATGATTCGATCGAAGTATTCCCAAGGGAGAGTCACCTCATCATGTGTTTGGTTCACTAAGCTCACCCACTTTCCCACTGATCCCTAAAGAATACTCACAGCTATGACTACCATCCAGTCGATATGTGTCCTCATAAGGTGGAAGACACAAGTAACTGGATCCAACCAATCCTCAACTATCTGGTAGTTTGGCTCACCCATAAACCTTAGAGGTTTCTACCTATATAACTCATGCAATGAACGTAGCCTACATGAATCCTCAATCAGTAGTGTTAGTAGTAACTGCTGCTCGATGGCTGGTGGTATCACTAGTAAACCACCCATAGGTGTTATCTCTGGTGAAGAGAGTATCTCCGTTACATGCCCCTATACCGAAATCTCATCTTAAGGAAGATCATTCTCATGATCATGAATCAGAATCCAAACTTGATGTCTGCGTGGAGGCATACCGAAAAAGATCAAGTTATACCACCTTTAATAGAGTATACCTAGTGAGATGACTCAACAAGGACCTGAGGACACAGCCAAATCCTATATGATGCATGTACCTTGTTTTCCCTACAACTAATTTTTTTGTACCGAGTCAAAAAGAAGAGTTTAGATTAATGGTGTATGGATGCGTCTATCATCTCACCAACACTAGATTCCCTGGCCTGAAATCCGAACTTGAAACACTCGACACTATTTCCCCAAAACAACTTCAAAGACACCTAATCCTTAAGTAGAACCAACCACCTTTGATACCACTCTATCATGACCCATCCTAGAGGGGTTCATTCCAGGAAAACCCCAAGCCCATCTCCAATAGGCCAGGGGCTAGAGACTATCACTGAGTAGGCATATCCCACACATGGGTGGCATTTTCCTAAGTACATGCACACATGTACACAATCTCCAAGCCCAAAATACTAAAATGTAAAAACCCTGAGTAGAAAATACCTGTGTATACTATGATATCAACCTCACAGAGTACAACAGTAGGAATCTGGAAAGTAAACATGTCTAGAATACAAGTTCACCAAAGAAATAGTCTGTCAAAGTGAATATACATGTTATTAAAAATCATATGTAGAAAACCCTACCTAAAGGATAGGTGTATAAATGTTGTCTGAAGCAGTAAGAGCACACCTCATATGTCTGAGAACTCTAAGAACCACCTGGTCCAAGTCCACCTAGAACTCCGTCAAAGCGTCAATAATTTGAAAAAGGCACACAAAATTTTGGAAAATCCCATATAGGTGTGAGTAAAACAATACTCAGTAGGAAACCCTGAAACTACAAAGGAATGCCACTAATAAATTCATGAAGTACTCACAAAAGAAATACATGAAATATACCACAAAGAAATAAATAAAGTATACCTCAAATAAATAAATGGTATACCACAAAGGAAACACATGATGTATATTCATCTCCCATAGGAATAATTATATAGCATCAAAAGAAGGGTTATCAGAGGTAGTCCACAGAACACCCAGTATTGGTAACACATAAAGCGTCAATAACACCTAGAGTTTCGATAATTCACAAAGTGTCGATAACACATAGAGTGTTGATATCACGTGGAGTTTTGATAAGACACAAAGTGTCGATAATACCCAGATTTTCGATAATTCATGAAACCCCCAAGTCACATAGTCACTAAGTCATAAAGTGACGGCCAACCGCATGATTCCACTCTTAGCACGATTTCACCAAGAGAACCTACTCTTCAATAAATTATATAATATTAAAACTTCCATTGAAACTATATTATTGTATCTCAAAAGGAATTTATCTTCTCAAGGTCCCCAACACTAAAAACATCTCATCAAATGAAAACACGGTTTGAATGTTTTGACTGTTTTACTAAAAAGGTCCAACCCAGGGATGATCTGGATTGTCCAACATAAACCATCCTGGTCCAGCTGACCCGACCTGACGCCTTCTATTCTGTTCTAGCCCGAACTAGTGAGGCCTGTTTGGTCGAGACTACAGGTCCACTAGAGTGGCCCGAATCCTCTGATCCGCCTCAATCGCATGCCACCTGATTCCATGCGGTGTCACAACACGTTCACATGGTCGGCATGTTGTCCAACTTCCCCGAGGCTTCGCTACCGCAAAGGGGTCCAAATGGCCCACCTACCATAGATTCATATGGTCTTCAACATTCCCCTTGATCCTCACCCATGTCCCCAATCTGATCGTGGGCTCCCAGATGGTCCTAGCTAGACCACGTCTTGCCGCCATCACCTGTGGCCCGTCTGCCTCGAGCTCGGCCTAAACTCGTCATCCCATTGGGCCATGCCTCACTTCATCATCGACTTCCCTACTGGTGGCCCACTGTTCACCATGTGCTCCACCTGAACTTACTAGATCCACTGCTCCGGTCAGCACCTTGCACCATTGCCTTCTGCCATCACACCTCCTTGGTGTCATTATAGTGGAAGATCCCTGGTCTTAGATTGTTTCACAACGGATCGAAGGCAAAAAAATCCCCTGACCAAGTTTCGCAAAGAATAATAAATGGATAAGGATTTAAGAAAAGAGATAAATGCACAAGAACACCAAAATAATGGATATTGTCCTTGTTCTTGTCAGCCTTGACTAGTTCATTTTAGAACAAAGAAAAGAGGGAGTATAAATCAAATCTCTTTAAAAGAATCAATCCCGATAATCAACCCATATAAACTATCCATCCCACAAGAATGACCAAACCATGGATCATCCTATTCATGGGTTGGTCCATGTTTATCATTGAAAATTTTGAATTGGGGAAGTAATCACAACGATACAACACCCTACATGGAGTTTGGATCGGTTGTTGACGAAGGGAGAAGTTATTTCATCATCATTCATCGATCCATCGAATCCTAGAATCGTTGATCTTGATTAACCAATCCATCTACGTTCATTGGAAGGATATCCTTATCCTTGACTTAGAGGATTTATAGGGTTATTTAGTAACCATTAATTCCAGAAAATAGGCAACATTAAAAAGAAAAGTAATCTTATTTGAAAATAAAATATTTTTATCAAATATTTTAATGGCATTTACATCCAAAATCTATCTTTCACGGTCAACTCACACCTATCGATGTTAGGCCGCACCTAAGAAAAAGAACCTATTCATAATGCAATGGTGCCCTCATATTTATGATTTGGACACCCATTTAGATGTTATTATAGTTTTAAAGAAAAAGTTCCAACACGTTTTATTAAAAACTGAACATAATTCAATGAACTATTCTGAGCTCACCAGGCTTCAGAACCACATGTTGTATTAGCACCTATAATTGGAATTTTTCGAATTAATTTATTAAAATAAAACCAGATAAAATCAAAGTAATTATAACTAACTTGAAATTATTTTTCATCACACCATTCTTATATACTTTTATAGACTATATTTTTTCATATTCCCTATATTTATTGGGAAATCAGAACAAATTTGTATTCGAAAAAATATAAAACATTTATATAGAAGTTTTATTTTATACATGAAATTACCTTCTTTTAACATAGTTGAATTTATTACCTAATTTTTTGAAAATTTCCCCAACTTTATACATCTATATTAATTTTGTTCTCTTCTTCATACAACCTCCTAAAATAACTCATGGTATTATAGGATAATATCTTTCAATATAAAATTAATCTAACTAAATATATTGAAATAAGAATGTTTATAAATACATAATGAATATTTTTGATAATAAATGAAGAAATATATTCCTAATAATAAATAATATATGTGTATCAACTTGAGATAGTATACTAATTGACATAATTTTGTGGGGAATTTTATATAACATATAAAATCTATTTAAAAAAATTGTAGTAAAAAATATACATAGATATCAACATATGTGAATCATGAACATAAAAACTAAACACTAGGAGCCTATATGGATGATTCAAATTTAAGTATCTTTATCAATTTGAGGACCACTAAAAGGGGGTTAAATAAATTTCTCTAATATTTTTTACCATAAAATATATTTTCATTTTAATGAAATTTCATATATATAAATATTTCTACCTACATTTTTCAATATAATACACTTTTTTATTTTATAAATTAAAACATTTAAGGTAGTTGTAAACATTTTAGAATACCATAATGATATAACTAAATAATCCTTAATAAACCCTCTAAATTCTAGAAGAAAATAAGAACCAAAGCATATTTGGATTTTTTCATGGTTAACATTTCCTTGTTGGTGAATATATATTTATTTTTAATAATTTATCTTCTAGACCAATGGAATTTTACTAATATCTTAAAGAATAGTGAAATATATAAAAATAATCATTTATTCCCAATATTTACTCCTTTTAGTTTTCAAATATCCCACTCGATCTATAAAAATCTTCAATGCTCAGTTCAATAATTTTTTATAGAAGCATTAGTGATAGGGAAACTGCTCTACAAAATATTATATATCTACAATTAGAAATTATGGAGTTTCTACTAGATCATATAAATCGTTATGGTTCATAAATAATTTAATAAGTATTTTATTTTGTAAAAACCATTAATAAAAGTATACACAAAACAATTTCTTAGAGAACACAAAATTCAAACCTCTGACATCCTCTACAGATTTTTTTGCTTTTATATGGTTCATTATCTTCCTCTTAGTTGTATAACAATCATATAATAAAAATATTATTTTTTATTTTTATCCATATTAACTCTTCTACCACTAAGCATCATCATTTTGATCACCTTTATAAATCGATAATATAATTCAAATCAGATTTAGGTACTCTATCATAATCACATGCACGTGATCACTTATCTATACCCTAAATAACATCTTTCACATTTACTAATAGGTGCATATGTTCCATAGACACATCCAATTTCCAATATCCAGTCAACAATGTATTTTCTCAAAAAACCAATCATTTTATACTTTAATAAAATTAATGGATGTTTCCTATGTTTAGTGTCATCCATATGATTTTAGATATGTTTTCTAATCGTAGTCACCAAAAATATAAATTTTTTTCAATGATAAAAACTATGACTTCCCATATCTTCTATACACTTTATTTCATTACTTATTACAAAAATATTTACATAATAAAATTCTAAAATATCGAGAGGTCTAGTGTATTTGGGTAATTCGATACATATCACAATAACAAGAAATAAGGATTCATTAAAATTATTTAAAACTCCATAACATGCCCTTAGAATCCATTTATCTTCTAATACTTCATGGGATATCCTAATAATTTATATAATAAATGGGTGAGATATAAATCCAAGTAAGAAAATAATAAAAGAATAAAATGATGAAATTATTACACGTGAGTCAAGCAGAATATGAAGGTGACCTAAGAGGGGGAGAATAATAAACATGAACATCGATGCATGATATACGATTATAACATCAAGACATCATATGAATGTGGTAAAAACATAATACATGACATCATAGGCATAAGTCAAGGCCAACCACAAATACATAATAACATATTGTTCGTAGGATAACCATCCAAATACTAAATATGGTATCTCATGAGATAAAAACACCTCCTAATTCATTATAGGTCTATAAAAGTTTGGTCCCACCCATCACATTCGTATGATTTACATGAATTTTCATGCCATATGAATATATATATAGGAAAATATTTCATCAATTTTAATACCAAGACTAATATGTGTGAGTTAAATATATGTAAGTACCAAATAAATGAATCATATGAAAATCTTGGTGAATACCATTTAGTGTACATGGGTATGGGTATTCAAAATAAAAAAGTTGGCATGGAAAACATGGAATATTTTCTACGGAATAATTGGGGTACATTAAGTTTCATGGAAGGGGTTAATGAGAGTAAAAATCTTTCTATAATTACATGGAAATCATAAGGATAGTAAAGGTAAGTTTAACCAAAAATTAAAACATGAAAATTTTGAATCAAAATTATTAGTATAAATAAATTAATTTAATAAAAATGAAGAGGAGATAATCCCTTACCTTGATATGGTGCTTCTAAAATCATGATAGAAGATTATTTAGATATTGGGTAAACATTAAGAGGAATTTAGAGACGTACTGGGTGAGGAAATTCATTATCAATGGGGTTTTAGTGGAGGAATGAGAGGTTTTGTGGGTAATTATTGAAAAAAGTGGGGAATTTTTTATTAATGTTTAATCTTGGATTTTCGAATCTAAGTGAGAAATAATCAAAACCAAAATTCATGCTTCTATTTTTACCATTTTTTCTATAACACATGAGTGTTTTTCAATATTATTTTAGTCTATGATCCAAAATCCTTAAAATAATAAAATTTATGATGTGTAAGTGAGTCATGTTTATACATAATTATATTTAAAACCATAAAAAATAATATAGGTTTTAATGGATTTATTAATGGTTTTTAAAATTAATCAAATAACTTTTAAAATACATTTTTTAAAGTGTAAATCTATTTTTTTCATGTATTACATTTATAGTATTTATTACATCCCTTTTAGGATATTATGTTGCCATAATAAAAAATTTATATTTGTATTATATTTAAAATTTACCAAATAATTCAACCATCTCTGAAAATTATGAAAAATTCACAATTGGATAATTTCAACAAAATTATTTCCAAAATTATATTTATTTTAACAAAATAAATTTATAAATATTATAACTTCCACCTTTAAGAAAAAATCCCCATTTATTGGAAAATACTGGTTTTTATGACAATAAAAACTTTTAATACCTTAAAAAATTACAGTATAATTCATTATACTATATTATCATTTATATACAAATAAATATTATTTAATATGTATATTATATTAATGTAAAATTTATTTGATAATTATTGAATTTATGAAAAAGAATATTTTAGTTGAAACTACATTTTTTCCAAAAATACAAGTTTTGTTTATTAATATCAAAATAAAATTTCCATTAACTCATATATAATCATATATATATATATAAAGTAATAATGAAAGGGGATAAATATAATAAATACATTATTACAAAAAACATAAAAATTTGTACCCTAGTGGTACACGCTCCTGCTTGGCATCCAAAAGACCCGAGATCAAATCCGGGTAGGGGTGAATTTCCTGGGTTACTATAGCAGTACTATAACAGGGCACTGTAGTAGTACTGTTGCATCTGTGGAACTGTAGTAGTGGTGACACTGTAGTAGAGGAGGGATTGTAGCGGCAGTTACTGTAGCAGGTACTGTAGCAGCACGGGTACTATAGTAGTACTGTTCACCGAGGGGTCCTTTGTACCAACAAATGGGATTTCAAGCCTTGTATTCATGCCACTTGGCCTTGGGCCTTTGGGCTATGTAATGGGTCACCCTCTACCCAGTCTAAAGAGGTCTTTTCTTTAAATAATAAATTGATGCTTCAGCCCAAAACATTAAAAAAATAATATAACACTTATTACACTAGTGTTTGCCTTAAGGGAAAGGTGTGTAATGGTGGTACTTTATTTGGGTGGTTCAGTGAAAATGGTTTGAGTCATGATCTTGATAATTTTGAATATATCATATATGTGTATTTTCATAAGTTTTAGTTATTAAATCTTAGCTTGGGAATGATCAAGGCAAGTGCCCAGTGATGCCAACTCCCTCAGATGCTCTGATAAATGAGATTTATAGGGTATGATCATATTGGTTGAGGGAATAAATTTTTTATTCTATGTCAATTAGGTATTATCATGTCCAATAATATATAATAATCATAATTTTCATTTTATAATGACTATATTATCAATGGTTATGATTTTTAATGTTCTTTTATGTTCGAGGGGATAATTCTGGTCATAATTTATCACTGTCTAAAATAACAAAAGAAATATAGTGAATCTGCAATATATAACTTCAATACATAATATGTAATTTAATAATTTATTAGTGAATTTTATTTATAAAATATTAATTAATTATAACAATGGTGGCATGAAGGGGTGGATTTCTTCCCATTTTATAAATGGAGAAAGGGGAACTTTTGTGAATACCAATTTTTTTATAACAATGTCATGCCACTATTTAAAGGTAAATGGATCTAAAACTTTTTAATAATGGCGTGTGGGTGATATAAGTTCAATAAATCCTCCAAAAAAATTTTAACACATTTTCTAATCATGTTTCAATCCTTTTATCCCATGGTTTTTATATTTTACCATTTCTTTACATTGGTAAGTAGTTTTTACCCCAATAGTTATATTTTAAAAAAATATAACGTAAATGTTCTAATTTTTTCTTGATATTGTAGAGGAAAATTTAGGCTTCATAAATTCTAATTAAATTTCTAAATAATTTAAACTAAATTTTAAATTAAAACATTTAATATATTGAAAAACTGTTTTATAGAAAAATATTATTTTTATCATTAAGTGTTCTTAATATAATTTAGTATTGACTAAAAATTAAATGAGTGTTATTGTAATCATATATAGGTTTGAAAAATATATTAAATTAAAATTTTATAATATAGTATATATTTTACAATATAAAAATATTTTTAACATTAAAAAGTTTTCAAAAATGTTTTATTATTTCTTTTATTATGATAATGTCATAAAAGTCACAGTATTAGCAAATTTACTGTTTTTCACTATTCTTATAAAAATCAATTATTTTGGAAAAAAATAAAAAACCAATCCTATGATAATATTTAAATGGTTAATATAAATATTTAATTAATTTTTTCAAATTAAAATAATAAAATTAAATAAATTATCCTTTTAAATTAAAATATAGTATATAAAGAAAAAACATTGATTGAAATAATTTTCCTTTTAATACTTTAAGTTTTATTATTCCTGTTTTTTATGAATTTATAATTGATTAATTTTTATTTATTTATTAATGATTATATTCTTAAAATAAATTTAATATGTCATGGTGTTTTTTAGTTAATGTTTTTTTCATTAAGGTGTTTCATCTGAAACAAGAGATTAAATATATTATTAATTTAAAGGATTCAAAATATATAATTGTACCATTAAACTCCCATTAAATAAATTTTTCCCTAAAATTTTTAATTATTTCTCCCTGATATAAGTAGGTGATAGATTTTTTAACATATTTATCAATCTAGATATTACTTCTAATATGACATCAAACATACTCTCTTAGGAAATATTAATTTACTTATCTTTTCTCAAAAAACAAAAATCATTCATAAAATAATATAATCAAGTTTGTATACACCCTAACCATACATTATTAAAAATTTACCTTTCCCAAAACCATTCTAGTATCCAAGAAATTGGACCACAATATAACCATGTATTCTTAAATAAATTAACACTACCATTAAACCTCAAACATTACTAACCACTAGGTCAAAAAATCACACAAAAAACAATATATACCATAAGTCCCAAAAATGTGATGAAAATCACCCAAAAAAGTATGAATCAATTATCAATCCCAAGGCTATCAATACTATTTAACTTACTTTTTTATAATCAATCAACACTTTATTTTCTCAATATTAAGCATATATTAAACTTGGAGTTATCCATCCATCAAACGTGTGTTCCTAAATAGTTGTCCCCAAAATTATAACATTATCATAAAATCACTCTTTATGGTTATTTATACCAATTAATATGTGTTTACAATCCATTACATAAAAAATAATGAAAAAAAACAATATATATTTCACATAATTCTCGTAAATTTTAGAATATATCGATATATCCTTGATAAATATCACTCACTAATGAAAATAGATAAGAGTTTAATAATTTATTTTTATATTAAGATATCAACCTTTCTAACTTCTATAAGACTAGAATGATCACAGTTTTCATCATAATAGTAAAATACTAAAATTATTAACCATTTAAGTATGCTACCTTATTCAGTTATAGGAAAAAATGGTTTCTAGAAACATACCGTTTTAATCTTCATTTTCAAGATCCTATTTTAACCAAATATGAAAAACAAAAAATGGTTATTAATAAAATACTGTTAAATAAAATCCAAAAATGGTTTCTAGAAACATACCATTCTCAAATTCATTTTCATGATCATATTTCAATGAAATACTAAAAACCCAAAATTGTTATTAATAAAATACTAGTAAATAATTATGTGAATATAAAAACTAAATCCCAATATGTGTCATCCAATGAAACATTCATTTAATTATTTGATACTTTTAGTTTAATATAATTTACATTAAGATAGGTTATCATGTACATGTTAGCCTAATCCCAAAAAGAACTATTCAAAAATTATCATTAACTTTATTAGTATTATAATCCTAAAAATCCTTAAAATATATTTTCTAAAAATTATTTTTAACCATTATATATAAATTAACATATAAATTAATTTGTAAATTAACTCGTGAATCTCTAAGTTTTAATCAAAGTTATCCATAGTCATTCCCTATTTGGGATTTTAACTTAAATATTTTCAACTTCTTCATAATAGTTAATACTATCGTACCTTTTGGAATCATACAACATAAAAGTGGGAGAAATTCTTCCACAAGAGTGTAGAAGAGAAAGAAAAAAGGTAGTATGCATATCAAGAGAAAAACTCTACTGGGAGTAAAAGTACCAGAACATAAATAGGAATAAAATCCAATGTACTAAAAACCAAAGTACCAAATAAGAAAATATCCCCAAGGTCCCTAAGGAAACAACTCACCACATTCAAAGCTCAAAAGCTAGATCCACCTCCAAGATATCCCTTCCCTTTGCTCTATCCTGGAAGAATAAAGTCTAAAAACACTTGAAGGAAAATGTAGGGTTTGATTTTAATCCCAGTAGGATACCATAAAATATTCCATAACATATTCCAAATATTGATTATCCAAAGAAAAGATTTCAATTTTCAAAATAAATAGGTTTGAAAATTCAAAAGCATAAAACATGATAAATAGTTTTGATATAATGGAAAATTCATTTAATGCATAGTATTTACATTGAAAGAGATGGAAGATTTATAAAAGAATGGCTTAAGTAAAACATTTATATAAAACATTTTATATAAATTCACCCTACATGTAAAGATGTTCCAATAAACATTGGCACAGATTTATATTGCAAATATAAATAAACAAGTGGGAAACATGGTCTTCTGCCAAAAGGTACAATAATATTAACCAGGTATAGGATTTCCCACTCTATATGTAATCACAGAAAAATGTGTATACACATGTTGCTATGACACTGACCAAAGGATACTCGTTACCAACCCATCAGGGATGTGCCCCGCTGCAGGTATGTTTTAGAATGTTGTCAAAGTGTAGAGTGTATCCAAATAACTCACTAACTACCTAAGGCTTAAATGCACTCTTACATGATGGGTGAACTATATTAAGACTACATAGAAATATGATCAATCCCATTTTTTGCTTTTCAAAATTTCCAATTTATTTCCATTAAAAAAATTAGGTTTTACTCAAAACATGCCTTTTTCACATGATAAAACCACTAGGTTTCTATCAAATCATTTTAAACCGTTTTCTTGAGTTTGAAATCCATTAAAAACTAGTTGCATCCTTTTAAAAGTTCATTTTTCACAATTATATTTAAAAATTTAATTGAAAATATTTCCATCAAATCCAAAATTTAAATTCAACAATTTAAATTATACAATTTCCATAAACCCACCACAATTCAATGGAATCTGGAGTTTTCCAATTTTTCGTGACAAAATCATGTAAAACCTCCCAATTCAATAGAATTGGGTTTTATCAAAGAAATTGAAATAAAGGTTGATCATATGAGTTTAAATTATCAATTGAAATCAACCAACCAATCCAATGGTAATCAATTTGAAAAAAAGGGATGAAACAACCTACCATTTTTCTGAAGAATGACACTCGCAATAGTAGCCCTCAATAAGAAAGAAGGTGTAGAATAACTTGAAACTCTACCTAGTAGCAAGATCCAACACCACCAAACATTGATCCATCAATCCCAAGATGATCCATTGAAAAACTAAGAGGATCAAAATTGAGAGACATGAATAACCAGGGGGAACACTTACCCAAGAATCACATCGCAAGAATAATGAAGATCACAAGATATTTGGTTTGATCCGAAAGGATTTGAGTCTCTAAAAAATTTAATAGAACTTCTCTTGGTTGAGAGACATGAAGGCTAGAATGAAAAAACTGAGTGAAATAGCCAAATTCAAGACTTTAATCTGGGAACAGGACAAGTCACGACATGTACCTTGGAGTCATGACGTGTAGGCCACAATGGATAAGTATGCCAAAAAACCCATAACCTTGGGTTACAAATTCGATATTTATTCCCTACATGATGTGTACTTCAGGTACACGGTGTGTACTGACTCACTATATGACCTCCCCATTCATGAATTGAAACCAGTGAACCTCAGGTACATGGTGTGTACTTCAGGTAAAAAATGTGTAATTTAGGTACACGATGTGTACTTATTATAAAGCCTACAGTAAACCCTTAAAAATTACATAAAATGATTTTTAACCAAATATGTACTTAGGAAAAGTGGAAAATTACCTATTCAAAGTAACATAATGTTACAACCTCCACACTATAAAAACATTCAATCACCAAAAATACTAGGAATAATATTCAAGGCCAAAGATATAAGGCCACTTCTCTCTCATGAATTCCTCCCTCTCCCACATATCATGAGAATCAGAACCATTCTTCTATAGCACCTAAACCAAATGTATCATCCTCCCATGTAATACCTTGGTCTCAGAATCAACTATCCTGACTGGCTGCTCAGTCAAAGATAAATTAGGCTTGATCTCAATATCACCGCATCTCAAAATGTGAGAGGAATTAGATAGATACTTTCTCAATTGTGATTCATGGAACAAATTATGTATCAATATTAGCTGAAATGGAAGTTCCAAGTAGTATGTAACTTTTCCCACTTGATCAACAATCTCAAAAGGTCCCACAAAACGAGGTGCAAGCTTCCCTTTCTTCCCCAGCTATTGATGAACCAACCGAGGTGAAACCTTTAAGAACACCTGATCACCAAATAAAAACTCCAATGGTCTACAATTTCATTCAATATAAGACTTATATTGACTTTGTGCTATTAATATCCTCTGAAGAATTAACTGAATATTTTCTGTCATCTCTTGCACCAAGCTTGATCCAACCAAAGAACTTTCACCGAACTCCGACCAACACAATATAGATTTACATGGTCAGACATATGAGGCCTCAAAATGTTCCATTCTGATCATGGACTGGTAACTTCTGTTATAAGATAACTCAAAAAACCCAAAGTTATCATCCCATGCCCCACCGAAGCCGAGAACACATGCACAAATCATATCCTCAAGAATATGTATATCTCTTTATATCTAGCCATATGAATTTGGATGGTAGGAAATGATTAAATGGAACTGATATCCTAGTGTCTTCTAAAGGCCTCTCCAAAACCATGAATTTATTTTAGGATCCCTATCAGAGACTATAGCAGATGGAACTCCATGAAACGAAGAATCTCTTTCACATAGAGATTGACTAACTCCTCCACTTTGGACATATCATGATTGGGTATAAAGTGAGCTGACTTGGTCAGCCTATTGATCAAAACCCATACTACATTCTTCTTTATCTAGGTACAAGGAAACCCAACCACAAAGTCCATAGATATCTCATCCGATGTCCATGTTGGAACAGGAAGTCCTTGAATCAAACCCAAAGGTTTCTAGTGCTTGTCTTTCACTTGTTGGCATGTAAATCAATGAGAGAAAAACTCAACAATGTACTGTCTCATACCTAGACACCAGAACAGTCGCGTCATGTCATATAACATTTTTTTGGTTCCTGGATACAAAACCCACTGAGAGCTATGAAAAACACCCATCACTGCCTTTCTCGCTTTTAACAACACAATGGAGTAGTTTTGATAGCATATAACACCTTATTTAGAAAATAACCACTATTAAACTATATCCCCACCATAATGGGATTATCTAATTATATGGAACTCATCATCAAACTCCTGATCTTGAAGAAGCATCTCGAGAAGAGTAGACATCAACTGCACACTGGATAAAGAAACATCAACCCCTTCCTCCTGAACCCCAATATGCGACTATGCAAAGAGAGCCATCAAATTTAACTCTTCCAAAAAAAATCACTTCCATGGTTGGATGTTTCCAACTCAAAGCTTCAGCAATGACATTCCTTTTCCTCTGGGTATAGGCAATGTCAAAGTTTAAAGACAACAGGTACTCCAACCACCACCTATTCTGAAGATTCAAATATTTTTGCGAGAAGATATAACTTAGGCTTTTGTGGTCGGAATACACTATAATCCTTTCACCAAAAAGGTAATACAAACAAATTTTAATGGCGTGAATCAGAACTACAAGTTCAAGATCATGGGTAGGATAATTTATCTCGTGTGGACTAAGATAATGAGATCCATATGTTACTACATGATCACCCTGCATAACAACACAACCCAATCGAGAACCCGGTTCATCACAATAGACCACATATCCCTACCTAGCTTTTGTAAGTGTGAACACTGGCACATTAGTCAACAGATGTTTCAACTCAACAAAAGAACTCTGAAATTTATCATCCCAGAAAAACTTCACCCCCTTCGGAGTAAGATTATTCATCAGTGAAGCCAACTTTGAGAAGTCCTTCATGAACCTATGGTAATATCCATATAATACCAAGAAGATTTAGATCTTGAATACATTTCATGGTTTCTCCCATATCATAACATCCTTCAACTTCTCAGGATTAACTTATACACCCTATTCAGACACCATGGTTCCCAAGAATTTCACTTCTTGAATCCAAAAATCACACTTTGAAAGCTTGGTATAAAGGTGGTAATTTCTTAATAGTCTGAAAACTATTCTCAGCTGTTGCACATGATCCTACTTGGACTTGGAGTTGAAAAGATTTTCATCCCCAAAGACTAACACAAAAGTATCTAGATACTCATGGAAGATATTTTTCATTATATCCATGAAAAATATTGGAGCATTTTTCAAATGAAAGGACATAATGAGGTACTCAAAGTGCCCATACCTGCTCTAAAAGGCAGTTTTTTGAATATCCAATTCTTTTATCCTCAACCGAGAGTAACTAGATTGAAGGTCAATATTTGAAAACCACTTCTCTCATATCAGATGATCAAGCATATCATCAATCCATGGAAATGGATATTTTTTCTTTATTGTAACTCAATTGAGCTTTTGATAATCAACAAATAAGCAAAGAGAACCAGCAACCTTATTATAAAAGAGAACTAGAATTGCCCAAGGTGACACAGTTGGACGAATATATAATTTCTCAAGATGGATGTCCAACTAAGACTTACACTCTTTTAGCTCATCTAGTTCCATGCAATAATAGGAGAAATAGACCAGTTGAGTGTTAGGCATTAATTCAATAGGAAACTCAACATCTCTCATCAGTGGAAGACTAGAGGAATCCAAAGGAAAGAAATAAGAAAACTCAGTGAAAATTGGAGGAAGATCACCACCCATTGAATCTCACTCCAGGTGAAAATCAAAAACTGATATCACTTTCCTCAACTCTGGATACCATGGTCCAACTCTGATCAGCCGTGGTGTCCCATTGTCCTTGAAAAACATGGGGCACACCACAATGTGTGGTAAAGTAGACTCCTCAAAGATAACAATAAATTCGGTATTTGTTGTCATTGATCCAATTAACCCCAAATATGATGTCAAGATATTTCATATTAGGAACCAGAAAACTCTAAGCTAGCTTGAATTTTGATAGAGAGAAGACACATGGAGGACTACTGAGACCTTACTCCATCTTCGTACCAAGGGGTGTAGTAATATCCATTGCACAAGATAGTTTATCCATAGGAAGATTTACTAGATTAATGATATGAGTTGAAATAAAATAGTGAGATGCACCAGTATTGAAAAGGGCAGTCACTAATGGTGAAGAAATTGTAATGGTACCTCTCATAGTCGCTGGACCTGTGTTTACTTCCTCTAGAGACTCTTCTACTACATGAAGAAGCTTCGTTCTAGATGCATGCAGTTTCAACCATTTTGAATGTGAATAATTCAATTTCCTTGAAGATTTATGAGGAGATAATGATATGTCCCACTATGTGGGGTAGAGAAGTGATGGAAGAACCTATATAAGTGTCCTGAACATCTGCAATTGCTATAGTTATTGGGTGCCACAATGCAAACCCTCTAAGAATGTCCTGGATTACCACACTGGTATCAAGTCAAATAACTTACTCCAAGAGATGTAAGATGTTTGGAATGACTCTTCTGTTGAGAACTTCCCCAAGGATCATCACACTCCCATTTTAATTTAAGGGAACCAATGATGCCACTAGAAGAAAAAGTAACTCCCTTCAACTCTGACTTACTAGCCGAGTCCATCTCAACCATCATCGCCCTATCTAGAATATCACCATAAGTGGGAAGCTTCAGCAAGAAAAACTAATAATGGATATCTGATCAAAGTCCCAACTCCAACCACTGAGCCTTTATCCTCTCATTAGATACAATCTTAGTATAAAACTGCACAAACTCAGAAAAGTGATTTGAATAATCAATCACAGTAGTGTCAGCCTCCTCAATCTTGAAAAACTTTACATCCCTTTCCAACACTATTGACTCTGGATAAAACTGGTTGGTAAAAATAACATTGAATTCTTTCCATTATAATCCCTCATGTTTCCCTACCGTCATGATCATGTCCCACCATCTCCTGCTAGGTCCCTCCAGCACGAAGGTGGCACCCTTCCCCCTGATTACTTTTGGTGTCTCCAAGAACTCTAACTGACTGTCAATATTTTCCAACAATTCCTCATCATATTGAGGATTAGTGGATCCTCTGACGACTGGTGGATTCTGGAGAAGGAAATCGTGAGAATTATTTTTAAGAACATCCCCCTGATGTTCCACACCTGGAGCCTGAATGGGAACTAGATGTGGTGCTTGTCCCATATCTTGGATAGTGCGCACAATTACCTCAACCAGATTTGGGCCAACAACATGATTTTCTTACTGAGGTTCAGCAGTAGCCTTTTCCCGTATCTGATTCTCACATCTACTCGGAGGCATGATGCTACTCGACTTCAGAATATAAAAGGATAACATTATATTAAAACTCAAACTAAGTAGAAAGATAAAGTATTCTCCATAGAATGGATAAAAAAGATTTGAATTTCAACCTATCCAAATCTATATAGGGAAAATACCAGAACTAATCCACCAAACGTCTTCCCTTAACCACCCATAATGATATAAGGATCATTATGGTGAGAGATGGTCAAGAAATCAATCACAAGTAACTTTTAAGTCCTGGCCCGATCTCAAAAATTCAAACTCACTTTAAGAAAAATGATCTACAACCTCCTTTGATACCAATTTTTCAAGAACCAGCCCGGGTACCCTAGTAACCTGATAACCGAGTCGGCCCTGACATGACCCAAAGGTAGTTCCCGATCTCCATGAGTTGGTGACTATCAACTGTTATTGTACAGTATACAAGTGGGAACAATTTTTTCCACAATAATGCAGAAGTGAATGATAAAAGATAGTATGCATGTCAATAGAAAAACTCCACTGGGATTAAAATTACCAGAACATAAAGAAGAATAAAAGCCAAATTAATACAACCCAAATTAAAAAACAAGAAAACAACCCCACCATCCCTAAGCAAACAACTCACCACGTCCAAAGCTCAATAGCCGGATCAACCTCCAGGAGATCCCTTCCCTTTGCTCGAGCCTAGAAGAAGATATTCTACAAACACTGGAAGTCAAATGTAGGGCTTGAGCCTAAGACCAATAGGATACTGCCAAATATTTCATAATAGATGAAAAATGTTGATTATCTAAAGAAAATATTTCTATTTTAAAAATACTTATGTTTTGAAATTCAAAATCATATTTAAACAAAACATGCAAAACAACTTCGATATAATGGAAAATTCATTTAAAGCACATGCTTTACATTACAAGAGATCGAATATTTCTAAAAAAATGTTATAAGTAAATCATTTATATAAAATATTTTACATCAATTCAGTAGGTATTTAATGAAGTTCCAACAAACATTGGAAAACGTTTATATCTCAAATATAAATAATCAAGCGAGCAACATGGTCATCTGCCAAAAGGTAAGATAGTATTAACCAGCTATAGGATTCCATACTCTCTATTTGAACTCATAAAAATGTTTATACACGCATCCTAATGACACAAGAAAAATGATACTCATTACCAACCTATTATGGATGTGACCTACCAAAAATAGTTTTTAGAACAATTTTATAACGTTGAGTGTATCCAAATAACTCACTAAATACCTGAGGCTTTCATACAGTCTTAGATGATGGATAAACTAATTTAAGAATTCTTAAAAATATGATCAATCTCGTTCTTCCATTTCAAAAGTTCCAATTTCATTTCATTTATAACCAAAACATGTTTTATTCAAAACATTCATTTTTCACAAGATAAGGTGACAAGATTTCTATCAAATCATTTTAAGGCATTTTCTTGAGTTTGAAAAACATTCAAAACTAATTCCATAATTTTCAAAATTAATTTTTTTATAATTAAATTAAAAAATTTAATTGAAAAAATTTCTATAAAATCGACAATTTAAATTCAACAATTTATGTCAGACAATTTCCATAAACCCACCCAAATTTAATGGAATCAGGGGACTTCCAAGTTTCTACGACAAAAACATTTCAAATATTTTAATTCAAGGGAATTAGGTTCTATTAAAGTAATTGAAAGCAAGGTTTAGCATTTGAGTTCAAATTTGAAATTGAAATCAACCAAGAAATCCAATGGTAATCAATTTGGCATAACGGGATGGAACGCCCTACCTATTTTTTAAAGAAAAATACTCGCAACAATATCCGTCAATGAGAATTAAGCTGTATAAGACCTAGAAACTCTACCTAGTAGTAAGATAAAACACCACAAGACATGGATCCATCAATCCCAGGATGATCCACTGAAAACCCAAGAGGAGAAGAAAATAGAAATTCGAATAACGAGGGGGAACACTTACCCGGGAATCACACTGCAAGAAGAATAAAGATCCCAAGATGATTAGTTTGATCTGGAAGGAGTTGAGTCTCTCAAAAACGTACCATAACTTCTCTAGGGCTAGATCCATGAATTATGGAATGAAAAGGACTGAGAGAAATAGCCAAATGCAGGACTTTAAGTTGGGCGTAGGCCGATTCACGACGTGTACCTTAGGGTCACGACGTGTAGGCCACACTGGATAAGTATGCCAAAAAACCTGTCACCTTGGGTTAAAAATTTTATATTTATCCACTAAATATGTGTACTAACTCGCGACATGACCTAACAATTCGCAACCTAAAACCATCTCCAAGTACACAGCGTGTACTTCAGGTACATGACATGTACTTCTTTTATAGTCTGCAGTAAACCAAGAAAAATCACATAAAAGTATTTTTAACTGAATGAGGACTTAGTAAAAGGGTAAAATTATCTGTTCAAGTTAGTATAATATCACATGTTCCACATATGCATCCAAAATCATGTTTCCATAAACGGATCTAGATGATTGGATAATCACACAATCTTAACTTTTCAAAAAAATTAGAATATTATCATATACTTAGACTTGTCCCTTATACTTATACCAAGGATGTTAACTAAGAGTAACATATCTATATATCTAAAATAACTTAAATAATACTAAAAAATTAACTAAAAACTTCTATGATACTAACTATAGAAACACATGATAAGAATATCTTTATTTTACAACATTTCCAAAAGTTAGACATTATATATCAGAAATAAACACATGATACCCAGAATGGAAGGATTAGTTTAATTAATATAATCTAAACATGAATATTCTTTTATAATACTTTCAATAATTTCAACCTAATAAAACCACACAAGACCCTCTTCGAGACATCTCCTATGTTATATTCATCTTTATAACCTCGTGATATAAAACATTATAAAGGGTAGAGATTGAACTATCAGTAAAGAAAAAAATTCATAAACATGTCATAAATAGTTAGATAATAGAAATTTGAGTATACATGAGAAGAGTTGAAATGTCTTATTAAAATAAACATTGTACAATAATAATTCTCCATAAGTCATGATATAAAGAAATATAATCTCAATTGAACAAAAATATATGATGGAAAAGAGTGAAGAATCATGATACATTAAACATATGTCAAGGAGAATAATTATAGGAATAATATTATAACATAAGTTTTTGGTATAAACATAAGCATAAAAATCATATTTCAAGGCTACCCACAAATATATTCATCACATAGTAGTCTTGGGATAATAACTTGTGTACCTTCTTAGGCTTGGGACAATCCTCCCATGTACTCTTTCTCAAGGGATATCCTTCCCATTTAACCTTCATCTTTGGATAAATACTCTAATGTACCCTTTTATTTTGATAAATCCATATGTTTAAACTTTTTCCTAGTATATATACTCTCATGTACACTTTTTCTTTGTATAATTCCTCCAATATACAATTTTTAGGGATAAATCCTATTATTTACACCTTTTCTTGGTCTAAATCCATTTGTGTACCATTTTTGAAATCATTAGATATAAACATTACCAATTCATTTAATAAATATATATTAACCCACACATAAATCATCTATAAATATTTGTAACACTCTAAAATAATTATTTTTAAATCATTAACAACCCATGGAAATAAAAATGGGTTTTATAACATTTCTAGATGGTATCACCAAAATTAAACTTAAGAATGTAAATAGTTGATACAAAAAAATAAAATTACCCAAATTGAGTATTTTATAATAAAATTAAGAGAGAAAATCATACAAATAATAATTTCCAAGGATGTAAAGCCTTTATATAAAATAGGAAAATGGTAGAGAAGTCAGAAAATAATTTTTATAAAATTATTTTATCTTTGGTGTAATATTTTT
Organism: Viscum album; assembly: GCA_963277665.1. Taxonomy (NCBI): domain Eukaryota; kingdom Viridiplantae; phylum Streptophyta; class Magnoliopsida; order Santalales; family Viscaceae; genus Viscum; species Viscum album. The sequence continues at coordinate 90,740,226 of OY728123.1, read as the reverse complement.
TGTTATGACTACTTTGAAAAATCATTTTCTGAGAGGTAAATTTTGAGAAACTGAAATGAGTGAATTATAAAAATAAATATTTGTAATGAAATATCAATAATAAAACCTTTAAAATAAAACCAGGTTTCAAAAATTTTACATGAACACACTTTTAAGACATTTAGTTTTATATAGAATAATTAGTAATAGATCCTTTAAAAAGAATAATGGTTTTAAAAAATGGAAAGTAAAACATTGGAAGAAATTTCATTTTTTAAAATAAAATCCAATAATATTTTATTTAAAAGACATAATGGTTATAAAATGAAATGTGGAGTGTAAGATAAAACATTTTATTTTGAAAGGATGAATAACCATTTTAATATTTTGAAATACATTTGTTGAAAACCCACAACATAAAAGGAGTAATAAAAAATAATTTTTAAAATAATATAAGGTAAATAGAAAGGTCACATGAGATGAAAAATAATTTTGTTTCTAAATATAAAGGATACAATTATTGGGAAATTAAAGTATTTACAAGGATAGGAATTCATCATTAAATTGGATGAGAATTATTCACAGTAATTTAATACTTTTTGTGAAAGAAATTTTATCAATGTAAAAGATCTGATTTAGAAGCTAATTTAACACCATAGAGGATGATAAATTAACATGATATAAAATACAATTATAGAATAAATGAATATTGTAAGAAATAAGTTTAATTAGAAGTATTTTAACCTAGCAAAGGGGTTGTGTTATAAAAAAACCCTCAAAATTTGGTATCTTTTGAATTGAATTCCATTTAATGAATGAATATTAAATTGCTCATCAAACCCAATTAATTAAATTAATATGGTAAATGAAATACATTATTAAATATGCACACCATATAAAATATACAATGGTATAGAATATAAAACTTTTTTCATGGATTTAAAACTGAAACAACGAAACTCTTAACTTATTTCCCATCTTAGTTAAATGTTCTCTATCCTCTTTGGGACCTTAAAATCTCTTTTGACAGTTTACTTGGAAATGATGGGATTGGTCATGCTAATTGATAACATATAATTATTAACATGATATATATTTCTAGGAGGAAAATAATGCCATATTTTCAGCATAAAAGTCAAAGAAATAAGGGTGGTGCGAAGGGTTGTAAGCATTCCCCTTTTATAAGTTGAGAAACAGATACTTTTTTGAATAACCATTATTTTTGAATAATGGAATGAAACTATTCAAGGGTAAATGGCTCTATATGTTTTCAATTATGTAGTTTTAGGTTATTTGAGGTTGATAAATCCCCAAACACTCATTTTAAAACATATTTTAATCATTTTTCAAGCCTTTTATCATTTTATTTTAAAATTTAACTTTTTTGTTTTTTACCTTGGTAACTACTTTTCACCCTATTATTTTATATTTTCATAAAAATATGTGGTAAATCATATATTTTTTAATGTTTTAAATCCTAAATTTATGCTCAATATAGTATAATTCAATTTCTAAAAAGATAAAAAAATATTTTAATTTAAAACATTTTATATATAGAAAAACTATATTATATAAAAATGATGTTTTTGGTATTAAATATTATTATTTTTAGTTAGTATTGATTAAAAATTGAATGAGTGTTAATGTATTTACATAAAGGGTTAAAAATATATTAAAACAATTATTTATAAGAGAATAATTTACTTGATTAAAGAAAAATTACACAATATTTAGAAAAAAATTCTTTGAAAATAACAATTTTTCCATTATCATAGTAATTAAATTTAATACCAGAAACCATTTTTATTATGCATAAAATTAAATTAACCCTATTATATATTATGAATATTTTAATCTAAAATATTATGTCCCTTTTTTAGTCTTAATTTCTATAATTTTATATAATTATTTTTTAATATAACTAAATAAAAAGCATTTCTAGTGGAAAATATTACTTATGTTTTAAAATGTTAAAAATGTGTTTTAAATATTAAAAAAATATATTTTAATTATTTTTTATAATATAAGTATATTTCTTAAATGGAAAAGGTATCTAAAATTTTTATGTAATTATTATTGTTGGTCGGAGTGGATACTCAAGAGGGGGGTGAATTGAGTTCCAATTAAAATTTCTGTTAAAATTAATTTCTATTAAAATCCCCAATTTATAAAACAAGTTAAACTGTAGTGAATTTGTAAAACTGTAAAGGATCAATTAGATTCTCAAAATACTGATTAGGTCTCAGTTCATCTAATCAAAAGATTAAATTAGCTTTTGAAACTAACCTATTGATTTATAATAGTTAAAAACACTTGCTAGATTAACTATCAAAGTAACTTTAAAATAGTTTGTATTTCAAAGTAATAGCAACGGAATATAAAAGATATATATAGTATACTTTAAACTTAAACTAAAAAGCACAACAGATATAACCAAGAGGTTCAGTCTCAAGCCGAGACTTAGTCCTCTTAAACAATTTATATAAATGTGATCCACACCCTGGATTGGGGTAAAAAATGGTACAAGACTGTCCAAGCCACATAGGGACCTCTACCATAGTTCTTTGTGGGAAACAAAAATAAAGACCAGGCCACACAAGGACCTCTTCCATAGTTGTTGTGGGTAAAAAAGAGTAAGTAGTTTTGGTGTGAGGATTGTGATATCCTCCAGTTCAGCACAGGAGTCAGTGTGTGTGTAAGATATACAGAGTACACACACTGATCGAAGAAGTAAATAATGAATCACTTAGAGATAGTATATTAAAGTTTAGAAATCTCTAATTATTGATAGTGTAGATCTGGACTCCTTGGATTCAACAGATATTCTTCTGAGTCCTTCTCTGGTTTTGTGAGGAAAAACCGAGTGTTGTGGTTCAGCTTGTGTTCTACACGAGTGAGAATGTTCTCTTGATTTCAGTTCCTCTAGTAGTTCCAGATTGCATGCATGGGAGTTCTTGAAAGATCTTGCAATCTCTTCTTTATGCACAGGATTGTTCTTCTGTTCAGTACAGAGCTCGCGTGTATTGTCTATAGCTTCGCGTATGTTCTAGTATGTGTGTCTGTGTGTATATCCTCTATTGCAGCTCAATCCTCATTATATTCCTCGATATTTGGCAATAGGAATTATTAAATTTTCATAGGTACGAGGTACAATTTCCGGATATTCCAAAAACTATCATTAAATATCATTAATTTCATTAAACACATCAAATATGACCGTTAGCAATATTTAAATAATATTGACAAAAGGTTAAGAAATGGTGTCATAGTAGTTATGCAAACAATGTCTCTTTCACGGTGTGCCCTTCACAGTATGAACTTCATGGTGTGTGGCTCATGGTGTTTCCTTCATGGTATGACCTTCATGGTATGAACTTCACGGTATGACCTTCACGGCATGAACTTCACGGTATGACCTTCACTGTATGACCTTCACGGTGTCTCCGTGTCATGGTGTGTCCTTAACTGTGTCTGAGTCATAGTGTCTGACTCATGGTTTCTGGCTTCCAGTTCCTTGCTCATAGTGTCTGGATTCACGGTGCCTTGATGACTATGTCTTGCTAACTGTGTCTTAGTACTTAGGCAATCAGAGTGTCTGACTTACGGTGTCACGGTGTCTGAGACTTAGACTTCACGGTGTCTGCTTCACTGTGACTGTGTCTTGCACACAGTCTGGCTTACTGTGTCAAGCTCCACAATGTATTTATACTTAGACAAATATTTGTATTCAGACTTAGATAGTAATATACATAAGATGATTGGAACTTAACCAGTATAAAGTATAAGAGATAACATGAAACATAAATACAGAGGATTGATAAGATAAGTGAGATTTGTGATTAGTAACAAGATTTGTAACTAGTAAAGGGATTTGTAAATAATAAGAATATTTGTTAACAGTAAAGAGATTTGGGATCATTAAAACATTATTAATACATGTGGAGGCCAACAATCTCCCCCTTTTTGATGATCACAAATCATGTACAGATAATGTAAAAAAATTGGAATTGAACTTTAGAGAAAATAACATATAGAATAACACATATATAGAATAACATATAATTTTATCTTCCCTATTTAACTTCTCCTGTTTATTCTCCCCCTTTTGGGATTATCAAAAAGTGAAAATAAGAGAGTGAAATAATATAGATTTCATTAAAAACGTTCAGAATAAATCATACAGTAGAAATACAAAAATCAAAGACATCCCCATCAAAAATAATGTAGTCACTGGACTTCTTAAAGGATCGGCCTTTTCTTTGCCTTTATCAACAGCAGGAGCTGGTGCTGATGTAGAGGAATGCATAGAGGTGGTAGAAAAATATGGTAAAGGGAGAACTTCAAAAATAGATGGAGCCAAAGAAGGTGTAGTAGAAGATCTAGTCTGTGGTTGGTCAAGAATGATTAGTCTGATATGAGAAATGGCTTGGATTACTGACATAGCAGTTGAGGCTAGGGCAGGTAGACCTGGTCGAAGAGGGGCAGTAGCTGGTGCAACTATAGTTGTACTCTACACATGAAGATATTGATTCAGAATATTTATGAAATCAGTTATGATTTCTCCACCATATTGCATAGCCTTTTCAAAATCATCCTTATTCTCCCTGAATTTTTCCAACAATCTGGTGAACTTAGTAAGCTTCTAAACTTGAGCTTTGAAAGCGTGAGTGACTGGAGGGATTTTCATATTCTCCACAAGATACTTAAAGTTAATTTTCATATAATATTTTGAGTAAATCCAATTTAGATACAAATCTATCTTCTTGGTGATATCTTTTTGATCATAATTGGCAATCTTAGAATGAATCTGAACAAGATCAAGTTCTCTATCACTGTTCTTAACTACTTCTGACAAAGGATACAGATCCAAGCCACTGAAAGCATTCTGAATTTCTTCCTTGATTATGGATCTAATCAAAGAATCATCCAAAGAAGGAGCAGAGGTTTGACCAGGGGGAGAAGAATCCTTGACAGCTACGGTTAGAGCTTTGAGCTGGTTCAAAACCTTTTTAAGACATCTAGTGTATTCATCTGTAATCTTATTCAGATTCTCTACAAGCTCTCTCATGCATTGCAGCATCTTTTTGTGTCTTTATTCAATATTCTCATCAAAAGACAATAGATAGGGATGCATCTGAGATAAAATATCTCTAGAGATGTTGGAAACAGAAGGTTCAGGAGAAGTAGCAACAGGTGTAGGATCAGAAATCGGAGCAGGCACTGATCTTGAAGACAATTATTACTGGAGGCTTTCAACCATACCTTTCAAATTTTCAACATCAGCACTAAGAAACTTATTTTCAACTCTGACTTCTTGTATTTCCCAGATCATCCTAGGTTGAATGTGCAGAATAATATTTTCCACAAGTAGAGAGGCATCTTCCTGACTTAGTTGAGTCACAGGACGAGGTTGAGAGGTCAATAGATTCTCCACTCCAGCTTAGATAGTCTTTACAAATACTTTCAAATAATTCTTAGTTATAAAGGATTGCTGGTCAGGAAAAGGTGTAGGAAGTGGTATAGGTTCTAGTGTAGGTTCAGATGTAGGTTCAGGTTTAGGAAGAGTGACTGACTTCAAATGAAACAAAGAAGACAGGTCAATTCCATTTGCAGTCACTTACTATGATTCACTCACATCATAGAAGCTTGGGAACTCATACCGAGTGTACACAGAATTTGTGACAGTTGGTTGAGAGGATTCAGCAGATCCAGCTTCATAAATCTCAAGGTTTTTAGGTTCCTCCCCCTCACCATGTGCTTCCAATTCAGAAACTATAGGCTCAACATTATGATGAAGATCCATAGGATCAACTCTATTCTCCTCTGCCGTTTCTTTCCTTTCCAACTAAAAGGAAATTTACATCCTCTCCTCAGTATAGGGTATGTACTCAGGAACCGACTGTTCCACAGGTTGTGCTTCCAGACTTGCTTCCTTTTCAGCAGAGAGGTTCTCTATCACATGCTTAGGGATAATAAAATCTCTTTCAGCCTCAGACTGAATTTATAGGTTAGAATCAACTATTGGAGAAGGAGGTTCTTCTTCTCTAAGAACAAAATAAGGGCTAACAACCCTTTCCTTTTCAATGAAAACTTCTTCTCTAAGAATTATTTCAGCCTCTTCACTAAGAGGTACTTCAGAAACATCAGCAGGGACAATAGTCCTTTCTTTCTCAACATGAGCTGCTTCCTTTTGAGGTACTTCAGGTACCTCTTCCTCTTCTTCTTCAGCATCTGAGTTTTCAACCACTTCATCTGGTTGCAAACCAGGATCAATAATATTCTTTGTCCTTGTTGGATACTCAATATGATTATACTTCTTATACAGCTGATCATTATCCTCAACCCATTTCTTCTTCTAAGGGTTCCAATTGATTTTCATCCTTTTTATGGTAGGTTTTGACAAAAAAATATAAATCCATAATTACTTACTCATTCAGTCCAACCACTCCTTTGGCAACTAGCATGGTTGAGATCATCCTTGAGTAAAATAAAGATGTGGATTTGGAAGTGACCTTAATCAGTTTACACATATGGTGAATGACATATTTGCAAAGATTTATCTTATGACCATTCTTTATTAGGTGAATCAGGAACACATCTTGATACTTCATCACAACAAAATCACCCTTCCTTGGGCTAATCAACTTCTAATAAAATTTCAACAGTAGTCTTGACTCTCCATCCAGCTCAGTTGCTATGGTCTTTTTCTTAGTGCCATTTCCAATTAGGATTTTAATGTGTTTTCCAAGTTAAATATGTCGGTTGTAGGAGGAGGGTCTCTCTAGTAGTCAGCACAAATCCCTTCATGAGGAATCCTTAGGCATGCAGCCCATATCCTCAATGTGAATGAATATTTTTGACCATTGATCTAGCTTGTCACCACAAAACATTCTCCATCATCAAAGGAAAACATTACATATTGGTAAAACTGAGACACCAACCTTAGGTAAATAGGTCTGTCCCTTCGAGAGAACCATTCAATCCATCCTTGTTCTCTTAATAATTTAAAGACTAACGACTTTCTAGTCAACAGCCACTCAGGGCAGATCTCTTTTTTAGGAACTATAGTACGACTTACAAGGTTCAGATTTAGAGGTCCTTCGAGTGCTATCCTCAGTGCTATATTCTTCTTCTTAGAGCTATGCTTCTCTGGTATAGATGAAGAGGGATGCTTCATCGTGGGAATCCACTGAAGGTTCGAGCGAGAGAGAAGGTGAGAAGGTTTTCAAGGTAAAGAGGGTTCGAGAGAGTGGGTAGGAGAGAGATCGGGTGAGGAATCAAGTGAAAACCATTTTGTTTTATCATTTGGGAATGTCAAACGTCATAAAAACAAAAACGTGGGAAAGTAAATAGTAGTGAATTAAAAATTACCATGATACAGATTAAAATAAATGCATAAATAATCTCTACGGTGAGACCGTGAGTTGGTGTTACGGTGCGATGAAAATCAGTCATCACAGTGAGACAGTTGGTGATCATCACGGTGAGACAGTGAATATTCTTTCCAGTCACAGTGAGACAGCGAGTGAATTGTTCCATCACGATGAGACAGTGAGTGAACTGTTCTGTCACGGTGAGACAGTTAAGTGAAAGACTATGAACACAAGGTGTTAACTGTGAGACCGTAAGCATGAAACAGTAACTAAGAAACAGTGATCATGAAACCATAAAGTAAAATATAGTAAAATATTAAAAATTAAGACCGGTAAGATATCTATTTATGATTAATCATACCAAGATCATGTATGATGTAGTATAATCTCTCAGAATTTAATGGTTTAGTGAAGATATCAAAAAGTTGATATTCAGTACCAATTAATTCTAAATTGATATCACCTTTTTTATAATGATCCCTTAAAAAGTGATGTCTTACATCAATATGCTTTGTCCTAGAATGTGAAACAGGGTTCTTTGAAATTTTAATAGCACTTGTGTTGTCACAATTTATTGGTATATGTCTGAATTGATATCCATATTCTAGTAAAGTGTGTTTCATCCACAAAATTTGTGCACAACAACTACTAGCAGCTATGTATTCAACTTCTATAGTAGATAATTCAATAGAATGTTGTTTCTTACTACACCATGATACTAGTGACTTGCCAAAAAATTGACATGTTCCATAGGTTCTTCTTCTATCTAACTTACAGCCAGCAAAATCAACATCAGAATAACTAACTAATTCAAATTATTTTCCTTTAGGGTAGAACAGTCCTAAATTGGGTGTATGCTTGAGATATTTGAAAATTATTTTTACAGCATTTAAATGTGATTCATTAGGATTTTCTTGAAAATGATCACACATACACATACTAAACAAAATATCTGGATGACTGGTAGTCAAGTAGAGTATACTTCCAATCATTCCTATATAAGTTGTTTGATCAACAGATTTACCATATTCATCAAGATCCAACTTACAGGTGTACTCATGGGAGTGTCACTACTTTTTGTGCTATTCAATCCAAAACGTTTTAAAAGATCGATAGTATATTTACTTTGAGTTAAAATAATTACATCATTATTTTGAAAGATTTGAAATCCATGAAAGAATTTTAGTTCACCCATTAAACTCATTTCAAATTTGTTTTGCATCATTTTAGAAAAATCAGTACACAATAAAGTGTTTGAATATCCAAAAATTATATCATCTATATAAATTTGAACAACTAAAACATCAATTGAAATACATTTTATAAAAAGGGTAGGATCAGTTATACCTTTTGTAATACCTTTGGAAATTATAAAAGTACTTAATCTATCATACCATGATCTTGGAGCTTGTTTTAAATCATATAATTCTTTTGATAATTTGAAAATATGATTTGGAAAATGAGGGTTTATAAATCTAGGTGGTTGTTCAACAAAAACATCCTCAACTATAAACCCATTTAAGAATGCACTTTTAACATCCATTTGATATAGTTTGAAATTTAGATGTGCAGCATAGGCAAGTAAGATCCTAATGGCTTCTAATCTATCTACTGAAGAAAAAGTCTCCTCATAGTCAATTCCTTCTTCTTGACTATCGCCTTGTGAAACTAATCTAGCCTTGTTTCTAACTATGTTTACAAATTCATATACTTTATTCCTAAAAACCCATTTTGTGCCTATGATGAAAGTGTCCTTAGGTCTTTCAACAAGTTTCAAAACTTTATTTCTTTCAAACGGATTGAGTTTTTCTTGCATAGAAATTACCCAAAATTCATCATTAATAGAATCATCAATGTTTTTAGGTTCAAGCTGTGAAAAGAAGGCTTGATGTTCAACCTGATTTCTAAGAGAATCTCTAGTCTGTTTCCCTCTATCCAGGTTTCAAACAACAACATCTAAAGGATGATTCATTAGAATCCTAGTTGATCTAGTAAAGGTAGGACAAGAAATTTCAGGTTCTTCTCTAGGTTCGGGTCCATTAGGAGCAGATTTTGAAATATTTCCAGAACTGGTTATCTTTACAACATGTTCATTGATTTTATCATTAAGGATCATGATAGATTAATCTTATTCAAGATTATCAAGAGATGATTTAGGTTCATGTGGATCAGTTTTATCAAATTTGATGTGAACTGATTCTTCCACACATTTGGTTCTCTTATTAAAAACGCTATAGGCTTTGCTAGAAATTGAATATCCTAAAAAGATTCCTTCATCACTCTTAAAAGAAAATTTGTCTAGATTATCCTTGGTATTAAGAATAAAGACTTTGCAACCAAAGACTCTAAAGTAACTAACTTTAGGTTTTCTATTATTCTATAGTTCATAAGGGGTCTTCTTAAGAACAGGTCTAATTAAGACTCTATTAATGATATAACAAGCTTTATTTACAGCTTCAGCCAAAAAATAAATAGGTAAGTCATACTCATTGAGCATAGTCCTTGAAATTTATTGAAGGGTTCTACTTCTTCTTTCTACTACACCATTCCTCTGAGGTGTCCTAGGTGAAGAAAAGTTATGACTATAGCCATTGTGTGAGCAATAAGATTAAAACTCATGATTTTAAAACTCATGGCCATGATCACTTCTCAGGGTCTTAATCTTAAGTCCACTATGGTTCTATACAGACTTTGATTATTTAACAAAGTGAGAACAAGATTCAATTTTGTGAGCTAAGAAATATACCCAAGTATATCTAGAAAAGTCATCTACTAAGACATAGACATAGTGCTTCCCATTTTAGCTAGAAACTCTAGAAGGTCCAAAAAAATCCATGTGAACCAACTTGAGAGGTTGAGAAGTTGAAACATCTTTCTTTGATTTAAAAGAAAATTTATGTTGATTTCCCTTTTGACAGGGATTATAAACTTTGTCATTTGAATAATCTAGTTTGGGTAAGTCTCTAACTATGTTCTTCCTAGTCAGTTTTCTAAGTGAATGAATATTGCAGTATCCTAATCATCTAAGCCAAATACAAGATTCTTTATTAAAGGAATTTAATCAAGTAACATTTTTCTTGGATAAAAAATTCAAATCAATAGCATAAACATTTTCATTTGTCAAGGCAGAAAATAATAAAGCATTTTTAGAGTTAAAAACATTACAAGAATCATTTTCAAAATTAACATTAAAACCATCATCGCAGACTACTACAAATATGGATTATAATAGAGCTAAAAACGGCCTTTAACAGCGCTAAAAAAGCACTATTAATCTCGGAGAAGATAAAAGGGGTTCCCCTTTATCAGCGCTAAAAATAGAGCTGATAAAGGGGGACTTTTATCAGCACTAAAAAAAGCGCTAATAAAGGTAGTATTTATCAACGCTATTTTCAGTGCTGATATATTATCCATTTATCAGTGCTTAACTAGAGTTGATAAAGGCCAAAGATCCTATCCAAAATCTAAACCTGCACAGAACCTGCCCAGCACCTGCACACATTACAACACCTGCACACAGTCCAAACAAAACCTGCATATAGCACACACAACACCCACACACAATGCACATAAGAACAAAAATGATACATACATTTACTTGAAATCATGAATAAAAATAAAAACACTTCTATATACATTTCAAATAATGTTTAATTTGGTTACAATTACATTTATCCAACAAACAGTTAAAAACAATGATGTTCCATCCTTTTTTCATCCATCCGCTCTAAAAAATTGTCGTCCATGGCGGCGGTTTCCGAACAAAGCATTCGAACTGAGGAAAAAGATTGCACCAACATAATAAAACAAATATTATGTTAGTAATATAATAATGAAATAAAGAATGGGGTTTCTAAATGGAATTATACTATTGAGGCACAAAACATAAAATAACCAATTAACGAAATTGGTGCATGGTAAGGGATAATCATCTATAATAATCAAGTGGCCCAATGTTTAGTAGAACATTGGCTATTTAAAGATTCGAGGGGGAATAGATAAATCAACAGTTTGGTTATAAGGTTATGATGGTCTCACATTGATGGTTAATGGTTTGTCAAATAATGTGATGAACTTGTGTAAGGTATGAGTTTTTGGGGAAGTATCTCTATATGGTTGTATAATGGATTGTAAACCACTCAATGAAACTATACGGATTATAAGTGTGTGTATATTGATTCCCACATTGTTGGAAAATGATTTATTTTACCCTTAGGCCTAATAATTCACCTAATTAATGAGTGGAATTATCAAATTTTCACTATCAACCATTAAAGTTGGTTACCCTCATATATCCCTCATTCCACTCAACAAAATCCTTTACACGCACTCACCTCCTTTACACACACTCTCCTCTTTCTCCCTACACACTGCCCACCCCCGAGCACACCCCCTACTCCTGCACACTCCCTGCCCCCTAAAACCCCCCTGCCCCCTTCCCCAGCACACCCCCTACATATTTCAAAAGAACCTAGTACACCCCCTACCCCTTCCCCCTACCACCTTTCCCCCTTCCCCCTCCCCCAGAAAACTACCCCTGCCCTCTCACCCTGTACCCTGCACGTCATAAAGAAAATACCATGTATGGAAATTATGCTCAATTTACAATATACACATCATATATATCAACACATTCTCATGTAATTTCATTCAATGTAAATACACATATATAGACTCTCTACATATCATAAGAAAACCCTCTTTAAAATTCACAAACACATTAAATCCATTTGAAAACACCCATCACACAACTTTCTCATTTCTTCTAACACATTTAAAGGAATTAAGCATGAAAATCCACAAGAAATACAACTGCATTCATTTTAAAAATAACTTTCAAGTCTATACACACCCCGAATTCTTTTGATAACACATTTTTAACCACACAAACATTTTATATAGTACACTTATCAAGCAAATACAGCATAATAAAATCATTATATAATGTAAAAGCATGGAATCACCTACATAAAGCGTGGAATCTTCTGAAATATGTTGGAAAACATAAAACCACACCTCCACAATACCTTAATAAGGACTAATTAAACATTAATATTGAATATATTAATGGAAACCCATATTTAACTTGTGGTATTACATGAGTTTAACATCCCACAAGGATAGAGGGTTAGGATTTAATGTCTTACAGAGATGTAAGACCTGGGTAGATCAAAACACTTATAAAGGTGGATCAGGTAGGTACATCTCTAGGAGGGAGTACCTGGAATGTTTACCTGATAGATGGATCAAAACACCCAATGAGGTCTGACCCAAGTGTGGTGAATCCCATAAAGGTGAGGTTTCTCATTTTGAAGATTTATTCAGATGCCACTAAGGGAAATACAAGAGGGAAAATAAGTGAAGGTGTACCCTAGTGAGGGGGTTACCATGCTTTACCATTGGTTGGGATTTAACCTCAGGGAGGCTTCCTACGTACCCTATTTAGAATACAAGGATCAAAACACATATATTTAAAAGAGGTATGTTGTGGGTATTACCCATGGTTAGCTTCCCTTCACACTAGGAATACTCTTGGTTGGATGAGTATGGGTTTTGTGGGGCTTATGCATTGTCAGATTCTCAGGTTCATCCAAGATTAGCAATGGGATGAATGGGACATACGTGCTAAGATGGACCATGTGAATGACGTGATCCTTGTAAAGAGGCACGAGGCACAAAAACATGTGGAGATATCTGTAAACATTATTTATGGTGGCCATGGGGCTTATCAAACTCCCCATACCTTCTATAAACACCTCAAAACATCACGAGGACCAGATTCAACATGATGGTGCATCATAGGGTTGATTCTTTTAATGATGTACTGGTCGTTTGAGCTTGGATTTCATCTCAACCATCCTTTCCCTTACTTTAATTATCCTGGGACACATATTATGGTTCCAAAAAATCCCTTAATGATACTGATTATCTCATGCATCTACCTAGAAATAATTGTGCAAGTCAAACAACAACACATGTGATCAAATAAAATTTCAGACAAACAAGATACAAAAAATGGATTTTTTTGATCCTCGGTGGTTTCGTCGTTCACCCCATATGAACTGCACACCATCATGACTTACTTCAATATTGATTTTTTCAAAGATCAATAATATGAATCCGGGGATAGAAAACATTGAGTAATAAATTAAGATTTCAATACATCGGAGCATTCTCAATTCACCAAAGAAGGTTGGAGGATAATCAATGATCATATATAGATAACATAAGTGTTAGGAATTCACCATTATCCTATTTGTGTACAATCTTCCATCAGGTATGTTTCCCATTTGTTTCTAAACACATGTATATCATCTTTTGAATATGAGTTTTTGCGACAATCATAGTAGTACTGAAAAAAAAATACACAAAGGATTAATAAATATTTTAAGTGAAATCGTAATTATTTTCGAAAATACCTCATTAGGGATGCTAGTTTGTTGATGAAATACAATCTCTTTCATAAATTTACAAACATAATAACCACAGTCCTTTTCGTTTGTTTGTTTTGGACACTACAGAAACATCGACAACAATAAGTAATTTGTTTTGATATGTGTTTGGATAGTGAAATGTTATTATATATACCCAGATACTGTTCCAGTTGTAGATCTTGTAGGCGTGCTCATCCATATGACTTGGATTCATTCCATGCATTAGACGATATTGATGCACCAACCTATCATAACAGAATCCTCATTAAAAGATAACATAAATTATATAACTAGATGTTTAGTTTTAAAATGTTGGATCTAGTGTATTAAAAATTAACAAATTCCATCATGTGTTGTCTGTTTGTTGGATATCCATGCGTTGAAACCAGAAAACAAATCTTTGGAGTATCCAAATTGACTGCAATCAGCATCCAGTGCTCCCTAAAAATACAAAAAGGAATAAGTAAAGAAAGAAATGAAAATATAGTTGATATAATTAAATTATAGAGTTTTACCACTGCATCATTGGTATTAAAAAGAGTCTGTCATCCGTAATTTTGTTTTCAAATGATTTGAGCAGGGATGAAATTATTGCAACCTCTTTAACAGAATCTATTTCATCTTTTGAATATGTGGTGTGAGGACTAACGAGTCCAAATTTTTGATCATGGGGAAATCCCTTCAATTGTTTTTCATATATACATCTATGAAAAATATAAAATGTATTTAGTCAAAATTATCAGAGTATATCAGCTTTTGTAAAATCAAATCATGAAAACTTACCTCTTGTAAACATTTACAACTGAGGCACCTAGCCATTCATACTTGAGGAGTTCATTTACATTTTCAGCACTAATGAAATCTGATATCTCCTCTCCATACATATCTTTTTCGAAATCAACTATGTGAGTACTACCATCTTTCAACTTTGTATCCACATGAGCCTATTATGATATTAACTATGGATATAGAACGGGCGGGGTGAATGTGCTCTCAGTAGACCATTTCAATCAGTTGGATGATCCTTGAGATAGTTTTGAGCTGATATTTCTTTTCACCCCACAGTCTTTCTGATTCTGTAAAAACAGTCATCAGTTCAGACCTTTTTTCATTAAATGTTAAAGGTCAATCTTGAAAAATAAATTAAAAATGAATACCTTTTTGTCGACATGTTTTTTTACAAGAACTGTCGACCATGCGATGAATGTTCCAACAGCTTTTTCATCCGTATGAATGTCATCATCGTCATTTGGAACTGGTAGCTCGACACTCGGCTAATTAGATATGTTAATTGACACTCTAAGATGATATTTTGGAAGCTGTCTATTGTGTAGCATGCCGTTTTTTGTATTGAACACCGTAGCCCTCGCTACAAGGAGATAGGTGGGATTTGATAAATATAAATCACAGTCATTTTAACCCTATGGAATATTAGTACAGGAAAGGTATCAGTGTCTATGTAAATCACATTTCACAGAAACAATTATTAAAACATTGATTACCTCATATAAGTCAGGTTTTTTAGGGGAATGGATCGCCTCAAAGCTGGGGGGGGGGGGTGGGGCGAGATCATCACACATAGGTTGTTGTTGAGTTGTTTCTTCTCTTTGCCTCTCCCCCATCAATTTTTCTATCATCTCTCTCTGGTTTTGTAATTCTTCTTGAAAAATAGATAATTGTTCTTGTAGATTTTCCATTTTTTCATTTTGACCCCCCGCTTGTTTTTGTTTTTGAAAATATGTTCGGGGTGTCACCCCAAAACCTGCACCTCTGACACGGCCATACTTTTCTGGCTGCTTCAAGGCTGCTGAAAGTATGTCTGCAGCTGGTGTGGTTGTTTTTGATTCTTGTGACTATTTCAGATAGAAAATATAGAAAAAAAGTAGTTATTGTAATGTAATAGCGATTTAAAGAAAATCAAATTTATATTATGTCGTACTTACACATGTTTCCCATACTTTTTTTTTGTGTTTTCATCTATCAATGCCCCCTCTTTATTTACACGAGCCTCCTTCCATAGCACATGGCATGGGATGGATATGGCATTCAATTTCGATTTATCAATCTGCATATAAATAGAGAAACATGGTTATGGTGTTGTTTTATGTCACATACTAGTAGTAGGGTAGATTTAAAAGTCGTACCAATTTTTTCTCAAGTTCAGCGTACCCCATCCTTGCTTTACGGTAAGTGTACGCTTGTTCTATTGCACGTTTTTTATTTTCAGCACTCAGTTGTTGTTTCTTAAATAAAAAAATGTCAATCAGAGTGATGAATACAAGAAAATGTCAAACAACATATTACCCCAAACAATGTACCTGAAAAGTATGCTCCCTGCGATGGTTGCTAAATGCATCCCACGCTCCTTGGGATATCAAGTGTGATTAAAGAGGAGGTGGGTGCAACTTTATTTTCCCTTCTGCATCTTTAAGATGATATTTCGTTAAAATTGTGCAGAAACCTCTATGAATCCTTCCTGAAACTCTTAATACATATTCCTTGTGCAAGACATCTACTATAAATTCACTCTGCAATGGATGATGAAGAGTAATTCAATGTTTTGGTATTTTATTTTATTTCAATAAATTAAAAAAATGATATCATATTATTACCGTAATCTCTTCCCACATTAGTGTATTCAGCCCGGTGAAAACATGGTGCCATGACTGTACATCAATCGGCAAGTGTTGCCGAGTGACGATTCCAATGAAGCTACTAAAGATGGATCTATTGGGGTTAACATGTTGGCCTCGCTTATTCCATCCCACCTAAAATTTGATGCCTTTTTCTTTTGCTTTAAGGATTTTGGCCAACACCGTCAAACTACAACACTCTTGTTTTTTTTTTGCGCTTTCAGGGTTTCATTTCCTATAATTTCCTCAGAAGTAGCATCAATATCTTCCCCCGGAGCACTAGCATCATCAATGGGACCAGCAGCAACAGGTTGAGAAACCTGTTGTACCTCAGCACTGGGACCAGCAACAACAGGTGGAGAAACCTGTTGTTGCTCTGCAATGGGACCACCAGCTGCTGGTTGAGAGACCTTTTGTGCCTTGGGATTGGGCGCATCAGCAGGTGCAGAAGTCATTATCTGCAGAAGTGGTTTAATATTTAATTTAGATTACATAAAAACAAAAATGAATAGATAATAACATAATGTAACACAATGTATGTTACAATAAACAAATAACCTGATTATTGTACTCTCTTTTTTTCTGTGAAGGCTGAAGTGATTTGACTCCTCTATCTACTATGTAAATTCCTTCATTGTGGTCTCCTCTGACATACAAAATTCCATCTACATTTGGATCACTGCGAAATGATTGTGAAGTCCATATAAAAGGTTCAACCTCCGTTGAACTTTCATCTGACCCTTCAGTTGTGTTGTTCGATAACAGAACAATTGACCAATTTCGGTTTGCGGGGTCGGGAATATAAAATACTCGTACTGCCTATGATGCCATTATAAATGGTTCATATTTCTCCCCTTCCTTACTGAAATCAACTTTCACGAATCCTATTTCATCTATTTTAACAGCACTCCTGTTATCAACCCACTTCCATTGAAAAATTGGCACTTTGAATTTTGTATAATCCAACTCCCATATTCGTTTGATGATGCCAAGGTATGAAATATTTGTATAAATTGGATTTTTCTCCTTAGCACCAAAAAAATTCATCGCCTCAGACACAAGTGTAACCCCACTATTCTTCATGGTATTGTCTTCATCATGTTCATTAGTATAGAATGTATAACTGTTAACAGCATAAGCATTGTAAGATAATACGTACACACTTGCTCCTCCGACCATCTATCGAAGTCGTTCTGAAATTGAGTCTGGATTTTCATCTAACTGCTTAAAAATATGGTCTCAAAACCATCCTATAAACTGTCGATTATGTGTATCTGATATCCATCTTTCATCCCTAGAAGAATTCAAATGCATAAGAATTTCTTTTTGTGTTTCAACATATGGGTCAACGTCAAAACTGTTATGCAAAACATAAAGGTGGGCCTGCTCCCGATCTGTAATATTGATTTTGACAACCTCTCTTCCAGAAATTCCTTCACCCTCAAGCCACTCAGTGTGATGAGATTTTGGCAGGCCAACAATTTCCACACCAGACAGGTATTCGGTACAGAATTCAACAGCTTCCTCAACAATATATTGCTCCGCAATACAACCCTCTGGCCGACTTCGGTTTTTGACACACTTTCAAAATCTTCATATACCATTCAATGGGGTATATCCATCTATAATGTACATAACCACATAGTTGAATCTATCTGCCAATGAGCATGTACCTTAGTGGTACAGGCTCCTGCTTGGCATCCAAAAGACCCAGGATCGAATCCGAGCAGGGGCGAATTTCCCAGGTACTGTAGCAGGACTGTTGCAGCAGAGGCACTGTAGCAGCGACAGCACTGTAGCGGCGGAGGGGCTGTAGCAGATACTGTAGTGGTGAAGGTACTGTAGCAGGCACTGTAGCAGTGCGGGTACTGTAGTAGTACTATTCACTGAGGGGTCCTTTGGGCCATAAAATTGGGCTTTCAAATCCTTTTATTCAGGCCACTTGGCCTTGGGCCTTCGGGCTCTGTAATGGGTCTCCCTCTACCCAGTCTAAATAGGTCTTTGCTTTCAAATAATAAATTGAGGATTCTCCCCCAACCTTTAAAAAAAACATAGTCGAATCTATCTCACCAAATGAACCATCAAATGAACCATTATATCGAAAAATGTCGGCGTAACGAACATTTCCAATTCATATAATACGACGGAAATTTCTCTTTCCATTGTTGGCAATTTCGCTGGGTCTATAACTTTGCTGCATATATCTTTGAAGAAGAAACAGAGCTTTGTTAATGTATGGAATACATTCTTGGGCAAAATAAAATGTAAAGCTATAGGAATTATATCTTGCATCAAAACATGGTAGTCATGTGATTTCAGAACCTTTAATTTTAAATCTCCTATTGACACGATGTTCTTGATATTTGATGAATACCGCTCTGGAACATTTACGTCATTCAAGAAGTTGTAAAACTGATATCTCTCCTGCCTGGAAAGTGTGTAAGTAGCAGTAGGAAGAAATTTTCATTTTTCACCCTTCACTGGTGCCAACTCTTCTTGTATTCCCATCTCAACCATGTCCAATCTAGCCTTAATTCCATCCTTTTTTTTCGGGTGCATTTAGCAACATGATGATGACACTATCAAATACATTTTTTTCAATATGCATAACATCAAGAAAATGTCTAAAACATAGACAATTCTAGTATGGTAATTCAAAAAAACTGATCTCTTTTTCCAACCAGTTTTCGTATGGTTATTTGAAAATGGTTTACCAAATGTAGTCTCCAAATCTTTCACTTTCTCAAACAATTGATCACCGGTTTGTGGAGACGGTGTTGTAAGTTCCTCTGAACTTCCGTCGAATGATGTCGTCCAAGATCGGTACTTATGTCGTCGGGGTAGAAATTTGTGATGTCCTAGAAACACGGTTTTTGATGAATGTTTCAACCTAATTGATTGTGTACCTTGTTCGCCGATGGGACACCCTTGAGTTCCTTTAATGCTACATCCTGACAAATTTCCATAAGCAGGAGAGTCATTTATCGTCCCGTACAACAAGGCTTTTAATGTGAACTGTTCATTTTTGTAAGCATCATACATCATAACACCTAAATCCCACAATATTTTCAAATACTCGATCAATGGGGACAAATAAACATAAATATCATTACCCGGTTGTTTTGGTCCTGATATAAGCATAGATAACATGATGTATTTTCGTTTTATGCATAACCACGGTGGTAAATTAAAATTTACCAACATAACCGGCCGTGTACTGTGACTGATTCTTTGAAAACCAAAAGGATTCACCCCATATGTAGATAATGCTAGACGAAGGTTTCTCATCTCATTCCCAAATTCAGGATACTCATGATCAATTCTCTTCCACTGAGGAGAGTTTGCAGGGTGACGTAGTTTCCCATCTTTAATTCTTGTATCTGCATGCCATGTCAATTGTCATGTAGTCTCTTCACTTCCATATAGGCGTCTAACCTTGGAATGATTGGAAAGTACCATACAACATTCATAGGACTAGAATCATATTTCTTGTATCAGGAATCACCACACTTTGGGAATTATTTAAGTGATTTGTGGTCCTTGAGAAACAATATACAGTCATTCAGGAAAGCATGTATTCTTTCAGAGATCATACCCATCGATCGTAGCATTTGTTTGGCATCATATGTTCGGCTTGGGAGTTCATTATCTTCTGGGAGCATGTCATTCAGGAGAGCAAGTAGTTCCGTAAAACTGGCGTCAATCCACCCGTTGCATACTTTCAAATTATATAGATTCAATGCGGCTGACAATGCTGTATATTTAGTGCAACAAGTATACAATGACATTTTTTCAAAACTCTTTAACTTTTCAATTTTTTTTGGCAATCACGAAGTTCATCTTCAATTGTCCTTGTCATTTCCTCAATACGATCTTCATCATCATTCACATCTGTAATCACACCCTCCATACGATCGTCTTCACTGTTCACGCTTCTAATCATATCAAATGATCTATAAAATGCCATGTTCTCTGAGTCACTACCTACATTGGTTTTTCCCCCGTGTTTATTCCAACATGTATAACTTCAATCTATTCCGTGACAGATCAGGTGTTCTTCTAACTCCTCTAGAATAATTTGTCTTGAATAACAATAGCGTAAACACGGACAAAGGATTTGAGAAGGGTTACATGCATGATCTTCTGCAAACATGATAAACTCTTTCACTCTATCTTCATACTCTTTTGTCAACCGATTGTCATTCATCCATTCTTTATTCATATTCATCGTCTTTATGGGTTCGATCTCAAGAAATTTCCTAATATTATGTTTTAATAAATCAGGTAGCATTGTTTGGGTTTTATAAAAACAAATCATGGTACAAATGCCTTTAAACACATGTGAAATCCATATACATGGTGTGTCCAGTAGGGTGAACATCGTGTATGTATGAGATACCTGATTTAATCTGACATATATCAAATTTATTCCAAGTTAGTCTTATAAAGACTGAATGATTCCTTAGAAAATACATGACATGCGAACAAGAGGAAACCAATGAGTAACAGGAGAAAACAATAATGAATATGATTCTATCTCAATGTACTCAAGGTGATGATAAGATGTTGGTCAAGATCAACTATGGGTTGGGAGTACACTAATATTTAATTGAAAAAAAACTACTAAAAACCGATCCAGAAAAGTATGAAATATCCTATTCATCAAGTCCCTTAATACAACCAATGTATTATTTAAACCAAAAATCATCGCTAAAAAATCATTCAGTCCATAACTACTCCTAAAAGCAGTCCATGGTAGGTCCATCGATGTCCAACTCATCTAATGGTATCCTAATGTCAAATATGTCTTGGAGAAGACCATAGAACCTCATAGATGATCAATGTGACTGTCAATTCATGGATGAGGATACATATTCATGACTCTCATCAGGTTCAATCTCCAATAGTCCAACAAAATAATAAATACCAATCAACAATCTATTTTAGAGAACTATAAAACCCCATGGTAAAGTACTATGCCATATGAAACCATTATATTCTATATCATCAAATTTTAATTCAAACAACTGATGCTCTTTTGGTGTTATTTTAGAAATTGTGACAGAAACTGAATTTTCTCCCAAAAATAACTAGATTATAAAGTTTATCTCTTTATTAAGAAGTAAATTTTATACATCATCAGTGAAAACATCCTAAATATGTACTACCATTGGGGAAAAAGAATCCTACAACATTCTAGCAACATTTACAATATGCCTGACTATTTGAGCCATTAGGGTACAGTAAATTTATAATTTTAACATGCTATTTAAAATGAAATGTGGAAACAGAAAATCATACAGACTCCTGATAAACCCATAATACAAAACATATCACCTAGTATGTCTGTCACATATACAAATAAATAAATTAGAAAAAAACATGCTACAAAGAATAAAGGTACCATTAAATACTTACATTGGTCAACTTGTTTTGGAAATTGTTTATCTTCATCCGTGCCTTGTACTTTCACCCATGAATTTTAAGGTGAGTATGCGTACACGATAGTTGAGGATATGTTGAAGGGTGATTTGGTGTGTGAATATGTTCGAGAAGTGGCCTATTTGACCTTCAAGATCCCCGAACCCCGATCACCATCGGGGTTCGGGGATCTTGAAGGGCAAATAGGCCAGTTGGATAGTTGTTAGATACTATGGAAATGTTGCAAAAATATATGATGTAATTTCCCATAAAGTCACCCTTCGACATATCCTCCAATGTTTGTAGACCCCACCCTTTCCCCTCTACTGTCAAGAAAACCCAAAAGACAATGAATAGTAATGATCATTCCAAAATGCATTTACACTGAAACCCTCCAGAAAAAAATAAATTACAATACCTGCAAGTTGTAACTTAGGCCGTGTTGCACAAGCCGATTGCCACATTGTTTGTAGCAACCACATTTTCTCCAACACACTAATGATATTCATTGCTTCATGTATATTATACTCTTCCAGAAACTCTACTCTAAGAAGGTCAACTATCATGTATGCATACTCACCTTCAAATTCATGGGTGCATGTACAAGGCACAGATGAAGATAAACAATTTCTAAAACAATTTGACCAACATGCATCATCCTCGACACTCATCACTAATTTTTAATCACATCCATATACATAATCATAATCACATTAAGACCACACTATCTATTATGGAAATCCTTACTGGAATTAAGCTCAAAATATGGTATCATTCCTATCTCATATCTATATTCACTATTTGGTCCTCACACACACAATATATAAATAATATACCAAGGGAATACAATCCATGGAACTCACATCCCACCTTGAGAGCATGAGGAGGAGGAGGACTAGGCGACGGCGGTCGTGGCAGCGAGGGTGGAGGCAGCGGCCACGGCAGAGGCGGAGGAGGCGGCGATGGCAGAGGCGGCGGTGGTCGCGACACTGAGGGTGGAGGCGGCAGAGGCAGTGGCGGTCGTGGTAGCGGGAGTGGGGGCGGAGGCGGCGGCAGCGGCGGAAAAGGAGGAGGACGAGGAGGAAGAGGAGGACGAGGAGGAGGAGGATGAGGTCGTGCGGCAATGGGCCTGGTTCAGCTTCCACGAGAGCTTGACCACGTACAAGCGAGGAAGGCCTGTTAGGGTTATTAAATAAAAACTGACAGAACCTTTATCAGCACTCGTCAAAAGTGCTGATAAAGATATGGTTTCTCAGTGCTAAAATAAAAGCACTGATAGAACATTCATTTATCAGCGCTTTTTTAGCACCGATAAAGATATACCTTTATCAGTGCTAAAAAAAGTGCTGATAAAGGCATACCCCTTTATCCGCGCTTTCTGTTTAGCACTGATAAAGGGCAGCGCTTCCCTTGCCCTGTTTTGTGGTAGTGACATAACTGAGAAATAATTAACAGATTATATTTAAGTCCATCAACAAATAAAACGTTAGAAATTAAAACTGAATTAATGTTACCAATCTGGCATAGACCGATGATTTTTCCGTTAGAATTATCACCAAAGGTGACATAGCCTCCATCAATATTGATTAAGCTATTGAAGTATGAGTAATCCCTAGACATATTCCTTGAACATCCACTATCCAAGTACCATGTCTTCTTATGGGAGCTCTCCAAGCAGGTTTTATACAAAAAAAATTTAGATGGGAAATGACTTTGGTACCCAGATCTTCTTGGGTCCAAACGGGATAGCAATCACTGATTTTGGTTCCCAAATTTGTCTTATGGGTCTCATATATTTTACAGAATCAAAATATTTTGAAATATAAAATCGATTTAATCTATAACTATTTGAATAACTAGTTGAAGCATATGAATTTCCAAAACATGAACTAGCAGTATTCTGACCATATTTAAGAATAAATCTTGTTTTAGTGAACTATCTTTTTCCAGGTTGGTAACCTATTCTAGTAGTGTAATTTGGTGCCACTTTCTTTCCTAGAATTTTAGTCAGAGTGTATTTTCCATTTGTGAACTTTTATATGTATTTTATAAGTTTCTCATTAGACATTTTCAATTCAGTATTTTCCTTTAACAGTTGAGCATTCTTTTCTTTTTCTACTTCTAGAGCAGATTTGACATTCGAGGTGAGAGCATGCTGTTTTTTTAATGACTTATATTTGTCCTTTAGTTCATTAAATGTTTCCTCAAGCGTATTTTAGTATTCAAATAGTTCCTCACTAGTCATATTTTCAGATTCAGAATCATAATCAGTTCCAGAATAATAATCATTTAGCATAGGGTAAATAGGTATCTCAGAAGTATTGGTCATGAAACACATGTTGGAAAGATTCTTTTTAGAGTAAGAAGCTTCAGACTCACTTGTGCTATCTTCTGAAGTACTCCATGTAGCTTTCATAGCTTTCTTGTACTTACTGTCTTTGTAGTCATCTTTCTTCTTGAACTTCAGTTTCAGACAGTCAGCTTTTATGTGTCATTTCCTTTTGCATTCAAAGCAAACAACCTCATCACTCTTATCTCCTTTCTTCAAGTCCTTTTCCAATGACCTTTGTTGTCATATTTTCCTTTGTAATTTAATTTTCTGAAGAATTTATTCTTCCTATAGAATTTATTAAACCCTCTGGATATTTGATACATTTCAGCATCAGAGTCAGAATCTAAACTTTCACTTGTTGAGCTATCAGTAGGTATTTGAACTTTATCCTTGTCCTTAATCTTTGAAGTAGTAGACTTAAATGCCACTGTATTTATTTTTGGTTCATCATCTTCCTCCTTATTCACCTTGAGTTTTCCTCATACATCATAAGCTTACCAATAAGTTCTTTGACAGGCAGAGCAGCAATGTCACATGATTCTCAAATTGAAACAGAAGTGCCTCTCCATCGGTATGGCAAACAGCTCAGTATCCACATTATTTGTTCCTTTGTTGGAACAGCTTTTCCAAAGGATTTCATAGTGTTGAAAATATCATTGAACCTGAGATACATATCAGAAATAGGTTAATCAGTCTTCATTTTAAAATATTCATATTTAATAGTATAAGTGTTTAATCTCATTTCCTTAATATTAGTTGATCCTTCATGAGAAACAACCAAAGTATCCCATATTTCATAGGATGTTTTCCAAGCAGATATTCTGTTAAATTCCTCATCTACTAATGCACAATACAAAGCATTCATAGCTTTACAATTATTATTGCAAGTTGTCTTAGTAAGTTCATCCCAAGTTGTTCTTTCAGTTTCTGGAATTTTATATTAAGACTCTATAGCAGTCCAGATATCAAAACCCATACTTTCTAAATGTATTTTCATCTTAATTTTTCACTGGTCATAGTTGGTATCATTAAAGAAAGGTGGCTTGTTGGTAGAAGCAACCTCTAGTCTATTGTCCATAGTTAGATTTTGGAAAAGATATTTAAAGAGATAAAATTTAGAACTAACAGAAATTTAATATCTTTAAAGATACAACTACAATCACAGTTGAAAAACAG
This sequence comes from Viscum album, assembly GCA_963277665.1. Lineage (NCBI taxonomy): Eukaryota > Viridiplantae > Streptophyta > Magnoliopsida > Santalales > Viscaceae > Viscum > Viscum album. The sequence goes on along the minus strand of OY728123.1, from coordinate 90,714,878 downwards.
ATTATTTCAAAAATCCTTTAACAAAAAAAACCTCTGAAATGAAATGTTGGTCAAAGTGGATACTCAAGAGGGGGGTGAATTGAGTTCCAATTAAAATTTCTGTTAAAAATAATTTCTATTAAAATTCTCAATTTATAAGACAAGTTAAACTATAGTGAAATTGTAAAACTTTAAAGGTTCAATTAGATTCTCAAAATAATTATTAGGTCTCAGTTAATCTAATCAGAAGATTAAATTATCTTTTGAAACTAACCTACTGATTTACAATAGTTATAAACACTTGCTAGATTAACTATCAAAGTAACTTTAAAATAGTTTTTATTCCAAATTAATAGCAGAAGAATATAAATGATATATATATATAGTATACTTTAAACTTAAACTAAAAAGCACAGTAGATATAACCAAGAGGTTCAGTCTCAATCCAAGACTTATTACCTTTAAAAAATTTATATAAAATTGATCCACACCTTGGATCGAGTTTAACAACAGTACAAGACTTTCCAAGCCATGTAGGGACCTCTAACATAGTTCTTCGTGGGAAACAAAAATAAAGACCAGGCCACACAAGTACCTCTTCCACAGTTGTCGTGGGAAAAAAAGAGTAAGGAGTTTTGGTGTGAGTATTGTGATATCCTCCAGTTCAGCACAAGAGTCAGTGTGTGTGTAAGATATAGAGAGTACACACACTGATCGAATAAGTAAATAATGAATCACTTAGAGAGGGTATATGAAAGTTTAGAAAGATCTAGTGATTGGAAGTGCAGCTCTGGACTCTTTGGATTCAGAAGAAATGCTTCTGAGTCCTTCTCTAGTTTTGTGTGAAAAATAGAGTGTCCTGGTTCAGCTTGTGTTCTTCATGACTGAGAATGTTCTCTTGATTTCTGTTCCTCCAGTAGTGTCAGATTTCATGCATGTGAGTTCTTGAAAGATCTTTCAATCTCTTTTTCATGCTCAGGATTGTTCCTCTGTTCAGTACAGAGCTCACGCATGTTCTCTGTAGCTTCGCGTATGTTCTAGTATGTGTATCTGTGTGTATATCCTCTATTGCAGCTCAATCCTCCTTATATTCCTCAAGCTCTGGCAATAGGAATGATTACCTTTTTATAGGTATGAGGTATTATTTCCTTACATGCCAACAACTATCATTAAATATCATTAATTGCATTAAGCACATCAAATATGACCGTTAGCAATATTTAAATAATATTGACAAAAGGTTAAGAAACGAGTCACAATAGTTATGGAAAAAATGTCTCTTTTACGGTGTTTCCTTCATGGTATGACCTTCACGGTATGTGGCTCACAGTGTGTCCTTCACGGTATGACCTTCATGGTATGGCCTTCACGGTATGACCTTCATGGTGTCTCTGTGTCATGGTGTGTCCTTCATGGTGTCTGAGTCACGGTGTCTGACTCACGGTTTCTGTATTCCGGTGCCTTGCTCATAGTGTCTGGATTCACAGTGCCTTGATGACTATGTCTTGCTAACTGTGTCTTAGAACTTAAGAAATCAGAGTGTCTGACTTACAGTGTCACGATGTCTCATTGGTCACGGTGTCTGAGACTTAGACTTCCCGGTGTCTGCTTCACTGTGACTGTGTCTTGCACACAGTCTGTCTTATTGTGTCAAGCTTCACGGTGTCTTTATACTTAGACAAATATATGTATTCATACTTAGATAGTAATATACATAAGATTATTGTAACTTAACCAGTTTAAAGTATAAGAGATAACTTGAAACATAAATACAGAGGATTGATAAGATAAGTAAGATTTGTGATTAGTAACAAGATTTGTAACTATTAATAGGATTTGTAAATAATAAGAAGATTTGTTAATAGTAACGAGATTTTTGATCATTAAAACATGATTAATACCTTATGAGTCCAATAATTATATTATGATAATTTCATAAAATTGAACGTATTGGAAAATTCGATGTTTTTCACCATTCAACTAAAAAACAATTATTTACAGAAAAATAAAAAATTCATCCTAATATAATATTATAATTATAAATCAAAAATGATACTATTTTTTAAAGTTAAAGTTATAAAATTTATAAATTTGAAATTTTAAATGAAAATACCATATATAAAGAAAAATTGCATCATTAGAAAAAAATGTCACTAATTCTTGAAGCATTATTAATATTATTTTTATGCATTTATAAACGATTAAAATCATTACATTTACTAATTATATTATAATTTGGGTAATTTTAATTTGTCTTGGTTCATTTTACTTATGTGTTGTGTTAGTTTAGTGTTGTGTGTGACATGAGTTATCATAGATAATATGAATTTAATGGATCCAAAATCTCGGGTTATTACACCAAAAACCTTAGTTTAGGTACACAGTGATGTACGAGGTTCGTGGTGGATGATGGTAAGTTACATGGTGTGTTCATGTGTTGTTTTTAAAATTATATATTTATTTTAATAATATTTTATAAATTTCAACTAAAATGAGGGGTTCCATCATTTATTAGGAGGGAGGGTTGCCTAAGCCCTTCCCTCTCCCTCTTATTATTTTCTTTCAGAAGTCGGTATAACGTATTTGTTTGTGGCCTAATAATCCTCATTTATTTCATATAATGTCATCAAAGGAATTTATAGAAGTCCTCATTAATTTATTTTTTTGGTTCTATTGTTTTTTAATCATGCTTCACCAGTCACTCCCTAAATTGGGGTCTTGTCCCGTTTAGTGATTTATTATGATTAGTGTCGAATATACTAGTGATATACGACTGGAATGATATAGTGGGTTATAGTTTTGTGAATCCTAATTTAATTCTAATATTATATGTGTGTTTTTGGGATGCATTTTGGAGGAGGTAGTCTGACTTGTGGGATGAGATTAAGATGGAAAAAATGTCTACTTCTATGGATCCTAAGGGGTGTTATAGTATAACATTGGGAATTATAGGACAATGGGAATCTTGTGTAGGGTCTTAAGGTTAACTAATGGTGATTTTCTTAGTTAATTTGGGGACACAACATAGTATTTTAATAATATATGAGTTAGAAATGTTTTGTCAGGGGTTGTGATATTCATAAGGATATCTTTTAGATGTTATGAGATTAAACAATCATCATTCACATTTAGTGACCATGATGAATTGATAAAATAGAATGTGAATAAATAGAGGTTTATAGATTAATTATGGTTGGTAAATTTAGATGAGAAATACCAAATGTGGTATGTGTGCATCACTTCATTGCGTAGGAATATTTTTTAGGTTGTATTAGAGAGGGCTGCTGACAGGTCCTCTTTTCTATGGAATGTGATTTCATGGTTTTATAATGAATCATTCATTGGTCAGGGATAATAACAATTCACTATAGAAACTCAGGTTGATGACCATCACTAGATTCATGATGATGAGTTTCACAATTGTCATGGTCATATATTGTTAGTGATATTACTCACCTTTAGAGATAAGGTCATTTATTTATATATATAGATGATGATTTAGTGAGTTGGTATATAGGTAGTAGTGATATCCCCTATAGATTTAGTTTCATAGGGTTTTTATTATGATCATTATGCATTTTTAGGTATACATCATAGACATATACATAGGTGTTTATGGGTAACTTTGAAGATTATTTGGGGGTATGATTCCACCATATATGATAGTATATTTAGGATTGGGAGTTTGTGGTTGTGATGTGAAATGGATATAATGATTGAATGAGGATATAAAGTTATTTTTTACTAAGTAACATGGTCTGAGGGAAGAAATTGTGAGCCTTTGTGTGTCTCAAACCATGGAAAAATTGTTCAACCCTAGCACTTGATGAAGTAGGTAAATCGATGCACATGGGTTATGGTATAATACCCTATATAAAAAATATTTATATGGATGTTTATTTGGTTTCCATTTAATTTTATGAACCATCTATATAATTTCAAATCTACTAGGGATAATGTTTGTGGTGGCCAATGGAGTTTAAAATTCATAACCTTCAATGGATCTTTTTTTCATGAATTTTACTTGATTCCATTTTTTGGATAGGGTGCATCCTTAATATTGGAGTTAGAGCAGAAAAATGGTGTGTTATTGTATGGGTTGGTTTAATGGATAATATCATATATAGAACTGGGTTGATCTCTATTGTTTTGAAGAGGTTTTCTATAATATTATTTAATATAATGATATGATGTATGGGATTAATCCACCATGGGTAATATTTCATGTAACGCCCCAAACCCAGAATCCAAGAGCTGGTGAATTATTTTATTAAATTGGAATAATTACAATAAATAAAATCCCAAAGGAACATATAATTTAGTTGTTTTGGTAAACTAGATACATACATAAGTTCAACATTACAACATGAAAGAAAAACTAATATAGAATTTCTATTGGAAACGTCTATAACTCATAGATTTTCCCTGTAAGTCATTCATAATATTCATCATATCAACCTAGGGGAAATAAAACATAAGAAAGGGGTGAGATTAGATGATGAGTAACAGTAAGTAATAAATAATAAGTAATAATAAAAATAAACACTAGGCATGTTGATAATTTAAAAACATATTCCTTTAAATATATACTTGAGCTTAATATGATAGGAATAAATGTTGAATGAATAATGCCATAATAAAACATAACCATGGATATTCTACTAGTCATATAGTCACATGGGCTATCAATTACTAGTTTTATAATGAGGTAAATGAATAATGATGGATATCTAAAACATACCTTTAAGGTTTCATGCCATAAATCTATCAAGGAATCATGCCAGAATCAATTATTGTCGTGGCTACATGCCTAGAATATGTTAAATGGGTAAGGCCTTAGCCAAACTTATTTCTAGTTTTTCTCATAAGACCTATCGATGAAATGAGGTACTATAGAGGGTCCCACCCCTCACATACTAATTCCAATGAATTCATCATATTAATTAGGTGAAAAATAGACAATATATAAATTCATATTGAAACTAACAGTTGAAATGTAAGTCACTTTCCCCAATAATTAAACATAACTCTAACCATTCGATGTAATATAGTGAATGGTTTTAAGTTAGAAAATAAATTGTCTTAATAACCATAAAAAATTAAATAAAACATTGTAGATGATATCATTAAACATTTTTTCCAATTAAACATATGAATCAATAAGATTGTTAAAATAGATTAAAATACTCTTATAAAATCATTGTGTAATTCTTAATAGAAATAATATTTAACTTTGAAAATAAGAGTTATTTTGAAAAAATATTTGTATAAAACAAAAATTTAATTGAGTTAGAGTTTTCATAATAAAATAAGTGGAATTATAAAATTAATGGTGTCTTAAAACAGATTATAGAGTTAATTTGAAAATTGGTAATAATTCGAGAAGTTCCTTTGAAAATGGTTTGTTTACCTAGAATGTTTTTGAAATATCTTTGAAAACATATAAATATCCTCAAAATAAATAATTATTATGATTGTTAGAGATATATAGAACATTAACATATAATTTATGAGTAGTACATAAGAATAAATAATAATTTCCATAAGGTAAGTTGAGAATAATAGTAACCTAAATGAAAATAGATGTTTGGGTAGAAAACCATCACCACTTTATAATCAATATAATCAAATGCCACTAAATTAATAATCATAAAATGATTCATTAAATACCATTAAAATAAATCGATTCATGATATAGTACCTAAATGAGTATTATACATGAACCATACATAATAAATAGTGGTGAATAAGGAATATCTCACAAAAGTGGAAGTGAGACGAGGAAACCCTTACCTTGTGTCTGAACGTGTTATGAAATTGGCCTTAAAATCCTGGATGATTAAATTAATTAATTAATTAATTAATTAATTAATATCCTTTTATACATGAATATGATTTATTTTAATTTTATAAAGTTCAATTTTGGTCTTTTGGATGAGTTATAAGATAAAAATTTATCGCTTTGGTGTGTTTGTTTCCTTGGTTTTCACGATCGATATACTTGTATATGAGTATGTAAGATTATTTGGAATGGATATAATTATGAAAAATTGAATTTATATATTATTAATGAACATAAATAAGTGTAAATATTTATATACATTATTTTTTACATGGTATGAGGATGAATTATTGGATAAAACATTAATGGAAATCATTTAGATTATTTTGGCGATATTTCAATTATTATGAACTAGTTTTGTCATATCAATTAATATTATATATATATACTAGTTTCAGGACATTAAATACGTTATAATACATATATTTTATTTTTTAAAACTGTAAAAAAAATTTCATGACCATACTAGAAAGAGAAATTGAAGAACGAAGGTTCGTCGTCCATAATGGTTGTAAATCGGCACCCCCCAAACATTGATTTCATTATTAAAATAAAAGTGGGAGAGTAAGTATATTAATGATGAATATTCCATTAACATGACATAATTCAAATATATAGGTGATAATGAAGTTATCATGATCATTTGGATAGAGGAGGTGAGGAGAAGATAATAAAATAATACAAATTGAAAATAAAATTAATTGAAAAATGAAGAGGGTTTACCTCTTGAAATATCCTCCTTAAGAATCTCTTCTGGGATGGGGTTTTAGTCTTTTAGAAATAACAAGAGATCCTAGAAATGGTGAGAGAATAGGGAATATTTTTTGTTTTTTCACAAATGTGAGAATCTTCAAGGCTTAGAGGAGTGAGGTGAAGATGGAGTGAGGGGTGATTTTTATAGTGAAGGAGAGGGGTGATTTTTGATGATCTTATTCATTATTTTATCATTTTTCTCAAGAAAAGCAATAGTGTTTGATTACTGTGAAAAAATAAATTAATATGGGGATTTTACTTTGAACCAAGTGTTCTTACATCAGACATGATGTTAGGAATAATATATTTAACTTATAATGTTTATATATGGTAAATTACTGTATTTCACTATTGACTAAAAATTCAAATATTTTAAGAAAATATGAAGAATTCACCATAACCATTTTTCAATATGAATAATTGAAAATGGACCCCATTTTATCAAAATAATTTTCTAAATATGATATTTTTTTAAAAATTAAAATCATCATTTACTCAAAAATATAACCTTTAAAATTAAAACTCATTTTAGAACACCCAGAAAATTTACAAAGGTCTCATTAAATTATACAAAAATAATAATACCAGAAAATATTTATTTAGGAATACATTTTATGAAAATAAATATTATTTTAAATAAATTTATTTGTTATAAAATTATAATTAAATATTTATTACTCCCAAAAATACCAACACTTAATTATTAATTTTTAAAATATTATATTCCATTTATTAGGTGCCTAAATTGTATTTATACTTTCATGGGTGAGGTTACTATTCATAGGGTTTATAATACTATCCATAAGGGTACATTAATATTTATAAGGGTAAGTTACTATTCACAAAAATTATGTTGATCCTATCAGACTCTAAATATATCACTGAACACGAACGTGTATATATATTTTTCATAATTCAATTCATAGAGGTGGAAAAATTAAGTTTCACATCTAGGATATAACTATCTTGATTATATAATTATTAATACAAATTTTGGTTTCACAGAGACTCACTGTTATGCACATCACATTTTCTATTAAATTTATTTTCAAATACTTTGGGTGTTGAATTATCTCCTCCGTTAATAAATTTTATCCTCTCAATTATCACTTTGAAATTTAAATTTAGGGAGTTGAAAATTACTTTTTGGGATACCCACATTGTAAATGGTGTTAATAAAACATCCCCTTAATAAGAGGAAAATAAAAAAAAAGTGAATGTCACCACAAAATTAGGCCTTCGAATAAGATAACATTAATATAGAGTGATAACATAGATATGGAAAAGAAATCTAACCAAAAAGTTATGTTGGGGAGTGATCTAGAATATGGTCATTATAATGTTAAACACCATAAAGCCATAAATATATGATTGGTTAAAATTCCATTTATTTATTAAAGAGAAAAGTAAACATATTATGTTTTTCTTACAAAATGATTTTCCTAGAGATGAGGGTTTCTTTTACTATTTATAGAATCACTTCAGAAAATAAACCTACTTAATGTTATAACATCATCCATTGGTTGTGCTTCGATCTATCTCTACTTCACTTATTAAATCAAAAAATTGTAACGCCCCGACCCTAGTTGCCTAGAGTCGGTGCCTTATTACATAACATTGGCATGATCACAAGAAAGATCAAATCTCGAAAGACCGATTGGTTTAGTAGCCTTGGAAACACTAGATATATTCATAAGTTTTACATTACATCATAAAATGAAAAACTACTACAACAACATAATGTCTCCATAATCCACACTACTATCCCCTCATAATATCCCTGCAGGTCATTCATAATTTACTTCTTCACATCCTGGGGAAAAATAAAACATAGAAAAGGGGTGAGCTCAAATGCCCAGTAAGGATAACAATATAGCGGAAACTTTCATAAATAAGAATAAACATTTAAGGCAATGCATTACTAAAACAAAAGCCTTTTAAAATTGAACTTCAACATGGTATGGCAAAAGTAAAATGAAATAATGCCATTTACTTATTCACATGGATATTCTACTAATCGAATAATCACATGCAAAAATCAATAACCACTTTCATAATGTTGGAATGCATAATGCCAGACTATCATAACCACATAGCCAAGGCCTCGTGCCAAGGCTACAAATAAGATTTTGTCAAGGCCTTGTGCCAAGACACTAGTTTGTCTCATGAGACCTACCGATGCATCGAGGAGCTATAGCGGGCTCCACCCGTCACTTATTAAGTCCAATACATTCCCATATGAAAAGGTTTAAACATAACATAAACATTCGTATTAAAACTAGCATACGAAATGTCAATACTTTCACAATAAACTATGAATGGTATAAAAATAGCACATCCACAGTCAAACATATCACAAAACCTTCAATACAATATAGAAGTTTTGTATCATAATAAATCAACTTCAAATAATCTTAAAATCCATCAAAGGATGTTGACATAGATGAAATCAAAATTCTTTTAAAAGAAATATCTCCTTTTATTTTGAAATCATTTAAGATCCATATAAAATAAAACATTTTCTTTGAAAATATTCTTATAAGCTTGTATGGGAAGCTTCGACGATTTTATAACGGCGGAAAATAACCGCACCCGCCGTATAAGTTAAAAAAAACATTCTTACCTCAATTCTGTCGAAAAGGTTAAAAAGGACCTTGTTTTGAAAACGACGGAAAGATTCCTTTATAAACCTCTTATAAAAAGTCAAACAAGGGTATAAATGACTTTAACCCATATTCTTGTAAATAGTAAAAATGTTTTGAAATACATTTCTAAGAAACATGGATGTGGATGATAAAGAGATCCCAGTAGATTATTACGTATAATACAACCTCGGATAATGAAGAGATTGTGAAATAACCCTTACCTTGTACTTTTCCTTGGTTGGGGTAGGTTAACCTACTGTATAATGGTGAAATAATTGTTATTAAATTATACAAGAATCATATATATTAATATGATATCATATATGATCTTTTAACATTGATTTAATAATAATATCTTAGAATTATCATCGTTTCGGGTGTTAACTTACTCGTTTTCTTTTATATGTTTTGTTACATAAGCCATGTTTGTTGTATCTTATTCATATCCAGAATGATATCAAGTCCTTAAACATCATTTTTAAATCATAAAATGATAATTATACTTGAATGGACACGATGGAGAATGAATCTCATCGCGTTCGTGGAGACAGTAGTCCGTACGTACGCACGAGAGACAATATCATTCTTTTGATATTAAAATAATATATAAATGAATGGTATATCATATATACAGAATCATTAACATGTTATATTTATTATTTAAATGAGTTACACATCATTATTATACCCATACAAATAATATTATATTGAATAACAATTACACCACGACGTGGAGACGGTAAGCCGTACGTACGCACGTATGGTGACATGTTATTCAAAGGGTGGATAGAATACTGAATATGATTGTACCATATTTATAATAACATCACAATATATGTGAGATACTGGAGTTATTATTTCAGAATGGTAAGAAAAAAGGAAGAAGAAGTGGAAGAAGAAATGAACTTAGAAAAGGGTGGTGAGATCATTACCTCTTCTTCGGGTTCTTCCTTTTGATTTGATCAAAAGGGCTCCTTAGGTTGGCTTTCTGATCAAACTAAGGCCTCTAGGTTGTATTGAGGGATGTTGGGAGAGTATTTGGGCAGAGTTTGGCCGAACCAAAAGGCTTTAGAGGTGTGAAGAAATGAGAAGGAGGAGTGCCCTTTTATAAGAGGGGTGAGGGGCACCTTTGGAAAAGCTAGAAATATTAATTTATAATAAATTCATATTCGGTTTCTAAAGGCTCCAAAGTTGACTATTCAAAGGATGAGGTGGGGATAGGTCGAAAACAACTCATCCAATAGAATTTAGACAGGTTTGGGTACTTATATTAACCTTATCTTTAAGTATTAACTCTAAGTTAATTAGTTTCACTTTTACAATGTCTCTTTGTATTTTTATATAATATGGTTAATAAACTTACTATATACATCCAAGCGACCCCCAAGTGGTCCATTAATGAGGAACCTATAATAATATAAGTCTCTTGGCCGATCCTTAGATTTTTAGGAATTTAATATCAATTAATAATATAATATTTGTTTTAAGAACTCTTTTATGTCAATTTTGACACTATTCAATAGTTGATTTTTTTGAAACTCCTAACAGATTGATTACTTCGAACAAAGTAAATTATATCAATCCTAATATATCTTATTATCATAGAAAATTAGTGTAATTTATTAAAAGTTTCATATTATATTTATTTGGGTATTTATAATATTAATTATGTTAATTTTTTACTATTTTAGTAATTACTGCATCATCATTGTGTCATAAATAAAATAAATTATTTAATGTCTAAAAATTATAAATAAAATATCATTATGTAGGAAATCTTTTTAGCTTTCTAATGAATATTTACAATCGAAAATCCAACATGTATAACCCTATGTAAAAATTGTTCTTCTAAAAGATATATGCTTGTGTCATTTTTGTATTCATTTTAACTTAATTAAAATAAAGTGTCATTATCACTTACAAGTGGATCCATGGGGTCCCAAAATTGACACAAAGATGTCCATGGTCGACCATGTATCAACCAATAGGGTTAAGACACGTTTTAGGGTAATTTTGTATTATTATAATATTATTTTTTTAACCCTTATTTACCGGATTTACCCTTTAACCATGGTAAATAAAATATTTACCGCAGTAATTATTCAAAATGTGTAAAAATAAAAGTTACCTATTTACACAATTTGAACATCCTGATTCCAAATATGGAATCCATTTTCCTAAATTCAAAACACAGAAGTGGCAGAAATTAATTTAAAATTAATTCCCGTTGTCAAAACAAAAAGCGTGTTTTTAAGAGATAATAACTATCAAAAGATTGACACTTGTTTATGTTCGGTTTAATTGTAAAATTATGTCCAATGATAAACATTAAATTGAATGGTAAAAATATATTCTAAATATACTTTAAAACCACTCAAATTCATAATTTATCACTATTAATTATTTTGATTAAAAAAGTTGTTTTTAATTAAAATTTAGAAATTTTCACTATTCATCAAAATATGAAAGTTATCCGAAATGTACCAAAATTTCACCCTAGGCTAATTTTGATATTCCGAATCCAAAAATGAAGTCCATTTTGAAATATAGAATATATATGATTTCAAAAATTAGGTATTACTATTCACAACGGCTAGTTTAATTAGTTGTGGTGTGTGTTAGAACTCGAGGTTGCGTACAACACACGCTATCGCATTATTCAAAGGGAAACGTACCGTAGAAGCTTGGGGTGTTACATTCTCCCCTCCTTCAAATAATTGCGTCCTCGCAATTTCTAGGGTATTACTGCATAGAAAGACTCGGGTGGTTCTTCATCATAAGTTCCTCGGGTTCCCACGTTGCCTCTTCCATCTTATGATTTCTCCACAAAACTTTTACCAGACGCGTCGTCCGGTTTCTCAGTACTTGTTCTCTTGTATCAAGAATCCTGACGGGCTCTTCACAATAAGACAGATCCGGTTCCAGTTCTAATTCCTCATAGGTGAGTACATGCGTTGGGTCAGGCATGTATTTTCTCAACAGAGATACGTGGAACACATCGTGAACTTTGGAGAGACTTGGCGGCATTGCCAATCGGTAAGCTACAGCCCCAATTCGTTCTAGAATTTCGAAAGGTCCGATGTACCTGGGACTCAATTTACCTTTCTTACCAAAACGTATGACTCCCTTCCACGGAGATACCTTCAGGAAAACATGATCACCGACTTGAAATTCCAAATCCTTCCTTCGATTATCGGCATAGCTCTTCTGCCTACTTTGAGCTACTTTAATGTGATTTTGGATTACCTTCACCTTTTCCACCGTTTCCTCCACCAGTTCTGGGCCTACAAGTTTTCTTTCACCAACGTCATCCCAACAGGTTGGTGTACGACATCTCTTTCCGTATAACGCTTCATATGGTGCCATCTGAATACTCGAATGGAAGCTATTGTTATAGGAAAATTCTACCAGTGGTAAATATTGATCCCACATACCCTGAAAGTCAAGTGAGCAAGATCTCAACATGTCTTCTAAGGTCTGAATAGTCCGTTCTGATTGTCCGTCTGTCTGAGGGTGGTAAGCAGTGCTCAAATGAAGTTCAGTATCTAGGGATTTCTGAAGACTTTTCCAAAATCTTGAAGTAAAACGGGGATCACGATCAGAAACAATCGATAGGGGTACTCCATGAAGTCTCACAACTTCATTAATATATAGTCTTGCTAGACGTTCCAGGGGTAGATCTTCTCTTATAGCAAGAAAATGTGCTGACTTGGTAAGACGATCAACAATAACCCATATTGCATCGTTCCTTCTAGGAGTCTTTGGTAGCCCCATGACAAAGTCCATCGTAATATTGTCCCATTTCCACTCCGGTATGGGAAGAGGTTGCATGACTCCTCCAGGCTGTTGCCTTCCAGCTTTCACTTGTTGACAAACCATACATCTTGATACAAAATCAGCAATCTCCCTCTTCATGTTGTCCCACCAAAAATGTTCTTTCAAATCTCTATACATTTTGGTGCTCCCAGGGTGTATCGATAAATTGGAACTATGAGAATCATCCAGCAATTCCCTTTTTAGATCAGGTATATTGGGAACACAAAGTCTCTCCCCGCATTTCAAAATTCCATCTTCATACACAAAGTCTCTCAATCTCCCATCATTCACAGCTTTAATCTTCTTCTGAAATTCTTCATCATCGGTCTGAGGACTCTTAATCCTTTCTAGTAAAGATGGTTTGGCAACCATTTGAAAAAGCATTGATGTTTCACCTTCCCTGGTTATTCCCATGTCCATCTTCACTAGATCCATGAAAATTGGATCCCTTTCAATTCTCATCATGTTCAGAACTCCATGGTCTTTTCTGCTCAAAGCATCTGCCACCTTGTTTGCCTTCCCCGGGTGGTAGTGTATCGTACAATCATAATCCTTGAGTAATTCAAGCCATCTCCTTTGCCTCATGTTGAGTTCTTTTTGTGAGAAAATATACTTCAAACTCTTGTGATCAGTATAAATCTCACATTTTTCACCATAGAGGTAGTGCCTCCATATCTTCAAAGCAAAGATCACAGCTGCTAACTCAAGATCATGAGTAGGATAGTTTTGTTCATGAATTTTCAACTGTCGTGATGCATAGGCAATAACTCTATCATTCTGCATAAGGACACAGCCAAGTCCTTTCTTCGATGCATCACTATAAATAACGAACCCATCATTCCCCGATGGTAGAGTCAATATAGGAGCATTGACTAATCTTCTCTTCAGTTCTTCGAAACATTCTTCACACTCTTTTGTCCAAACAAATTTAACCCCTTTACGTGTGAGCTTCGTTAATGGGTTAGCCAATCGGGCAAAATTCTGGACGAAACGTCGATAATAACCTGCCAAACCAATAAAACTACGTACCTCAGTTATATTCGTAGGTGCTGGCCATTCTTGGATTGCCTTGGTCTTAGAAGGATCAACAGAGATTCCATCTTTAGAGACAATATGGCCAAGAAAAGAAATCTCCTGAAGCCAGAATTCACACTTGCTAAACTTTCCATATAATTCATGCCTCCTCAGAGTCTTCAAGATAATGCGCAAGTGATTTTCATGATCTTTGTAGGTTTTGGAGTATACCAAGATATCATCAATAAATACCACCACAAATTCATCGAGATACTCCTTGAAAACTCTATTCATCAGATCCATGAATACAGAGGGTGCATTAGTCAATCCAAACGGCATTACAGTAAACTCGTAATGCCCGTACCTGGTTCGAAATGCTGTCTTCGGAATGTCTTCCTTCTTCACACACAACTGATGGTATCCAGATCGAAGGTCAATCTTTGAAAAGTATTGAGCTCCATGCAGTTGGTCAAATAAATCATCAATACGAGGTAGGGGATACTTGTTCTTTATCGTTATAGCATTGATCTCCCTGTAGTCAATACATAACCTCATAGATCCATCTTTCTTTTTAACAAAAAGAACAGGGGCTCCCCATGGAGAAACACTAGGGCGAATAAATCCCTTATTACTCAATTCCTCTAGTTGTTTCTTTAGTTCGACTAACTCTACAGTGGCCATTCTATAAGGGGTCTTCGATATAGGCCTTGATCCAAAAATCAAATCAATAGAAAACTCAACTTCTCGTTCTGGAGGATGTCCAGGTAAATCTTCCGGAAATACATCTACAAACTCTTTCACAATAGGTACATCCTCTATTTGAACATTCCTTTCCTCACCGACAGTTATTTCATTCTCTTCCTCCCCGATAATTGAATTAAGTTGAGCTACAGGGGGTGGATCTAAATAAGAATTAGGTGGTGACGATTCTGCTCTAAAAATAAGGTGCTCCTTATCATTATCATCAAGAATCGTAACCTCTTTCTTCTTACAATAAATCTTCGCATCATAGTCCGAAAGCCAGTCCATACCGAGGATTATATCAAACTCAATCATAGGTATGACGATGAAATCGGCAGATAAAGAAAATTTATGTGCTCTAATGGGGACTGATTCACAAAACTTTGTTGCAACGATACTTCCCTTAGGAGTTTTAACTGACAACTCCCTTATTAAATCAAATTGGAAATATCTAATTTTCTTAGCAAACTGGGAAGATATGAAACAATGCGATGATCCAGAATCAAATAATGCATTTGCTAAACTTGAGGAAACCATTAAATTACCTGCCACCACTTCTTTCGGAGCTTCTACCTCAGCAGTAGTGATAGCATAAGCCTGGCCTTGATCCCTTGGCCTTTTCTGAGGTAAGTTCTCCTGACGCTTAGGACATGCATTTGCATAATGCCCCATCTCCCTGCAATTGTAGCATTGAACGTTGGTAGCTTCCTTCTTCCCCTTGCAATCATGAGCTTGGTGGCCTTTTTCACCACACTTGTAACAGACTCCCATTCCCTTCAGTCAAGCACCGGGGTGTTTCTTCCCGCACTTACCACAAGATGGATATTCAACCTTTCCCTTCTTCCCCTTATTTCCATTCCCAGATTGATCAGCAGGTCTCTTCTTCTCTTGCTTTGCTTTAAAGTCATAAGACTTAGAGAATTCCTTTTCGGTCTTGATAGCACATGAGACAATGTCTTCGTACGATGAAAAGGATTGTGAGACTAATGCTCGACGGAGAAATGGTTTTAACCCATCAAAGAAACGATCAATCTTACTTCTTGGGTTGCGAATATAATCACCAGCGTACCTCGCTAACCTTGTAAAGTTAGCCTCATACTTCGTGACATTCTCATCCTCCTTTTGTCTCAGACTCAGAAATTGCCTTTCCATATCTGCTCGATGGTCGCGAGGAAAGTATTTTTCTAAAAACAGATCTTTGAACTCCCTCCATTCCATATTTGATACTTCATCACCTTCCTTCGTATTTTGAATCAATGACCACCATTGATCAGCATCTCCAGTGAGGCGGTAAACTGCCATGGTAACTTTTTCCCTTTCACTACTCCCCAAAGCCTGAAATATTTTCTCTAGGGAAAATATCCATTGCTCAGCTACTAAGGGATTTGTACTCCCATTGAACGTTGGTGGTTGTTGTCTCATGAATCGATCTAACATTGATCCTCCACGCTGCGGATCAGGGTGCTCCATACGGGTAAGGTTATTATTCATAACCTGAGTAAGTTGTCCCAGTATGGTGATTAGCTGATCAGCACCAGTTGCATCACCAGCCCCACTATAATTATCTTGAGCAGGAGGGCAATCCCTACATGGAGTGCGTGCATTGATACGGTTTCCATTTCTTCCACTAGGCGCCATTTCTAAACAATGGCATAAACTAGATCAGTTTATGAATCAAAATACAAAATCCCATACTTATAAAACACTTAACATAAATTGAACTATTTATGGATATAATCCATAATCATAAAAATGTTTTCTTTGAGGAAGTATATACTCATAAACCCTTCATAATGATTTGTAAAGAAAATGAGATTTATCCTAAGCATATCCCCCGGGAGTGTCGTAACCAAGAGTGCAGCAAGGCCCGTTGTTGTGCACCAGTTCCCATTCGAGTCTAGCTCAAAGCGGTGTTTTCGGGTTTTACCCCTAGGTACATCTGTGCCAGAGCCACCTCTACCTGCTCGTATCCAGACAGGGATGTATTGCTCGGAAAACTCACAAAATCTCTACAATACCAAAATTCTAGGAAGTTCTTCTATACTAATCCTCAAAGTTCATCTTAAGTCTACGTGCTCTAATCAGAGTTTATCTAAATCTAGCTTCCAAGGTTTGTACTAAACTTCCTCTGATACCAACTGTAACGCCCCGACCCTAGTTGCCTAGAGTCGGTGCATTATTACATAACATTGGCATGATCACAAGAAAGATCAAATCTCGAAAGACCGATTGGTTTAGTAGCCTTGGAAACACTAGATATATTCATAAGTTTTACATTACATCATAAAATGAAAAACTACTACAACAACATAATGTCTCCATATTCCACACTACTATCCCCTCATAATATCCCTGCAGGTCATTCATAATTTACTTCTTCACATCCTGGGGAAAAATAAAACATAGAAAAGGGGTGAGCTCAAATGCCCAGTAAGGATAACAATATAGCGGAAACTTTCATAAATAAGAATAAACATTTAAGGCAATGCATTACTAAAACAAAAGCCTTTTAAAATTGAACTTCAACATGGTATGGCAAAAGTAAAATGAAATAATGCCATTTACTTATTCACATGGATATTCTACTAATCGAATAATCACATGCAAAAATCAATAACCACTTTCATAATGTTGGAATGCATAATGCCAGACTATCATAACCACATAGCCAAGGCCTCGTGCCAAGGCTACAAATAAGATTTTGTCAAGGCCTTGTGCCAAGACACTAGTTTGTCTCATGAGACCTACCGATGCATCGAGGAGCTATAGCGGGCTCCACCCGTCACTTATTAAGTCCAATGCATTCCCATATGAAAAGGTTTAAACATAACATAAACATTCGTATTAAAACTAGCATACGAAATGTCAATACTTTCACAATAAACTATGAATGGTATAAAAATAGCACATCCACAGTCAAACATATCACAAAACCTTCAATACAATATAGAAGTTTTGTATCATAATAAATCAACTTCAAATAATCTTAAAATCCATCAAAGGATGTTGACATAGATGAAATCAAAATTCTTTTAAAAGAAATATCTCCTTTTATTTTGAAATCATTTAAGATCCATATAAAATAAAACATTTTCTCTGAAAATATTCTTATAAGCTTGTATGGGAAGCTTCGACGATTTTATAACGGCGGAAAATAACCGCACCCGCCGTATAAGTTAAAAAAAACATTCTTACCTCAATTCTGTCGAAAAGGTTAAAAAGGACCTTGTTTTGAAAACGACGGAAAGATTCCTTTATAAACCTCTTATAAAAAGTCAAACAAGGGTATAAATGACTTTAACCCATATTCTTGTAAATAGTAAAAATGTTTTGAAATACATTTCGAAGAAACATGGATGTGGATGATAAAGAGATCCCAGTAGATTATTACGTATAATACAACCTCGGATAATGAAGAGATTGTGAAATAACCCTTACCTTGTACTTTTCCTTGGTTGGGGTAGGTTAACCTCCTGTATAATGGTGAAATAATTGTTATTAAATTATACAAGAATCATATATATTAATATGATATCATATATGATCTTTTAACATTGATTTATTAATAATATCTTAGAATTATCATCGTTTCGGGTGTTAACTTACTCGTTTTCTTTTATATGTTTTGTTACATAAGCCATGTTTGTTGTATCTTATTCATATCCAGAATGATATCAAGTCCTTAAACATCATTTTTAAATCATAAAATGATAATTATACTTGAATGGACACGATGGAGAATGAATCTCATCGCGTTCGTGGAGACGGTAGTCCGTACGTACGCACGAGCGACAATATCATTCTTTTGATATTAAAATAATATATAAATGAATGGTATATCATATATACAGAATCATTAACATGTTATATTTATTATTTAAATGAGTTACACATCATTATTATACCCATCCAAATAATATTATATTGAATAACAATTACACCACGACGTGGAGACGGTAAGCCGTACGTACGCACGTATGGTGACATGTTATTCAAAAGGTGGATAGAATACTGAATATGATTGTACCATATTTATAATAACATCACAGTATATGTGAGATACTGGAGTTATTATTTCAGAATGGTAAGAACAAAGGAAAAAGAAGTGGAAGAAGAAATGAACTTAGAAAAGGGTGGTGAGATCATTACCTCTTCTTCGGGTTCTTCCTTTTGATTTGATCAAAAGGGCTCCTTAGGTTGGCTTTCTGATCAAACTAAGGCCTCTAGGTTGTATTGAGGGATGTTGGGAGAGTATTTGGGCAGAGTTTGGCCGAACCAAAAGGCTTTAGAGGTGTGAAGAAATGAGAAGGAGGAGTGCCCTTTTATAAGAGGGGTGAGGGGCACCTTTGGAAAAGCTAGAAATATTAATTTATAATAAATTCATATTCGGTTTCTAAAGGCTCCAAAGTTGACTATTCAAAGGATGAGGTGGGGATAGGTCGAAAACAACTCATCCAATAGAATTTATACAGGTTTGGGTACTTATATTAACCTTATCTTTAAGTATTAACTCTAAGTTAATTAGTTTCACTTTTACAATGTCTCTTTGTATTTTTATATAATATGGTTAATAAACTTACTATATACATCCAAGAGACCCCCAAGTGGTCCATTAATGAAGAACCTATAATAATATAAGTCTCTTGGCCGATCCTTAGATTTTTAGGAATTTAATATCAATTAATAATATAATATTTATTTTAAGAACTTTTTTATGTCAATTTTGACACTATTCAATAGTTGATTTTTTTGAAACTCCTAACAGATTGATTACTTCGAAAAAAGTCAATTATATCAATCCTAATATATCATATTATCATAGAAAATTAGTGTAATTTATTAAAAGTTTCATATTATATTTATTTGGGTATTTATAATATTAATTATGTTAATTGTTTACTATTTTAGTAATTACTGCATCATCATTGTGTCATAAATAAAATAAATTATTTAATGTCTAAAAATTATAAATAAAATATCATTATGTAGGAAATCTTTTTAGCTTTCTAATGAATATTTACAATCGAAAATCCAACATGTATAACCCTATGTAAAAATTGTTCTTCTAAAAGATATATGCTTGTGTCATTTTTGTATTCATTTTAACTTAATTAAAATAAAGTGTCATTATCACTTACAAGTGGATCCATGGGGTCCCAAAATTGACACAAAGATGCCCATGGTCGACCATGTATCAACCAATAGGGTTAAGACACGTTTTAGGGTAATTTTGTATTATTATAATATTATTTTTTTAACCCTTATTTACCGGATTTACCCTTTAACCATGGTAAATAAAATATTTACCGCAGTAATTATTCAAAATGTGTAAAAATAAAAGTTACCTATTTACACAATTTGAACATCCTGATTCAAAATATGGAATCCATTTTCCTAAATTCAAAACACAGAAGTGGCAGAAATTAATTTAAAATTAATTCCCGTTGTCAAAACAAAAAGCGTGTTTTTAAGAGATAATAACTATCAAAAGATTGACACTTGTTTATGTTCGGTTTAATTGTAAAATTATGTCCAATGATAAACATTAAATTGAATGGTAAAAATATATTCTAAATATACTTTAAAACCACTCAAATTCATAATTTATCACTATTAATTATTTTGATTAAAAAAGTTGTTTTTAATTAAAATTTAGAAATTTTCACTATTCATCAAAATATGAAAGTTATCCGAAATGTACCAAAATTTCACCCTAGGCTAATTTTGATATTCCGAATCCAAAAATGAAGTCCATTTTGAAATATAGAATATATATGATTTCAAAAATTAGGTATTACTATTCACAACGGCTAGTTTAATTAGTTGTGGTGTGTGTTAGAACTCGAGGTTGCGTACAACACACGCTATCGCATTATTCAAAGGGAAACGTACCGTAGAAGCTTGGGGTGTTACAAAAATGGATATTCAAGATGAGTTTTTATTCAAAAAGTACTTTGATAGAATGGTCCGTAAGTCATTCCTTCAGACTTCAAATTATTACTGAAACCAAAAATCTTAGAATCATTTATCCAAAATCATAAAATAGTCTTAATCCATTCCATAAATACTTAACCTTAAGAGTCTTCAAAATTATGTCTATCAAAAATTTTAGGTCCAAAGATTTATAATAAAGGAAACTTAACTTCATATTTCCCCCCAAAACAATATAATGTTTCTCTTATACAAAACATTTGAATACCTTGATCAATTTTAGACCCTTATAAAACATTCATGTTTCCAATACCTTAAAGACGTACATAGTACGCCATAATTCATGAATTTCAAAAAATACTTTAATTATTCCTCCTTGACTATAGTAGCGACAAAATCTTGGCATTGATCGATTTTCTTATTTTTGGATATATTCCCTTGGAGTTTAGGGCATTCATTATCACAGTGCCCCATATCCTTACAGTTGAAGCATTAGAAATTCAAAAATTCATTCTTTCCCTTAAAATCCTGAGCATGGTTGCATATTTCTACACACTTGAAGAAAACTCCATTTCCTTTTAAGCTTATACCAATCTGTTTCCTTCCAAAAATATCACATATCAGGAAATCCATCATTCCCTTCTTCCCATTATACATATTTTTCTTTGACATCCTCTTTTTCTATTTTTTAGCTTCAGAACCATAAGACATAGAGAATTGTTTCTCTATCATGATAGTACAAGATACTATATCATCATATGATGAGAATTCTTGGGAGACTAATTCCTTTTCTATAATTTGATTAATTCCATCAAAGAAACAATCAATATTGAACATTGGATAAGATATGTAGTATATATAATGCCTTGATAAAATTGTAAAGTTGGATTCGTACATAGAAACATTTTCATCCTCTTTCTATCTTAGACTTAAAAATTTTCTCTTCATATCTTCTCTCTGTGCATGAGGGAGGTATTTCTCCAAGGGAATTTCCTTAAAATACATCAGTTCCAGATTTTCAATTTCTTCATGCTCCTTTGTGTTTTGAATTAATGACCACCATTGACCTTCATATCCGGAGAGAGGGTATACTTCCATGATAAAATTCTCACATTCGTTACATCCCAAAGCTCAGAATATCTTCTCTAAGTAACTTATCCATTGTTCTTCAAAAAATGGCTTTGTAGTCCCACTAAATGATGGAATTTGTTGTTGCATGAATCACTCTAACATTTCCCCTCCATGTTTTGGATTAGAATTATCTATATGGGTAAGGTTATTGTTTATAACTTGAGTCATCTATACAAGTATAGTTATAAGTTTTTCAAAACTAGTCGCAACTCCAGAACCAACATCATTATCCTGCATTGGAGGGAAATCTCTAAATGGGATAAACATGTTCATGCGGGTTCCATTCCTTCCACTAGGCGCCATTTTTCAATAATTTCATACAATATATTGGGTTATGAATCATAATGTATGTTATCAAATAGAAAAATACTTATCATAAATTGAAATACTATGAAAAGGTAATCTCATAATCATAAACATGGTTTCTTTGAGGAAAAACTTACTTTTAAATCCTTCATAATGGATTTTAATGAAATTGTGAATTATCCTACGAATAACCCCCGGGAATGTCAAACCAGGTGTGTAGTAAGGCACACTTTAATGTACCAGGTTACCCGAAGTGAGGCCCAAAACATCTTGTCCGAGTTGTTACCCCAAGTTACAGTTGTTCCCAAACCACGCCCACTTGTAGTATCCAGATAGGTATGTATTTCTAGGAAGACTCACATAATCTCTAACCTACCAAAATTCTTGGATTTTATTAGATTATAATACTCAATGTCTATTTTAGTATTATGTTATCTAAACTATGTTTTCTATATCAGGTTCCCAAGGTTTCTACTAAACTTTCCCTGATACCAACTATAACGCCCCAACCCTAGAAGCCCAGAGTCGGTGAAATATTTTATTATATTAGTATGATTAGAATAAATAAAATCCTGATGGAATGTATAGTTTAGTCATTTTGGAAAACTAGATATATACATAATTTTATCATTACAACATGAAAGGAAAAAATATAGCATTTATATTGGAAACATCCATAACTCTTAGATTATCCCTCCAAGAAATTCATAATATTCATATTCGCAACCTGGGGGAAATAAGACTTAAAAAAGGGGTGAGCTCAGATGCTCAGTAAAGGTAAGTAATATAGTGGAAGTAATCATAAACATAAACAGTAGGCATGTTGAGAAGCTAAAAACACATGCATTTAAACATATACTTGAGCTTAATATCGAAGGAATAAAATTTGGACTACTAATTCCATAATAAAAGATAACCATGGATATTAAACTAGTCGAATAATTAAATAGACTGTAAGTTACTAGTTTAATAATAAGGGATATGCACAACGATGGGTATCTAAAACAAACATTCAAGGATTCATGACAAAAATATATCAAGGCTTCATTCTAGAATCTATTATTATTATTTCTACATGCAAAGAATATATTAAATGGGTAAGTTCTTGACCAAAACCAAATATAGTTTGTTTCATGAGACCTACCGATACACCGAGGGGATATAAAAAGCCCCACCTATCACATACTATGTTCAATTAATTACTCATATGAAAGGGGTGAAACAAAAATAACATATATATTAATATTGAAACTATCGTAGTAAATGTAAGTCAATTTCCCCAGTCATTAAACATGACATTAACTATTCAATGTTATATGGTTAATGATTTAAAGATAGAACATACGTAGTCAAAATAATCATAAACAATTCAATAAAACATTATAGATGATATAATTTAATATTTATCCTAACTAAACATATGAATCAACAATATTTTTGAAATAGATGAAAATTATCTTATAAAATCATCATGCAATTCTTGATAGAAATACCCTATAACATTGAAAAGAAGTGTTCTTTTGGAAGAATATTTTTATAAAACCAGAATTGAATTAATTTAGTTTTTTCACAATTAAATTAGTGATATTATAAAAATAACATCTTCCTAAAATAGATTATAGAGTTCATTTGAAATTTTTTATGAAATCAAGAAGTTCTCCTGAAACATGCTTGTTTATCTGGAAGGATTTTTGAAATATCCATTTAAAATATGAAACTCCCCATAAAATAAAGAAGTATTATATTTGGTACACATATATAGAAAATTCACACATAATTTATAAGGATTAAATGATAATAAATAAGAATTTCATTGAGGTAAGTTGAGAATAAGAGTAATCTGAATGAAAATGGAGGTTTGTGTAGAAAACCCTTACCACTTTGTAATCAATCAGATCTTATTCCCCAAAATTAATAATAATAAAACGATTCATTAAATACCATGAATATAAATATATTCACGATATGGTACATAAATGGGAAGTATACATACACCATACACAATAAATAGTGGTGAATAAAGAATATCTCCCAAAAGTGGAAGTGAGATGAGGAAAACCCTTACCTTATGTTTGAACGTGTTCTACACTTGTCCTTAAAATTTTAGATAATAAAAATAAATCCATTAATTAATTAATTCATAATTCTCACTACATGTATTATATTTGTTATAATTTTATTAATTTCATTTATGGACTTTTGGATGAGTTATATGATATATATTTATCTCTTGGGAGCATTTGTTTAATTGGTTTTCACGATTGATGTACTTGTATATGAGTATGGAAGTTCATGTGGAATGGATATAATTCCATATAATTGAATTTATATATTATTAATAGGAATAAATAAGTGTAAATGGTTATATAAATCATTTCTTACATGGTATTAGGATGAATTATTAGATAAATCCTTAATGACAATCATTTAGATTATTTTGGAGGTATTTCGATTATTACAAACTAGTTTTGTTGTATTAATTAATATTATGTATATATTTTGGTTAAAAAAATTAAATATTTTATAATACATATATTATTGTTTTTTTCCACCATAAAAATGGTTTCATGACCATACTTGAAGGAGAAATTTAAGAATTAAGGTTCGTTGTGCAAGAAGGTTGTAAATCGGCACCTCTCGGATGATGATTTCGTTTTTAAAATAAAATATAGAGAGTATGGAAATTGATGATGAATATTAAATCAAAATGATATAATTACATTATATTATTTAAAATGGTGTTATTATTATCATTTGGATAGATCTGGTGAGGATAAGACATGAAAATAAACAAATTGAAAATGAAATTAAAAGAAAAAGAAATAGGGTTTACCTCTTGAAATATCCTCATTGAGAACCTACCTAAGGGAAGGGGTATTGGTATTTTGGAAAGGCTAAGAGCTCCTAGAAGTGGGGAGAAACTTGGGAAGAGTATTTTCATATAACTTTGAGAATATTCAGGGCATAGGGGAATGAGGGTAATAGGGAGTGAGCAGTGGGTTTTATACCGGAGTTGGGAGGTGATTTTTGAATATCTTATTCATTATTTCATTATTTTTCTGAATACATAAAATAGTTTTTGATTACTGTTATCAAAAAAAGTAATAGGTTCATGTGAGTTCGAACCAAGTGTGATTACATCATCCATGATGTTAGGAATAGTGTATTTTACTTATAATGTACACATACATTATATTACCATATTTCACTATTCACTAAAATTCAATTTTTTTTAGAAAAATACAAAAAATTAACCATGAAAATTTTTCAACACATAGAATTCAGAAATTGACTCCATTTTATCAGAATAATTTTCTATTTATTATAAATTTAATTTTTAATTAAATTCAACATTTACTCAAAAAATATAGTTTTTAAAATTATAATTGATTTTATAACACCCGGAAAATTGACTACAGCCTCATTAAATTATCAAAAAATCATAGGATAAGAAAATATTGATATAGGAAATTTTTTATGAAAAATAAATTTCTTTTGAATAATTTTTTAAATTTAGTATTTATTACTCATAAAAATACTGAAACATAATTATTAATTTTTAAAATATTCTGTTTCATTTATAAGGTGCCTAAATTTTATTTATACTTTCATGGGTGATGTTGCTATTCATATGGTTAATATTAATAATCATAAGGGTATATTACTATTCATAAGGGAAACATTGCTATTCATAATGGTATGTTACTATTCAACAAAAAATAAGTTGATCCTATCAGACTCTAAATATCTTATGGAACACAACATGTATGTCCGTTTTTCAAAATTCATTTCACAGAGGTGAAAAAAATAAAATTCTTGGATTGGTTATAACTATATTTCTTAGATAATTACAATAACAAAGTTTTTTTCATAGGGGATCAGTGTTGTGTGCATCATATTTTTTATTAAATTTATTTGTAAATCCTTGGGGTGTTATATTTCATGTTAAATTTTCTTGTTTTCATGTAATACATTTCATGGTGAATAATGATTTTTATAGTGTTATTAATTCGATCTTTTGTTTTATATTATAGGGTGTTTACACTATTATTTTTTATATTATTAAATATATGATGTAGTTACCCCATGATCATGCATTTTCAGCTCTCTAGTAGTTTGAATCCTTAGGAATATATATCGCCACAACAGAAGTCATGTGCCACCACTTAGCTCAGATCTATATAGATGATTGAGGTCCGGAAGTGTCCAAAAGTAGTATTATAGTAGGTATTTATTCAATTATTTTGGGGTGTGGAAGATAGATATCAAAGGATGTGTCATGACATGGAAAAAATTCGATATCATATTCTTTCCTAGGAAAAGTATGGGATAAAATATAATTTTCGAGGGGTTTATAATATTTTACTTGTTTTTCTTTAATAAATTTGAGATGTTTTATTTTTAAAAATATTATGTTTTGATTTTATTGATATATTTTTTACTATTATCCTTGAGTGGAAAGTGTTCTATATTTATATATCTTTTTAGGTAAGTAGAATTAAAATTAAATCTATGTTCCTTCACGTGATTAGTATTTTTTGTTCTAGAAATAGATTCAAGTGCATAGTTTTTCAGAAATAACTTATTTATTGTTTTCTATATAAATTATTGGTGACATTATACTTATCTATACATGGTTCATTTATAATATCTATTATCAATTGATGATGGTTATATAAATCTTATATGCATGCATATTCTAGTCACAATATATTAAATGTCACTGGAATGATTGAGGTTTTTGAAGATTTATAGGTGGTGGAAATATTATATGTTTGGTATGGATTATGTGTAAGTATAGATCAAGTATATGTTATTTGATCTAAGCTCAGTTAAGGGATGAAAATTTTTTAGGAAGGATTAGTTAGTGTGATCACTCCTAGGAGATGGAGGTGTCTTACCTATAAGAGGTTAGTTAATATAATAATTTGAGTACATCGTGGGATTGAGCATGTAATATGTGTGGTTTTGAGAGAGGTTTGTGTCTATAATATTTTTCATATAGAAGGATATGGGATTTTGGTGATTTTGGGTAGTTATAAGGGAACACATATTGTTTTTAGTGAACCTTGAAAGGTTTCACGTTTGAAACAATTTCTAATGTGGACTATCTATGAAGAATTGGTGTCATGTATTGTAGACCCATCACAAATTATGTTTAGGTGTTTTGTTGGTTATATGATATAACTGGACTAGAAGATTTTCTTGAATGAGGAACTCTTGTATGGGTGGTTCATAGTAGAGTCAGCACATTTGGTATTTAATAGCTTCGGGTTTTGGGATAACAATACGGTAAGGTGAAAGTTCTAATAGTTCAAATGGATACACTGATGGGGTCGCAGAATCATTGTAGCCTAATTTTTAAAATTTAAATCTTTGAAATAATACTCTATGGTCGGTTAAGATATGACGCTGTCAATTTTAATTCAAAGCCTCACCCTAGTGGGATGAATAAAAAAGAAGAACAAGGAATACACAAGTTTTTATAAGTTTTGGACTCAATGATAGAGAAAAATAATTACCTCACCCTGTTATTATACCATGCCAAATATTTTCCACTAATATCATGTAAGCAATATAAGTCGTATTGTTAGTTATTATCCTGAAACCCATGCTTCCCTATAGTTACAATTCCTCTCCAAGCTGCCACTCTCTCTCGATAGTCACAATGAAAATCTAACCACACCAATTGTGAGCGGTCTTATTTTGGATGTATGTTTCCTTATATTTAGATGAGATATAATATTGTTTCATCTATAAAGATAATATATATAATTCTCCACTCACCATATTTAAGAACAAAAACTTTAGAATCTACATAGTTAATAAACTATGATGAACATAGTATTCTCGACTCACTACATACAGAACCCTTTGATGGTCTAATTCTTCTTATTATCTCATTCTCAACACTGTAATATTAAAAGAAGAATTGTTTTTACATATCTGACACTACCTCAACATTAGGAAATTATTCATATTTTTCTTCTTCCATTACACCTAGTATTAGAACATTCACCCCTATAGTATCTCCTATAGATCTTTGTTTCCAGCTCAAAATTATTTAATTTATTTATATAAAATTTCTCTTTATTTGACATTAATTTTTCTTATACTAGAAGAATAATTAATTTATGAATTATTTTTATCTAAAAAAATAGAATACTCAAATATACATTAGGCCCACCAAAATAAATCTAAATGATCATGTAACCATTTTTTCTTCATCCACAATCTGATGGGATATTCTTATAAACCCCAATGGATGGGTCAGTTAGCAAAGTACCTTTTTTAGGGGTTTTTCTAAACCACTATTGTTTTTTGAGACTTCCCAAAAAATAAATCTTCCGGAATTGAATTAGAATATAGAAAAAATGAAACCATTTACCATCAACACACCTAATAGAATTTATTTAAACTTATGCATAAAAAAATTCCTTGAAAATATTCACTCGCATGACCCAAATTATTTTATAAATTCATCTATAAAGGACACAAAATATTAAAATTAACTCAACTTACATCATGTATTAATTATAATTTGATTTTGGAATTGAATAATATAAAATCATCATCACATTTGGTATTTTTATTATTCTTGAAAACCAATGTAGTTTCATTTTGAGTTCTTCTCATCCAGTAATTCTCATGGTTGGTATTTTTATTCATGATATGAGAATCATGGGATCTTAAATCTTATTAAATAACAAAATATTTGTGATTTTTTTATCATTGGATAATGAATTTGGAATATCCTATTTAATAATAATAAATTTTTAAATTTTCTAGATTTGTAATAAATTTTTAAATGAAAAATTCATACCTTACATCTCAAAAAATTCATACCTAGGAAACCTCAAGGTCATATGACAGTAACGATTCATAAGACCTTATTTAGTGGCCTTATATTCGATTTTTTATACTCTTATGTGACACAATGTCTTACACGAGGGCATTCCAAAGTCATACATTTATAGGAAAATAAATATGCTAGGTGTTATCAAATTCTAATATCAAAATTTGTACTACAAATTCATAAAGTATTATATTAATCCATTAAAATAATTACATGATACCAAATCATATATATTTACATATTAATTCAAAGTAAGACAAAAAACTATAAATCACATCACAATCATCTCAATCACATAAAATCAACTTAATGAAACTTAAAATAACTAGTTGAAAACTAATACAATACTTGGAAATAATTGAAAAATTACTCCAATACAAAGGGTTATTTAATCTCACCCTTCATATTTTCTTTTAGCTATTTTACAAATCATTATCAAGCTACTCAAACTTATCACTTATTTTAATAAACTGACTCAATAACTATTACATTATAGCCTATCAAAAGTGATATGCACATGGAGACCATGCAATAAGATAATGTAGTGTTTTTAGATAATTTCTTCTCTTGGTGACAAGACACTTTTGTACATGTGATTAAAATTATTATGTACTTCAAATCATTACAAACCTCCCCCTTTTTTGCAACAACTAGAGAAATGGATTACCAATAAGTTCCAAATCTAGTTTGAAAATATTATTTCCATTTGATATTGAATAATTTAAAAGTTTTTAAATGTTTATCTGTCTATTTTATAACATAATAAAAATACTTGGGGGTTACCTTTTAAACATTTTTATGTGATTGGGGAATATTAAACATAATGTTTTAACATTAATTCAGAAAACCTCTCTTTTGGAAATGCATTGGTGAAAATATTTTTAACTAGTTCCTTCGTTTCAACAAAACTCATGTTTTAAATCACCTTATACAACATTATCTTAGATTAAATGTTATCTAATATCAATGTTCATTGATATAGAGTGTTTAAACCTATTATTGGAATGATATATTGCACGTTTTTTATCATAAAAAATGTATATTGTCTTATCAGAATTCTCTATTAGGTTAGCTAGTCAAATTTAAATCCATATCATCTGAGTACAAGCATGTATGGCTATTAGATAGTTAGATTTATCTTTGATCAATGACATTAAAAATTTCTAATCAGTATTTCATACCACAAAACTTTTACCACATAATAATTTTACACTCGAAATGGACTTCCTATGAGTGTAATCTTTATCCCAGTTTGTATTTTTATATCCCTATGAAATAAAATCAGAATAGTTTTGGTATTGAAGGTCAATTCTCTAAGCGGTTTTAATATATCTTTGAATAATCTTGTCTTATAAAATTTTAGATCCCTTTAGATCGCTTTTAAATTGAGGACAAGATGTCACAAAAAAAAATATTAATTTTGAAACATGTTTGGTAGAGAAGGATTCTAAATAAAATTTCTATAATCTCATTGATTCACACTAGTTCACGCATCATCTATGAGAAACATATACCAATATCTATAGGATTACAAATATCCTTGTATTAATCCATTAAAAACCTCTTCAATAATTCTCTATTGTTTTTTTCATGTGTCAGAAAAATATGATTGGCAATTAGAAAATTTTAAATCCCAAAAAAAATGAAATCACACCCATCATAGACAACATAAAATGAATCTTAATTTACTCATTAAGTTTCCCATGATGATTTTATTTATCACCTGCAAGAATAATGTCACCCAAATATACTATAAAAATATCAGTCCTCCTGGATATCTAATTTAAAAATATATTACTCTAAAATTTTCCTTTTTAAAAATTTATTCTTTTCAATCATTCATCCCACTTGGTATACAAGGGACTTTGGACATGTTACAGGTAATATAAATCCTTATTAATGTTATAAACCATGATTCCATCTTAATCAAGATGAAAAGTGTAACACCCCTGGTAAATAAAGACTATGACATTTTTATATTTATCCATATTTGTGAATAAAATATTAATATGACTTTAAAGTGGACGCAATGCTCGATGGCGTACCCAACACGCAACAACAAGTTTCTTGGAAATCTTACATTGCACTCTAATAATAAAATAATATTATTTTAAATAGTAGTTAACGCCTAGCCGTTGTAATGGCAGGAATGAACAGAACTAACTACAAAATGATTATATATTTTTGTCAAATATTTTCACTTTTTACAATAAATTTTAGAGGATTAAAAATGCGAATGAATCCAATTTTAAGCATAAACATTCTAATATTCTTTAAAATGTCAATTAAACACCTTTTGATGGAGAACCTCTTTTAAATCCACTTTTTGAAAATTTTATGTGTTATATTTGACAAAATAAAATTCTTATTTATAATTAGGACATCAAAATTTACTTTGTGTAAATTTTTGGTATTTTTCCGAAAAAGTTCAATTTTTAAAGAATAGTGAAAAATGTTGTATTTTAATTCAAAACCTCTTTTTAATCTAATTTATTTATATGATTAGATTATCTTTTTAATTGTTTTTAATCTAAAATTAGAATATATTTTTACCATTTAATCCAATAGTGGTCATTGGAATTAATTTTACTTTGAAATTGGACTTAAACTAGTGTCAATCTTTTGATACTTATTGTTTCATAAAAACACGCTATTTGATCTGACAACGGGAATTAATTATTAAATTAATTAATGAAACTTATATGTTTTGAATTTTGTAAAAAAAGACATCATTTTTGAATTCGGAATACCAAATATAGCTTAGGGTGAAGTTTTGGTTTTTTTCTGGAAAACATCAATTTTTGATGAATAGTGAAACCACTAAGTGGTACTTAAGAAACTGATTTTTCGTTTAAATGAAATTTTACCACCTCTATGTTTTGAATTTAAAAAATCCGACATAAATAGTTTTCATTAATAAGTAAAATGTGGTTAAATGGGATTAAAATAATTTTTTGGTGAATAGTAACTTATTAAGTTTTTAATCGCGATTAGAGGTAATTAGTGTAGTTTAAGGTAAGAATAATGTTTTAATAAACTGAAATGACCCAGACTCTTGTCCTACCTTGATTAGATGAGTCATGGACGACCAAGACAATCCATGGGTCAACTTGGGGACCCCATGGATCCACTTTGGTTGGAAAATGACATAAATACCTTTTTATTTAATGTTAAAGTAAAAATGACACAAACCTGAGATGTTTTACTAAAAAAAAATTTACATGGGGTTATACAATTAATATTTTTGACTATAAATAATAATTGGAAAGCTAAAACTATTTCCTACATCATAGTTGTTTTTTAATAATTTTTAGACGTTAAATAAAGTAAATTATTTATGACATCATGATGATGCAATGATGACCTCATTATTCAACGATTTGAATAAAATGGAAAGATAATGTAAATTCAAAGACCTACACATGTCCAAAACCTATTTTATGGGTGTATGTAAAACCCCTATCACCTTAACCTTGAATTATATCAATGTGGGACCTTTTAAATCCGAAAATAATTTTAAAATAAAGGAACATTTCTTTACTTTCCAAGGGTGCCTCTCCTATCCTCTTATAAAAGGCCCCCACCTCTACCTCCTTACCGGAACTTAAAAAGCCTTTGGATCAGCCAAAAACTGCCCATTTCAACTCTCCACATCCCTCTATTTATCATTGAAGCCTCACTTTGGGAAGAATCCATTCCAAGGAAGCCTTTGAGCTTAAATCAAAGAGAGTTACCCGTTTAAAGGTAGTGTTTTCTCTTGTGTTCTTATGTTTTAGTTTACTTCTCCAACCCCCTAAACTCTTATTATTATTTCATTTTGTAACAACACCAGTATCTTAAATATACTAGAATGTTGTTATGTTAAGGATTAGAGCTAAACTTACACACACCTTCGTTTAATGGTTAAAGAACATACTGTTTCTGTGGTTGGAGATTTTCTGCCTCACGAAACGATGATTGTTCAATATTCTTTTAACACCTTTAAAGGTGAACATTAAGATGTAACTGTATTTTATATGTGATATATATGGTATTTATGTTTACTATATTCTTCTATATTTTATATTTAAACCATACCTTTATTCTTTTCATGTTGTGTAAATGCGATAATTTCATTTGAGGAAATGTGGACTACCGACCCCTCAAGTGATGTGACTCGTACATGCAATACATGGAATTCATAAAGAATGAAATTAATGAAAATATGTGACCTATATAACATATATATTATACTGGAATTATAATATATATATATCATTTATTTTTAATTCCATTAATATGACAAAGAAAAAATGAAAGTAGCGTTCATGCGTACGTACGGCATACCGTCTCCATGAATGGTGCTTTTCTTTTTTAATCTACAAATGATATGGAATAGTATAAAATGAATATTTACTGGATATATATGATATTTTAATCATTAATACTATTCTGGAAATTATTTACTTATAACTACATGGGAAATCATTTTTTCAAACAAGTTCATTTTTGACTCATGTACCAAACATCAGCAAAAACGTCTGATATGAACTAACATTATTAAACAATTATTATAACATTATAATATGTGATATGAACTGAATAATAATCTCTAAAGTAGTTTCTTAGGAAATTATAAATTTACCAATGTTTATTATTCAGGAATATAAAGAAATGAACAAGACAAGTCAGACTTGAGGTAAGGGATCCTACTCCTCTCTTTCTTTTTAAGTACACTCCTTTATGTCATTCCTTTTAAATATAATCTTTCTTGTTATTGGGATGTTATTTTTTATTACTATTACTGTAATTTTTATGTTAATATGATGAGAGACCCTATTCTCTCTCATCAATCCATTATGGAAGTTTTGAGTGGCGCCGTTAGGCTGCCGAATTTTCGTAAAAGATCTAACCTCTCTCTTTCTTTTTAAGTACTCTCCTTTATGTCACTTATTTTACGCTCCACTTTGTTATGTTGGGGGATGTTATTTTATATTCCTCTTTCTGTAAACTTTATGTTAATATGATGATAGACTCTATTTTCTCTCATCAATCCATTTTGGAAGTTTTAAGTGGCGCTGTTAGGCTGCCGAGTTTTAGTAAGGTGTTTTTCATCTCACTTTTATTCCCGTGAGATTTATGCTACATTTTCCAAAATTTACTTTTAGTGGTGTATGTACTTCCCATTATTTTACTCATTTTGTAATATAATTTCATTTATGAGTATTTACATCAATGTTGTATTTTCCTTCTTTCACGGGGCGCATGCCTCGAAAGATACCCATGTCGGTAATGGAACCTTTCACCCTCCTCTTTTTAAAAGACTTCTTTTTTTATGTCTTTTAATTCACATAATATTATATTGGGATATATTCTTCTATATCCTTATTGATTTAAATTTTATGTCCATGTGATGATATACCCTTTTTATCACTCATCAACTCATTTTCTGAATTCTGTAGTGACGCCGTTAGGCTGTCAAATTTTTGGAAGGGAACTTCTTAACCCAAATTTGATTCTTTGGGATAAACTTTTACTCCTTGAATATGTCGTTCTATGAATATGTGTGAATAACCTATGATTGTTTTACACTAAATATCCACTTATATTTTGTGTATTCATTTGTCACACATAATTATGTAATTGATTTATCCTTAATCCAAGGATACCGTCTTTGTATGGGACTTCGTCTCAATCTCTTTTCATTGAGGCATATTTTGTTTTATACACAACCTTCTTTTATACGGTGTATAAACCCCTTTGACTTTTAAGTTTATTCAAAAGAATTCTTTTTTATAAGAATCGTTTACTAAACGACAAAATGGAATGTTTTTTTTGTCGTACGTATGCGACGACAACGACTTCTCCGCCGTCGCGAACATTATCTGAGTTTCGGCTTCCTCTACAAGCCATACATTTTTTAAAGAAAAATAAATACCATGTTTTACTTTTCTTTTATTTTGGTATTGAAAATGGTTTTCATAATGTTTTTATATCAATGTGTTGTATTGATATCTTGTGATTGAAATGTGGAAATGTTATGTTTCCTTTATGCATGTTTTATGTAATACGATTATGTTGTGGTTCCTGGGCATTATTATGAAGACGGGTGGTTCCGTGATAAACTAAGGGCGGGTGAGCCCAATATAGGTCTCTAATGCATTGGGTAACGCGAAGGAGTGAAACGTTAAGGTTTCTCTAAAGAGATTTAGAGAATATACTGTGGTGGGTATTCCAAACATAACCAAGAGGGTTACTCCCTACGTAATAATGTTATGAATGCCACAAGTTACCTTTATGTCTTATGATTTCTATGATTTATTCATGATTTGATGAGGTATGTTAAAGTGCCAATGTTTTATGGGTAAAGTATGATTTCATTCTTATGTATATATGAACTCATGTTTCCTTTCCATATTTTTATATCCCTTACTGAGATTTTTATGCTCATCCCATGTTTTTTTGAAATGTTTTTCACAGGTCAAGGGAAAGGTACATGATATGATGATAGTGTCAAGGAAGTGTCAAGAAAGAATCCATGTTTTATTTTAAATATGTTTCCGTTGATGGTAAAAAATGAATACTATATTTATGTAACCGCTTTGTTTAAATGTGGAATGTAATGCATGTTTTATGATCTAATTCTATAAAACTCTAAACTTGAAAAGATCCTCAATGTGTAATCTTGTAATAACTAAATATTAAGTAAGGTTTAAGGCTGAGGCCTTATAGTTGGTATCATAGGTTGGTTTAGACAACTTTAGGGATTAGGAGTTTTTGTTAGACACATGATTAGTCCCTATATCTATTATTTCAGTTAAATCCTTGTTTTATAACTTTTTTCAGGTCAAGAAAAGTTAGTTATGAATGGAAGGATAAGGATCTAAAACGACATTCCTATCTCTTCCTGATGACATGCTTGCAATAATTATTGCAAAGTCATGTTTCGATGATTGTGAAACTTTTTCTAGAATACAACTCACTTGCAAGCAGTTGTTTGAGATATCAAACACCTCCACTATACCTCGTTATCATCGTGGATCATGGGTTGTTTTTAGACAAATACTATTTTCAAAATATTCTCATATTTTAAAGAAAGGTAAATATTATCAAGGTATTTTCAAATATTTTACCTTATCACAAGAATTTGAAGCATATTATGATTTTAAAAATGGTGCTGAGGAAGGATACCCTTACTAAACCTATTTATATTTGATTTTAAAATATAGTCTCTCAGCACATACTTATGGTATTTTAAAAGGACCAATAATAGAATGTTTCAACTCAAATTCTGTCCGACTATTTTATAGAAATCATGTTTTATCAGATGTTTTCAAATTATATGTCATACATGATTATTTTCCAAAACTGTTTTTCTGTGAACACCCATATGACCCATGTTGTACAGGGTGTATTTGGATGGAGGAAGCAAATGATTTTCAAGGATCTCTAAATCATTGTTGTAATGCATGGGACTTCTACTTACGTGAGCAAGATGACGATGAAACTGAGTGGACTCCATGATCAAGGTATGATGTTGTTCATTTTGGGAATCATTTTATTTTATCTTATGGTGGTGAAATAAGACCTCAAGAATTAAGATGTTGAGATCGTATCAAATTTGGATGAAAATGAGAGATATAAGGAAACTATTGAGGATAAAACATGTTAGGGTTATTTTTGGAGTTTTATAAAAAGGACAGCACGCAGTCCGTGTGACAACCGGGTCCCAGTGACAGCACAGACACCCCGCCTTAACAAGGTCGTCGGGTCCTGGCCTACCAGGTACCACCAGTTGCCCCCGCAGACACGTGGGGCCCACCCCAGGGTCCACCCACATGCCTGAACGGGTCATCTGACTAATGATAGTCCCCACAGGCCAACACATGTCCTTTCCAGTGTGCTTTGTCCTCACTCACACACATCCTGGTAAACTTCCCAGAAGGTCACCCATCCTGATCACTACTCCAGGCCAAGCACGCTTAATTATGGAGTTCTAATCAGGTAGGCTCCCGAAAAGGAAGGTGCACCTTGTTGACATGAGTCATATCATTTAGTCATTTAACCCTTTATCATTTGGGGATGTTACAATCACCCCCCCTTTAGAGCACAACACCCTCGTTGTGGGCCCTACATCTCAACCCAGGCAGTGCACCGCGCACTTAAGGCTGGGTTCCTGCTCTGATACCAAATGTGACAACCGGGTCCCAGTGACAGCACAGACACCCCGCCTTAACAAGGTCGTCGGGTCTTGGCCTACCAGGTACCACCAGTTGCCCCCGTAGACACGTGGGGCCCACCCCAGGGTCCACCCACATGCCTGAACGGGTCATCTGACTAATGATAGTCCCCACAGGCCAACACATGTCCTTTTCAGTGTGCTTTGTCCTCACTCACAGACATCCTGGGAAACTTCCCAGAAGGTCACCCATCCTGATCACTACTCCAGGCCAAGCACACTTAACTGTGGAGTTCTAATCAGGTAGGCTCCCGAAAAAGAAGGTGCACCTTGTTGACATGAGTCATATCATTTAGTCATTTAACCCTTTATCATTTGGGGATGTTACAGTCCGTGTGACAACCCGTCGCGTCGGACAAAGCTGCGGGAATCGAACCCACAACCAAAGTGCGACTGGTATTTATCTCCTACGACTGGACTACGTGAATTCCCTGGTTAGTTTTACTGATTCATTTTAGTTAGATGATTTTATGAATTAAGAGTAAGTTGATTTTGGGTTATCTAGGGAAATTTCTTAACCTATCATGGAGGATATGTGATTAGGTTAATTACTTTTCAATATGAGACATTAAGAGAAACTGATGTTGTTTGGAGATAAATGTTACGATTTAACATGGAAGACTATGTGGCTAAATCCTTCAAATATTTGGGATTCAATCTTAGTTTGGTTTACTTTGAAGAATTTTATGCACAAATTGTTTATCTAATGGTCCTCGTTGAACTTTGGGTTTTGTTGGACAAATTTTGGAGATTAAGAGTAGATTTTCTTTTTATAAAGGGTTATCCTTTTCTGGATTATCTGATCTTGTACTAACCTTTTTGTTTTTGGTTTTGGTTAAAGTCTAAAGACATGGGAAGTATATAGTTCTCTTTTGTGGATTGAGTGATTCTCTAGAAGTTGATTACAGTACTCTTAATGTGAACAAGTCTTCCTAAATACTCGCCTTTTGGAGAAAATATGAGTTTGTGTAAGGAATCTAATAAAAGTTGAAAGTCAACATGATAAGTGATTATGTTTCCTTATGAATAAATTCCTCAATAAAAAGTAACTTAAAACAAAAATGTTGTCTATTAACTTTTCTTACTGGGGAATCGAATGCCATTTAACCCATCACAAGTTTGTGATTTTCTTGTGGTTAACTTTCTCCTAAACAAGTTTTCTATCACTCTCCATCAGAACATGGCCCTTTGTTTTCTCCTCCATGTCCATGTTTTCCTACATGTAATCCTAGTATGGGTTAACTCGGATGACCTTTGTACTTATCTTCCTTTATTTTAAAGTGATTGTTTTACCGACTCTTGTTCCGATGTGGGACTTTCAAGGATGTTTCCAAGCTCAATTTTAAAATTGCGAGGATGCAATTCTCAAAAGGGGGGAAAGATGTAACACCCCAGGTAAATAAAGAATATGAAATTTTTATATTTATCCATATTTGTGAATAAAATATTAATATGAATTTAAAGGGGATGTAATGCTCGATGGTGTACCCAATATGCAACAACGAGTTTCTTGGGAATCTTGCATTGCACTCTAATAATAAAATAATATTATTTTAAATAGTAGTTAACGCCTAGCTGTTCTAATGGCGGGAATGAGCAGAACTAACTACAAAATGATTATATATGTTTGTCAAATATTTTCACTTCTTACAATAAATGTTATAGGATTAAAAATGCGAATGAATCCAATTTTAAGCGTAAACATTCTAATATTCTTCCAAAGGTCGATTAACCGCCTTTTGATGGCGAACCACTTTTAAATCCACTTTTTGAAAATTTTATGTGTTATATTTGACAAAATAAAATTCTTATTTAGAATCAGGACATCAAAATTTACTTTGTGTAAATATTTGGTATTTTTCCGAAAAAGATCAATTTTTAATGAATAGTAAAAAATGTTGTATTTTAATTCAGAAACTCTTTTTAATATAATTTATTTATATGATTAGATTATCTTTTGATTTTTTTTTAAAGTTAAATTATAATATATTTTTACCATTTAATCCAATAGTGGTCATTGGAATTAATTTCACTTTGAAATTGGACTTAAAATAGTGTCAATATTTTGATACTTATTGTTTCATAAAAACACGCTATTTGCTCTGACATCGGGAATTAATTATTAAATTAAATAATGAAACTTATATGTTTTTAATTTTTTAAAATAGACATTATTTTTGAATTCGTAATATCAAATATAGCTTAGGGTGAAGTTTTGGTTTTTTTCTGGAAAACTTCAATTTTTGATGAATAGTGAAACCACTAAGTGGTACTTAAGAAACTGATTTTCCGTTTAAATGAAATTTTACCACCTCTGTGTTTTGAATTTCAAAAATCCGACATACATGGTTTTCATTAAGAAGTAAAATGTGGTTCAATGGGATTATAATAATTTTTTGGTGAATAGTAACTTATTAAGTTTTAAATCGCGATTAGAGGTAATTAGTTTAGTTTAAGGTAAGAATAATGTTTTAATAAACTGAAATGACCTGGACACGTGTCCTACCCTCATTGGATGAGTCATGGTCGACCAAGAAAATCCATGGGTCAACTTGGGGACCCCATGGAGCAACTTTGGTTGGAAAATGACATAAATACATTTTTATTTAATGCTAAAGTAAAAATGACACAAACATGAGATGTTTTACTAAAACAATTTTTACATGGTGTTATACAAGTCATATTTTTTACTATAAATAGTAATTGGAAATATAAAAAGATTTCCTGCATCATAGTATTTTTTTTATAATTTTTATACATTAAATGAAGTAAATTATTTATGACATCATGATGATGCAACGATGACCTCATTATTCAACAATTTAAATAAGATGGAAAGATAATGTAACTTATAAGACCTAAACATGTCCAAAACCTATTTTATGGGTGTATTTAAAACCCTTATCACCTTATACTCTAATTAATCAATGTGAGACCTTTTAAATCCGAAACTCAGTTTAAAATAAAGGAACGGTTCTTTACTTTCCAAGGGTGTCCCTCCTCTCCTCTTATAAAAGGCCCCCACCTCTACCTCCTTACCCACACTTCCAAAGCCTTTGGCTCGGCCAAACCCTACCCATTTCATCTCTCCACATCCCTCTATTAATCATTGAAGCCTCACTTTGTGCATAATCCTTTCCAAGTAAGCCTTTGAGCTTAAATCAAAGAGAGTTACCCGTTTTAAAGGTAGTGTTTTCTCTTATGTTCTTATGTTTTATTTTGCTTCTCCAACCCCCTAAACTCTTTTTATTATTTCATTTTGTAACAAAAACAGTATCTTAAATATACTATTATGTTGTTATGTTAAGTATTATAGCTACACTTACACACACCTTTGTCTAATGGTTAAAGAACATTCTGTTTCTGTGGTTGGTGATTTTCTGCCTCACGAAACGATGATTGTTCAATATTCTTTTAACACCTTTAAAGGAGGCCATTAATATGTCACTGTATTTTATATATGATATATATGGTATTTATTATTACTATATCCTTCTGTATTTTATATTTAAATCATACCTTATTCTTTTCATGTTGTGTAAATGCGATAATTTCATATGAGGAAGTGTGGACTACCGCCCCCTCAAGTGATGTGACTCGTACATGCAATACATGGAATGGATAAAGAATCAAATTAATGAACACATGTGACCTATATAACATATATATTATACTGGAATTATAATATATATATATCATTTATTTTTAATTCCATTAATATGACAAAGAAAAAATGAAAGTAGCGTTCATGCGTACGTACGGCCTACCGTCTCCATGAATGGTGCTTTTTGTTTTTTATCTCCAAATGATATGGAATAGTATAAAATGAATATGTACTGGATATATATGTTATTTTAATCATTAATACTATTCTGGAAATTATTTACTTATAACTACATGGGCAATCATTTTTTCAAACATGTTCATTTTTGACTCATGTACCAAACATCGACAAAAACTTCTAATATGAACTAACATTATTAAAAAATTATTATAACATTATAATATGTGATATGAACTGAATAATAATCTCTAAAGGATTTCCTTAGGAAATTATAAATTGACCAAATTTTATTATTCTGTAATATAAAGAAACGAACAAGACAAGTCGGACTTGAGGTAAGGGATCCTACTCCTCTCTTCCTTTTTAAGTACACTCTTTTATGTCATTCCTTTTAAAGATCATATTTCTTGTTATTGGGATGTTCTTTTATATTAAAATTACTGTAATTTTTATGTTAATATGATGAGAGACCCTATTCTCTCTCATCAATCCATTATGGAAGTTTTGAGTGGCGCCGTTAGGCTGCCGAATTTTCCTAAGAGATCGAACCTCTCTCTTTCTTTTTAAGTACTCTCCTTTATGTCACTTCTTTTAAGCTCATATTTGTTATGTTGGGGGATGTTATTTTATATTCCTCTTTCTGTAAACTTTATGTTAATATGATGAGAGACTGTATTTTCTCTGATCAATCCATTTTGGAAGTTTTAAGTGGCACCGTTCGGCTGCCGAGTTTTCGTAAGGGATTTTTTATCTCACTTTTATTCCCGTGATATTTGTGCTACATTTTCCACAATTTCCATTGAGTGGTCTATGTAATACCCATTATTTTACTCATTGTGTAATATACTTTCATTTATGAGTATTTACATCAATGTTGTATTGTCCTTATTTCACGGGGTGCATGTCTCGAAAGATACCCATGTCGGTAAGGGAACCTTTCACCCTCCTCTTTTTAAAAGAATTATTTTGTTATGTCTTTTAATTCACATAATATTATGTTGGGATATGTTCTTCTATATCCTTATTTATTTAAATTTTATGTTCATGTGATGAGATACCTTTTATCTCTCATCAACTCATTTTCTGAATTTTGTAGTGACGCTGTTAGGCTGTCAAATTTTTGCAAGAGAACTTCTTAACCCAAATTTGATTCTTTGGGATAAACTTGTACTCCTTGAATATGTCATTCTATGAATATGTGTGAATAAACTCTGATTGTTTTACACATAATATCCACTTATATTTCATGTATTCATTTTTCACACATAATTATGTAATTGATTTATCCTTAATCCAAGGATACCGTCTTTGTATGGGACTTCATCTCAATATCCTTTCATTGAGGCATGTTTTGTTTTACACACAACCTTATTTTATACGGTGTATAAACCCCTTTTACTTTTATGTTTATTCAAAAGGAGTCTTTTTTTATAAGAAGCTTTTACTAAATGACAAAAGGGAATGTTTTTTTTCGTATGTATGCAACGACAACGACTTCTCCGCCGTCGTGACCATTATTTTAGTTTCGGCTTCCTCTACAAGCCATACTTTTTTTAAAGAAAAATAAATACCATGTTTTACTTTTCTTTTATTTTGGTATTGAAAATGGTTTTCATAATGTTTTTATATCAATGTGTTTTATTGATATCTTGTGATTGAAAGGTGGAAATGTTCTGTTTCCTTTATGCGTGTTTTATGTAATACGATTATGTTGTGGTTTTTGGGCATTATTATGAATATGGGTGGTTCTGTGATAAACTAAGGGCGGGTGAGCCTGATATAGCTCTCCAATTCATTGGGTAACACGAAGGAGTAAAACTTTAAGGTTTCTCCGAAGAGATTTAGGGAATATACTGTGGTGGGTATTCCAAACGTAACCAAGAGGGTTACTCCCTACGTAAGAATGTTATGAATGCATCAAGTTACCTTTATGTCTTATTATTTATATGATTTATTCATTATTTGATGAGGTATGCTAAAGTGTCAATGTTTTATGGGTAAATTATGATTTCATTCTTATGTATATATGAACTCATGTTTCCTTTCCATATTTTTATATCCCTAACTGAGAATTTTAGGCTCATCCCACATTTTTTTGAAATGTTTTTCACAGGTCAAGGGAAAGGTACATGATATGATGATAGTGTCAAGGAAGTGTCAAGAAAGAATCCATGTTTTATTTTAAATATGTTTCTATTGATGGGAAAAAATGAATACTATATTTATGTAACCACTTTATTTAAATGGGGAATGTAATGCAAGTTTTATGATCTAATTCTCTAAAACTCTAAACTTGAAAATATCCTCAATGTGTAATCTTGTAATAACTCAAGATTAAGTAAGGTTTAAGGCTGTGGCCTTATAAAAAGTCTTAGGTTCATTAATATAAACCAATTCCTCATGACTTCTTTTTTGGCGAGAATATTTAACATGCATTAGAGAAATTCAAAAATATTTGTGATTAGAAAATAGTAATAAAATCATTATAGTATCATGTGGTTCTACTAATTAAAAGGTTTATTCAAAGTTAAATCTATCAATATGGTAATATACCATGAAAACTATCCTTTCCTTATGCCGTGAGAAACTGTCTTATTTATTTTAATTATGAAATACCACTTAGTACTAATGAAATATTTATTCTCTATTCTTTGAAACAACTCATAATTTAAGGTCTTCTCTATTTAATTAAGTTACTCATTCATAGTTTCAATCAATTATTTATGTTTAATTCCCTCTAAAATATTTTGGGGATTAACTTCAGGGATAAGATAAATTCCCCATTATTATCCTTACTTTTGTT
This sequence comes from Viscum album, assembly GCA_963277665.1. Taxonomy (NCBI): domain Eukaryota; kingdom Viridiplantae; phylum Streptophyta; class Magnoliopsida; order Santalales; family Viscaceae; genus Viscum; species Viscum album. The sequence goes on along the minus strand of OY728123.1, from coordinate 90,671,059 downwards.
TGGATAGGTGCATCTTATTGGAAAATTGTATTCTTAGATACAACATGTAACTTTAGTTTTTAATTCTACCACCTATCATCCCCAACTTATTCTTCATCAATGGTCACATATGAGTCAATATTATCCACAATTTTCTCATTTTTAGCCTATTTTGGAATATGTTTTTCGGGAATATGCCTATTTCTATCTCCAATGGTTTAATATTAATTATTAATAAACTAATATTTTTGTGATTATTTCCAATAATATTGATATATAAATACTCTATCAAAATTTGTTGATGTTTCCCCTATAATTTATACCCATTACCATTAGAAAGTTATCCCAAAAGGTTGCTTCTAAAAACCTTTCATTAAACATTCTCAAATTTATATTATTTATATTCATGTGACAAGGGCTTGTAAATACATTTAGGTATTTTAAATTTTTATTTTGATGTTACCAAATTTTATATAGAGTATTATATGTCTCATGTATCAATAATCACCTATTTTGAATGATCACTACAATTCACATAACTTATCTTTAAAAAATATTAAAGCATTATTTTAGTTTACATAGATCTTCTCATGTCCATAATTATCCTGCTTTTCCTCTTAGCCACACCATTTTTTTGGAGTGTATGATCTGTGATATTGATGCTTTATTCCTTGATTTTATATATGGATCTCAAAATCATTTGATGCGCTATCCTTTAAATTATAAAATATCACTTTCGTATCATATGGAACAAGTTATTTCTAAAATTGTCTTCCAAATTCATAAAAAATATGAAGTTCCCTTGATTTATCCTTCATAAAGAGAATATTAGTCATCTGGGTATAATCATAAATTAAAGTATGAAAATAAAGATCACTCTTGTTTGACTTGTTCATCATAGGATCTAACACATTTTAATATGTAAGTTACAATACTCTAGTAGATTTACTATAGACTTTCTTGTGTTTTCCTTACATCAACATCCCATTTAGGCGTGTTTCAAAAATTGTTTTTTTTATCCCTATCATGTTTGGAAATATTGATGATGTTTTTAAAGATAATATAGGCATGTATTATATGGTATATATCATTCTCATCCTTGGTACTCAAATAACTTGAATTGTATGGGTACCAAATCCGAAACTAGTTCCCACTTATTTAATCACATATAGTAATGAATTTTTCATCCATTGAATCTATGATTATATAAGAGTTCTTCTAAAAAATGACATTAATTCCCTTATCACATAAAGTTTTAACATAAATCAAGTTTTGTTTTACCCTTTTATAAAAAACCATTCCATTATATTCCTTTCAACACAATTTCAAAAGTTACTACACCTTTATTCTTTAATGAACTATGATTAATGAATGTAATATATCATAATTTAGGTTTTTTAATTAGTATCATGATTTTTGTGTCCCAGATAATATTGGAAGAATACCCAATATCTAAGACATATGTTCTTCCATGCCTATTTTATTTCAGTGACACACATAATATTTTTCTCTTTATATTTTTATTTTATACTTCTTTCCAATTTTTTTAAGGAGAAATATCAAAGGTGATTTTCAATACAATTATCTGTATAGTGCCACTGTCTCTAACACATTTGAAAATATTACTTTAAACTTTCAAAACTCTCCTGAGTTGGTAGAACAGGAAATTTAGTTTATAAAATTTCTCTTTATGGACGCAATAATTTTCACTTCAGAGATTCCACCCCTTGATTTGCGCATTCTTCATGGTAATAAAATGTTGTACAAAAATTCATATGATTTGTGGATGAAAATACCACAACAACAAAAATGACCTTTAAATTAATATTTTTTTATTAAAGATACAATTCCCATGGAAAAATTATATTCTAGATTAATTCCTTTTTTAGATCTACCTTGATTTGTTTGGTTACTGAATGAGGTTGATTTTTATTGAATTATTATTTTATCACTAGATGTAAATGAGAGTTATTCATAATTTTTTCTCTATATAATTGTATAAAATTTTAAATAGGACTAGAATTGTTAGGAAAATAATCTTCAACTTATTTAGGAGTTTTAGGTATAGGGTTAACCTGAATTGATGCATTATAAATATTATCTATTATATATGATTTATCCTTAACATAAGTAGTTTTTAACGTATTATTTCAAACTTTTTAACTCTTATTCAACTTTAAAGAGTTTGTATTTAATATTTATCATTTATTATTTTTCAATATGATTTTTCCATTAATCTCATTATTGATATTTTTATAATATTCTTCCTTTATCTGGGATTTCATAATCTCTTCAGTTAGTTCAGACACTCTTTTGAGGGATTATTCATTTGATTCAATTTTCTTCCTGTCATCTTTATTAATGTTTTATCTTCCATTCTCAGCATGGTATTTTTTTAAAATAAGTTCTTAATTTATATATTAGTATTTTTTATACATATTATTATTCACTAAATTTACTTTTACTTCATAAAGACATTTCACCCCCTTCAACTTGTTCCATGACGTTTGTTATTTTCTCAACTTCTCTATCCTCTAACCAGCTGATATAGGAAGTCTGTTCCATTTCCGATTTACTCATCAAATTTATTCTCTTTTCTTCTTATGAATCTCTTATTCCTATAATCCAACTTTTCTAATGTTTTAGAGATTTACCCCCATATATTCTTTTGATATTTATATTCATTATCATCAATATCAATATCAAAATTATTATTCTTTTGAAAGTTGACCAAAAAGTGTTTAATATCTCCATATCTGAGGCATTTAAAATCTGGTTTCCCTCTGTGTTTCCCCTTACCTTTTTTTAAATCTCTTTATATAATTTACACGATTATCTAGTTCTCATCGTTTATAATAATATCATCAACATCACCAAATTGTTTAGACTCTTCTTTTTGTTTTCTTCAGATTTCTCATAGCTTCAAAATCGGTGTAATATTTCACTTTTTTCTTAAAATTAGGTGTCTTTATAATTTCATAGGTACGAGGATATTTTTCAACTCATATAATTAATGATCATTCTTTTCTTAAAGGGAATATATATTTTTATAAAATTGGTGGAGATTATTCCTCATGAGTTTCTTCGAAAAGAAAAGGAATCCTATTCATTTTTAACAAAGTCTCTATTATTTTTCACCAAATAAAGTATTCTTAATCACTACCTCATTTTCTTTGTTGAAGTAATATCAATTTATTCCCACTCAACCATTTTTATATCTTCAATACTACTTATCAAAATTTGTATCTTTTCTTCTTTCACATTGAATTTTCCTTCCTGAATACTTCCAAGTATTTCTAAAATTTATTATATATTTTGTAATCCCATCACATTAGTAAGTACCTTCTTAGAGAGAGACATAAAAAAGTGAATTACTTGATTTTACATCAAGTTAAAGTTCATTTTATCATCAAATTTATTTTTCTAACCTCTTTGAATCAGTTTAAATATAACTATGGATGCATTAATAAAATCACTACCCAATGATAGTAAATATTGTGACATTATAGTTTTATATACATGAAACTTTATTCAATAAAATGTGGGAAACCTTGTACTATTAAAGTAGTTGATGTTTTTTATCCTTTACAAACAGATAATTTAATGGAATAAACCTTCAACTTTTATACTAATTAAATGTCTTAGTTTGTTAAATTGCTACTCTAAGAGGGGGTAAATTAGTGTAGCCTAACTTTTATAATTCCATTTTTGAAATAAACCATTGTATATAGTTAAGATATAACCCTCTCAAGTATAAATATCAACCTCACCTTAGTGAAATGAATGATATTGAAGAACAAGGAGCACACAATGTTTTAAATTTATCATCCTTAGTATGAGATTCTATTCCTAACAGTTTCAGGATGTTATCTATCACATGCTGTAGATTTTACACTAATATCTTGTTATTAGTACAAGAGGTTTTTTCTGTAATTATCCTGAAACATGTGATTCATATCAACTACACTACCTCTTAAAGGTTCCATTTTATACTGAAATTTATAATTAAAATCAATCATTTCAAGTTGACTGTGTTCTTGTTTTGGATTCACATTTCTTCTACAATAGATAAGAGATCAAAATATTTTAACTAGAAATATAATATAAAAAACATGTATCTCAGAGTTTTAAGAATAAAAACCTCAAAATATACCCGATGAATAAATATTTAAGAACTATGTCTACTCAACTAGTAAAATGAACAACCCATTGATTATATGATTCTTCTTCATTTCTAAGACTAAAAAAATATAAGATCAAGAAAAATAGTTTTTTAAATATCTCTCACAACAACATATTAAGGAATATCTTTTACTTTTTTTATTCTCCCATAATTAGTATCAAACAATTTCAATCCTATAGTATTTACCATGTCTCTCATTTTCAATTTAAAATATATTTTACTTCCTTATAAATATTTTTTATCTATTTGATATTTCTTTTTCATGTACAAATAATTGTATTAATATATCTATTTTATTCATCTTACCTAAAATAAAATACTCTAGTTTTCATCAGGCATGAAATATTAATGTCAAATGATCACCTAATGATTTTTATTCATCCATGATATCATGGAATTTTCTCATAAATTAAAACATGGTAGCTAGTTACCGGCATTACTTTTCTCAATGATTTTCCACAATAACAGTTTACATTTTATCCTTCTTGAACTGGATTCTTTGATGTTAATTAAAAAAAATAAAAAGAAACTCATCAATGATCAAAAAAATTAATAAAAATAATTTAATATTCTATTTTCATAAATACCAAGTAAACCTACACTCATAAAACACATGTTATTTTGCAAATACATCGTCAAATAACTCATACTGTTAAAAGAAACATATGTTATTTCCCAACATGATTGATATGTTCTTTAGGAACTGAATAACCTCAATTCCTTATACCATTTAATATCTACATTATTATTAAAAACCAACTGAGTTTCTTTTTTGAGTTCTTATTATATTGGTGTTCTCATGGTTAATCTTTTTATTCATGTTCAAATAATTATAAAATATTAAAACTTATTAAATATTAAATTATAAATTATATTTTATTCAATGGGAAACTTACTTGGAATCAGCTAGTTTATATTTACATAGGTATAACAAATTATATAATTTTAAATATTTTATAAATTTTTTAAAAACCACAGGTCAAAAACTATACATAATTCAAACATGGTATCATAGAATATTTATACAAGGGATACTTAAATTCCATACATGTAGATAGAGTAATATTATATTACTTGAATGTTATAAACTTATGTCACTGAAGTATTACACGGAACAAAATATTTTACAATAGAATTATAAATTTATAATCTTGTAATAAAAGTATTATATTGGTTCTCCTTTATGTATTATGATTAAATTCATATAACCAAAACACAAAGTCTTATGATACTTTTTTAAAAGTCACATGAAAAGTAAATATATGTATATATATATATATTTACATATTAATTCAAAATAAAAAATGAAAAAATTTAAACCACTTCAACAACATCTCAATCATTAAAAATAAAATGATATATAATTTAAAAACATGGTTTGAAATAAATACAATAATTAGAAATACTTTAATCTACATGGTTCTTTAGAGGATTTTAGATAGAATGTCCATATCAAGTGTATGTATCAAGGTGGAATCATTATGTTTGGTTGTTTAAGGTTTATGTAGTAGGAAATTCTTATGTTGGGGGAACCAATATTCAATTTTTTCGTCAAGTCGTTATGGTGTGTGGGAATCAGTTGTTTCAATTTACATTGCTCGAGTGTTTTACCAAAAAAATAAATAATCAGATTAAGAATAATCACTATGTTCTGGGAATTTTATTAGATGGTCGGTTAGTTTTGATTGAAAAAATAGCTCTAGGATGGGATCTGTTATTTTGTTAGGGTTGTAACATCCTAGTATTTCCATATAGGTAATTCTAGTATAATTTTGATTATACAACTTGTATTTTTGGATTATTTTAGTTGTTATAGTTGGTAATATTAGATGAGAGTTTGTTTTCAAGGTGTTATCCAAGGTGAAGTATTTGTTAATTGATTATATATACCATAAGCAAACCATTGGTATTGTATTTGGTACCCAATAGGTATAAGAAGTTTTTAGGTTTCCACTAAATATATAATTTTTAGACATGAATCCTAGGGTAGTTACCTAGTGATCTCTTGGGTATCCAGTGGATGGTGGTTTGATAACTGATGGTTTCTTAAGAAATTTTTTAAATTTCATTTAAATAATATTATAAAATTTAAATGAAATGAGACATTCCCTCATTTCCTATGAGGTAAATCTTCACAAGATCCTCCATCTCCTTCATATTCTATTCTGTATTAAGGGGGAGATCTTATTTGTTTATAAACTAATCATCATTCCATCTGTCATAGGGAGTCACTACATGTATTCTAGGGATTCATATTTTGTAAATTATGAAACCCTCCAATAATTTCATTATTTATCATCGATTATAAAAAAATTGTATTTTCATCATTTTTTGAGGTTTCCTTAGGTTGGAAATAAACCAGCATATGCTAATTGATTTCCATGCCACTACAACATCCATTTAGGTGGACCCAAATTTTCATTCACCATAAAATGTGTGTTTCTGGGATTTTTTATGATGGGAGTAGGATGATAGGTGATATGAGATCATGATAAAAAAATATTGGTTTCCATGGATTTTAGGGTTTTCTTGGGTTCATCTTTGGGTGTGTAGGGATTAGGGGAATATAGGGTAGCATATTGGGTGTCACTAATAGAGATTGTACTTGATTAATATGGGTTCACAATCTGGGATTTGGAAAAAAAAATTCTTTTTTAGGTTATGTGATGGGTAGTGAGCTTGGTAAGGATTTTAGGTGGGGACTACGAGCTATGATTTCAATTGTTTAGTAACAAGAGACATGAGAGGTGGATGAGATTTAATTAGAAGGGGGTAAATATATTTTCTTGGTTTATTGATGGTTTGGAATTTCATATATGAATAATAGGTGTACTCAAGGTGAAATATGAGCATTTTTTCAATGCATAATACATCAATTTAGTGTTTTTTATAAGTTTTTTAGATGATTTAATCTATATATTTAGGTCTTGGGGATTAATTTCTTATCAATAATAGAAAACTATGTTAATGGGTAATAAATTTTAGGGAATGTGATGTTGTGGTTTTATCATATCACATTCATTGGTTATTGGTGATTTGTATTCATTATAGATACTCTTGGTGATGATGGTATAAGATGTATGGATATTTGGTATTTCATTATCACAGACATAGATCATTGGTTATGTTACTCACCAAATATGGACCAAGCATAACATAAATGTATATTACATAATTTTACATGATTATTCAATTTATATCATAATAAATAACACAAGATAACCTATAGGTTCAGTGAATTTTGATATTATATACATAAAAAAATTATTTTCAAAATATTTGTTAACATCTTCCACAAATAATCTTCTAACATGATACCCTTTTAGAAACATCTTACATAATACTCTTTTTAATTATCCGAGGAATGGGAACACAATAATGGGTGATCTTAAAAGATCACTAAGGGGCAAAAAAATAGATATGAATCGAAAATCAAAAGCATAAAAAGAGGAATATCTAGGTATAAGAATATAATCAAGGTATATAAACATTAAATAAGAAAATCGTACCCCATGAAACATGGATTAAAAATAATGAATAATGAAATATATATTTTATCCAATCATGTGAAATGAGGTACATGAAAGTGGAATTTATATATAAGCATATAAATTCATTTCTTATGTCAACAATCACTACTAATCCCATCATCACATAGTGGATATATCACCTTATAGGTTTGCGTGCACTCACCATTTCCATAATCATATAGTAAAAAGTACTTATGGGTTTAGATTTAATCCACATTCCCATAATCATAGTTGATAGATTCCCTTAGGGGTTTGGATTCAGTCATTATTCTGATAAATATTGTAGATAGCATCCCTTGGAATTTTTGGTTCACTCCCAATTCCCGTAAATGTTATCTCATGACATAAAACTCTTTACTCAATTCATTATAGGAATATATAATTTCATGTTTTCTATTAATATAATAAAAACCAATACCTATGTGTGCCGCATGGAATTTTTTTAATTCCATCATATATTAATTTACCCATGTGAAAGAATCAGGTTTCATGAAAACATCCATAACATATAATAAAAATCCATCCAGATAAAGAGGGTTGATGATATCATTAGAATATATTTAAAGTGAAGCATAAGAAACATTAAAGGATATTGAAATATATGAAAACACTTTATACTAACATTATAAAATTAAATTGAAAAAAATAAGAATTTTTTTTTCATTTTGATAACCTCTATTTTGAAAGGAAATAATTTATAAAATAATAGTTTTAGAAAAATAATTAAAAATTAAATTAAAAATATAATGGAAAACCATGAAAATTTTGAAAGGAATCATTGTAATGAATGCTGAGGAAAATTATGTGATAAAATGATCATGAAGAAAATGTTAAATACATTAATTTCATAATTTTGTAATTGAATTCAATGTTAATAAAAAATTACCTTAATAAATCATTAAATTAGGGATAAATATAAAAGATAGAAATGGACATGGAGGAGAAAGATTAACAGTTTAAAAATAGAGATAATGTTAGATCCACTTACATGTATCCTTTCGATTGAATTGTGATCCAAAGGGTAGTAAAATTAATATATTCCCTATAAACACTATAAATAAATATAAAAGAATAAAACAATTGGTATTTTAGAGAGATATAATAAAAAATTTCCCTTGATTAAAAATTAATCCTAGAAAATCATGATTTAAAGGTGAGATCAGAGATATTACCCTTATAGATTTGGTGATATTTGAAAGAAAAGAACATGAATGAAAAAAAACCAAAGGTGGATTTGAAAATAAATTTAATTGACTAAAAATATGATAAAATAGATATATGGGTAAATATTTGAAACATAAAAAGGAAACAAGTGGTGAATATAGAGTATATCATAAGGGAAAGAAACTTAGACAGGTAGCCCTTACCTTAAATTTATACATGATTGTACATGCTCTAAGTCCATATATAATAAATTTAGGTTTATTATTAATACTTATTAGAAACATATTCCTATTTATTTTAAATAATATCATTGATAGATAATTCCTAATTACCCCCATATTAATTGTATATTTTTAAAATTAATATTTGGTTCATAATTGTTCCATTTTTCAACACATTCTTCAATTTTTTTCTTTTTTACCGCATTGAATGACCACAGATTCATGAACCATAAAATTATAAAAAATATTTAGTTAATGTTTTTGATATTTTTTTAGATTCATATGTTCATTTTACATAATTTATGAGGAAATTTTGAATTTAATTCTAAAACAACTCCTTTTTTCTGAGTATTGAATAAAAAAATAATTGAATTTTTTAGTGAATATAAATAGTCCTGTTACAATTATAGAGTATTGAGATCAACACAAATTAATAATTATTAAAATATATTACTTATATTAATGTTTCATTTTTCATTCATGAATTGAACAACATAATAATATTTATACAACTGATAAAATTGGAAAAAACAAAAACACATTACAACAACTGAATGAGTATGAAATGTTATTGTATAGAAATAATATCACATTGATAGAATCTTATTATTTTAGAAACATTTTATTAAAGTGATAATTTATATTTGAGAATATTTTTATAAATAAGATAAATAATAATGATTATAGAGAGGTTAACGGTTACGTTTAAGACATGAATCATCTCTTAAAGAGCCTATTAGAAATGAGTTATTTGGATTGATTCTGGGTAGAGATTCAAAAATGTGTGATAATATTTTTAATTAGATAAAGGGATAATGTAGAAACTAATGTAAAGGTTTTATTTCTGGTGGTTAGATGAGGAGTCCTTTCATAAGCGAGTTTGAGTGGAATTTTTATAAATACTCATTCTTTAATGATTAAGGAAAATAAATTCTCATGGCATGAAATCAAAAGTGAAAAAATCATTAAGATAGGATAAGGGGAGGGTGATAATTCCCCCATCAACAAATTTTGAGAAAATGGTTTTAGATATTATAGTACATTACCCTAAAAATTAACATTTTCACCTCATTTTACCCTTTATCGTAGTAACTCACTTTTTTACTTTAGTAAATTTATTTTTGGCATAAAAATAAAATTCAACAAGTTACCTAATTTTTTAATTTTAATTATAAATAATAAATTAATATTATTGGATTCAATTTCTAATAGTTAAAATAATAAATTTTCTTTAAGAACACATAACACATAATTGCTTTTTTAGATAAATTTATTTTTAAGAATAAAAGTTAATTTAATCTTATTTTCTTGCAAGTAATAATCATTATAGAGTTATTAAATTATTATTTTTACCAATATAAAAGAAATAATTTTTATTAAAATCGTTCTATAGCATTAAATATTTTAATTTACTAAAATAAAAATATAAAAAGTATATAAATAATATTTAAAAAATGTGTTTTTAACATTAAATGATTCTATCATTATTACAAAATAATTAATAATGAATTAATGAATGTTTATTAATTTCTTTTAATATTTATTAAAAATATATTTAATTAAATTTCAAACTATAAATATGAGAAAATAACCTTTTTAACTATAAACATATAATATATATTATTAAAATTGTTTTTTAATTATTATTTTTACTTTACCATTAATAATTAAATTAATATTCATTATACTTAATTAATTATTTCCTGGATTTTCTTAATTTATGTTACTAATAATTCAATAGATTTTATCAATATTTTTTATTGATATCATTCTTTCAATGTAATAAATTTAATAAAAATATGTAATTTATAAAAACTGTTTCATTAGAATTAGTTGTATTTTCCCAACTAAATTGGTATATTTTAAATAAATTAATAAATAATTTATTTTATTTATCATACTTATAATAAATACTTTTATCACCAAAATAATTATTATTTATATAAACTATATGAAGTTAATTTGAAACTGGTAGGATATTTACTGGTATTATACCCAATGACTATGTACGCTTTAATAATAGTCATATAATGGCTATATTACTCCCAATACATCATAAAAAATTAATTATAATCTAAATTCACAAAGAAAAATTATAATTCCTATAGTTTTAATTTTGGATTTTACAACATGTGTTCTCATTTCATGATGCTTTTCTCATTAGAGTTTTTTATTAACAGTGATTCTAAAAGTTGAATATCATCTTAGGGATAAATTAGTTTTCAAATTCTTATTCTATTTAATTTAGTGTTAAATTTTAATTCATTCTCATTTAAGGTATATAATTGTAAATTTTATATAATAATCCATGGTATATAATTCATGGTTTCTTGTACATTTTTTTATAATGTTCCATTATGAGTGAATAAAATATTGTTTATTTGGATCATTTCTTATATGATTTATTTATTATTTATTTATCAATTTATTATAAAAAATTAAAAAATAACACAGGGATATACAATTAATATATTAATTAAGGAAATTACATTCCCCCTCCAATAAATAAATTACATCCTTTAAATTTAAATTAATCTCAATAAAGAAAATATATGACGACCTTCTTAAAATAATCTTGACCTGAGATATAATTTCAAATGGGATATCCAACTTATAATATTGGGTAAGGGAAATAAACTCAGATTTACCTCATAATACTTATATTTTTGGATTTTCCTTTATCAAAACCATTATTTCGAAATATTCATATGTAGCTTTAATACAAATATTATAGTAGCAAGCTCTAGATCATGTGTTGGAATTTTTTTCATAGAACTTTAACTAATGTGAGGCATAAGATACCACCTTATCATTTTTCATGAGTACAAATACTAATACCGCATTGATGTGACACTATATATCCCAAATCCTTCTCACCTATATGTTACTTTGAGTACATGTGAAGGGAATAACCGTCTATTGAGATTATTTAAATTTTATTCACATTCATCTATCCAATGGAACTTCACTCGCTTCCTAGATATATTAATTATTGGATTTAAAACTCACTATAAATTCATCATAATTCAGCCATAGTATAAAAAAATCCCATGTAAAATACAAATATATATTATAGAAGTTTATTTTGATTTTTATTTAATTACCTCTATCTTTGAAATTTCCTCAAATATACCATCTTTTATGATTACATGACCCAATAATGATACTTTATGTAGATATAATTAAAACTTAATAAATTTTACATATAATTTATCCATTATCAAGGTATTCTATAAATTATTTAAATAATATTAATGTTCTTCCTTTCCCACGGAATATATGAGAATATTGTCTATAAAGACATCTTGAAATTTATTGATTCAACCTATATAGATTTTACTCACTAAATCCATTAAGTTAACTGATGTATTTAAATATTTTTTTTTCAATAACTATGAATTGACAATGTTAATATTTTACATGAAAGGATACCATGGGTACATCCACCCATTTCAACCATAATTTATGATTTCCAGATCAGGGGATAATCTTTAATAAGTATTTATCCCATCACAGTTTCTCAAAAAAGTCATCAAAATAACATAGATGATACTTATTCTTAATAAATATCTTGTTAACTTCACTATAATAAATTGAGTGATGTATTAATCTATTTTCTTCTTAACAACGTGGACTAATTCAAACCACGATGAAGAACATGGACATATATAACTCTTATTCCTGTTCTCTTTGAGTAACTTGTGGAATTCTTCCAATCCAATTAATAAAACTCTATACAACGTTTATAATATAGTCCTTACACCAGGTATGAGTTCTATTTAGAGAAAAACCTTATGATTTGGGGGAATAATTGAGAAAACATTATAAGAAACATCAATATAATCATTTATAATTAACTTATATTTAATATTGAGTTTCTATGAAACCATTTGAGATGTATGTCCTTCATGATTTGTTATTAAGACCGATATATAAAAAGTAATTCCCATATGGTGTTCATAGTCAACCATTAAATGATAAAAAATAATGTGTTGAATTGGACTATAATATTTTCTTTCTGTATCCTATCAATTAATATCGGTGATTTGTAGAGAGATCCAAACCATTCCCAAAATCTCATAAAATTCAACTAAAGGGAGACAAAGAAGATTTATAAGAAGAACATTCCCACAAAACATTATTAGAGAGTAGTTATACACAATTGATAAAATCATCATACAATTTGGAATTTTCAAGGATAATTCAATATCTAGAATTTAATGTGGAAATTTAATGATATTATAAATTAATAAAAATATGAAAGAGTGGGTGGAGCCCTAATAAAGTAAAACATTTATTATTCTTGAGTAGATGAGTAGTCTATATTTCACCTTCGTTTTCATGACCCATTTTTGTAGTTATAAATACATAATATTTTCCTATATCCCACAGATTTAGAAGTTTCCAAAATCAATTTTATACATTATCCCCTGGGTTGGTTAATTCATTATCATAATTCCCAAATTCCTCAAAATTGAAATATTAAATTATTATTGGTATATTTTATAGAATTATTTCTATCTCTTATGTTAATTTAAATATTCATTTTTTATTAACTGTTTAGTTCTCAATTTACTTATTTGAAACACATAAGAAAACATCTAGTTATTTTTATACTTTTCCCTAGCTGTTTCTTCTCAAATTTTTGACACATAAAATGTTGAATAATCATTCCTCCATGGTCTTTATCGATAAAAATTCCATGAAACGCCATTTATTTCTCATTTTTTGTGTTTGGGGGTTCTATATGGTTTAGGTTTTTGGGAATAACGTATGATAATTGGGTAATAATAAACATAATATTTTAAAAACTAGCACTAATACTATTTTTTTTTTCTTATTATGATAATAATTTTATTTTCTATTACATTATTTGTATACTCGATTCCTCTTGGTTCAAACTATTAACATAAAAAATAGAGTGGGTATAAAATCACATGATAAGGGAAATAAATACTAATATATATTATATTATGATACATTCATTTAAATCCCTAAAATTTTAGTTTCATCCAACATAATGTTTATTGAACATAGGTTCTTTTAACTTGTATCCCATTATAATTTAAAACATAATCTATAAAACCCACCACTATGATATGAACTATGATTACCCAACCTTAACATACAAACATACTATATGTGAGAATAATATGAAGCCGTGGGTTTGAAAACATAATCAAGGTACATGAATATAATAAATGAAAATAATTCCTAATAAAAATGGTCATAGATATTGAATCATGATATACGTATTTTGGCCTAACATGAAAATTAATTCACAAGAATTTGGAATATACATAAGTATATAAAATAATTTCTTATGTCATGGAGAAGTACCATTTCTATCATAAAACAATGTAAAGTATCCATTAGTGTTTTGTGTCTACACTCCATTCACATAATCATAGTTTACATAATAAATTAGGAGTTTTCTACCACTCCCCATCAAATAAAAATATTTTATAGAGTCCCTTAGGTGTTCAGGGTCACTTCCCATTCCCATAAACATAATGTAAATAGTCCATTTAGGTTTTTTTCACTCCCCATTACCTTACATTTCATAGTAATAGATATAAATATATATTAAATGAAATGAAAGGATATATAATTTGATTCCCACCTATCAAATAATGGAAACCCATATATTTGTGTGTTATATATAAACATTTATAATTCCAACACATCAAAATTATCCCATGTGAAATAATAGGGTTTCATGAAAACATCCCAAATATATGATCACAAGATATCAAAAGAGATAATGTTGATGGTATAAATTTTGAATATCCCCAGTGAAGTACAAGAAATGTTAAAATGGATCAATGTTGTAAAAACACTTTATGAGATAATTAAAAAATAACACTGATAAATAAGAATAAATAACCTTTTAATTTTTATAAATATTATCTTATAAAGAAATAGTTTATAAAAAATTGGTTTTAGAAAATTAATGGTAATATATATACCAATTACATAAGAAAACCAATAAAATTTTAAAATAAAACTTTATAAACATAATTGATAAAAGCCATGAGATAAAATGGGGAATGATTTTAAAAAGGTTATTTTGAATTTTTTTAATGAAATTAAAATACATTATAAAATTAATTTAAGTAATCATAGATGTATGGATAAGGACAAAAAAATTGAACTTGGAGGAGAAACATTCATGTTTGAAAAGAAGATATAAGGCCAAATACACTTATAAGCATTATTTTAGTTTAATTATAAACCAAAGGGTGGTAAAATAGTAAGAAGACATAAAACCATTGAAATAACTATATGAAATGAAAAAATATAGTTTTTTAAAGGTAAATATCACAAAATATTACTTGGTGGAAATTTCGTCACAAGAAATGTTGATTTCAAAGAGATATGTGAAATGAAACCCATACAAGTGTGGTAACTTTTAAATCAAAATCCATTGAAAGAGAGAACCTGTGATTGATTTGTAAATACATTGAATTTAATGAATTTTATTATAAAATAAATACATGGGAATGTATATAAACTTCCTAAATATAATGAATTAGTCAATATGTAGCATATCTTAATGAAGATAAATTCTGATAGGGAACCCTTACGTTAGATTTATGCTTTATGAAACAAAATCTATATAACTATAGAATAAAATTTGGTTTATTATATATATAAGACCTTATTCATATTTATATTTCTTAATTCCATTCATTAATAATTCCATAATACCCACAAATTATTATTTTTTGATAAAATTAATATTCGATAGTGTATTATTCTATTTCCATGCATTCATTGGTTTAACGATTCTGATTCCTAATACATTATCATGGGTTCTTAAAAAAATAATTTTCATGAGGATTTAAAATATTTTTTTAAAACATTTCTTTTATACCATTTCTATTTCATGGAACATATGGTGATGGTTCACCTGGAATGCTTATAAGTCTCTTTTAAAGTGATTATTGAATTGAAAAAAGTATTGAATTATTTTTAAATATATATTGTCTTATTTCAATTAAATAATTAGAAAAATATATTAAATTAATAAATATTATAATATGTTTTCCTAGTTATTCCTATTGTAAATACTATAATATCTTTCAATAATGTTATAAAACTTACCCATTTAAGAACATGTTATATCAACTACAAGAGTAATAACATTCCATCATATTACACCAATATACGTATTTCAAAAGAATATTGTTTTAATTTTTTATTCTAATTTGATAAATTATATTTATTAAGTGGTTTATAGAAATCATAAACAATATGATTGGGGAGACGATAAAACTTACATAGAATAATTGAATATTCTCTTAGAATTCCTCTTGGAAATGATGAATTTGTGACTCTTTCTTATGATAAGAGATTTAAAACTTGGGAGAGGTTTGGGATGTTATTCAATATAAAACATAAGGAATGTAATGGATAAGGAATTTAACTTCTCAATTAAGGTGAGTCCCAAGTGGAACAATAATGGATAATGGCTAATTTTAGGTCTATAATTACCTTATATACACATTTCATGAAAATGTTTTGTGATATTTTAGGATATTTCCCCTTAAATCTACCCTTTTACATAATATTTTCCTTTACCGTGGATACTTATTTTTTTACCTTGGTAAATTATGTTCTACCTAAAAATGTAATATATAACATAACATAATTTTTAAATTTTTATTAAAAATTTGAAATCTATTTTATTAGAGTCAATTTTTGAAGTTTAAAAGGATTAATTTTTATTTAACAACAGATAATTTACGTAACCAATTTTTAAGAAATTATATTTTTAAGAATAAATATGGTTTTAATATCTTTAATGTTAAATAAATAATAATTGTATAGATGAAAAATAATTTTCTTCCATATTTAAATAATATAATTATATATAATAATTTTTTAACAGTGCTCATTTTTAATTTGTAAAATAAAAATACACAAAATATTGAAATATATTTCATTAAAAATTAGTTCTTTTGAAAAAAATGATTTTATCCTTATTACTAATTAATTAATAATCAGTTCAAGAATTTTTAGTCATTATATATATATAATATTTATTTTAATTTCAAACTCAAAATATAAAAAATTAATAATTAAAATAAATAAAAAAATATATGATAAAAATAATGTTTTAAAATAAAACATTTTTTTTACCTAAAAACAATTTAATTAGTTTTTCATATAGTTCACAAATTAATTAATTGATATTAGTAATATATTTTACTAATAATTCCTAAAAATTTATTAGTAAATTTTATTGATATCATTCAATAAATGTAATAAATTTACCACAAATATATATTAATTAAAATATTATTGTTAGAATTAATGGTTTTTATAATTTGAATTAGTATCTTTTAATTACATTCAAAAACCATTTAATTTGTTTAAATAACTTATATTAAATATTTTTGACATCTAGATAAATTTTATTTATATCAACTATATACTAATCATTCCAAACTAGTATGATGTTCACTGGATTTTTATCCAATGTATATATACAATTAAATAAAGGTTATATAATGGATATATTTCCCCCATTACATCTAATAAATTCATACCATTCTAAATTCAAAAAATTTCATTCCTCATTCCAATAGATTTGATTTTTTATTTTACCACTTTCTTTATCTATTAATTTGTTTTTCTCATCATAGGTTCCGTAATGTGACTATTGATTCTCAAGTGTGAATATAAAAAGGATTTCTAAGATGTAAAAATATTATTCTTTTATTTTTATTTTCCCATTTTAATTTTTTTTTCATTTTTAAAGGATGTAATTATGCATGGTATTTAATAATCCATGTTGTATAATTCATAGTTTCATATATATTTATTGTAAAGTTAAATTATATCTATTTAAATTGTATTTAATCATAATACTTTTTAAAATATTTATTTCCCACAAATGTTTAAAATAATTATAATAAATAAAGCATGTAACTTTTGGAAATAAATTTTTTCATTAAATATGGGATGTTACATCATCATTGGGACTTAGAATGTTGGGGTATTTTCACATGGGATGATTAGGTGGCCGGGTCACTAGGATGTATAGGGATCCACTATAGATGTACAGACATAGGGTTATGATATTGATCATGAGGCATGTGGATGGATTCCTTATATACATGGTCGTAGGTGTGAGGTGGTGACTATGAACATTGTTTGGGGGTGTGATGTTTCAATACATGATAGTACATTAAGGATTATGAGTAGGTGGTTGTGAAATGATATTGATAGTATGGTTGAATTAAAATATAGGGATATTTTTCACTAAGTGATGTGGAATGGTGGAAAACCCTTAATGCTTCTTTTTAGATCGTGGGTAAATTATCCCACTCATACACTAGTCATGGCTAGTAGGCCGATGCATGTGTGTGATAGTGTATTACCCAATGTTCTAATGGATTGGAATGAATATTTATTTGGTTTCCATTTTTGGATATGCATGCACTTAAATAATATTGGAGATATTTTTGGGCATGTTGTTTCTAGGATACTTAATTATATACTCACACCCTTCATGGGAATATTGGTTCATGTGTAGTTGTTAGGTTTTTTATTTGAGGATATGGTGTGCTCCCATGGAAACATTCAGATTTGATCAGTGGTGAATTATGGTATGGTCGAGTTATGTGTGTAATTTTATAGGATGAATCGGTGGATCATCACAATGATTATAATTTGATGTCCAAAGTAATTTGTTTTACTACTCTGATTTATGGTATTAACCCACATTGGAAAACTTTTCATGGTATCTTTGGTTGTATGCCCATTGTACATTTCATTTGATATGGTATGAGTTATATAATTTCTCTTATACATATATGTGTTATGTGTTATTAATTAAATAATATATGACTTGTAATATTTTGAAAATTGGGGTGTAGTCTCTACATGATCATACCATATACCCTCATTATAATTAATCATTCCCACACATGTGGGGAGGTGAACCTGAGGTCATGTGGTTCTGCCCATCTCATAGATCTTCAGAAAATATAATTCCAGGAGAATTAAAATGTTATCTAGATAAATTCATGTTTCATTTCAGTTTCTATTATGGTGCTAATATTATTTATATTTTATGGTATTCTATACAATTATTATTCATTAATGAATATTTATTATTAATATTATAATAAAAGGAAATATGCATTGACATATTATGAGGATTTTATATAGTAGGAATTTCATGTTGTAGGTTTCTCTATGAGGATAATGAATCCCATTATATGAATTATACCAATATAAAATTCATTTAACATAATATTATTATAGGTAAGCTTGTGGTGATTTGTTTAGATTGTATAAAAAAGGTTGAAATGATATAACCTTTATTTTTAATTAACCTATTCTGGACCACCACATGCCTTAAGAACATTACGTAATCATAAAAGGTATGAAACTATCATCTACAGTTAATGTAAAAAAATAGGGAAAATTTATCCTCTTATAAAATAATAAGGGTTATTACTATATTCGACTAATAATTGGGTACAACCAATCTATTAGATAGACATACCCAAAAACCACCAAGCTATATAGAGGAAATATAGGGAGGTAGGTGGAATCATGTAATCAAGAATACAAAAATATAAAATCAATCCATAAAGAATCAATTTTGGAACTAAATAATTCTATGAGAAAAAATATAAATAAAAAAAATAAAATAGATTTTGTTAGATTCCCTATATCATTTTATGCCAATAAGGCCATCTTCAATCTAGTGCCATGTAGAGTCATACTATTCCCCATATTTATCCTAACAGTCTATAAACCATGTAAGAGTCCATCTCCATGTTCCTACTTGTAAATATAATAACTGGTGAAAAAATGCATATTTTCCATGGTGCATATTCTAGTTGTCGGTACGATGACACAATATGAACCTCTAACAGACCTCAACTTCAATAGGTATAGGTAATTAGGTGAATATATGTGAATTTATCTATATACTTTATAATAATAATTTATCTATTGAAAAATCATATCATGTTATTATCATTCAATATAAACCATCAAATACAATAGACTCCCTTCACATCATTATAAAGAGCACTACCAATATAACTATAAACCCCTCCTTCACCACTAGGTTTGAGGATAACTAAGCATTACCTAGATTAATCTTACCTATTTTTAGATGAATATTGAATACACCACATAATCATACACACCCTAAAACCATAAAGGATTGGTGTCTTTATAGAGTAGAATCATAAAACACATATTTGATGAAATATCTTGAATGTATGGAACAAATGTCTTCTCACATGTAACCCTTATTTCACATAATCTACCTAATTTTTTTTATCACTTAGGGAAATGGAAACAAAAGAAAATGTGATATCAAAATCTCAGAAATGGTAATATTAAAATGCATCAATCAATGTTCATAAATGAGCTTAAGAAATGAATTTAGGTATGATAAAATGATCATAACTAACAAAATCCATAACCAATTAGTCAAATATATTTAATAACGAGTCATGGAATAATGATTTTTCATTAAAAAAAAATACATAAGTCATAATATTTTAAGTCATCAATAATCAATAATGATCCATGAGAACATATCATATGCATAAAAAATAATTTTTTGGATTACACATACGTATAGAAAATAATATCATTTTTCAAGGATCACTACCAAGAATGTACTTATTGACAAATTTCTATAGTAGATTTGGTTCACTTCGTATTCCATCATTAAATTAGTCAATGCTCACTACCAAGAGATAGTGGATATATTCCCTTACTGAACTAGGTTTAATCTCTATTCCAGTTCATACTATCTCATCAGATATCAATATTTACCAAATTCATGAGAGGGATATAGAATTTTAAGCTCAATCACTGAATAATAAAAACTATACATAATTTTTCCATAATATCTTAAAAATATTCATCATAGTATAACCAAGGAAAAATTATATAATTATATATATATATTTCAAACTAACATAATTAACACATGGTAATGTAATTGGTATAAAAGAACCATCCTAAAAAGCATCATAATCATAATCCATCCATAGAAATAAAGTTGATGTAATCATAACATTACATCAAAAATCAAGTATAAAAATACTTAAATGATGTTCACATAGTTGAAAATTATCTTTTATAAAAGTATTTAAAATACACTTTGAAAACCAAGGGAAAATTTCCATTCTATTTTAGTAAATTTTAAAAACTAAAATTAATAGAAAAATTGGAATGGAATTATATTTGAAAAACCTTTGAAACTTGTTAAGGAAGATTAATAATTAAGTAAAGACATGGTAGTGGTAAAATCCATTCATTCCAAATGCATTAAAAGAGAATATTATTTTAACACTTTTATAAAAAGTCAAAATTACTTCGTAGGGAAAACATTTAAAAATATTTATTTAAAAATAAATTGAAATATATCAATAATAATTTTTAAAAACATTTTTGTATAGATACAAACTTTACTAAAATTATATTGATGAATGTTGACATGAAGGGAAAATATTCTCGACCCAAATAAGGTGAATTAATGTCAACCTTTCTTAGAAAATTTCTCATTCATTTTCAGTAGCAAAGAGTTGAAAATATATGGAAACCATAAAAATTGCAGAAATTAAAAGAGTATAATTAAATATTTTTTGGTTTATAATATAATAATAATATAATTTCCCTCAACGGAAATTTAACATAGAAAATATCGAAATGAAATGAATTTGTAACACAATACCTTTAATCAAGTACTATATTTGTCTATACATATTCCAAAATTCATTATAATAATTTTAGATTTATTATATATATATATTAATTTATATCATTCTGTTATAATTTTTAATTACCCTTTTATAGACAATTATTTATCAAAATGGACATTTGGGGTTCTAACAGTTTTGTTTCCCAAGTATATATTATTTTGATTATTCTGGTTTTTACACCTTGGTCATGGTATTATTATATATAGAATATTAATGTTGTATTAAGTTTTATAAATATATATATATATATATATATATATATATTCATTATATAAATATTTATAACTATCCATGTAAGGTGGTGATGAAAAATTAATTACATCACATTGGGGATAAGACAGTCCGTACGTATGCATGAGTAATGTTTTTAATTTTAAATGGATATAATTAAAGAAAGGTAAATAGTAATTAAAATTTATAGAATCAAAATTATATCATTAATATCATATATATTCTTTGAATCTATCCTTATCACCATTCATGTTAAGAGAAAACAAAAACTAAATTATATTACTTCATGGAGGTTTTACTCCAAATGCCTACACGAGCAATGTTATCATTTCCCAACAGATGAGAAGGTAACAAGGCCGATAATATTTTTTGTTTAAAGAATAATTAACTTTTTATAAACAAAATATATATTTATAAAATCATTCTATACAACCATCCATGAGATAGGATGATGAAAAATGTTACACATCTTTTCATAGTAGAGGTAGTCCACACATACAGAACTGCGATGATTTAATTTCCCATAGTATGGAAATAGAGATAAAAAAAGAGTGGCTATTAAACATTAAACCAACCAATAATATTTAAAATTAAAAATTTAATATATTAACATGGTTGTGATATTATTAAATTAGGTATAATAAGAAATAAACATGAAATAAATTGGTTAAGAGTTATAACACTTATTTGGAAATCCTTCCATGCCTTACATATTAAGCCTTCTAGGATGGTTTTTTGGTGAGTCCATGACCTCTAGGTTGTGGGAAAGAAGTATTATATGGAAATTTGGTAGATTTTTATTGAGATAAATTTTTTACTATTTTTTTAAGTGACAAGAGAAGGTTCCCTTTTATAAGTGAGGTGGGTTAAAAACTTATAAATACTTATATAATACATGCCTTACTCAGGTGAAAGTGGAACTAAATAAATACAATTTATATTTTAAGTATATATTTTTTGAAATTATCTTATATAATAATATTTAAGATTAAATGTTATGGCCTTATCACATATTTCTTAACATAAATATCCCAATTTACCCAATACCATGGTGCCAAACTTTTACAATAGTTACAACTCATAATTACCAAAAATAAAATTTACCTTTTAAATAAATTTGAAAATTAAATTTTAAAATATAGCTACCATTTTACCATACTAAATTTCTATAATTGGTAAAAAATATTTCTAATAATCATGAAAAAAATGCATAAAACCAATTTTTGGAGATTATTAATTTTTATGAATAAAAATGATTTTATTCTCATTAAATTCCATGTATCAAACATTAGATGAATGTTCATAGATTTTATCGAGTATATTATAAAAAAAACGAATTAAAATATTTCATCAATAGTTATTAATTAAATATATAAATAAAAAAAATACTTTGTACACTTAAAAAAAGTTTTATGAAAAAATAACTATTTTTACCATCAAATGATTTTATCTTCACTTATAACTAAGTGATAATCAGTTTATAAATTATTATTATTATTATTTTAAAATTATATAAAATTATATTTTATCAAAATAATATATTATTAGTGATCAATATACATAATATATAATAAAATACAATATTTTGAAAAATTGATCTTTTAACAGAAAATGATATTGTTTTTAAAATTTAAAATTGAGTATTTATTTCATGGGTATTATTTAATAATTTTTTCACTATGGGAAAATTTTATTAAAAAAACAACAATTCAGTTAGTCCTATTTCTACCTTCTAATACACCAATATTAGGGAAATATTCACGTTTAAAAATAATATTTCAACAGTATATCGTGTTTCATTTAAGATTAATGTTACTAATAAAGAATGTTATTAAATAATTTGAATTTAATAAAGATAGATATATATTATAATTTTTATGGGTTTTACATTATACTCCCTAATAATAATGTAACCCTATAAATTATATTACTTTGATAAAAATAATTGGGGTTATATCTTCCCCATCACATCCTTGAGTTCCAACGTAGCTTCTTTAAATTTATGGTTTCGCCCCAAAATGATGAACATGTGAGAGGTCATGTTCCATAACACTTTATCTTTATGATGTAAAATATACACTAGTTGTTCCTGAAAATAAATATCAGGATCTAGTGGTATAACCTAGGAATTTTGTACACATAAAGGATTGAGTATGTACATAATTAAGATTGATATAAGGAACACATCATGAACTTTTTATAGGTTTAGTGGAAGTATTATGTAATAAGCCACCATCTCGATATGATCACAAATATTGAAGGTGTCAATATATTTTTGGATTATATTTTCTATAATTCCAATTCTTATAACCTTATTCCCTGGATATATCCTTAAGAATACAATGTATCCAACTTCAAACTTTAGATCTCATCAAGGATTTTTATCATAACATTTATTTCAAATATGAATTATCTCAAATTGCTACTAAATTTATCTAACCTTAACATTAATTTCCTCAGATATCTCTAGTCCTAATAAGTTTTTTTCTCTAAATTTATCCGATCACATTGGTGTTCTGAACTTCCTACATATATGTATTCATAAAGAGCCATATGAATACTTTATTGAAATGTATTTCTATATGAAAATTTAATAAATGAAAGGTAATGATCCTTACCACCTTTAAAATCCATAGAGTAAGATATAAATATATATTATAGGGATTTAATGGTCCTCTCATTATGACGATTTGTCTGGGGATGATATTAAAATATAAATCTCAATTACGTTGTCAATGCATTTTGAATACTTCTCTAGAATGTCAATGTAAACCTCATATCCTAATAAGATACAATAGAATTTGGTACTCTATTAAATGTTACCACTTTAATATGGTATATATTGATAATATCATCTATGGAATAATATTATTTTATTGTAATGAAAAA
This sequence comes from Viscum album, assembly GCA_963277665.1. Lineage (NCBI taxonomy): Eukaryota > Viridiplantae > Streptophyta > Magnoliopsida > Santalales > Viscaceae > Viscum > Viscum album. The sequence continues at coordinate 90,646,113 of OY728123.1, read as the reverse complement.
TTATTCTTCATATGGTGATCAAATACAACCCAAATATCATTATGTTCTTTAAATGTTTTGCAGAGTAAAATGATGAAATTCATGGGGATTTTTTCACATTTCCATTTTGGTATGAGTAATGGTTATAAAAACCCATAGAATTATGTCTCTAAGATGTAACTTGATGACATACCATACATTGATATACATTCTATGTAATAAGAATTTTCTTATTATCGCTCAAGAAATTATCTTTAAGATCTTTATTAATATTAATTCTTCAAGAATGAATATATAATTATTAACTTTGATCTTCATCGAATAACTCCTTCTTCAAATACAGTATTTATAGGGAATATAATTAGTTCTTGAGACATATCATTCCATCACAATAATGGTGGAAATATAGAACACTCCTCACTTTCTTGTGTAATAATATGTCCCACATTTTGGACTCTTTAATTATCACATGGATTGATAGTTAAGCATTCATATGAGAATGAAAATATCTTTCCACTTTCCCATTGATTTCAAGGTCCATATTCTAAAAATCAATAATTATTAGATCTTTTTCAATCTTGATCATGGGAAAATTAGCATGGTCTTTCAAAATTAGATAATTATATATATTATTCTCCTTCCTATGGTGATAATGTGTTGAGAAGTCATAATATTTAATCAACTATAACCATCTCCTTTATTTCATATTAAATTCACTATGTGTGATTATATACTTAAAAATTTAATGATTGGTATATATATCATTCATATTAATATATATATAATGTCTCCATATTTTCTAAGTAAAAATGATTATAGTTAAATATGTTCCACTAGTCGGGTAATTTTTCTCATGGATTTTAAATTATAGAGAGCTATATTCAATCACCATATCATTCTATATAAGGATTCATCCCTATAATTTTTCTGATGTATCACAATAGGTCCCATAATGTTCTCTATTATAGATTAATTTGAGCACAAGTGCACTAACCAACCATCTTTTAAGATCCTTGAAATTAAATTCAAAGTCAAATGTCCAAGGGAACTAGTATCCCTTCCTCTTCAACATGGTTAGTGGATTTAATAATAATTATAAATTTAATAGAATGAGTTATTAGTATCTAAAAAACCCAAGAAAACTATGAATTTTGGTTATCATGGGTTTTCAAGGCCATTTATCCATAACTTTTATATTTAAAAGATCCATCAATATACCATTTCTTAAGATTCTATAACCCAAGAATGAAACTTTCTATTGCAAGAATTCAAACTTGGTGAATTTGTCATTCAATTTATCCTTCCTCAGGGTCTTCAAAAAAAATCATCAAATTCTCTTCATACTCTTCCTTACACATTAAATATATTAGAATATCATCTATAAAGTATACTGAAAATTGATCAAGGTAATATCTAAATACATTATTCATTAGATCCATGAAGACAATAGTGGCATTGGTAAGTCCAAATAGAATCAATATAAATTCATAATTTTTATACCTCATACAGAAGGATTTATTGTGTATATATTCCTTTTTAACCCTCAATTTATGATATCCATGATAGAGGTCAATCTTGGAAATGTTTTCAATTCATCAATACTATGTAAGGGACACTTTTTATCTATAGTGATCTTGTTAAGTTCCCAATAATCAATAAAAATAAACATTTCACATCATTCTACTTAATAAAAAGAATAGGTACACAACATAGTGATTCCCTTATCCAAATGAACCCCTAATAAAAGATCTCTAAGAGTTCTAGTTTAATTAAAATAACTTAATCAAGCCGTTCACTATGGAGACATTGAAATAATTGTACCGCCATGTATGATTTATTTTAAAATATCGATTTCTTGATTCTAGGAATGACTGTGAACGATTTTTAATATATAAATCAGTATATTCCCAATAAATAGAAATACATTAAATTTTGAGTTTCTCTCCCAACATTTGATATAAATATACCTCATGAACAGGTGGTTTAACCAATAAAATGTAAGTAATTTCAATTTTAATTTCATATCCATCCTCAGCGTGATAAAAAATCATAGGTTGATTCATAATTTCAAATATAACTTCCCTTCCTTTGAAATTGATATCATTTCTATTTAAGTAGATCCAATCAATAGCAAAAATAATATAAAATTAAAACTGAGTCATAATATAAATCTTTTTAGGAAACACATTCCCCCAAACATCTATATGAGAGGAGATACGGTCTTGTGATGTGATCGTCATACCATTAAGAGTTTTTTCTACTAACTCAACATATAATCATTGGGGTGGTGATGTGATACCCTTATAAAAAATTTTATATATAAAAGAGTTAGTATATCATGAATCAAATAAGATATTCTTAGTTCTAAAGTACATGCTATGTGTACCTTTTCATCACATTATTCTAATGAACAACTTCAATAGTTGTGATCACATGATATTTAACTTTTCTCTTGAATTAAGAGGTTAATATTGTTTATTATCATTGTTAACCTTTAAATTCATGGATAGATTTATATAATTTCCATACTCCTAGAAATTTAATTATTTTAGTGTGGATGGAACATTTGATTGATCTTTATCATTATTGATTCCATAGATAGGCATATTTACATGAATTCTTCAAGTTTTTACTTGATGTACTTATTTTGAACAATTAAAACATTTAATATAACCCTTATGGTAATTTACCTATGCTTCCTTCCACACATATACCATGAAAAATGACTAGTGTTATTTCATCCATGGGTCTTATTATTAGAATTTCCTAAAAAAATATATCCTTATATTCTAATACTATATTTCATCACAGACGAGATGATTGGGAACCCTGGTCAGGGTGGACTTGGTATGACATGATAGTTGAATGTGGGGTTAAATTTCTTACACCATAACTAAAATCTGGTCACCATTGTAGTTCTTAATATAAACTCCCATTTGTTTCCTCATCCATATCTAGGTATAGACCTTCATTCCAAATATAGGTGGCCAATTGGGGTTTCAAACCCAATGAATCTTAGGGATTCATATTGGTCAAGAGGATGGGAGTTTGGGCTCATTGCACACTTTTGGGGGGAGTTTTTTCCTACAATGACTCTCTATTATAGATTTAATATATGTTCAAGAATCTCTTACTAACCCCAATATGAGACCAATTACCCTTAAAAATGATTATAGGCTGAGCCTCTTTTATATAAAAAAGAACGCAGAATAACATTATTGAATCCATAAGTATGTATAAAAGGTTCTTCATATGTTTCCCAATAATGAATTAATTATTATATGTTGAATCCATATAGCTGATCACTTTAGAATTTGTTGTCATGCTGGAAAGCAGTTAATATTCTATAGAGAGGATTGAGCCATTATGAGGCATCCTATGTATCCATTTTTTTTTGCAGGAATCAAAAACCATATAGTTTGTTAATCTGGTTCTATTTAACTTCATACATAGAGGAAATTGGTGTGGGAACTGATGCACCAAATATTTGAGCTCCAGTCTAGAGGAGACATCCTATGTATCCCAGTTATAGCTTGAATCAGAGTTATCATAGTTCTATCAAACCTTTGGGACTAGACCAAAGCTATATTCCCTTATATGAAGGATATTTGTATCGTTCAACTCATCAGGTCATACATATTGATATTTCCTTGACCGGTGGAGATTCATGATGTAAATAATGTGTTCACTGTGGATCCCTAAGAATACGTGATTAATGATCGGTGTGAGAAATAATGGATAGTAAGTGATCAGCCTCATTACATATGGATGTGAGACTTATGTATAGGGACTACCCATGTTATGTTTTAATATGGAGCTTGAGCCTTAGAGAGATGTCTTATGTATCCTGGCTTTGGAAGGAATCAGAGTTATCATAGTTCATTTGATTTCTCAGTCCACTGAGGTATGAGGTAGGGTGATCAACCTATGGGAATGATTGGGTCTCGGTGGTTGAAATATCATAGAAATGGTGATACCACAACTGAGGTGGATGGCCATTTGATTCCGGGATTTCGAGTTAAGAAGGCGCCCTATGTATCCTAGTTATGGGAGGAATAAGAGTCCTCAAAGTTTAGTTGACCGAGGATTATACACGGAATTTCCCTTACCATTGTAGAGGATTATGATGAAAATGATATGATTATGGCAATTCCCTAAGCCCATGTGATCTATGTTCAGTGTGAGAAACAAGGTACAAAAAATGATCATTCTCATTCCTTAGGGGTGCCAGACTTCTTCACTCGGATATCCATTCGATGGATGTTGACCAAGATTTTGTGTCTTTGAAAGGATTCAAACATACCATAGTTATGAAAGCGATTAGAGTCATTATAGTTTAGTTGATTGTGGCTCACACACTGACATTTCCCTTTGGATGGGGCTTACACATAGGGGTGGAAAAAGTTATCAGGCCCTAGGATTACCTGTTGATCTCACCTAATTTCATGTCTAATATGTGTCTATTACCCACTCAACATGCCTTAATTTCCTACTTTACATGTCAGAGGATTCTAGTTTGACATTTCTAAAGGAAATTGTATGCTCCAGTTTACATATCTAGAGGACTTCACATAATATGGATGGCATGAACAGAGGTTATCAAATTATCAAGGCTAACTTGTATAGAGGGAATTACACGACCTAGCTAGTTGATCTTAGAATTTATCACATGATATCAACTATAACTTCTAGAGGGTGGCACATGATCCAGTGGAATTTCCCTGGTGTCATCATGAGAAATAGATGACATGATTGAAGGGAAACGTGGGAGTGAGTGTGACATGTCTTGGAGGCTATCACATGTCATGCTTGAAATGTCAAGAGGGCAACACGAAACCTAGATAGCATACCCTAAGGGCATCGCTAGAGCCACTTGACATGCCCAGGTCCTATTTCAAGACTCAGATGACATGAATTTGTGCTTACATATGACTCTAGTGACACATATGAAGGATATTACAAGGATTGAATGGAGAGATTAGAGGGTTTCAAGATACTTGTGTGGCATGATCTAGGGGCACCATGTGACTTGCATTGACATTCCTAGAGGACCTCACATGACCCAAATGGTACACCAAAGGAGTACTGTGAGATCTGGGAGACATGTCCCTGTGTTCTCATGTGCCCTATGGGGATCACATGAAGTGAATGAGGATCAACTTATATATTATTCTTCTTAAGTATTCCATGTGTTAGCCTTTATTCTAGACTTTATATTGTGAATTCATTAGATTTGTTCAATGTTAGATTGTTTTAAACCGCACATGATTTAGTAGGAGTGCAAGATGTTGTTTTTGTGTTCGGCCATAAGTACTTCATGTTATCTCTGAGTGATCATGTTAAGTGATTTATGAATGTTTCAAGATTGCTCTATCTATTAATTAGTATCCTACCTCACATAAAACTTCCCAGTCACGATACCATCTCCTCTGGTGATTGGATGTTCTTGTGCGTCTTCATGCAAAAGTCCAACCCTTCATCCAAAGAGTAGCGGTGCATTTTTCAAGCTGGGGTTAAGATTTTATAGGTCACTCCACCCTGGTTTTTTATCACTTGTAAAGTTTCATATCACACAAATCCAGTTTGGAGTTAGCGGAGGGATATAGTGTCACATACCTTTGTGAGTTCCTGTTGTGGATCATTCAGTGGGCATCACCTGATTTTTAGTGGCCATGATTCCATATCATCAACAACCCCTTTATTATATTTATTCCAATTAATTGGGTAAATTTAAATCATGAAGCCATGATGAATTACTTCCATATTTTCATATAGACATGCTCAAGGGCCCTTGTGAGATCATGGTGCCTATTTGAAAGGCCTTTGCAGGATCAAGCCCACTCTTCAAGGGGTCTTTCAAGACTATACCCCAATGAATTTTGTGTCATGAGATTTTCAAGACCACAAGAGGATCTAAAATACTACTAGTTTTCTTTATTTTTTTTATTTTACAATTGCTATGGATTCATAATTTTTATGAGAGTTGTTGAAGACAATTACTATACCTATTGGTGATGTGTCACAAGACCAACAATGTTCCTATGGAGATGTTCACAAATTTCATAGATAATTACATATATTTATCTTTACAGAGAAAAAGGGGGAGTGAAAGATCACCTGGACATACCTGAGGCTCTTCATGTGATGAGGATGACATGCCTGCGGGATTTTCCGAGATGAGGCAGACACATCACTTGGGGATTATAATATTTTTCAGACCACCAGGGGTTCATTGCATAATGCTTTATATAATAAGAGGATTCCCTATCCTCCACTTATATTTCCATTTTCTATTTTACAATTTATAAGGATCTTGTAAGTTTTATTGATTATTGTCTAGGATAATAATTCTCCCCATATGTGATCATTCATTTGAGTTTTATAACTAAAAGAGGCCTTCTCCTTTGGGAAATTTTACCCTATTTTGGATGTACTTTGGATGGGTTTTCAGGCATCCACTGGTTGACAAGCCACATGTCATGGGGGAGATCATTTTGACGCCTTCACATGATCTTTAAATGTTTAGGGTACCTTCATAGGAGCATAAGGACTTATTTTAGGGACATCGCAGAACCTTCCATAGACTATGCATTGCATGTGGCCATCCTCATGACCTCATGATAATCATGAAATATCATTTCTATTAGAGTCTTACACAATCCATGATTCTTTGACCACCTTCCTCTTAGTTTTATTTTCATGGATAATAATACCCATTTTCAGGTATTCCTTAATTTGTGAATGTTTTGACGCACATTTGATAGGCATAAAAAAATGACCCACTTAGGAGAGACGTACATAGGGATAAGGGGTTGGTTCTAAGGAAAGTAAATTACTACCTAAGGATTTGGTGAGAGTATCTTGATGATTTCTTTTCTAAGTCCATATTGGGGGCCTTACATGTTTTTCTAGTCTTACATACTAAATAGCTGTTGTGCTATATTTTAGTGTATTTTATCTTGGGCTTTATATCACTATAGTTTAGGTTCTCTCAACTCAAACCTTATATCTTTGCAGTTTAGGGTTATTTAGCTTAGACTTTATATCATAGTAGTTTAGCGTCTTTTAGATCATACCTATTATCACTGTAGTTTAGGACCCTATAGCTTGGACCAACTATCGTTGTTGTTTATGTTGTTTTCTATTGAAACTTTTATCACTATAGTTTAGGGTCCTTTAGCTCATACCTCCCATATCTATAGTTTAGGGTCTTTTATCTCAGAATTTCTATCATTGTTGTTTAGGGAATTTCAGCACTAACCTTCTATTTCTGCAGTTAAGGGTATTTTTGATTGGACCTTCAATTGCTATATTTTAGGGTCTTTTCAATCAGAACTTCTATTGCTATAGTTTAAGGTTTTATAGATCAGACATTCTATCACTATATTTTAGGGACTTTAAGCTTGAAACTTCAATCACTTTAGTTTGGTGTACTTTAGCTCAGACCACATATCCTTGTAGATTAGGGTCTTTGAGATCTGGCCTTCTATTGATGTAGTTTGGGTTCTTTTTTCTCGAACCTTATATCGTTGTAGTTTAGGGTCTTTTAGCTCAAGCCTTCTATCGCTGCAGTTTAGGGTATTGTATCTCAAGCATTTTATCACTTTAGTTTAGTTTATTTTAGATAATACCTTCAATAATTAAAGTTTATGGTTTTTTTAGATCGAACTTTATATCGTTGTAGTTTAGATTCTTTTATTTTGGACCTTCAATCGATGTAGTTTGGGGTCTTTTAGCTCAGAACCAATCAATGATCAAGGGGTATGGTGAAAAAATGTGAGGAATGAACTAAAACATACTAAGATTCTAGGTTATGATGTGGTGTTATCAAGGCTCACGAGGATCAGATCACATTTCATGGAAGGAGGATATTCCCTGATTGGTAGGTAAAATCCATTATGCATCTATATCATTTCCAATCATAGGTACCTCCACTATTTTACTAGTGTCGTGGAAGGTTTATAGGGATAACATCATTTGGGAGAGAGAAACTAGGGATGATAGTTCCATCAGTATAGTTGGAATATTGGTGTTGTAAATCATAACCCAAAATATTGAGTATGTGAATATGAGATTGGGAAGACATGCTATAGATGACCCATAACACTCTTAAGATCCAGGTTCTGCTGTGAAATTTCTAGGACTCACAAGTATTGATGCTCTTTTCTTCAAAACTGATGAATTTATTTGGTAGTTCAAAGCCCTTATGTGACAATAAAATGGAAAAGAAAATATGATATGCACTCATATACAAGGTCTATGAGGGATTTATGAATACTCAAACATCCAACTGATGAGCTAGGGTATGGAAAGAAAGATATCCTGGAAGGGTTGTGGCACCCTAGGTTATTTGGGCTCTCAAATATGATGGAATATCCCTATAAACTATGGTTTCAAATGACAAGGAGTGGGCCTTCAAAGGGTTGGGAATCAAGTTTCGCATTCTAGCCTTGAGAAAGTTTATAAAACTAAGTGACGTAATGTTGAGGACGTCTAATCTGATTGAATTGTTTGGTATGAAATTTGTAAATTATGGTTCAAATTACTCTGGTCTAAAGGATGATATGGGAAAAACATATTGGGAATGAACCAAAACATGTTGAGGTGTTGGGTTCCACAATAGTAATTCTAAGGATCACAATGATTGAAAAGACCTTTTTTCATAGTGATGCATTTGGATTATGACCATAGGTTCATATTCAGGATCCATAGACATAGATGTATAGTTAAAAAGGGTCCCTTGAATCTAGATACATTTTCCAATGGTTGTGGAAGATTTTTGTGATATGAGGCACTCAAATCATGATGTTGGATGTGTGTAAAGTGTAATACCAAATAATATTTCAAGCAACATAAAATCTATTTTACCTCCTAGAAAACATATTCTCATGGTGAGCAGATGTGAAAAATAATTACTCTAACTTTTTGCCGAACTAGGGGATCCAGTGAGCATATCGTTTCTTTCACTACGGCTACAAAGTAGGCCCTATGAGATTTATCCCTTATTTTTTGGTGCACTAATCTTTTCCTAAACTCTTAATTTGAATAGTTTAGCAAGAAAAGATTTTAATTTTTCTCAAGATACACATTTTGGGTTTTCAACATGACATGTTTTGTGCCCCTTTCACATTAAGTTTAAGGTATTGTGATTTGGATCATTATAGAATAGAGTGTAAGGTCATTCAAATTTGGTCAAAGTGTAGGTAGTTTAAGGTCATGGCACATATGGACCTAATATAGAAGGTGATACAAAAGATCCCAATTAGGGTACCTAGGGTCAAGAGTACCTGAAAACCCTTCTAAGAGGGATATGAAAATTTTGTAAAACATGTATCAAGGTTCTTAGTTCTTGACTAATTATATTGGACAATCATGTTAGGAGTAGTTCAGATCAAAATGAGGTGTTGAGTTCTGCCATGGTTATGTCAGGACACACAAAGGTCAGAAATCCCTTTTTGTAGAGTGAAACATTTGGTTAATGACTATATGCACATATAAAAGAGACATATGAATACATGCATAGTCAAAAAAGGGTCCCTTGATGTCGGGTATCATTTACAAGGGACATGGAAACTTTTTTGAAACCCAAGGAACTCAATACATGAAGAATGATTTATAGATGCATGTGATTTAAAGGGTGGTGGAAGTATCCCATACTCTGGATAATTGGTGTAAGGTACTAATGGTCTATTACTAGGGGAATAAAAATGGGTTATGGCTCATATAGTTTATTTTCATTTTGTGGGGACATTGTTTTTGTAGTTCATCATCATGTGGTAAGAAAAATTTTCCATGTATTTTATCATCATGCAATAAAGACATTTTTGTTGTGTAGTTCTAATGTCATGAGACCTAGATGTTTTACTAATAGTTTAATGTCATGTTGTAAGGATATGGTAAAAATTGGGAAAATGTTTTTCGTGAAATATTTCGTACACAATAAAGTCTTACACATATCAGGTTCATTCATATAAAAAATGATCTTGTGGGATTCGTCCCCTATGCAGTTGGGGTAAATTTGTTTTATAGATTGTTGTAGTTGGGACTGAGATTAGAGATATGGGTTTCACTATATATCATGCATTGAAAAGTATATATCCAACCATATTTCTTTAATGAGAAACTCTCTATATATGTATGACCTATATGAAGAGGTGGGAATTGTTTCTATATATCATTGTAGTTGGGCCCAGGATTGGAGATACATGCGTCACTACATATCCTATGATGACAAGAATCAAGCCACACATATTTATTGATGAAATGTATAGTTTAACATCATTCTAGAAGGAAATGGTATTCCTAATATGAAAAGGATAATTGTGGTTGTACTGAATGATGGAAATTTTGGAATCACTACATATCCTATGATAATAAAAATAAACCCAAACATAGTTCTTGAGGAATGAATTTCTTGTGAAAGTTTAGCAAATATGTCTAGAAGGGGAATTATTATATATATTGTACCTCGACATAGGATTGAAGTTCCTCACAACACTACGTATCCTATTAATTTAGTAATGAAGTCACACATAATTCTTGATTAGAGGTGTGGAATGAGGAAAATACTAACAATGGTGGGCCGCTCGGGTCATGTACACTAGAATGTAATATTTTATGTCAAACAAGGGACATCAACCATGTAGTTTAATGTCACGTATTGAGGAATCATAGTAGGAATTTTCTAACCTTTCATTTAAGACCATGATGAGCCAATCATGATATTTTATTCCTGGTTTTTTTGGGGAAGCCCTTACTAAAATTCCTAAGCTCATGTGAGCTATGCCCAGTGTGAGAAATAGGGAATGGAAAGGGTTTCTCCCACTATGAAAAGTAAATTGAGGATATGATAGTGATATTTTGTATCATGTGATGGATGGACCAAGATATAGGATTGATGTGTCCCTACTTATCTCATTGAAAATGAGAATCAAGCTGCACATAGTTCTAGAAAACCGGTGTAGTTTAACATCATGTAGAATGAACAATCGCTATTATGTTTAACATTTTATAATAAGGACATGGATCACCCAACATGAGGGAAAATGAAGGTTTTGGTCGGGCATAAGACTAGAGGTTCATGAATCAATATGTATCCTAAAAGGGAAGGAATCAATCCACATGTAGTTCTTGAAGAATGAGACTCCCATTTTGGAGCTAACTCTCACACGGGGATGGGGGAATTTCATTGTTCACACATATCTGGATCATGTGCAGTAATTTGTTAATGAGATGATGTTTTTTCCTGAAGTTTATCATCATGAGATGAGGAATTCATCAATTTAGTTTAACATCATATTTTAATGATGTGTATGTACAATTTAATGTCATGTGGTCAAGATGTGAGCTACTAGTCATTTTAACATCTTTCTACCAGGATGCCTTGGTACAATTTACTATTATGTGATTATGTTGTGATATGTTGTTCATTTTAACATCTTGATGCCATGATGACTCCATAAAATTTATCTCCATATGGGAAGGATGATCTATTGGATAGTTTAAAATCAAGCAGTGAGGACATATCTATATTGTTTAACGTTATGCAGTAAGGACGATATGTTCTTGATGATAGCTATGAGAAGTATTTCTTAAGAAATCTATCATTGGTGGGGGTGTGACATGATCACCATCCATTTTTTCTAATGAGTAGGCTCCATTATGATAGACATTATGTATGATGTAAGGCCCCTCCAATTTGGGTTTTATATTTTGAGGTTTATTCCCTAGTACCATTGGCATACTGAGGTACAATACTAGTTCTCCTTGATGAAATGAATAAAGGAAAACATTTTTATTAATGGATCACATGATCTGATTCTGATGGACATGAAAGTGGTGCAATGTAAAAAACCTATTATCATCAAGATGTTTTAATTAGTGTAGCCTCTTTTGTAATTTCACATCATTTGAGAGCTATCCATAAATGGCTATTCAGAGTGAAGGTAGTTAGACTTCTATGGGTTACACTAACTCAGTAATGTACACCGATTAGTATAGTATTTCTTATGTAGTAGTAAGCATGGTGGTATAGTTGGCCCATAAATCATGGAGGAGTTTTTCATGCCAGGACATTATATCATTTTCACTATATTTTGGAGAATATTTGACAGACTCTTATTGAGGGCCTATATCTTACCATTTTTAACTACAAGATAGTGAAATGATTGATTGGATTTGATATTTTTCTCATGGTATAGTTTCTTTAACTCTTTAGAATAGAAGTTTGTGTCTTTTCCATAAATATTTTGCAAGGGACCCCAAATATAGTGATGATATGGTACTTTATGAAGTTTATGGTATTATTTATCCCAAAATACTTGAGGGGTATTTCCCCGTCCCCTTTGGAAAAGAATTCAGTAGCAGTAAGGATGTACTTGAACTACTTAGCTCTGGATAGGGGATATGGCCCCAAAACATCAATTCCCCAAACAAAAAAATCCAGGAAAATTTAACTGCATGTAGTAATAATTGGGGTTGATGGATAATGTTTGAATGGATCAGGAATACATGACATTACCTAGTGAACTCCACATAGTCTTGTATCATTTTTTTCTAGTAGTAACCCAGTCTTCTGATTTGGGGAGAGAGCCTGGTCCCAAATTGATGAGAACCACAGGAGCCTGTATGGACTTATTCCATGAAGTTGGGTATCTCTATTTTTACATGCTTCTGAGGAGAGATCCATAAAATCCTATATTATTGAGGCATTTCTTCTAATTTGGACCATATTGTAGGGTGAAGTTCATTGTGCACTGTTGAATATGTTACATTCTATCTTGATCTGGTGGGAGTGCCCCATTTTAGAGATACTTAATTTTGTGGTCCATCTATTTAGGGGTGGATATCTATTCATCATTCTCTGGGATAGTGTTTAACTCATTTATTTTTTCCATATCATAGATGACAATCAGTGATACAATTATTTGGTGTGTGATGCGGAAGATTTATTCTTCATGATTAGGGTTCTCTAGAATGGTGGATACATAAGCCAATACATCCAAAAAATAATTCTATGATTAAGGAACATGATGCAACGTGGGATCAAAAGTGAATTCTATCATCATTCTCCTATCTTAGTTAGTGGGAGGGTATATTTCTTCCTTTTTGCGGGAATATTTTTCATTGATATGCATTACACAAGTTCTGAATCCTCTTTGATATTCAGGTAGGCTATATGTTGTTGAAGGGCTAGTTCCAAGACTTTAATGATGGATTTTTATTTCTACTCTTTATTCGTGAAACCTTTGGATAATGAGAAATCATTATAAAAAAATATTTTTTTTGGAGAGACAAACACAATCCCTATGACAACCTGATTGAGCTTCGGGTTTTCCATAATTTTGTCGACATGACTCTGGTATGATCCAAAAAAATATATCTCACATATTTTGGGAGTTCTATGGGAGTAGAATACCTTCTCATCTGGATTCTTGGTGTCCATTGGTGTATTCTCCGTCATAGTATGTGCTGCGATGAAATCAACCAAGGCCTACCCCTTCACTGACTTTTGAGACACAAACTGGATGTCAAATTATTATAGAATGACCTCTCCTCAAGCCATTCACCCAATCAACATAGGAAAACTAAGGATGTATCTAAGAGTATAAATAAGAGAGATTGGATGTACTTTATAGAGCTTCAATTAATACCTCAACCTTTTAACTATGAAGATGATTGTAAGGAAGTTCTAATCAACATTAGAGTATAAGATCTCAGTACCTAAAATCATTCGACTGTGGTAGTAGAGACTATTCTCGCTCCTCACATCATTTTTTCCTATGAGGAGGGGACCCAATGAGAATTACCTAGTGGCCACATACAAGATTAGTGGCCTCCCGTACACCAGTGGCATCAAAAATGGTTTGTGTAATAGGTACCTCTTGAGAATTTCAAAGGCTCCATGATAGTTATCATCCCATTGATAGGAAATTCTCTTCTATATTAGTCTGGGGAAGGGGATAGATTTTTTATCCAAGTTGGCTATGAAACTATGAATATAGGTGAGGATCCCTTAGATTCCTCTCAGTTCATTGAGATTTTAGGGGGTTGACCATTCTTAAATAGAACTATTCTTCTCTGCATCGACCTCGATGTCACGGTGGTAAAACAAAAGGACAATGAATTTACATGATGTTACCTTGAAAGAAAATTTAAATGGATTCATCATTATACAATTCTATCATAGATTATCGAATATTTTTTAATATCCAGGAAGTGGTTATATAACTGTCGATATTTAAAAACTAGATCATGAACATAATATTCGATAATTCTTCCCAGGAATGGATTAATGATATGATACATTACATGTTAATATGTGGGTCTAGAATTATTTAAGCTGAAGGGCATGAACTAATAGTAGAAGATACATTGGGGTGCTCTAAATTAAGTGCATTATTTCCCTTCAAGGGGATTCTTTATTTGATTATACCCAAAATACCCATTTATGAAGGAAATGGCTTGGAATCTGGTAGTTGCATAGATCAAAAGTTTTGTGATCGGAAATGAGAATTATTCCTTTGGGAAATGTCAATTATTGTCTCTAAAATCAATGAAGACCCTAATATTCCCATTCATTTTCAAGGAAGGGATGATGTTGGGGATCCATCTTGTTCATTTCACTTCTCAAAAAAAGTTATAATTGATTAATTTCTAAATTTTTTCGTATAAATTGGAATCGTGAGAGGGGTGTATCCTCCCAACTACCTGCACGAAGCCTTGATGCTCATAAGGTAATCCGAGATGCTGTATAGTCACATTTGGATCTATTCTGATCATTTCTATATAGTTCCAAGAGAACACATATCGTTTTTTCATGAGAAATGTGATGTACATAGCTTTCTCATAGATAGGCATGGTGATAGTAATCAATGTCGGCCATGGGTCTTCTTATGTTCCAAGATCATTCTATCTGAGATCATAAATTATAGTGGAGATTCCCTCATCTAATTCTATATGGGATTTACTATGGTCACCCTCACATTATTCCACTTCTGAGTCCATGTAGACACTTTTATATAATGATGGAAATCTGGAGGCTTCTCTGTTAATATCGAGGTGATAGAGGCCTTGAGAAGAGACATTATCATCTCCAACTTCCTGAGCCATTGTAAGGAGATGTATAAGGTTATTTTTCTTAAAATACCATTGGGGAAAAGATTATCTTAAGTCTCTAGGACCAGTTCTATCACCTCAAATAGATTTATGGGGATCACATATTGACCATCGAGCATACTTGAGGGATTCACAATGGTGGTCCCCAAGATATTGGGGGATGAAACCTATGTTCCATCATCCACCATTGGTTGTTTGAATACCCTTTTATATAAATATGATTCAATATATGTGTCTCCACATGTATCAAAGGGGGAGCTATCACCCTACATTTTTCGGACCTTTCCATTGAATGGGGTATTTCAGACATTGACAAAATTTTAAAGGAATTTCTATATGGCTATGGATCCAGGGTCTTCTGAGTTGGACATTGTATATGTTGTATTGTTGGATAACTATAAACTTAGTGTTAGGTGTGAGTGCCTAAACTAATATTCACATTTGATCTTCCTGAGAGGTCTTTTATATTTATAATCATACCCATGAATTCTCATGTTTGTGGGAGATAAGTCCCCTTCACTATATCCCAGATGTTAGAGGTTTCAAATCATGATTAGGATGATCATGAAACCATTATCATTCAGATCCCTTTGGACATCAAGGTTATGGAGTCTTCCAGAAATATATAGGGTCATGATCTTCCTTTGGATGAACTCTTCCTGGTGATGTTCTATGAATAAAATAGTCACATGAAGTTCTGTTGACATGGTCTCCACATGATTAACCACAACTACATCGATCTCTATCAAAAAATGCTATGGGAACTGAAGGGATTCAATGAGTTCCTCACTATGTTCTTTTGAACAATGGAGTGCTTCCAAGATTGAGATATTAGTTAGAGAAACCACATACTATTTCAGAATGTCATACTTTTGTTCCAGAGGTCAGGACTTCCTAATGTGCGGTTTCTCGATAAAATGTTTCTTAAGAGCCGGGATGGTTCTTGTTCAAAGGTCATGGAATAATCTTATACAGATAGTGTGGGTCATTATAGCCTTCCTTATTGCCTATGATGATCATATAATCAAGTCACCATTAGGTGTTCATGTAATAAAACTGTGAATGGGTGACTATTAGAGGGTTTTGGGACACCTATATGCCTCCTTTTATCCTACTAGAGTGATTTCCCATGAGTCACTACTTCCAATGTTTCCTTTGTGGGGAAGTGACCAAAATATTGGGCCCAACCACTCATTTTATATCCCTTATATCCTAGGTTACTGCGCATGCAGCCTCCCATTCCCTAGTTTTGTGTGGGAAACGCATATTTTGATGCATATTCACCATCAGAGAAGGGGACTTCCAAGTGTATAATGTTTACAGAACCAAATATGAGATCTCCATTTGATGAGGGTTTCATTTTATGGGCAGTGACCATTCTTTGGATATTATAGGGAAGACATATGTAAGAGTTGGAGCTTTTATTAGAGAAAAATATGAATCCCCATATTCTGTTTCTTCTTGCTTTTGATGGTCATTCCCTCCTTTGGGAGGTATGTTTGATGTTACTTCCACAGGTTGTAGATCTATTTTGGGTTTGTGAAGCTATGATCTCCGGGTGGAATGATATCGTTCAACTATTTTTGGGGTCATTCTATTATGGATCTTCCAATAATGCATGTTTGACACTTTCTATCAACCATCCCCTTTTTATGACTACATAATGGTTATGCATGTCACCTGTTCTGAGGAGTTATTTTGATCCACCTATCCAAAATCAACCATGCCCTGAATGATTTATTTTAAAAAATGTAGTCCTAGATATTATAACCCATCCTTCTATGGAAAGGGAAGTAGTCGAGATTATTAGTGTGGTTGACCTCATCGGGCTTCCTAGTTTGTGGAATCTTGAGTAGGTTTCTATCCATGGCTACTAAGAAATACAAGGGGACATGTTAATTTTAGAAGGATTATTATTTATTCATCCATTCCAAAAATCATGAACAACCCAAATTTATCTATGCTTTTGGTTGAGGTTGATTATGTGGTTGTCTCTGCATGACAGGAGGTGTAGGTCAGTTCGAGGTATGCCTAGGTGCTTGAATGGGAACCACTACTAGCTTGAGAGTGAAATCAATAGCTTCTGATTTTCCTAGACTTTTTCCATATGTTGAAGGAATGAGTTGAGATTTGGATCATGTTCTATGAATGGAATCCTAAAGATATTTTTTCCATTTATATAAACTTGAAAACCAAACCTAGATAATTCATTGGGATCAGAGGTATCAACAACTCATCCGAAATATGTTCAACACTGAATTCCATCAGTTTATCCCGTGAGATAAGGACGATGAGTGGATAGGTTAACCCTTTCCATATAGCTATGAATTCATACACCACATCATTTTTATGTTTCTTATAGTTTTTTAGGTAGAATAATTTTATTTTACTCATCATAGAGAAGAATTGATAGTGGAATTGATGATAAAGGTATTCCCATCCTATAATGGATCATGTTGGAAGAATGTTGTACCAATAAAGGGTTGGCCTTGTTAGAGTTAGTACAAAAAAAATATTTATTGTAACATGTTGATATAGAGGGACCATCATCGGACAATATTGGGATACGAAGTGTGCGATATGCTCTTCAGCGTCTCTTAATCTATTAAAAGTCAAGAAGGTAGGATTTTAAAAATTTGATGGAGGAAAAGTTTCTTCCACCCACTCAAGATATGGATTCCTCTCATGATACACAGTTGAGTGTCTCCCTTACATGGATTTCATTTAAGTAGATAGGTATGTGATGTAGTTAAGTAGCACCGGGGGTATTACTATCTGAGATTTCTTCCGTCTACATGGAGTAGGTGGGGGTCGATGAGGTGCACCTAGCTTTATCTCCCACTATTTTTCAATTTTCCCTATTACTTAATGATCAACCTATTGAGGGAGATGTTTTCAATGTAATTTTGGGAACTCACACTCATTTTTGAATTAGTCAACTATGTAAACCAGATTACTAGATACGGATCTAGTCAGATGCCTAGATGCCTTTTTTCCTTGAAGATCATCTATGGGAGGGAGGATATTATTCTCTATCTAAAGAATATAACCTGTGGGAATGTTTCCCCTAAGTAGCTCCCCATTGTGTTGTCTGAGAGTTTGTATCTCACACCCATATTGTGACAATTATTCCTGTATGGAAAGAAACTCCAATATTCTAGGTGGTGATTGGGATGTAGCCACAACTTTTACTTCATATTTGGTAGTATTCCATTAGAGTGGTGGAAAATCTATATTTAGAGGTGCTATATTTTGGATCCTTATCTGGTTCTAGGTGAACATAGCCTTGTTTGGTGCATCCATATTACCCTCCTCAGGAGGTTTTTTTCTACGTTGTTGTAACGACCCAATGTTTTTCAATGGAAATTCCCTTCTTATAAATATGTCATAAAATAAGATAAAAACACAACATAATGATCAATTAAGTGCTAGGTGACCTTTAAACATATGTTTTTTACTTTTGTGTTTGGAATTTCGAAAATCTGACATACACGGTTGCAATCAGTATGTTATTTGGAGTCCAATTAGAAAAACATAATTTTTGTTGAATAGTAACCTACCCTTATGAATAGAAACAAACCCTTATGAATAGTAATATAACCTAACAAATAGTAACCTTACCTATGATAATATATAAATAATATTCAACTATAATGTACGATATACCTATATTTTTTAATAAGTAAATGAACCTTTGAAAATTGGTTTTGATAATAAATTATGATTTTAATTAAATATTAAAATAATAAAATTTATAAAATCATTTTTTAAAAATGGATTTCATTTTTGAATTCTACATGTCAAAAAATTGTTGGGGTAAATTTTTGAGATTTTTCTGAAATACTTGAATTTTTATGAATAGTAAAATATGATATTTTACGATAAATGCTAAATAATGGATTTATTGAGTCATTGATGATGATCTACTGATTTAATCCCAGTTGGTTTGAATTAAAATTCATTTATTACTATTTTTGGTAATGGAATCATCACTATTTCTAGAATTGAGGGAAAATAATAAAATAATGATTATAATATTATGAAAACCCTCCTGTCCTCCACTATAAAAATCCCCCTCACTCCCTCTTCTCTTCACTACTCTTAAGCCTTGTTCCATGCCAATATTCTACCCAAATATCTCCCCAATCTCCTACCCCACGTCTGAAATCCCCTATCCTCTTCAAAATACCAAAACCTCTCCCCTTAAGAGGTTCTCAAAGGAGGAAGTCTCCAGAGGTAATTTCCTCTTTCCAATTCCTTCATTTCATTTATATTCTTTTCTATTTGTTTCTTTTCTCACCTACCTAAACCCAAATAGTATGATAACTCTAGTAACATACATGTACTATATTTGTTTTACATTAATGGGATATTTAATTATCTTTTCTCCTTTCCCCGCATTTTATTTGAAAGAAAATGAAAGCACCGTTTGAGATGGGCTAATTTAGCACATTCAAGGGTAACAATTTATCAATTTTTATTATCATTTTGAATTCTGGTCATGAAAACATTTTTTCATGGTCAAACCATGTTATTATATATTTAATATATCATATTTTTGGTACTGTAATCCTTTTGTACAAATGGAATTATGTTATAAAGAAAAACATGTTCTTTGTAATCAAACCCACCGATTAACAAAAACTGTGGTCACTATTGTTTTATATAACAAATCGACTTCACTCTAAGTAAAAAAATTAAATTTAAAACCATTCAATCTACTTAATGATAAATAATATCATATAACATCTATTCTATAAAACCAATTTCATCTTACATGTTTATCCAAACATGAATATAAGCGAACCAGTCATTAAAACCAAGTAAAGAAACGAGCCCGAACAATGAAATTGATCCTCATAACCAATCAAAACGATTATAAATGAACATAAAATGATTATACTAAGACAATTAAATATAGAAAAGTTTCTGGATTTTTTAATTAATAAACCTATTTTTTTTATTCATGTCTTTAAGAACAAGTGGAGAACCCCAATGGATTTAAGGTAATGGATCCTCTCCATTTCTCTCTTAATCAAGATTGTCCTCTACGCTATGCCTTTTTACGTGTAAACCCAAATTATGGGGTATGTGTTAACACCTCCCACATACTTCCCTAATGATTTATATGTGATGAGAATCCCCTTTTCTCTCTCTTTAATCCCTCTTAGGTACACCTGACACCATGCCGATAAACCGTAAAGAATTCTACCAGAACCAACATTGTTCTTCCAGGTAGCCTTATATTTATTTATATAAAAACTGATTTATTTTATATGTTTATGTACAACTTATAAATTCTTTTCATTTTTAAAAAAGTCAATTATTAATTCCCTTTCATCACTTTCTTTTGGAGATATACATGTTTTTAAAAGATTCCCTCCTTAGAACTTTCCGATAAGAAAACATGTTTTAAGGGAACTTCCAAATTTTAATACCCAATTTCAAGTGATCTATATCCTGTATTTTAACCCAACATTGAAATTATAAAATCATTATTTTTATTATTAAAACCATAATGTTTCAATTCTGGTTTTATATAAAATATTGTCCTCTTTTTTATTTTAAAAGCTATAAAGTATTTTCATTAAAAACACTAATGTTTCTAAAATACCTTTTATTATATGTTGTAACTTAGGTTTGACATCACTTTCTATGTTATATTCCTATTTTACCCTATTAACTTCCATGTATGTTCTAATCCCTTTATTTCATGGACACATTCATGGTACGCCCATTGGATATGCTTTATGTTACGATTGTGGTAACCAATTCTTTCCATGGGTTATCTTATGTTTATTCATGGTTGATTATGTATGATTATTTATGTGGAAAGAGTATTCATGAAAATGTTGAGATGGGTGCTCACAGATAGAACTCCAATGCATTGGGTGAAGTTAAGTCTCATGAGATGCTATGTGAAATGGGATTGGTGGTTAGACTTCACCCCTACTAAAATGGGAAACAAGACTGGTGGTTAGTCTTGACCCATACCAAAATGGGAAATGAGATTGGCGGTTAGCCTTGACCCGTACTAAAGACATGTTTTATGATTCTTCCACATTTATATGATTCTATGTTTATATTATTCCATGCTTATATGATATGATTTTATATGTTCCACGCTTTGGATACCATTATGTCATGCCTCTTAACTCATGTGATTAGGACGTATCCCTATGTTCATTCCTTTACTGGGCTTTTTAGCTCATTCCTTTGTTCATGTGTTCCCCAAGGTACCCTATAAAGATGTAAGGGCTCAACGGATGTTAGGATCTCTTTATGGAGATTAAATAATGAAATGTTTTTATCCCTATGATTTATGTTTAATGTACCCAGTCTTCCAAGACACTAGACTTAATGATCCATAGCTTGTACTCCAATGTATAATTATTCTTAAAACCATGTAATGTTATATTTTAAAGGATTGTGTCACTATAGTTGTTATCATAGGATGGTTTAGTTATTTTCAGAGATTAGGAATAGATCACCTTAGTGAGAACCTCATGCATGAGACTTAGTATAAGAAAACATTCCTAAATTTTGGTGAGTATTGAGTAAGTGGTTTATAAAGAAAGTCTATTCATGTCTGGGTACAAATAGGTAGAGGAAGCTCTGTCTTAGATGTATCTAAGGGTAAAACCTGAAAACACTACTTTAAGATAGACTCTAATTGAAACTAGTGCATGACAATGGGCTTTTCTGCGCTCTTGGTTATGACACTCTTGGGGGATATTCTTTGGAAGATTCATGAGCTTAGTACAAACCATTATTAAGGAACAAAAAAGCCTATAGGAATATAATTTAAGAAATAGATTAATGAAAACCTAGATTAAAGCCTAAGGAATCACAAGTAAGGATATACTTCTTCTCTATAAGTTTATCCTTTTATGTTTAATGTTTCCTTTTTTTATGATCAATAGATAAGTATTAAATACCTATAATTATATGTTATTTTTCTTAGTTAATGGTGGGAAATAGAAGAAGAAGTTCCAACAACCAATGTGATAGGAAATGTGAATATTTCCCTGACGATATGCTAGATATGATGGGAGCAGGTGCTCAAATATTCCTGACAGTACTTTCTCAGATGGCTCGAGTTTTGAATGATAACTTGAATCATGCGGAACACCCTCCTCTTCTAAGGAAAGAGAAGGTTTTTGTAGAATCCTTCTTGTGGAAAAGGCCTCCCATGATTAGTGGATCTTCTAATCCCCCTCACATAATAATAGATTAACTCCATTGAAAATATATTCTCCATCCTCTAGTGCTTGAAAAGAAAATAAAGTTGTACTGGTAGTCTATCGTTTTGATTGGGAAGCTGATCAGTGGTGGATAATGACTATGAATACAAAGTCCCAAGATAAAATTTATTCGATGGATTGGGAGGAATTCAAGAGGATTTTTTTCAACAAATATTTTCCTCAAACCCTCTGCCTCAATATGGAAATAGAGTTCCTCATACTCAAGTAGAAGGAAGAGGATTCCATCAGGGCGTATGAAGAAAACTTTACAAGGCTTGCAAGGTACGCCTCTACCTTTTTCATGAACACCGAAAGCAAGGTGGATCACTTATTTACCAGACTAAATTTGAGTCTATGAAAAGTGTTGGAGATTTGAGACTTTAACAGTTATGAGGATATTGTCCTGTGTGCCCTCAAGGTTGAAATGGAGTTTGGAGACTCTCAGTAGTCTCATGGGCCCAGTGAAAATAATTGGAAAATGGAGAACAACATGGGTGGTTCATCAAAAAAATCTTATGATGGAAAGAAGACTAACTTTTACCCTTGTAAAAGTTGTGGGAATAAGCATCATGGTAACTATATGAAGGTAACCAAGAATTGAATCAAATGAGGAAAGTTTGTTCATCTGGCCAAGAACTGCCAAAGGGATATGTAAAATACCTCATTTTTTGAAGAATAATGAATTTTTCAGATCCACACATAGCCTGAAGTGTAGTGTTATAACTACAAGGATCATGGGAATTATGCAAGCAATTGACCTAGGGCAAGGTTTGTCAGAGGAACTCATCGACATACTATAAGGAAAAAAGGAATGTCTTATTCTATTACTATTGCTGAGGTGGATCTAGATAATGATGTGGTGATAGGTATGCTGTTTATTCATAAAGAAATAGAGAATGCACTATTTTATTCAGGTTCTATGCATTCTTTCATATATTGAATCTTTAGCAGAACTATTCAAAAACCACCTCCAATTGTGGATGAAAACTTATCTGTGAGAACAAAAAATGAAGAAATTATTGTGTCCATGGTTTATAACACATCCCCAGTTAATATTTATGGACGTAACATCCCAAAAAATCTCTTCATACTTCCTTTAGTGTAGTTTGATTCTATCTTGTGCATTGATTGAATAACTTTATACAAATCCAACATCAATAGTCGGGAAAGGGAGATCACTCTTCACATCCCAAAGAATCCTCCGATTCCTTAGAAGTGTAAGGAGTAAAATGTGTCTCCTTTATAATCTTCATATCAAGTGTGGATATTACTGCCCTGTGAGTAGTCATATCTATCTCAAAGGACTAAGATAAATGATAGAATCATTCTTGAAGACATGCCCATCATGCAGGATTACACCAATGTATTCCATGAAGAGTTTCCTAGTCTTCCACCTAATTGAGAGGTTTAGTTCTCAATTGAACTTATCCCTAGATCTCTTCCTATATCAAAGAAACCATCCAAAATGCCCACTTTAGAGTTGGAAGATATAAATAAGAAGTTACAGGATAATATGGAGAGGGGTCTTATACGCCTGAGTGCTTCACCATGGGGTGAACCAGTCCTCTTTGAGGACAGATCAATGCGCCTATCCATTGATTATCGCGAGCTCAATAAAATAATGACAAAGAACAAGTATCCACTACCACTGATAGATGAATTATTTGACCAACTTCATGGGACTAGTTATTTCTCTAAGGTGGACCTTCAGTCGGGATATCACCAATTAAAGGTGAGGAAGGAAGATATTCCCAAGACTGCCTTTCGAACGAGGTATGGACACTATGAGTTTATAGTGACGCCCTTCAGACTCACTAATGATCCAGAAATTTTTATGGATTTAATGAATAGATTCTTTTAAGATTACCTCGACAAATTTGTGGTAGTCTTTATTGATGATAATATGATATACTCCAAGAGAAAGGAGGAACATGAGGAGTATTTGAATTCTATGCTAAAGACTTTGCGAAGGGAGAAGTTGTATGTAAGGTACTGTAAATATGAGTTCTATATAGAGGAAGTATCATTCTTGGGGAAAGTTATCACCATTAAAGGGATATCTATTGACCCTTCCAAGACAAAGGCAATTAAAGAGTGGCCTTGGCCAACTTCTGTAATGGAGATCTGCAAATTTTTGGGTCTAGTTGGGTATTATCGATGATTGGTGAATAACTTTTCATGATTTTCAAACCCAATGATAAAGTTGACATGAAAAGGAGTAAAGTTTTTCTGGACACAAGAATGTGAAGACTATTTCAAGGAGTTGAAAAAGAGGCTTATCACTGCGCCCGTACTCACAATCCCTACAAGTGGATAACTATTTGTGGTGTATATTGATGCTTCTAAAAAGGTATTAGGATGTGTTCTAATGAAAAATGATAATGTGATAGACTATTCTTTAAGGTAGCTGAAAATCCATGAGCAAAACTATCCAACGCATGATATGGAGTTGGTGGCGGTGATCATTGCATTGAAAATCTGGCGGCATTATCTCTATGGGGAGAAGTGTGAGATATATACTGACCACATGATTCTCAAATATATATTCACAAAAAAAGCTTAATATGCACCAGTGAAGATGGATAGAGATTATCAAGTATTATGGCTTCTCAATCCACTACCATCCTAGTAAGGAAAATAAAGTTGTGGATGCTCTAAGTAGAAAGGATATTGCATCTTTATCAATGATGAGAATTTAAAAGGATCCGATCATCTTAGATTTTCAAAGGATGGACATGGGAATCATTAAGGGAGGAATATAATCAATCCTTTCTCAAATTATTTATCAACCATCCCTCCTGGAGGAAATAATGGATGCTCAAATAAAAGATGTGGAAATTCAAATAAGGGTGGAAGCTATCAGAAATGGTAAATCCTTCGATTTCAAAATTAATGTGGAAGGAGTTGTAAAATTTGGGATACTACTATGGGTACCATCTGATCCATGGATAAAGAAGGAGCTATTTAATGATGCACATAGCTCGAACTTCTCTATCCACATAGGGAGAACAAAGATGTATAAAGATCTCCGAGAAAACATTTGGTTGGACAATATGAAAAGGTAGATTACTAAATATATATCAAAGTTCCCGGTATGTCAGTAAGTGAAGGTTGAGAGGAAAAAGTCTAAGGGGATGATGCAACCACTACATATAACAATATGGAAGTGGGAGAACATTACCATGGACTTTGTAACAGGACATACAAGGACATCAGGAGGAAACAATGTTATATGGGTCATTGTGGATCTTCTTACAAAAACAACTCACTTTATCAGGATTCGATAAGACTTCTCACTGGATCAACTTGCACGAATTTACATCAAATATGTTGTAAGACTACATGGAGTACCACTATATATTGTATTTGATCATGATCCAAAATTCACTTCGATGTTCTGGAAATGTCTCCAAAATTATTTAAGCACTGAACTGTACTTCAGTACGGCCTATCATCCTCAAACTGATGGCGAATCTAAGCAAACTATTCAGACAATAGAAGAAAAGTTGAGAGCGCGTTCTATGGAATTAAAAGGAGGATGGGACCAATATCTTCCACTGGTTGAACTCTCATACAACAAAATTTTCCAATCTAGAATTCAAATGGCACCATATGAATCCTTTTATGGGAAAAGTTATAGAAAACTAGTGTGTTGGGAGGAAGTCAGTGAGTGTAAGATGATAGGACCTAAAATGGTTGAAGAAGTGGTGGAGAAGTTGAAAACCATTCAGCAGCTTAACAAAGCAGGCCAAAGTCGATATAAAAGTTATGCTAAAAATTGTTGATAATACCTTAAGTTTAATGTTGGAGAAATGGTATTTCTATGCATATCTCCATGTAATAAGGTCATGAGGTTTGGAAAGAAATGGATGTTAAGTCCCAGGTACATCGACCACTTCAAGATCGTTGATCGAGTCGGAGCTATGGCCTATCAACTGGAACTTCCACCAACCTTGTTAAGAGTACATTATGTTTTTCATGTATCCCACTTATGGAAGTGCATACCAGACCCTTTACATGTACTCTCTTCATAGGTGGTACTGTTGGAGGATGATATTTCTTATGAGGAGCAACAAGTAAAGATCTTGGATCGTAGAGAAAAAGTTATACGCAATAAGACTACTCATATAGTAAAGGTACTATGAAGAAACCATAAGTACGAAGAGGTAACATGGGAGATGGAAGAAGCAATGAAGGAAAACTACCCCCACCTATTTTTGGCATAGAATGTAAAATGAAATTTTGAGGGTGAAATTTCTGAAGGGGGGAAGAATGTAACGACCCATTGTTTTTCAATGGAAATTACCATCTTATGAATATGTTATAAAAACACATGAAAACATAGCATAATGAACTACTCAATCCTAAGTGAACTTTAAACATAAATTTTTCACTTCTGTATTTTGAATTATGAAAATCTGACATACACAGTTGCAATCATTAAGTTATTTGGAGTCCGATAGGAAAAACATAATTTTTTCTGAATAGTAACCTACCCTTATGAATAGTAACTTACCCTTATGAATAGTGATATACCATAATTAATAGTAACCATACCTATGAAAATATATAAATATTATAGAAGTTGAAAGTATGATATACCTATATTTTAAAATAAGAAAATGAATGTTTTGAAATTCGTTTTTGAAAATAAATTATGATTTTAATTAAATATTAAAATAATCATATATAGAATTTATTTTTTGAAAAATGGATTTCCTTTTTGGATTTTCCACATCCAAAAATGGTTAGGGTGAATTTTTGAGCTTTTTCTGAAATACTTGAATTTTTTGATGAATAGTGAAATACGATAATTTACGATAAATGCTAAATAATGTATTTATTGAGTCATTGATGATGATCTATTGATGTGACCCCAATTGGTTCTAAGTCACATGCATTTATTACTTTTTCAGGTCATGGAATCATCACTATTACTAGTATTTAGGGACAATAATAAACTATTGATTATAATAATATGAAAACCCTCCCCTCCCCCTCTATAACCCCCCCCCCCTCACTCCCTCTTCTCTTCACTACTATGAAACCTTGTGACTTTCCAATATTCTACTCAAATCTCTACTTATACTCATCCCCCATGTCAAAAATCCCCTATCCTCTTGAAAATACCAAAACTTCTCCCCTTTAAAGGTTCTTAAAGGAGGAGGTACAAAGAGGTAAATTCCTCTTTCCAATTCCATAATTTCTGTTAAGTTCTTTTGTTTTTGTTTGTTTCATCACCTCCTTCGCCCAAATAGTATGATAACTACAGTAACATACATGTAATGGAATGTTTTTATGCTAAAGGGATATTTCATTATCATCTCTCCTTTCCCCACCTTTTACTTGAAATAAATGAAAGCACCGTTTGAGATGTGCTAATTTAGCGTATTCAAGGACAACAATTTATCAATTTCTATTATCATATTTAATTATAGTCATGAAACCATTTGTGTTATGGTTGTACCAGATTATTATATATGTAATATATCCTATTTTTTGTTCTATAATCCTTTTGTACAAATGGTATTAGGCTATAAAGAAAAACATATTCTTTTTAATCAAACCCACTGATTAATAAAAACGGTTGTCACTATGGTTTTATATAATAATTAGAATTCACTCTAAGTAAACAAATTAAATTTAAAACCATGTAATCTCCTCGTTTTTCATTCATATCATATAACTTCAATTCTGTATAAGCACTTTTATCTTACATGTTTATCCAAACATGAATATAAGCGAACCGGTCATTAAAACCATATAAACAAACGAGCCCGAACAATGAAATTGAACCTCATAACCAATAAAAACGGCTATAAGTGAACTTAAATTGATTATGATAAAACAATTACATTTATAATAGGTTCTTTAATTATTAATCAATAAACCTAATTTGTTTATTCATGTATTTAATAACAAGTGGAGAACACCAATATATTTAAGGTAAGATATCCTCTCCATTTCTCTCTTAATCAATATTGTCCTCTATGCTATGCCTTTTTATTTGTAAACCCAAATGATGGGGTATGTTTTTACACTTCCACATACTTACCTCATGATTTATATGTGATTAGAAACCCCTTTTCTATCTCTTAAATCCTTCTTTGGTACACCCGACAACATGGTGATAAACCGTAACGAATTCTACCTGAACCTTCATTGTTCTTTTGGGCAGCCTTATCTTTCTCAATATCAAAAAGGAGTTATATTATATGTTTATGTACATATTATAATTTTTTTTAGTTATAAACATTCATTTATAAATACCCTTTCATCACTATCTTTTGGGTATTTACATGTTTTTAAAAGATTCCCTCCTTAGAACATTCCAATAAGAAAACATGTTTTAAGGGGAATTCTTTAATTTTTTACCCAATTTCATGTGCACTATATCATCTATTTTAATACACCATTGTATTTATAAAATAGGTCTTTTTATTATAAAAACCATCTTGGTTTAATTCTTGGTTTATATAAAATAATTCCATCTTTTCTATTTTAAAAGCTCCTAAGTATTTTCCTTAAAACCGCACAAAAATGTTTTAATGCTAATGTTTCTCAATTACATTTATTATATTTTATCACTTATATTTGAAATCACATACCATGTTATATGCCTATTTTACCCCATGAACATCCATGTATGTTCTAATCCCTTTATTTCAGGGACACATTCATGATATGCCCATTGGTTATGCTTTATGTCAGGATTGTGGTACCCAATTCTTTCTATGGTTACCCTTGTGTTTCTGTATGGTTGATAATGTATGATTATTTATGTGGAAAGAATATTCATGAAAATTTTGAGATGGGTGCACCTAGATAGCGCTCAAATACATTGGGTATAGTTAAGTCTCATGAGATGCGATGTCAAATGAGATTGGTGGTTAGCCTTGACCCGTACTAAAATGGGAAACCAGATTGGCAGTTAGCCTTGACCCATAATAAAATAGGAATTGAGATTAGCAGTTAGCCTTAACCCATAATAAATATATGTTTTATTATTCTTACACATTTATTTGATTACATGTTTATATGATTCTATGCTTATATAATACGATTTTATATGTTCCATGCTTTAGATACCATTATATCATGCCTCCTAACTCATGTTCTTAAAATGTATCCTTATGTTCCTTCCCTTACTGGGCTTTTTAGCTCATCCCTTTCTTCATGTGTTCCCTGAGGTACCCTATGCAGATGTAAGGGCTCAAAGAAAGTTATGAGATCTTTATGGAGATTAAATAAAGAAATATTTTTTATCCCCGTGTTTTATGTTTTATGTACCTTGTCTTCCAAGACACTAGACTTAATGATCCATGGCTTGTACACTGATGTATAATTATGATTAAAATCTTGTAATTTTATATGTAAAAGGCTTGGGTCACTTTATTTTTGTCCTTATAAAATTTCATCTTGATCCAAAATGTATATCATATAGATAATGATGATATTCATAGAGGCATATCTGGTAATGGTGGTTGTGCCATTACTATCAATGTAGTAAGATGGGTTTTCACTACCTTTATCAGGGTTGTTATTAAAACTATTGGCCATATTTTTTCATTTTGTTTTGAAACACCAAAGGGGTATGATATCCTTACCCATATTTTACTCTGATCCTGGCATGTGAGTGATGGCCTTGAGGGAGTTTTCGGTCATGATCATCAAATGAGCAACAAATTGTAGTGGTTTATCTTTTTGTGGGATGAATTGATGGGTTCTGATCAATGATTTTTTACCTCCCAACCTAGAGAATACTGATTCTCTTTGTGATGATGATGATGATGATGAAAATTCCCCAATCAGTGGATAATGAGAAGTATTTGTGGCCATAATTATCATTAAATGATCCAATTATTGAGGGTCCAATGATTCTAGTCAGGGTCTTGATGATTCATAGAATAAAAAATGAGGTATAAAATACCTCAGCCTAGTGAGAAGGGTTTGATCTGGAATCACCATATATTTCTCAAGAAACGACTCACAGGATGATAAACCTAGAGATCATTATTGGTATATAAATTCCCCCAGACTAGTCAGATGGGGTTTTTTTTTAGTTGTTGCTGATATTTCTGGATTCCTATCAGGAATTAAAGATCCAAGAGGCGGAGGTGGTGGTAGATATTCCCTCGGTTTTCTCATATACGACTATTATAGTAGATTATACTATTGACCATTTTATGTGACATAGGTATGATCAAATTAGAACCGGGTGAGAAAGAATACCTTGATGTGAATCATTCATTAGGGGAAGTTTTTCGGTTGATCTTAACATGGGCCTCCATATCTAAAATGCATTCCTATTACTCAGAGGGGCCCATGATGATGTATTATTGGATATAATCTCCATCTGTTCATGATTTTTGGGCGTTATTAAAGTTTGGGTGTAACGCCCCAAACCTAGTTACCTAGAGTCGGTGCATTATTACATAACATTGGCATGATCACAAGGAAATCATGTCTTGAAAGACCGATCAGGTTAGTATTATTGGAAACAAGATTCATACATAAGTTCCACTTTACATCTTGAAGAGAAATACAACACAAATATATTTCATTAAAAACATCCAAGCCTCCTATATTATGTCTGCAGGTCACACATAACTAACTTCTTCATATCCTGGGAAAATGAAACATAAGAAAGGGGTGAGCTCAAATGCTCAGTACGGGTAAGTAATACAGCGGAAAATGACATAAATATTAAGCAAGGTAAATAATTGAAACCACATGCCTTTACCTATAATAAACAAGAATACTTTTATAGAAAGAATATGAGATGAGTAAATAATGCCATAATAAAACATAATCATGGGTATTATACTAGTCTAATGACCACATGAACCATCAATATTATTTCCCTAATGAGGGAATGTATAATGCCGGATATTCTGAAACATTTTGTCAAGGCCTCGGCCAAGACGTCAAAAAATGAATAAGGCCTCGGCCAAAACCATAAATAAAATTTGGAAAGGGCCTCAGCCAATTCCACATCTAGTTGTCTCATGATACATACCAATGCATCGAGGAGCTATAGTGGGCTCCACCTGTCACTTACTAAGTCCAATACATTCCTCATATGAAAAGGTTTAAACATATCATAAACATTCGTATTAAAACTAGCATACAAAATGTCAGTAATTTAACCATAAATCATGAATGGTAATAAAATATCACATCCACAGTCAAACATATCACAAAACCTTCAATACAATATGGAACTTTTGTATCATAGTAAATCAACTCCAAATAAACTTAAAATCCATCAAAGGATGTTGACATAAATGAAATCAAAACTATTTTTAGGAAAATATCTCTTTATATTTTGAAATCATTTATAAGTCACATAATTATAAAATAAAACATTTACTTTGAAAATATTCTAATAAGATTTTAAGGGAATCTTCGATGAGTTTATAATGGTAGAAAATAGTCACACCTGACGTATAAGTTAAAAAAAGACATTCTTTCCTTAATTTTGTCAAAAAGGTTAAAAAGGACCTTGTTTGGAAAATGACGGAATGAATCCTTTATAAACATCTTATAAAAAGTCAAAAAAGGGTATAAATGACTTTAAACCATATTCTGTAAAATATTAATAATGTTTTGAAATAAATTTTTAAGAAACATGGATATGGATGATAATGAGGTCCCAGTAGATAATTACGTATAAATAACCTCGGATAATGAAAAGATTGTGAAATAAACCCTTAACTTATAATTTTCCTTGGTTGAGGGTGGGTTAACCTGATTTATAATGGTGAAATAATTGTTACTAAATTATACAATAATCATATACATTATTATGATATCATATATGATCTTTTAACATTGATTTGTTAATAATATCTTAATATTATCATCATTTCAGGTGTTAACAGATTCATATTTCTTTATATTATTTGTTATGTGAGCCATATTTGTTATGTATGGGATGGATATTATTAATATTTAGAATTACATCAAGTCATTAAAGGTTATTTTTAATCATTAAAGGATAATTAGACTTGAATGGATACGATGGGTAATGAATGTCATCGCGTTCGTGGAGACTGTTGTCTGTACGTACGCACGAGCGACAATATCATTATTTGATATTAAAATAATATATAATTAGATATTATATCATATATACAGAATCATTATCATGTTATATTTATTATTTACATGAATTTCACATCATTATTATACCCATCCAAATAATAATGTTTTGAATAACAATTACACCACGACGCGGAGACGGTAAGCCATACGTATGCACGTATGGTGACATGTCATTCAAAGGATGGATAGAATACTGAATATGGTGGTACCTTATTTATAATAACATCATAGTATATAGAAGATACTGGAGTTATTATTTTAGAATGGGCGTAACAGAGAAAGAAGAAGTTGAAGAAGAAAGGAACTTGAAAGAGGGTGGTGAAAACATTACCTCTTAATCGGGTTCTTCCTTTTGATTTGATCAAAAGGGCCCCTTAGGTTGGATTTTGGATCCAACTAAGTCCTATAGGTTTAATTGAGTGAAGTTGAGAGAATATTTTTCTAGGTTTTGGCCGAATCAAAAGGCTTTTAAGGTGTGAAGAAACGGTTAGAAGTGGGGTCCTTTTATAAGGGGGAGGAGGGGTCTTTAGGAAAAATTAAAGTATTATTTTATTATAATATCATATTTGGTTTCTAATGGCTCCAATGTGGATTATTCAAAGTATAAGGTGAGGATGGGTCTAAATTTTTTCAACCAATCAATTTTAGACGTGTTTTGGTCATTATATTAACCTTATCTTTTAGTTTTAACTCTTAGTTAATTAGATTGACATTTACCATGTCACTTTGTATTTTTATATTATATAGTTAATAAACATACTATATACATACAAGAGACCCCAAAGTGGTCCATTAATGATACACCTATCATGATATAAGTCCTTTGGATGAACATTATATTTTTATGAATAGAATATCAATTAATAATATAATATTTGTTTTAAAAACTCTTTTATGTCAATTTTGACACTATTGGGTATTTTGTTTTTGATAAATTCTTAACAGCATTATTACTTAGAAAAAAATTCATATAAACAGTACTAATATGTCATATTAACCTAGAAAATTATCGTAATTCATTAAAATTTTCAAATTAAATTTATTTTGATATTTATAATATCAATTATTTGATTCTTTCATTAATAAGGAAAATACTGGATGATTATTGTGTCATAAATAAATTTAATTACTAAATGTCTAAAAATTATAAATAAAATAACATTATGTATGAAATATTTTTAGATTTATAATT
Organism: Viscum album; assembly: GCA_963277665.1. NCBI lineage: Eukaryota > Viridiplantae > Streptophyta > Magnoliopsida > Santalales > Viscaceae > Viscum > Viscum album. The sequence continues at coordinate 90,612,474 of OY728123.1, read as the reverse complement.
AATATTTATAGTCGAATATATAACACATATAACCCTATGTAAAAATTGTTTTTCTAAAAGATATATGCTTATGTCATTTTTTTATTTACTTCAACTTAATTAATATAAAGTGTCCCTATCACCTACAAGTGGATCCATGGGGTCCCAAAATCTACCCAAAGATGCCCATGGTCGGACAGGTATCCAAAAATAAGTTTAGGACACATTTTAGGGTAATTTATTATTATTATTATATTAATTGTTTTACCCTTATTTATCGGATTTACCCTTTAACCATGGTAAATAAAATATTTACCGAAGTAATTATTCAAAATGTCTAACAATAAAAGTTACCTATTTTCACAATTTGGACATCTAGATTCCAAATATGGAATCCATTTTTCCAAATTCAAAACACAGAAGTGGTAGAAATGAATTTAAAATTAATTCCCGCTGTCAAAACAAAAAGCATGTTTTTAAGAAATAATAACTATCAAAAGATTGGCACGTGTTTATGAACGGGTTAATTGTGAAATTATGTCCAATGACCAAAATTGTATTAAATGGTAAAAATATATTATAAATATACTTTAAAACCACTCAAATTCATAATTTATCACTATTAATTATTTTGATTAAAAAGTTTTTTTTAATTAACATTTAGTAATTCTCACTATTCATCGAAATATAAAAGTTATCCAAAAAGTACCAAAATTTCACCCTAGGCTAAATTCGATATTCTGAATTCAAAAATGAAGTCCATTTTAAGAGATAAAATTTATAAAATTTCATAAAGTGGGTATTACTATTCTTAACGGCTACTTTGATTGGTTGTGGTGTGTGTTAGAACTCGAAGTTTCGTACAACACACACTACTGTATTATTCAAAGAGAAGCGTACCGTGGAAGCTTGGGGTGTTACATTATCCCCTCCTTTAAATAATTTCATCCTAAAAATTTCTAGAATACTACCGCATGAAAAGAATTGGGTGGTTCTTCATCATAATTTCCTTAGTTTCCCACGTTGCCTCTTCCATCTTATGGTTTCTCCATAGCACTTTTATCAGACGAGTCATCTGGTTTCTCAGCACTTTTTCTCTTTTATCAAGAATCCTGATAGGCTCTTCGCAATAAGATAGATCATGTTCCAGTTCTAATTCCTCATAGGTGAGTACATGCATTGGGTCAGGCATGTATTTTCTCAACAGTTATACGTGGAACACATCGTGAACTTTGGAGAGACTTGGTGGCATTTCCAAATGGTAAGCAACAGCCCCAATTCGTTCTAGAATTTTGAATGGTCTGATGTACCTAGGACTCAATTTTCCCTTCTTATAGAAATTTATAACACCCTTACATTGAGATACCTTCATGAAAACATGATCTCCTATGTGAAATTCCAAATCCTTCATTCGGTTATCAGCATAGCTCTTCTGCCTACTTTGAGCTGCTTTGATGTGGTTTTGGATTACCTTTACATTTTCCAACGTTTCCTCCCCCAATTCTGGGCCTACAAGTTTTATTTCACCAACTTCATCCCAACAGGTTGGTGTGCGACATCTATTTCCATAAAACGCTTCATATGGTGCCATCCGAATACTTGAATGGAAGCTATTGTTATAAGAAAATTCTACCAGAGGTAAATATTGATCCCACATACCCTGAAAGTCAAGTGAGCAAGATCTCAACATGTCTTATAAGGTTTTAATAGTCCATTATGATTGTCCATTTGTTTGAGGGTGGTAGGCAGTGCTCAAATTAAGTTTAGTATCCAAAGCCTTCTGAAGACTCTTCCAGAATCTTGTAGTAAAATGGGGATCACGATCAGAAAAAATCGATAGGGGTACTCCATGAAGTCTCACAACTTCATTAATATATAGTCTTTCTAGATGTTCCAGTTGTAGATCTTCTCTTATAGCAAGAAAATGTGTTGACTTGGTAAGACGATCAACAATAACCCATATTTCATCATTCCTTCTTGGAGTCTTTGGTAGCCCCATGACAAAGTCCATCGTAATATTGTCTCATTTCCACTCTGGTATGGGAAGAGGTTGCATGGCTCCTCCAGGCTGTTGCCTTCCAGCTTTCAGTTGTTGACGAACCATACATCATGACACAAAATCAGCAATCTCCCTCTTCATGTTGTCCCACCAAAAATGTTCCTTTAAATCTATATATATTTTGGTGCTCCTATGGTGTATAGAGAAATTCGAACTATGAGCATCATCCAACAATTCCCTTTTCAGATTAGGTTTATTGGGAACACAAAGTCTCTTCCCAAATTTCAAAATTCCATCTTCATACACAAAGTCACTCAATCTCCTATCATTCACAGATTTAATGTTCTTTTGAAATTCTTTATCATCGGTCTGAGAACTCTTTATCCTTTATAGTGAAGATGGTTTGGCAACCATTTGAAAAAGTATTGATGTTTCACCTTCCATGGTAATTCCCATATCCATCTTTACTAGATTCATATATATAGGATCCTTTTCAACTCTCATCTTGTTCAAACCTCTATGATCCTTTCTACTCAAAGCATCTACCACCTTATTTGCCTTCCCCCGGTGGTAGTGTATAGTGTAATCATAATCCTTGAGTAGTTCAACCCATCGCCTTTGCCTCATGTTGAGTTCTTTCTGTGAGAAAATTTTCTTCAAACTATTTTGATCAATATAAATATCACATTTTTCGCCATAGAGGTAGTGTCTCCATATCTTCAAAGCAAAGATCACAGCTACTAACTCGATATCATGAGTAGGATATTTTTTTCATGAATTTTCAATTATTGTGATGCATTGGCAATAACCCTGTCATTCTGTATAAGGATACAACCCAATCCTTTATTCAATGCATCACTATAAATAATGAACCCATAATTCCCTGATAGTAGAGTCAATATAAGAGCATTGACTAATCTTCTCTTTAGTTCTTCAAAACATTCTGCACACTCTTTTTTCCAAAAAAAATTTAACCCCTTTACGTGTGATCTTCGTAAATGGGTTAGCCAATCTGGAAATGTTCTGGACAAAACGTCGATAATAACCTGCTTAACCAATAAAACTGCATACCTCAGTTATACTCATCGGTGTAGGCCATTCTTGGATTGCTCTTGTCTTAGAAGGATCAACATAGATTCCATCCTTAGAGACAATATGGCCAAGAAAAGAAATCTCATAAAGCCAGAATTCACACTTACTAAACTCCCCATATAATTCATGTCTTCTAAGAGTCTTCAGGATAATGAGCAAGTGGTTTTCATAATCCTTGTAGCTTTTGGAGTATACCAAGATATCATCAATAAATACCACCACAAAATCATCAAGATATTCCTTGAAAACTCTATTCATTTGATCCATGAATACAGAGGGTGCATTAGTCAATCCAAAAGGCATTACTGTAAACTTGTAATGCTCGTACCTGGTTCGAAATGCTGTCTTTGGAATGTCTTCCTTCTTCACACACAACTAATAGTATCCAGATCGAAGTTCAATCTTTGAAAATTATTTACCTCCATGTATTTGATCAAATAAATCTTCAATGCGAGGTATGGGATACCTTTTCTTTATTGTTATGGCATTGATTTCCCTGTAGTCGATACATAACCACATAGATCCATCTTTCTTCTTAACAAAAAGGACAGGGGCTCCCCATGGAGAAACACTATGTTGAATAAATCACTTATTACTCAACTCCTCTAGTTGTTTCTTTAGTTCAACTAATTCCACAGTGTCCATTCTATAAGGGGTCTTCGATATAGGCCTTGAACCAGAAATTAAATCAATGGAAAACTCAATTTCTTGTTCTGGAGGATGTCCAGGTCAATCTTCTGGAAACACTTCAACATATTCTCTCACAATAGGTACATCCTATATTTGAACATTCCTTTCCTCACCTACAATTATCTCATTCTCTTCCTCCCTGATAATTGAATTTAGTTGAGCTACTGAGGGTCTATTTAGATAAGAATCAGGTGGTGAAGATTCCACTGTAAAGATAGGGTGTTCTTTATCATCATCATCAAAAATTGTAACCCCCTTCTTCTTACAATAAATTTTCGCATCATGGCCTGAAATCCAATCCATACTGAGGATTATATCAAATTCAGTCATGGGTATGACGATGAGATCAGCAGATAAAGAACATTTATATGCCCTAATGGGAATGGATCCATAGAACTTTGCAGCAATGATACCTCCCTTAGGAGTTTTAACTAACAACTCCATTGTTAAATCAGATTGGAAATATCTATTTTTTTAGAAAACTGGGAAGATATGAAACAATGCGATGATATAGAATCAAATAAAGCATTTGTTAAACTTGAGGAAACCATTAAATTACCTGCCACCACATCTTTTAGAGCTTCTACCTTAGTAGTAGTGATAACATAAGCTTGGCCTTGGTACCTAGGCCTTTTATGAGGTAAGTTTCCCTAACGCTTTGGAAATTCATTTGCACAATATCCCATCTCCCTGCAATAGTAGCATTGATAATTGGTAGTGTCTTTCATTCCTTTATAATCACCGGCTAGATGGCCTTTCTATCCACACTTGTAGCATACTCGTTTTCCTTTCAGACATGCACCAGGGTGCTTCCTTCCGCAATTATCCCAGGTTGGAAATTCAATTCTTCCCTTCTTCCCTGTTTCCTTATTTCCTTTCCTAGAGTGTTCAGAAAATCTCTTCTTCTCTTACTTCGATTTAAAGTCATAAGACTTAGAGAATTTCTTTTCGGTCTTGATAGCACACGAGACAATATCTTCGTATGACGAGAAGGATTGTGAGACCAATTCTAGATAGATAAACCATTTTATCCCATCAAATAAATGATCAATCTTACTTCTTGGGTTTTGTATATAATCTGCAACATACCTTTCTAACCTTGTAAAGTTAGCCTCATACTTTGCGACAATGTCATCCTCCTTTTGTCTCAAACTCAGAAATTGCCTTTCCATATCTGCTCGATGGTCACGAGGAAAGTATTTTTCTAAAAACAGATCTTTGAACTCCCTCCATTCCATATTTGATACTTCATCATCTTTGTTCGTGTTTTGAATCAATGACCACCATTGGTCAATATCTCCAGTGAGGTGGTAAACTGCCATGATAACTTTTTCTCTTTCACTACTCCCCAAGGCATGGAATATTTTCTCTAAGGAATTTATCCAATGCTCAGCAACTAAGGTATTTGTACTCCCATTTAATGTTGGTGGTTGTTGCCTCATGAAGCGATCTAACATTGATCCCCCATGCTGCAGATCAGGGTCCTCCATATGGGTAAAGTTTTTATTCATAACCTTAGTGAGTTGTACCAATATAGTGATTAGCTGATCAACACCAGTTGTATCACTAGATCCACTGTAATTATCTTGAGGAGGAGGTCAATCCCTACATGGAGTGTGTGCATTGATACGATTTCTATTTCTTCCACTAGGCACCATTTATAAACAATGTCATAAACAAGATCATTTTATGAATCGAAATACATAATTCCATACTTGTAAAACACTTAACATAAATTGAACAGTTTATAGATATAATCCATACTCATAAAATAAATTTCTTTGAAGAAGTATATACTCAAAAACCCTTCATAATGGTTTTTAAAGAGAATGAGAATTATCCTAAGAATATACCACGGGAGTGTCGTAACTAAGAGTGCAGCAAGGCCCTTTGGCGTGCACCAGTTCCCATTCGAGTCTAGCTCAAAGCAGTGTTTTTGTGTTTTACCCCTAGGTACATCTGTTCTAGAGTCGCCTCTACCTGATCGTATCAAGAAATGGATGTATTTCTCGGAAAACTCAAAAAATTTAAACAATACCAAAATTCTAGGAAGTTATTCTATACAAATCCTCAATGTCCATCTTAGGTCTATGCGCTCTAATCAGAGTTTATCTAAATCTAGGTTCCAAGGTTTGTACTAAACTTCCTATGATACTAACTGTAACACCCCAACCCAAGTTACCTAGAGTCGGTGCATTATTACATAACATTGGAATGATCACAAGGAAATCATGTCTCAAAAGACCGATCAGTTTAGTATTATTAGAAACAAGATTCATACAAAAGTTAAACTTTACAGCTTGAAGAGAAATACAACACAAATATATTTCATTAAAAACATCCAAGCCTCCTAGAATATGACTTCAGGTCACTCATAACTAACTTCTTCATATCCTGGGAAATTGAAATATAAGGAAGGGGTGAGCTCAATCACTCAGTAAGGGTAAGTAATACAGTAGAAAATGACATAAATATTAAGCATGGTAAATACTTGAAACCACATGCCTTTAATAATAATAAACATGAAAACTTTTATGAAAAGAATATGATTTGAGTAAATAATGCCATAATAAAACATAATAATGGGTATTCAACTAGTCAAATGACCACATGAACCATCAATATTATTTACATAATGAGGGAATGTTTAATGCCGGACATTCTGAAACATTTTTTCAAGGCCTCGACCAAGATGTCTAAAAATGATTAAGGCCTCAGCCAAAAACATAAATCAAATTTGGAAAGGGGCTCAACAAATTCCACATATAGTTGTATCATGAGACCTACCGATGCATCGAGGAGCTATAGCAGGCTCCACCTGTCATTTACTAAGTCTAATACACTCCTCATTTGAAAAGGTTTAAACATATCATAAACATTTGTATTAAAAATAGCATACGAAATTTCAATAATTTAACCATAAATCATGAATCGTATAAAAATATCACATCCACATTCAAAAATATCACAAAACCATCAATACAATATGTATGTTTTGTATCATAATAAATCAACTCTAAATAAACTTAAAATCCATCAAAGGATGTTTACATAGATGAAATCAAAACTCTTTTTAGAGAAATATATCTTTCTATTTTGAAATAATTTAAGAGTCACATAATTATAAAATAAAACATTTACAATGAAAATATTCTTATAATCTTGTAAGGGAAGCTTCAACGAGTTTATACCGGTAGAAAATAGTCACACCTGCCATATAAGTTAAAAAAAGACATTCTTACCTTAATTTTGTCGAAAAGGTTAAAAATGACCTTGTTTGGAAAAAGACAGAAAGATTCCTTTATAATCATCATATAAAAATTAAAATAAAGGTATAAATGAATTTAACCCATATTCTGTAAAATATTAAGAATGTTTTGAAATACATTTTTAAGAAACATGGATGTGGATGATAAAGAGGTTCTAGTAGATAATTACGTATAAACAACCTCGGATAATGGAGAGATTGTGAAATAAACACTTACCTTATACTTTTCCTTGGTTTAGGGAAGGTTAACCTCCTGTATAATGGTGAAATAATTGTTTCTAAATTATAAAATAATCATATACATTAATATGATATCACATACGATCTTTTAACATTTATTTGTTAATAATATCTTAGTATTATCATCATTTCGGTTGTTAACAGATTCGTATTTCTTTATATTATTAGTTATGTGAGCCATGTTTGTTATGTATGGGATTTATATTATTAATATTAATAATTATATCAAGTACTTAAAAATTATTTTTAATCATCCAATGAGAATTAGAATTGAATTGATATGATGGGGAATGAATCTCATCGTGTTCGTGGAGACGGTTGTCCGTACGTATGCACGAGCGAAAATATCATTATTTGATATTATAATAATATATAATTGGATGGTATATCATATATACATAATCATTATTATGTTATATTTATTATTTACATTAATTACACATCATTATTATACCCATCTAAATAATAATGTTTTGAATAACAATTACACCACGACGTGGAGACGGTAAGCCGTACGAACGAACATATGGTGACATGTCATTAAAAGGATGGATAGAATACTGAATATTGTTGTACCATATTTATAATAACATAAAAATATATAGAAGATATTGGAGTTATTATTTTATAATGGTAATAACAATGAAAGAAGAAGTTGAAGAAGAAAGGAACTTGAAAGACGGTGGTGAAAACATTACCTCTTAATCAGGTTCTTCATTTTAATTTGATCAAAAGGGCTCCATAGGTTGGCTTTATGATCAAAATAAGGCCTCTAGGTTGAAGTTAGGGAAGTTGAGATAATATTTGGGCAGGGTTTGGCCGAACCAAAAGGCTTTGAAGGTGTGAAGAATTGGTTATAAGTGGTGTCCTTTTATAAGGGAGAGGAGGGGCTCTTTAGGAAAACTTATATTATTATTTTATAATAAAATAATATTCGGTTTCTAATGGCTTGAAAGTGGATTATTAAAAGTCTAAGGTGGGGATGGGTCTAAATCCTTTCAACCAATAGATTTTAGACAGGTTTTGGTCATTTTATTAACCTTATCTTTTAGTTTTAACTCTTAGTTAACTAGATTGACATTTACCATATCACTTTGTATTTTTATATTATATAGTTTACAAACATACTATATACATCCAAGAGACCCCCAAGTGGTACATTAATGATACAACTATCATGATATAAGTCCTTTGTCCGAACCTTATATTTTTAGCAATATAATATTAATTAATATTATAATATTCATTTTAAAAACTCTTTTATGTCAATTCTGACATTTTTGGGTATTTGTTTTTTGATAAATTTATAACAGAATTATTACTTCGAAAATAATTAATATAACCAGTACCAATATGTCATACTAACCTATAAAATTAGTGTAATTCATAAAAAGTTTCATATTACATTCATTTTTATATTTATAATATCAATTATTTGATTCTTTCATTAATAATGAAAATACTGCATCATTATTGTCTCATAAATAAATTTAAATATTAAATGTCTAAAAATTATAAATAAAATACAATTATGTAGTAAATTGTTTTATCTTTCTAATGAATATTTATAGTCGAAAATATAACATATATAACCCTATGTAAAAATTGTTCTGCTAAAGGATATATGCTTATGTCATTTTTGTATTTACTTTAACTTAATTAATATAAAGTGTCCCTATCACCTACAAGTGGCTCCTTGGGGTCCCAAAATCGTCCCAACGATACCCATGGTCATACATGTATCTACCAATAAGGTTAGTACATGTTTTAGGGTAATTTATTATTATTATAATATTATTTGTTTTTACCTTTATTTACCGGATTTACCCTTTAACCATGGTAAATAAAATATTTACCGAAGTAATTATTCAAAATGTCTAAAAATAAAAGTAAAATATTTAAAAAAATTGGACATACAGATTCAAAATATGGAATCCATTTTTCCAAATTCAAAACATAGAAGTGGCAGAAAATAATTTAAAACTAATTCCCGCTGTCAAAACAAAAAACGTGTTTTTTAAGAAATAATAACTATCAAAAGATTGGCACTTGTTTATGTCCGGTTTAATTGTGAAATTATGTATAATGAACAAAATTTTATTAAATGGTAAAAAAATATTCTAAATATACTATAAAACCACTCAAATTCATAATTTATCACTATTAATTATTTCTGATTAAAAAAGTTGTTTTTAATTAAAATTTAGTAATTTTCACTATTCATAAAAATATAAAAGTTATCCAAAAAGTACCAAAATTTCACCCTACGATAAATTCAATATTTTGAATCCAAAAATGAACTCCATTTTGAGAGATAAAATTTTTAAAATTTTAAAAAGTGGGTATTACTATTCATAATGACTACATTGATTGGTTGTGGTGTGTGTTAGAACTCGAAGTTGCGTACAACACATGCTTCTATATTATTCAAAGAGAAGCATATCGTGGAAGCTTAGGGTGTTACATTGGGAATTATATTGTAGTGACCAACTGGCCTGAGTGCTACCACATCCCTTGATTTTTCCAGAGGCAATGGCATTACATGACATCATTTCTGAATGGTTCTACCATTCCAAGGGTGGGGAAAATTTTCAACCTCAATACTCTTCGCATCATTGAATATGGATTCATGATGTGTATTTGGAGACTATCTTACAAAGGGCAATGATTCAATGGAGTAAAACAAGTTTGAGATTTTCACTATGCATTTTTAGTTTTGAATCCCGAGACAAGGAGATAGTGGCCAGGTCCAATTGACAATAGAATATCATGATGGCCCAAATATTACCCTTGTATATTATATAAGGGAGGTGTCTAGTCTTCATTGACTGATGAGTAACCCACATATTTTTGCATAGATAAGTCATGAAATAATTTTCTAGATCATCAAGGATATCATTGTCATAATTGGTGAGGGGAAAAACATTATGGGGAGGTTGTATTTGGATAACCAACTCCATATGTCAATGTTTTTCTAATCTTCATCAAAATTACATGCCTTCATCCAGATAGACCATAGAAGATGATTTTCAGGGATCCCTACTGATTGGAGTGGAGTGATACTGTAAATTGATGGGGAACTATATACAGTTGATCCCAATGTTTCAAGCACCTCTCTAGGTGGGGGAATGATTTCCTTATCTGTGGGAGATATCACTATGGGGAGATTGACCGTGGTGGATTTCAGGAGTAGAGTCCATTAGATCCATCTACACACTACCATGTGGAGGGCGATTGTAGTAATGATAGTCTTCAACTTTGGTTGAAGAGTTGATATACCCTTATGGTGTTGAGAATGTGTCTTGAATGACATCAAGGACACAAATAATCAAAATATTAAGAATATGGGTCTCGATATACATTATCACTAGAATATTTTAACCTTCCTTTTTGGAATTTTATATGGATATGAGCTTGTTGTGTGATAGTTTTTGGGAACATCCTTATAACCATATGGTGTTGTGGGAATATGATCATACTGAAGAGAAGATATTGGAATATTCCAATGTGTTGTCTCGTTATTTATATGACTATGAGAATTTAGCATGGCATGTACCTTTATCACCCATTCAAACATGGTCAAGAAGGGAATGTGAGCCCAATACTAAGCCTTTGGAATATGTCGATGGTCTTTCTTTGAAGGAGTATGAGCCGACCCTAAGGCATGTAATCCTCTCACCTGGTGAGCCTTTGTTGGAACAAGAATATGAGACCAGTATAAATATTCATTCCCTACCCAAATATGTTGACATAACTCCAAAATGGGAGAATGGACATGACCCTCCTCCTATAATCGCCTCATAACGATGTTGGTGCAGTCATTCTTCAGCATAAGTAAGAAATTGAACACGGCTCCCAGGATCTAATGGAATATTCTAGGAAGATTAAATTATAGGAATTTGATCTTGTCCTGTGGTATGTTCCATTCTCACATAGATATCCTTGGCCAGAACGAGGATATAAGCTTTATCCTAGGCCTTTTAAGTATTCTAATAGAATTTTTTTATAGGAATATGATCCTGTCCTGAAGCAGGTGAACCTCTCACATGGTGAGCCCTGACCAATACGAGGATCTGTTCTTGATCCTGGGGTTTTGGAATATGATCCTGGACCTTTTCGTTAGGTTTGTGCCTCTATCCCAAGGCTTGTTCTTCTCTCATCTGGTGAGCCCATGATGGAACGAGAATACGGTCCTCATCTGTCACCTCATCCTTTACCAAAATATGATGATAACCCTTTTGTACAAGATCTAGAATGTTCACTTTTCTAGAGTAGTTACTTGTTTGTTATGATCACAATATTGGTCTATCCTGGCTATAGGGATAGTAATATATTCCTATCCCTACATCTAAACTAGTGTTGAAAAATTCCGGAGGTTTTCTTTAGCTATTAATAAGATCTATTTTCATTTTAGAAAAGTGGGTGCAAGGATTTAAGACTACACATTTTACATTCCCATTATATACTGACAGATGTCCTTGATTTAAGAGGGGATATACCCCCATTTATATCCTCCTTGTGCCTCCAAAGTATGATGATGTACTTGATACAGGGGGTAGGGATATGTACCTCCCCCATGCCTGCTACAAGAATATTCCCATAGACTTGTTTCGAGTGAGAAGGTATATGAGCCTTCTCATTGGTCATTATCAAAATATTCCGGTAGACATCATTACTGAGAGTGGGTATATGATCTGTCTCCCTGATATCCAGTGTCTTCCTAACATGATGTTCCTTACTTACTACTCATACATGGGTTTTAGAGGTGGAAGTGCATCAGGTGGTACCCTTAGTGGGAAAATAATGGGTATTGGTGGGATGGTGATGGTGATGGTGATAGTGGTTGACAGGATCCCTCCTCGGTTGAACCTGAACAAGAAGGGAGCCGTATTTGAATCCCTGGACCACCTTCATCAGATAATGAAGGTTATAGTTTTTTTCTTTCTAGGTAGAATCTCCTAAAGTGGTTGGCTATGGTGACAAGGGCCACTGGCTTTGCAGTAGCTTTCCCTGGATTACACACACTCATCAGTTTGCTTGCTTAGAGAACCTCATGTATATCTTACATGATCAGGATTGTACCATGTCACTATTACTCCCATACCATTGTTTTCAACACCTAACATTGAATATGTTGGGTTTTTGGGATCATGTTGTGACTTGTGGGGGTTTCAACCATAGGTGATTTATCGGAACTATCACTAGATGATAAAGCTATTATCGTGGATTGAGATTCTGTTGATGAGAGAAGAAACCAAAGTCACATAGAGAATATATAAAAAGACCATTGATTAGTGAAAAATCTTAGGCATGATGTGCTCAATCGGATATGAATTGTTAACACAATTTTCCTTTTATTCTCAATCTGTTCATTCTTCTCGTGTGGTATTTTCAACCTGAGGATGGAATTATTTCCCAGGAACCCTTATTATAGAGGATCAATTATAAGATTCATCTAAGATGGATTCACCATATTTTATTGATATATTCACATCTGGATCACCATTTTTTTGCGCTTAGTGTAAAAACAAAATGGCCTTATGGATATTTAATCCAAACATTTTTTATTAAGATATTCACATCAAGATCATTTTTTTTGTATAGTGTGAAAAAAATGGCATGATTTATAACTAACCCAATAATTTTGTTTTTGAAAGATTTGCATAAGGTTCACCATTTTTTGTGTATAGTGTGCAAACAAAATAAACTGATGGATAATTAACCTAATCATTTTTCTATTGAGAGGTTCACATCGTGTTCACCATTTTTGTTTCAATGGAGAAGAGATAACTAGGAACCCCCATCATGATGGATTCGGTTTGGACTGATGGTTGACTATGGGGGGTTCATTTCTTGTACAATCACTAATATATGGACTCCTTTTTAATTCTTAACAGATAATCCCATCAGTTCCCTCATCCATGATTGGGTACATATCTAATTTGAAATGGTAGGTGGTCAATTGGGGTTTTAGAACCAATGACGATTAAGGACTCAAATTGGTCATGAGGATGGGAGGTCGGGCTCATCACACCCTTTTGGGGTAATTTTTCCCATCTTTGGGACTTTCTTATAGATTTAAGAAATGTTTGAGAATCATTTCATAACCACGGTACATGACCAGTTACCCTAAAAATTATTATAAAATAATCATCTTTTATATAAAAATATTGTGTAATCTCATTGTTGAATCCATCTATATGCATTCAAGGTTCTTTATCCATTTCCCAATAATGAATTGATGCTTATATGCTGAATCTGTATAGCCGTTTACTTCAAAAAAAATCCATGTAGAGATGTGGTTAATATTGTATGTAGATGATTGATCCATTATTAGGTGTACTATATATCTTGTTTTTGTAGGAATAAAAACATACGTTGTTAGTTAAAACCATGAAGCTTAATATCATAACGAGAGGAAATATGTGTGTGCACTGAGGCACCAGATATTTGAGTTTGAGTCTCAAGGATATGTCTTACGTATCCTGGTTATAGATGGACCCTGATTCATCATAGTTTGATCCTGCCCCTAGGACAGGACCCAGTATAAATTCCTTTATATGAAGGATAGTTTTATCATTAAAATCATCAAGGATTACATATTTAAATTTCCTAGGATGGTGGATATTCATGATGCCAACGATGTGTTCATTGTGTCTTCCTAATCCTATGTGAGTCATGCTTGGAATGAGAAACAAGGGATAGAAAGTTATCACCCTCATTGCATAGGTATATAGGAATTATGTACTGGGACATCCCTTGGTATGTTTTAATATGGAGGTCGAGCCTCACGGAGATGGCCTACGTATCCTGGTCATGGTAGGAATCAGATTTATTATTGTTTAGTTGTTTTCTTAGTCTATTGAGGTATGAGGTAGGGGAATTAACCAATGGGAATGATTGGTTACCGATGGCTGAAATGTAATAGACACGGAGGTACTTGATATGATGTGGATGAATATTTATTCTTAGGCTCAGGCTTAGGAAGGTTTCCTATGTATCTAAGTTATTGAAGGATTCAGAGTTCTTGTAGTTTAGATTATCGAGGCTTACAAACTGAAGTTTCTCTTTCCTTTATTGAGGATTACATTACAAATGATATCATAATTTTACTTCCCTAAGCCCTGTTGAGATATGTTGGGTGTGGGAAACAAGGGATGGAAAGTAATCATTCTTATTGCCTATGGGTGTGGGAATTAGGCACTGGGACAACCCTTCACTGGAGGTTAACCAAGTGGTTAGGCCATAGATATGGATCCTATGTACCTTGTTTATGATAGGGATCTGAGTCATCATAATTCAATTTATTGGGTTTTACACACTAATATCACCCTTTGTCCAGGGCTTACATGCCAAGGGTGGAAAATGTTATCAGGCCTAGGGATTCCCTATTGACATTTCCAACTTTCCTATCGGACATGCATGGATATTTCACTTGACATGCCTCAATTTCATGCTCAACATGTCTGAGTACATTTATATAAAATGTAAAAAGACAATTTTATAGTCCATTTTTATTATCTAGAGGACTTCCCATAATCTAGATGGCATGTTTGAAGGTCATAACCTGATCGAGGTTGACTTTTCTAGAGGACATCACAAGACCTTACTAGTTGATTCTATAAGCCATCGCATGATCTCAAATGGATTTTCTATAGGGAGTCACATGATCCATATAAATTTACTTGGTGTCATCATGAGAGATGGGTGAAAATTTTGAGGGGAGTCACGAGAGTCAGTGTGACACATGTCTCGGAGGGTGTCTCATGTCCTAGATGACACATTTTTAGGGCATCACAAAACCTGACTAGCGTACTCGGACAGTGACATGAGGGCTTGTTAATATGCATAGGTGCTATTGTAAGACCCAAGAATGATGAATTAGTTCCACCAAAAGTGTCCAGAGACATGTATGAAGTTCATCACGAGGCATGGATGGTGAGCCTGAAGGGTTTCATGAGACTTGGGTGGCATGACTGAGGGGCACCATGTTACTTTCTTTGAAATTCTTAGAGAAACACACATGATCCAAATAAAATACCGAAGGAGAACCGTGAGAACTGGGTGACATTTTCTGGTGTTGTCGTATATACTGAGTGGTTTATGTGAAGTGCATGAGGATCAAAGTATATGTTCTTCTCATATTTCATCTCTTCCTTAGTCATTGTTCTATAATTTATATTGAAAATTCCTTATATTTTTTCAATGATAGCATGTTTTAAATCTCATGTGATTCAGCAGGTGTACATGATGTTCTTATCGTTTACTACCATAAGTCCTTCACATGATCTATTAGTGATCACATGAAGTGATTTCTGCATGCTGCATGATCTCTCTTGTTATTCCCCAGTATCGTACCTAATGAAAAACATATCTATCATGACATCAGCCTCTCTAAGAAATCTTCTCTGGATATTGGGTGTGTCAGTGCTTCTGTATGAAAAAGGCTAACCCATCTTTCAGAGAGTATTGGTTCATTTTTCATGATGGGGTGGGGAATTTAGAGCCCCTACCACCCAGGTTTTTCACCTCTATACATGGCATATATCACATGAATCTTGTATGGAGTGGGAGGAGGGATTTTGTATCATGCATAATCACATGTACCTACTATTGACCACTCATGGGGAATCTTCTGATTTTCATCAACTATGATTTCATCCCATAGATGCCCCATTTAATGGATTATTTCCAATTAATGGGGACTTGTGGAATCTTCCAGGCATGATGAAGTACTTTCATATTGTCATATTGACATTCTCAAGGGCCTTCACAAGATCATGGTACATGTCAAATGAACTTCATGGGATTAGGACAACTCATTAAGGGGTCTTTCGAGACTGTGTTACGGTGTTTTGCACGTCGTATGATTTTTATGACCATGAGAGGCTCCCACATTAATTCCTTTTTATTTACTTTGTTTTATTTTATAATGGTTGGTTATTTCACTGGGTTTCATGAGTGTTGTTTAAGAAAATTACTCCACCACTTGGTGATGAGTCGTGTGACCAACAATGGTCCAATGGAGATGTCTGATCATTTCATAAAAACTACATATGTTTGTCCTAGGGGAGCTAAAGGGGGAAGCACAAGGTCTCTTGGACATACCCAAGGCCCTTCACATGATTAGGATGACATGCCATCAGACTTTCACGAGATGAGTTGGACATTTTTTGGGGGATTGAGGTGTCTTTAGGATCACCATGATTCTACCACGTGATGTTTTATGACCAAAATAGGAATCAAAATTTTAAATATTTTCTCCCATTTTTCATGTATTTTTTGAGGGTTTTCTAGGAATCCGCCAAATGACACGTCAAATGTCCTGGAGGAGCTAATATAGCCACTACCACATGATCCATGATTATCTGGGGTGCCATTTCGATAGTAGAAGAAATTTTCTTGGGGGTAATTCAGGATCTTCCACGGGTTATACACTACACATGAATATCCTCATGACCTTTTTTTGGTCATGCGATCAAGTGTCTAATAGGGTTTCATGTGATTTCCATAATCAAGGCCACCTTCATCTTCCTTTAATTTGTAGGGAATATAATACCCATATTTACGTATTCCTTCCCTTTTTATTTTTCCAATGATCATTTGGATGGCATCAACATATCCAAAACCACATGAAAAATGAAATTATCTAATATATATTTCTAGATTGAGATCACATCAAACAATGTTTTCATAGCTATCAAATTATATTATTATTATTTAAATTTTGGGATTTTATTTTAAGCCATGAAATAATAGATCATTTTTTCTTTTAGGGCTAATGACAGAACTTGAAGCATACCTTGCATGTTTGATTAAATTTTACTCATAGTACTTGAGGGATTCATCATATTTTTTGCTTAACTTTAAGAAATTACCTATATATTTTAGTGCAATTATTACAAGGAAAATACTTATTAAAAAATACCCTCTTAAACACTGCTTATTTCATGGAGTTAATTTTCTCTTATTTATTTATATTCTTGATAAGGGTAGACTATTGATTAGCTTCACTTTCCAAATGAAATAAATAAAACCAACTTTATAATAGTCTAAAAATAGAGAAAAACGATATATTTTGTATAAAATTTATACATTTATCTATAATAATTGGATTATAGGAACCACTTATGGATTCTGTACAATGCTGCATAAAAAATTCAATAGTGAGTTGTTCCTTCCAATGTTTTTTTGGAAATTTAGAATGACTCATGAAACCATTCATATCTTGGGATATTTGGGTGAGCATAAAAGGAATATTTCATATCATATTATCCATTTCACATTTTTCTCATGATTATGGTGGTTTCATTAACCAAAAAGTTCATTTTTCATATGATTCCCCTCGTTTCAATCATTGAATAAAACAAAAAATAATTATGTGAGCATCAGGAATCGTTAATTAGTGTGAGTAAATATATAATCAAAAAAATTAATCTAATTATTTCATAAACTACAAAAAATTATTTTCAACCTATAACACTTTAGGATACCCATATTTCAATTTCATTTAATCACAAATTTTCTTAGGTTTTTTCCTCATTTACCTGAAAAAATAATCTCAACAAAAAAACTAAACCATGAAATGATTCAAACTAATTGAAAAAAACTATTACATATATAAATATTACCTCATTTTAGATGAATATTAAATACACCACATAATAATACACACCCCAAAACCATAAAGGTTTAGTGTATGTTGAGGATAGATATGGAAGGAACATATTTCCTGAATGATATTAAACATCTTCGACAAACATCTTCTCACACATCACCTTCCTTATACATACTGAACTTAAAACCATTATTTATTAGCTTGGGAAATAAAAACCTAATAAAGGGTGAGCTCAGATGCTCATTAAGGGTAAATATAAGAGATATCAATCAATGATCATAAATGAGAATAAGATAAGCATAATGTTATAATAAAATAATCATAAATTATGAAACTCACACACAATTAGTAAAATATCATAAATCAAAATTCATTGAATAAGTATTTTTCATAAAAAAATGCAAAAGTCATAAGAGTGAAAAATCATTAATAATCAATCATGATCCATGAGAACATATCATAAGCATAAGATATAAGTTTGTGTCATTCACATAAAAAGAGAAAATATTTTCCTTAGTCATGTAACACTACCAAAACTATCTCAATTTATAGATTCCCATAGTGGTTTGATTTCCCTCCCCATTCCATCATAAATTTAGTCAAGGATCAATGCTAATACTATTATATTAAATATATTCCCTTAATAAAAGAGGTATATTCTCTATTCTAGTCCATATTATCTCATGAGATAAAAATCATTACATAATTTTTTGGAGATATATATATTTATAGTCCAATAAATAATATTATTAAATATATACATAATTGTTCTATGTGATCATAAAAAAATTCATCATAACATAACTTTTGGAAAAGAAATGGATTTCATAAAGATTTCATCAGAAATTAATTAATTAGTGGGAATGTAAGGGGTTTCATAGAGGCATCCTTAAAACATAATCATCACAACCCATATATAGTAATAATTTGATGATATTATAATATAATATCCCCATAAAATAAAATAAATCATTAAATTATATTGACTTAGTTAAAAAATCAATAATCTAAAATCATTTGAAATACTCCTTGAAATTCAAGAGAAAAAATACCTTTTTTGTTTGGTAACATTTAAAAAATAAAATTCCTAGAAAATGGGAATGCAGTTTTCTTTATTAAACCTTTGAAGCTTTAAAATTAAAATTTATTTAAAATTAATTACTGGATGATGGTAAAATTCATTCATAACATATATATTAAAAGATATTTTTTCCCACTTTTGTAAAAAGTAAAAAGTGAATCATATAGAATTTTGTAGAAATAATTAATTTTAAAATAAAGTACAATGTAGTAAAAATAATAATTATAAAACTTTTAGGAATATATAAAAATGTCTTGAAAACATTTTTAACAACATGTACATGTATGAGAATGATTCATGCCCGAAAAGGAAAAATTAATGTTGTCTTTTTTCTTAAAAGCATTTTCACCATCATTTTAAGTACTAAAGAGAAGAAAAATTTTAAACCAAAGTATCATAGAAATAAAAAATAGACTAACATATAAGGATTTTAAAAGAAGTTTTCATATAATTTTCCCCAATGGATGTTTAACATTGGAAATATAAGAAGGAAAGGAGATTGTAACATAATCCCTTACCTCAATTCCCATGCATATTTCTTTACACATATTCAAACCTAATATATAATAAATATAGATTTATTATAAATATATTCTCGAAATATATTAATATATATCCTAAAATTCATAACTCTATTATAATTTCAAATTACCCATTCATTAAGAATTCATCAATAAAATGAACATCGGAGGTGATAACTATTCTATTTACCATCCACATTTCAGAATGATTTTTTAGTCCATTAAGCTTGGTCATGGATTTATCACCTATAAAATATTAATAATGTTATAAATATCATATATATTCATTATATAAACATTTATAAACTTCCAAGTAATACGATGATGAAGAATTAATTATATAAGGTCGTGGAGATGCCAGTCTATACGTACGCACATGTGATGTTTTTAGTTTTTAATGGATTGAATGAAAGAAAGGTAAAAAATAATTCTATATTAAAATATCAAAATTATACGTAACATATCATATAAATTATTTAAATATATCATTATTACAATTCATGTTAGTTGGAAATGAAAAAATGACATCACTCTGTGAAGGTTGAGTCCACACGTATGCATGATTGACGTTAACATTTTGTAATAGATAGTAAAGTAATAAGGTTGTTGGAATAGTAAAACGCTTCCATGTAATTCACCAAATGCTTACATATATGCTCTTGGAGCGTATTTCATTCCGCAAGCTTCGATTTGCCTGGTTGTGGGGCCCAAATGGAGTTACGGATCAGAAGTTATGACTTTTTGAAGTCGGGCAGCTGGAAATGGCCATCGGGGACGGTTTTGGGGCAAAGTATGGACTTGCACGTACAAAGGGAATATTTCATGTAAAAAGGGAATCCTGCACATAAAAATGGATTTGCACGTAAAAAGGGAATCTCTAGTGGAAAACCACTTGCGTGCGCGGAATTTTACACGCACCACCTTGTGCACGCGGAGTTTTATGCGCACCGCCTTGCACGCATGGAATTTTACGCACACCGCCTCACGCAGAAAATTTCTTGCATGCATGGAATTTTACGCACACCGCTTTGCATGTGCGGAATTTTACACGCACCATTTCTAATGGAAAACCCTTCACGCATGATGAATTTTACGTGCACTGGCTCCCTTGTTTTTGCCTATAAATAAAATTGCACCCCCTTCTTCCCGGAGGACCCCAGAGGTCGGTAGCCGCTCTAATGCGTGTAAGTCTACATTTTCCGTGCGTATGTGGAAAATCCCCTATTGCGTGAAAAACATCACTTTTGCGCACAAAAGCACCATTATTCCCTAGTTTTCCAGGCAAAACTTTTGTTTTTTTCGCGCAACAGTGCCACTGTGCCGAATTTCTCACGGGCCAGCTAATCTCTTATCCAATTGTGTGCACACATTCGCTATTGTGTGAACAGCTCCCCTATTTCGTGCCAACCTCCCATATTACATGCAAGTCCTTATCTTTTGTGAGAACGACCCCCTATTGCGTGCACACCTCCCCTATTGCGCGCAATCCTTCCCTATTGCATGCAGATCCATCACTACTGCACACCAACCTTCCTTATTACACGCAACTGTGCCATGATTCCCAATCTTTCATGTTCATGTGCCGCATAGTGCAATATCGAACCACAAACATTTCGGGGTGGGATGTCGGTATTTTTCATTGCGCCCTTATGTGCAACCTCCTTCCACATATGGAATACCATGATTTGAGAGGCTCCTCTACACACCATGAAACACCATGACTCAAACCATTCCTCATGCAACTCCTCCAAACCCTATCACCTAACTACTATGCCAGGTTGAACCAGAAAGGGCTTGCCTTGCATAAGACCCAAAACCAGCCATTTCTAGGTGCCTTATGCCTAACATTACTAAATATATGACTTTAAACTATAGTGCACCCTATGTTCCAAACATAGGATTACTCTTGCTCCAAACAATAGATTCCTTATGATCTAAGCATGAGATGCCAACAGTCCTCTCTACATGACTATAAACTGTAGTATTCCATATTATTCAATAATAGGAGACCTATTAATCTATATAATAGATGCCTTGTGCACCAAGCATAAGATGCCAACAGTCCTCTCTACATGACTATAAACTTTAGTATTCCCAATGTGACAAAAATAGGATGCCTCTTTCTCCAAACAAGAGATGCCTTATACTCCAAGCATAAGATGCCAATAGCCCTCTCTACATGACTATAAACTATAGAATTCCCAATTATTCAATTATAGGATTCCTCTTATTCCAAATAATAGATGACTTATGTGCCATGAATAAGATTCATTATGCCATGATCACAGTGGCATAACTTCAAGAGCATTGGAATCTGTTCAAACATTCCATCACACCACCTCTTGCTTTGCATGTCCTTCATTCAGATCTTCATCTTCATCCATTTTTGAAGGGATCCCCTAACATCCTGGTCCCATGCCGCATTGGCTAACCTACTGTCCTGGGCTAATGCCCCGTAAGACTTTGGACTACATTTCGAGTCAGGTGTTGTGTTTCAAACATGGTCAGCAGTTGACCCTCATTTTTTTGTCCCCATTTATGGCTAACATGATATGGATGCTATGTTTCAAACACAGTCAACAGTTATCCTCCATCACCATGCCACCCTCATTGCATTCCGAATGTCAGGTATGTAATTCACACTTTTCATCTTCCTTTGTTCGGAGTGATTCCAACACCCCTTGGTGTTATCCCACTTCTGAACATGCACAGTGTTGTTGGCCCCAATTATATACCTCAAACCACCAGTGAGTTGGGATTACCTCATAGCCAAACATGAGGAAGAAATTACGGGAAACATCCTTGCATAATCCCCATGCACCATTGCCTCTCCATAGAGGAACTTGGGTTGCTTCCTAGCGTAATCCCCATGCACCATTGCCGCTCTATAGCGGCACCCGGGCAGTTTCCTTATGTAAGCCCCATCCGCCATTGCCGCTCCATAGCGGCACCCAGGAAACATCTTTGTGTAAGCCCTATTCGCCGATGTCACTCCTCAGCGGCACCCAGGAACACTAACGGCTATTGCCTCTTCTCATATTGACGCTAATGTGGACCCCTCAATGGTTCACTCCATAAAACCCGCTCACCACGGCATTTCTGGTGCATTCCATTCACTGAGGAATAGAGTGTACTGGTTATTGATGTCCTAGGGGTACGGAGTGAACCCACCTCGCCCGAGCTGCAGGACGTTAAACTTCCAAGCACCATTATCCTCAGCACATGACGTTAAACTGTGACCTCACCCCGTGCCTTGCATGCGGGGTGTCCCCACCTTGGACATTCTACACGCCCACTGGTCTCTATAGTTGTGAGATCATTCCTCACATGGAATGAGATCCTCTTTATTAGAGTGGCATCTGACCGTGTGGAAAGGGCAACCACCCTGGTGTAAGCCCCCTAGCTTTTCTTGTAGAAGGGAGGATCCCTACCCCTCCTTTATTCAGTGCCAAATCCCTCTCCATCTAGGATTTGTCCCCACCGGGCCTCCATCCTAGAGTAAGTCCCAACCTCTTCGGTCTGCTAACCACGCATGAGCCCCTGTTTCCTATTTGCGTTGTGATCACGTGTAATCCCCAATCCACTTCCCAGAGACAAACCCTCCGCGACGTGATCGTTAGGTCTTTGCTATCTCTTGTTTCTCACACCGAGCATGAATCACATGGGCTTAGATCAAGCACCGACCATGACATCCTCTTTGGAAAGCCTAGAGTGTAAGCCCGAAACACAAAATTGAACTATGAGTACTTTGATCCTTTCCAAGGCAAGGTATGTAGGAATCCTCCATGAGGTTCAATCCCACAACCCATTGGTCACTCCAACCCCCTTCATGTCGGTTCACTAACACCTTGTGTAGCCTAGAGTGTAAGCATAACCCCCATAACTCGAACTACGAGGACATTAATCCTTTCCAAGGCATGGTACTTCTATTTTGCGATGTTTCTGGGGAATTTTGTTTGCTTCTAAATATGGAAATCCCTTCAAAGGTCAATTTGATGATTTCTAAGAAAAAATTGAAGTGAAAACCATTAATAATTCATACTCACTAAATTAAATGGATATATATTTTTTTAGGGGATGAGTCTGGATAAATATTTTAAAGTCAACACTACATGGGTGGAAACCCATGATTTTATTTTTCTACTATATTTTTATTTAAATAAAGGATCATTTCTCAGTTATCTATCTCCTTGATTTTTTTACCCAAAATTGATAAAGATTCTACTAGATTCTCTTTATCTTTTTTGGGTTTTATTTATTTAAAGGTGTCAGTGTTATCTAACCATGAGATGAAAATGGTGTTTGATAGGTGGAGTATGATTATAAGAGGTGGTGTAGTAGAAAAAGTGATAGTAGAAAGAGGGAATGGTCCGTTCAAATAATTCCTTTCCAAAAGCATAGGGGTTTTGATAATAAATTTCAAAATGAGATTCTTGAACTTGATCTTGAAAGTGGAGATTGTTCCATTAGATTAAATATAGGTTCTAAAAGTGTTATAAAATAACAATATACTATTATTTTTATTTTTGGAGAAACAATTTTAATTCTTTAGAATCTTTTTATTGTTATTATTCTTTTTTTCTGATGAAGTTATAACATACATACTAGAATTTGTTCTTAATCCTTATCTATCACTCTATTTTTTATTCCATGACATGCTTTGGATTCCACTCCATTTAAAATCATTTATAAACTCTCATATAGAATGATACTTCTAGAATTAGTTATTTTTTTGATTTATTTATTTTACAATGACTAGTAGAAATTATTTTCGTATCTTGTGTGCCAAAAAAATTATTGAACTCCCCTATTACCCCATAAAACAAAATTTTTTTATGGATTTCTACATCTCTTTGAATACAACTATTTAATTATTTCTCCTTCTTTTAAATTCAACATTGGGGAAAATGCTAAGAATTAATTGAGGGGGATGGTCCTTAAATGCTCTAAACATCATTTCAATGTGGATCTATAAAAAAACCTTATTTTTTAAAAAATTCCTCATAGTCAAATATACATTTATGATGTTTTGTAAATAAAAAAAATGTAACCACTTCATCCTTTCTAAGTGATAATTTTTTCATAGTTGTGGGTTTTCACTAATTATGAAATTTCTAAAATATTGTGATTTCATATTATTTTTTTTACTAGTATTATGTAAATTATTTTTTGGAACTATGTGAGGGAGTGTGATAGGAGATATTTTAAGGGAATTGAGATTATAACTTCAGAAAACTCTCAATTTGAAACATAAACTAGGGGTATCACCTTTCTTTAAAAACACCTTAGTGATCCTACCCAAAATAGGGTAATATAATTCCTTTGAATCTGGAATAAAATTGGTAATTGTGATCCAATGTATAGTCTCTAAGATAAGGGTACTCTGTGATTTTTTTAAAATAAATAAAACTGAAACTGAATAACTTCCTTGAATAGTTCTATTCACAAACCTTTGCTTGGAAAAAATTCAAATAAAAGGGGATTGAAAAAAAGTGATGATTAAGGATAGTGGAATTGTAAACCCAAATAAGAAGGGGAAAATTGAATTATATTAAAAAAATTGTTTTTATCAATGAATTGAAAAATGGATCCTTTACTTTAGGAACCTTGGAGGGAGTGATAATTAATAGTGCTAGTTGTTAATGTTTTAATTCCACTTTTATCTAATCTGTTTAAATCCTAGAACCAAAACTTATATTATAATTGAAATGTGGAAATTTGTGAAATTCATTTAGAGGATTGATTATTTATATAAATGGATATATTTTTAACTTCTTCTAACTCTGGAGTAATATAAATCATTAGAAGTATGTTTATTTCTTTTTATCACTTTATAAACAAATAGAATCCATTAAATTTCTTGGGAGTGAAATTTATTAAGTTTGGGAGGAATTTATGTGGATTTTAATTCATTCAATTCTTGCAAATCAGTTATTAAAATTAATTTTATTTTTAATTTGAAAATATTGTTTTCCATGAATAATTTTTAATTGTGATAATTTGGTAATTAATTATTTAAACTATGAATTATAATGTTAAAGTATTTAAATTTTTTAATTTTTTTCATTATTTGGATAATCTATTGTTTAATAAGTAATTATTCAGTGACATCACTTTTTATATTAATTTATATACTGACATTATTTTAATTCTATATCCATTTTATAATTTTCAAAATAAAAATTATTGAATATTGATGGTTAATCGTTTTTATCATTTATTTTAGTTGAAGTTATATTTAAAAATAAAAATTATTCATCTTTTTATTATTTTTTTGTAATTTATTAATTTAATGTTTTTAATATTCTAATTTAATTTTTATACTCATTTAATTTATCTTTTTTTAAATAAACAATTTTTTTTATGTTTTTATTCATTTCGTTTTCTGTATTTTACTAACCATTTATATTTCTTATTTTCCAATAAAAGATCTGGTTCACAATATTATGAGGTGGAATGGTTAGTATACTAATCATGCCAAGTGTTTTCATGAAGGGAACAATTAGTATAATAATCGTGCATGAAGATTGGAAACCTACAGTGCCCCTCTACTATATTGACCACATGCCAAAATGAATGTTATATGAATCAAGTGATTATAATAAATTCAGGGACCATGAATTTTTTTTGACAAATCCCTATATTGAGAATGTGTGAAAATGGAACTGACTGTGAATATATAGTACACCTACCATGGTGATCAATTCCCTATCTATAGTGAACCAGAACCAGAGATGACCATGTGCCTCCCCCCATTTTCATGTAACCGTGAAACCTATCTCAACCTTCAACCCCTCCCCTCCTCTGAGTCAATCCACAAGATAGTTTATAAAGATTGTTGAGTCTTCCCCATCTTATCAATCCCTAATATCCATAGATATAACCTATCAGTGCTACCCATGGAAGAAGTAAATTTATATAGAGACCCTATCATTACATATATAGGCCTTAAATAACTTTTTTGGAATACTTTAAACATTACACAAGTAGAAGTTGAAAGAATTTATTATTATAGGGACTTTAAAAACATGGAAACATAAACAATGGTGCGTTAGTGAGCTACATTATCTCCCACTAGGTTCTTCATGAATAAAACCCTTATTAGACACACCATAATTAATAAATATCTTCATATCTTATGGAAGGAAACATAAAAAAGGGTGATCTCAAATGCGCAGAAAGGGTGAACATGTGAGATATGTAAGAATAATCATGAGCATAAGGGTATGAGAATGTGATCGTCACCTTATAATATCATATCCTTCATATAAAATATCATAAAAAGGAATTAGGGAACAAATATTGGCATATCATAATAAATTAATCATAATAGAAAAAAGATTATGATCATTTCAGAGGAATAATACATGAAATTTTTGGCATACACATAAACATAGAAAATAAAATTTCAAGGAAACCTATAAAAACCTTCATAATATTTTAATCATTTCCTAATAACCCATATACCATCACCAGGTTTGGGATCCCATCTTATGTACCATCTTGTTTTAGGATTGGGATGTCCACCCCTATTCCCTCTTTTTTTAGGCTCAATATGCCCTCTTTTTTTAGGCTTGGGATTCCCTCCCGTGTTCCCTCTTGTTTTGGGATTGGTATTCCCTCCTATGTATGTTATTGACCACCTAAAACATTTATCCTTACCTAATTCATTGGAGGGAGATATAGGTCCCACCCATCACATGATAAAATCATTCATACATGTGTCACTGAATAATAAAACTTTCATAGTACCATGACCCATAAAATGAGGTGATTTTCAAGAATATCATATCATAATACATGAATTGAAATGGGAATCAAAAATATTTAATCATATCATAATCATTGGGAAATATAAAAGTTTCATAATCATTTCATACTACAATAAAATGTTAAAGGAATCATGTTTCATAAGAATTTATTATGTTATTACCCATTCTAGTGAAACGTGTTTCATTTGAATATAACCCATGGAATATGAATACCTTTCATAAACATATAACCAGTGAAAGATAAATGGGTTAACATAAAAATCATCCCAAAAAAACATAAACCATTCTGAGAAAGAATATAAATGGATCCTTTGGATCATTTCCCATTAAGGCATGAGTAACACCAATAGATGTCCACTTAGATCAAAAATAATTTTGAAATATATTTAAAAAAGATTTACTTGAGGAAAATATCATTTCTTCTTTGAAAAGGGATTTTTAAAAATAAAACATTTTGAGAACAATTTTCTTTAGAAATAATTCGAATCTTAGAAATAAGGATTGAAATTATTTTGAAACTTTTTATCCCTTTAAAAATTATAAGTTAATCCTAAAAAAATTTTGAAAACCTTTTCCATTAAAAACTTATAAAAGAAGCATGAAACCATTATGAAACCATTTTTTCCTTTTAAAATACTTTGAAAACATATAGTAAAATCTTAAAAAGCATTGAAATCCATTACATTGAAAAAAACAGTCTTAAAACACTTTTATTAGAAAACATAGTTCAAAAACATATAAACAAGGGCTGAAAATGTTTTGAAAACCATTTCTTTGAAAACACCTTGAAAACTTATAAGGAAATCTCGAAAACATTTTGAAAACCATTCCTTTGAAAACATTTTAAAAAATTATAAAAGATTTATGAAAAAGTATTAAAAAAATTTCTTTTAAAACACTTTGAATTTTTATAAATAAATCTTAATAAAATTTTGAAAACCATTTTTTATAAAATATTGTTTTTAATGAAAAACAATTTCGACCGAAGAGAGAGGTAAATTTGGACTTTATTTAATTAAAATTATTAATAATATTATAAACCATAGAGTGTAAAAATGGTACCAATACATGAATATATCATTAATATATAGAGGAGAATATAATTCTAGATTTTTAATGAGATATAGATTATAATATTTCATCAATAGTAGTACAATCATAAACAATCTCGATAAACAACAAGATTATTTCAATAAAATCTAACAACTTATTAACTTTTAATTATACTACCTATGATATAAAATAAAATTAAATTAAGCATAAAATATCATGAATATAAGGATATTCATGATTTAACATGTAAGAGGTTGTATATACACCTTATAAAAAATATAGGTGGACAATCTGGCCTGTGTCTGAAAGAAGGAAAATTGAGACAAAATTACATTACCTATTTGGTAAAATTCGAAACCTAAATACCATGAAATAAATATCATAAAATGGATATTTAAATACCAAAAAAAATTAATTATAAGAATCATATAATATATTTATGGTCATTATACACAACACATATAATAAATATGTGGTAAACATGACATGTATCTCATGGAAATAAAAAGTGAGATGAAATTCCCTTACCTTATGTCTTGACGATCATTCTGCTCATTCAAAATTATAGTATAATAAATATAATTTGATGATAAATCTATCACAGAAACATATTATTATATCTAATAACATATATTTTTATATTATGACTTTATATTAGCTGTTTGTGAATAATTTCATGTTAATGTTAAACTTTTACTAATTTTTTTTATTTTTCTCACGTGTCTTAATTTGTGATATCTTTGGTCCTTATACATATATAATGATTTATATAATTTAAAAAATTATATAAATATAATTTATATTCAATATTTTTTTATTATAATAATTCATTGAATATAGAATTAAGGAATGGATAAAGCATTCATCGAGACGGTAGGCCGTACGTATGCAAGAATGATGTTTTCATCTTATTATCTTATTAAAAGAAAGAAAGAAAAAAGAAATATATACATATGTATATAATATAATTATATTATAATTATTATGTTGTATATATATATCATCTAATTTCATTGAAACTGTCCTTAATATAGTCAATTTAGTGTGTGAACGAATCACATCAATTTGAGGGGGCGGTAGTCCACACTTCCTCAAACAAAATTATCATATTTACTCGTAATATAATGTATAAAGATATGTGTGGTAAAATAATTAAATAATATTTAAGAAATAATATGAATTATAAATATCATACTTAAATAGTGTGTCCATCATAATTCCCAAACAGAAATGTGGTAATAGAAAACGAACAATCATCATTTTCTGAGGTGGTAGTTCACCGTACACATAAACAGTATGTTCATTTCCCATTAGATTAAAGTGTATGTATGTTTATTTTTAAACCTTATCATAAAAACATATTATTATATTGAAGATAAATTTTTTTATAATGACAAAATAAGGAGAGTGTAGGGGTGGAGAATGAAAATAGGATAAAGGAGATTGAGGGAGGATTTTACATCATCTTTGGGTAACTCCTTTTGGTTTTCACCAAAGGGATTCATTGGTTTAAAGACCTGAAAATTACGTGGAATATTTTTTTAATTCTTGGGAATTTTATGAGTCCGCAGTTTTTGATGGCGCGTGATTCCGAGGCCTAGAGTGCCCGAAATGATCCGTCAATGTTTTGTTAAGCATAAATTAACACGCGTAAACAGTTTTCCTGAAAAAGTGGAATAACACTAAAACGGTTTCTCGGATCAGAAATCTGAGGCCACTGTTGCACTCAGGTTAGTGGGTTTACCCTAGGAAAGACTTAATTTTAGTTAGCGTGGGCCTCCTGTGAGAAAACCCGAAAATGGAAAAACCGTAAATAAAATAATTAAATAAAGTTATTTTATTTTTCAAATGCTTATAACTCACAAACGGTAACTCAGATTAAAAATCCAAGACCACCGCTGAACTCGTTAGGGGAGGCTTTATTTAAACAGATACTTACTTGGGTCAGTTAGGGCCACTAGAGAATGTTAGTTTTTGGCCGCAAATAAAATAATTAAGAGACAATTATTTTATTATAAAAATTCATAACATTTAAATGGAAAAACGGACTGGAAATATAAGGGTACCATTGGGTTATTTGGGGTGTGATTCACCTAGGGAGAGCCTAACCTCAACTGGCACGGGTCAAGGGTGGCTGATTTTAATTTTCCGAACATTATTTCAGGTATGTTCAGTAAAAGTGCGAGCGACATTTTAAAACTTTTGAACCGGTGCTCGGAATTGAAATCTAAGGGAACCGTTGAATGAGAAGTGTCAGTGATTTATTAGTGATACCTTCACCGTAGTTGTATTCTAATGAGAATGGAAAATATTTTTTGGGGGGGTTTTAATTAAATTAAATAAAAATAACGTGTACTTATTTTTATTTGAGGTGATTAAAACCTCCAAAGGCAAGTTAGAGGTGGGTCCCACCCACACATTACCTCCCTTGGGAAAATATTATTTGGTGGGGCCCACCCAAAGTTTTAACCTCTCTTGAAATCAAAGGGGTGGGGCCGACACGAGCTTTAACCCCTTGTAACTCTCCATAAAGTGGGGGAAACCTTTTAAATTCTTCAACATCCTCCCCCAATTAATTAGGACAACTTCACCAATTAAATTAGTGAGGTAACTTAATTAATTTTAAAACTTTTAAAATTCATACCAACAATAAAATGATAGGAAAACCTATTATTTCATTTTGTTGGGCATTATTCCGGGGTGGAATAGAGAAAGGGGAGAGCTAGAGAGGAGCGTTTTCTCTCCAACGAAGAACGATGCTATCTTCTTCCTTCTTCAACTGGGGCAAGAAAGGGAAGAAATTCCCACGAAGAACACCAATGTCGTCTTTGACTTTGTCACCTTCGAATGCTCGTCTGACAATGAAGAGTACCCTCTTCCTCCTATGACATTGACGGAATGACGCCACCTTCCTGCGACTCTGTCAACATCACCGAACTCGAGGTTGGGGATTTTGAGTTAATTTATATATGAGTATAAACCTCTATTCTTCAGCATTCAAATTATTGGATTATGGTTCCCCATGACGAGGAGGTCTCAGACCGCATGAACACGGCCCGACCCACCCCTTTTGTTTGTTTTTGTTTGATGACGACGGAGGCGGTACATGTGGCGACCGAAAATGAGCCATCCGTGAAGAAGCCGGTGGCGCAAGGCCACCGGTTCACCATAAGGTTGCGACACTGCCATGCTGTATAGACAACTGAGCCACGACCAGGTGGGTCATGGCAGTGCCGTAGGGGCACGGTTCCATCGCACCACGTCGGAAGGAAGAGCCACGACCAGGAGGGCCACAGTGGTCGGACGACGAGCGCGGTGTTGTCGTGCCGCGTGGAGGCCAACAGGATCGCAGCACTATCGAGCCACGGTAGAGGAAACAGGGCGGCCAGCTGAGCCAGCCACCGGTGCGCGCTACAGGCGGGACCCCTCGGGTCCCATGGTTCAACGAAGCGATGCCTAGCGCCGGTTCCTTCGGAAACCAGGGGGCTTGCACCCCCCCCCCCCCCCCCCCCCCTCACGGCCAGCCGGGCCACGTGGGCTAGCCATACGG
Source organism: Viscum album (assembly GCA_963277665.1). Lineage (NCBI taxonomy): Eukaryota > Viridiplantae > Streptophyta > Magnoliopsida > Santalales > Viscaceae > Viscum > Viscum album. The sequence goes on along the minus strand of OY728123.1, from coordinate 90,580,611 downwards.
GTCGGGCTGTTTCCTCATACTGGGTCAGACCCACAGACTGGGTCGGGCCAGGTCGATCTGACTGGGTCGGGCCAGACCCGGACCTGCTTTAGCCCGATTACACCTTTTCACCCATATCTTGGGCTACAGGCGTCCGTTTGATGAACTGTCAGTGGCACTGATTTTCTTGGAACTAAGTCTTCTCTTTGAGAATACCCCACATTATTTCTGGGTATAGTTAAGTTACGGTCAGGTTGGTGCGTACGTGTAACCAACCAGACTCCTGGGACTAAAAGGCTAATAACTCATAGACCAGGCATCTGATTGACACACCGCCTCTTGCGTTGAGACCCCTATGACGTGGAGGACCTTTGAGATACTTCTTTTTGGAACTTAGCAACAGTTGGAGTATTTCCCAGTATCTCATGGAGTGGATCCTTCCAGTGACGAGTAGACAGAGTGCGGAGACCAAATAGCCGATAGACCTGACGACTGCTTGATCGATTTGACGTAGAGTGATTCGACTAGCCCAGTGGGGAGCGACTGGTACTTGGTGGAAGTCCCATGGCGGAGGATCTCCTGGTATTTAGCGGCAGACCAATGGTACTCGACTGGAGGAGTACCTCTGCAGGCTATTTGGGGGAGCGCCTGGTATTTGGCGGCAGACCTACAGTGGAGGAGCACCTGGTATTTTGCAGCAGACCCGCGCTACTCGACAGGAGGAGTACCTCAGTAGTCCAAGGTTAGTGAGAAGTGCCTTAGTGTCATGAAAGGCCCACTATTCTTGATAGAGGAGGAGTTCTCCAGTAGTCGTGGTTTCGATAATGAAAATTCTGGTTTGAGCTGAGTCATGACTTTTGAGTTTTCCTCATGATTGATATGAGTTACTAGATAACTTAGGTATATGAATGGGAATATACCTAGGTAATGTTTATTTATTGTTTGGTACTTCTAGTTTATCCTTGTTGGATTTTGTGATACCTTGAGGGTCTCGGGGTTCCTACTAAGTATCTTTATACTCACCCCTGTACGGTCTATTCCCGCCACTCATTGTGTTGGATCCAGACGACAAACAGTGCTGACTGAGGCAGAGTGTATGAGGATTAGATGGTACCCAGAGGTGGACCTCACGACGATTCGATACCCGGAGGAGATGGACGGACATGGAGCACTGAGGAGTCATTTTTTACCTACCCTTAGGTAGGATCTGTGGTGGACTATCCATGAGATACTAGAAACCTTCCAGCTATTTGTCTTTTTAGTTGTACCTATTTTTCCTTTCCTTGTACTTTATTGTAGGGCTTGTATTTCCATCAACGTTTTCTTTCCAACACAGCTTTTTTATATAGTCTAACTTAGTGTTTTACTTCCAGTTGTGTACTCTGTTTTGTGTGTTTATAATTTATAAAGGCAATTCCTTCCCATCTTAGGTATTTACGACTTTGGTGCTAATCGCCAGCCCCTGGCCTATGGAAGGCAGGCTTGGGTTAGTCACAGAACAGTCCCCGAGGAAGGGTCGTGAAAAATTATTATCAATGGAGTTGGTTCTACCACACAACTCAGGACTCTGATCATTCTTTTCTGTGAAGTAATAGTGTTAATGGAACTGATTGTGGTTTTCAGTTTGGGGAGTCCATTATTGGTTCGGTGGCTGACATATCCATACACCAGGACCCTGACTTCTAATTTCTGACTCAGTGCACGAAAACACTGATTTGGTATGTGTTTTCATGAGTTTTCTTTTAGTCAGCTCAACCAGGTCAGCTCACCAGGTATAACTTTTAACAGTGGCACACCTGTTCCTTATCAGGATGCCTCCACGCAGACAGCTAGTTAGGGTTCCTAAGATAGTACTCGATAACTGCCCACCGAGTGACGAGGCTCCAGTGCATGGCCCTCTTACTATGTCGGCACCTTCAGGTGGTGTACCGGCATCACCACCACCCATTGGGAAGCAGATGCCACCAGCCACATTGGAGGATGGTGCATGCTGACTGAGCGCGTTGCACAAGTTCCAACGACAGAGGCCTCCGAGGTTTCGAGGCAAGACAAATTCCCAGGAAGCATAGGACTGGATGGAGGTGATTACTAGAGTTTTCTGCCTAGTTGAGACACTATTAAAGCAGATGTTGATCTCGGCTACTATTCTTTTCCAGTGAGTGACCATGAGGATGGTCCGCATAGTGAGGAGGTTTCGGTATGCAAACTGTTTACCGAGATGGTTCCTTCGGGTAGTGTGCCAACTATATCACTTCCCATTGGTAAGCAGACACTACTAGCAGTACCGATAGAGGACACTTCTAGGATAAGTTCCTTACATGTGTTTCAGCATTAGATACCCCTCAAGTTCTGAGGCAAGACCGACTCACATACAGCTGAGGAATGGCTTGAGGAGGTGGTTGAGAGGTCCCTTCAGCTTCTATAGTTTCAGCCGGATGACATGTCTGTAGTTTAGTATTAATTGAGGCATACCGACAATTCCTGGTACTTGATGAATATGATGTGATCAGTGCATCAGGGGTTAGACTTACAAGCGAGGTGTGTTTAAGAACAACTGAGCCAACACTTTTCCTCTACGCATTTCTACTCATGTTATAGTGCTAGAGAGAACATTTGAGGTTGAATGTTCTTTGGATGATCGGATACATCCAGTGAATGTTATCCATGGGAAAGAAGGAAACTAGTGCTAGTCTCAGAGTATTGGGCATGCAAGAAGATTTAGGAAGAGTATGTGACATGGACAGATAAATCTGTATGGCAACAGACGTGGAAGCGGAGCTAGGAGAGCAGGATGAGGTGGTGTACTTTTTGGCATGTTACAACCACACGCCTTTGTAGTCCCAACTAGGCTCAGGGAGATGGAGGGCAGGGGAAGAGAGTAGCTGCACGAGGTCAAGGAGTGTAACCCAACAGCTCTAAGAATGATTTGAGGTACAGACTTTGTCTACTACTAGCTGATGTATCAATATAAAATTGTGAAAATCATTCCTTTCTTCCATGAATCTTGTCCCAAACCTAGAGTTTCTTGTTAAACTGTTTACTAGAACCTAACTTCTAGAGATACCTTTGGGAGGAGACTCAATAATCACACTTACGCCAACAGTGTGATCTGACCCTTGAGGCGAGAGTTTTGGTTGGAACCTCTTGGTGTTAGTGTCGAGGCCTTACGGCGTTAGTTTGGGTATGGACTGGGCAACCACAGTTCATACAAAGATTGACTGTATTAGGAGAAAAGGTTGTTGTTTAACTAAAACATTGGAATAGGGTTTTCCTTGATTGGAGAAAATGGAAACCCAGGAAGCATAGGATAAACTCATTCATAGGAGGGTGTAGTTGATCACTCGTGGTTCGGCCAGCCTCACCCTCAGGGTACTAGAATTTTTGAGTTTTCAGTTCCCAACAGTAGTGGATAGAGATCCTCCAGGACTATCACTTTGGGATAGAATATAATCTTGGGAATGGGGAATATCGTAGCATACACACTCACTAGGAGGACAGGCCTGTAGCTACTGAGTGAGGCGACGGGGCAACCAACTGCTTTACAGATATCTGTTGTGGATAGAGACAAAACAGCCTTTCTTTTTTCTCTTACAGTCACTCCCCCACTTCTTCAGTGAGTCAGGGAAGTGTAGCATGGGGACGCTTACTATGAGACTGGACAAGCTCAAATATCCACAGGATAGGCACCTGATGGATTTTCTGAAGGTGGGGAGCACGTCATCCTCTTTAGAGGACGTATAGGTACCGGTAGCACTTCAGGAGGAAGAGTTGAGGGAGTTCCACACTTCCCCTCTAGCAGTACATCCAGCAGTGGAGAAGATGTACCAGGACCTTCAAAGACAGCACTGGTGTCTAGGTACGAAGAAGGTCATTGCGGAGATTGTCTCATGATGCCTCACTTGTCAGCAAGTGAAGGCTGAGCACCAGGTACCAGCAGGCTTGGTTCAACCCTTAGAGGTCCTAGAGTGAAACTGGGATGGGATATCCATGGACTTTGTGACGAGTCTTCCATGTACATCCCGGATTCACGATTCGATATGGGTGATCGTTGACCGACTCACCAAGTCGGCCCACTTCTTACCAATAAGAGAGCATGGCTCAGTAGAGAGATTGGGACGCCTCAATGTGAAAGATATTGTGCATTTTCATGGAGTACCTTTTATTTTGTCTCTAACCGTGACACACGATTCACTTCCCAGCTATGGAAGGGGTTGTAGGAAGATTTCAGGACACAACTTTGTTTAAGCACCACCTTCCATACTCAGACGGATGGTCAGACAGAGCGGACCATTCAGACCCTCGAGGACATGTTGCGATCTTATGTCCTCGACTTCGATCGCAGTTGGGAGGACCACCTACCATTGGTGGAGTTTTCCTATAACAACATCTATCACTCCACCATTGCTATGGCACCTTTTGAGGCCTTGTATGGTCGACCTTGTAGATTTCCACTATGCTGGACAGAACCAAGGGAGTCAGCACTAGTGGGACCAGAGATGGTACACGCTACCACAAAGAAGGTGAAGATCATCCAGGAGCTGATGAATACTTCACATAGAAGGAAGAATTCATATGATGATAGGAGATGGATACCTCTGGAGTATGAGGATGGTGACCGTGTCTTTCTACGAGTCTCACCTCGATGAGGTTTTTGGAGATTTGGCTGAGGCGGAAAGTTGTCTATGTAATTCATCGGACCTTTCCAGGTCCTCAGAAGAGTAGGATAGGTGGCTTACAGCTTAGATCATACACCTCAGTTGCACCGGGTGTACGACGTCTTCCACGTATCTTAGCTGAGGAGATACATACATGAACCTTCTCAAATCATCGACCGTGGGGAGATGGACATCGACGATTGGGAGAATTTTACCAAGGTCCCAATGGAGATTGAATATTTACAGGAGAGGGTCCTACATGGATACATGATACCTCTGGTCTGCATTCGCTGGCAGCACAAGAACCTCCAGGAGAGCACATGGGAGCGGGAGGCTCAGATGCATGCTTAGTACCCTCATTTGTTCCCATAGTTCGAGTTGTAGCTTATAGGGACATAAATCCATGTGGTGTAGAGAATGTAAAGACCTGGAAATTCAATGGAAATATATTTCTTAAACTCATGGGAATTTACCGAGTCTGTAGTTTCTGACAGCGCATGATTCCGAGGCCCAGAGTGCCCAGAACGATCCGTCGAAGTTTTGTTAATATTAAATTAACACGCGTAAGCAGTTTTCCTAAAAATGTGGAATAACTCTTAAATGGTTACTCGGATCAGAAATATGAGGCCACTGTTTCACTCAAGTTAGCTGGTTTACCCTAGGCGTGACTTAAGTTTAGTCGGCACATTCCTCCTGTGAGAAAACCCGAAAATGGAAAAACCGTAAATAAAATAATTAAATAAAGTAAATTTATTTTTCCGATGATTATAACTCACAAATGGTAACTCATATTAAAAATATGAGACCACCATTGAACTCGTGAGGGTAGGATTTGTTTAAGAAGATACTAACTTGGGTCGGCGAGGCCCACAATAGAATTATTTTGGCCACAAATAAAATAATTAAGTGATAATTATTTTATTGTAAAAATTTATAACTTTTAAATAGTAACTCGGATTAGAAATCTGAGGGTACTGTTGTGTTCTTTGGGGTGTGATTCACCTAGTCATAGCCTAACCTCAACTTGTGCGGGTCGAGGATAGCTGATATTAATTTTCCAAACTTTTTTTCGAGTACGTTCAGTAAAAGTGCGTGTGGAGTTTTATAACTTATGAACCGGTGCTCAGAATTGAAATCTGAGGGCACCGTTGAACTCGCAGAATCAGTGATTGCATAGTGAGACCTTCACCACATTTGCATTCTAACAATAATGGAAGATAGTTTTTGGGGGTTTTTTAATTAAATTAAATAAAACTAAGGTGTACTTATTTTTATTTGAGGTGGTTAAAACCTCCAAAGGGAGGTTAATGGTGGGGCACACTCGCACATAACCTCCCTTGGGAGGATCTTATTTTGTGGGGCCCACCTGAAGTTTTAACATCTCTTGTAATCAAAGGGGAGGGGCCCACACGAGCTTTAACCCCTTGTAACTCTCCATAAAGTGGTTAAAACCATTGAAATTCTTCACCTTCCACCCCCAATTAATTAGCCCAACTTCACTCATTAAATTAGTCAGGTAACTTAATTAATTTTAAAACTTTTCAAATTTATGCCAACAATAAAATAATAGGTAAACTTATTATTTAATTTTGTTGGGCATTATTCCTGGGTGGAATAGAGAAATGGGAGAGCTCGGGAGGAGCCTTTTATGTCCAACGAATAACGACGTCATCTTCTTCCTTCTTCAACCGGGGTAAGAAAGTGAAGTGACACCCATGAAGAATGCCGAGATCATCTTCGAATTCGTCACCTTCGAACGCTTGTCTGCCAATGATGAGTACCCTCTTCCTCCAATAACATTGACAAAATGAGGTTTCCTTCCCGCGACTCTGTCAACATCACTGAACTCGAGGTAGGGGATTTTGTGTTAATTTATATGAGTACAAATCTCCCTTCTTCTTCGTTCAAATTTTTGGATTATGGTTTGCCATGACGAGGATGGAACGGGCTCCATGAACATGGCCCAACCCTCCCCTTTGGTTTGTTCTTGTTTGATGATGATGGAGGCAATACACGCGGTGACCAGCAACGATTCAGCCGCAATGAAGCTGGCGGTGCAAGGCCGCCGGGTCGCCACAAGGGAACAGCACCGTCGTGCCGCGTAGAGAACTTTGCCACGACCAGGGGGGCCAGGTCGGTGCTGGAGGGGCACGGTGCCATCGCACCGTGCTGGAAGGAAGAGCCGCGACGAGGAGGTCTGCAGCGGTCGGACGATGAGTACAGCGTCGTTGAGCCGCACGGAGGAGCGGGAGGCCGTGGCCAGGCCGAGCCACAGCGGAGGAGGCACGACGCCGTCGTGCCACGCGGAGGCCTGTAGGACCACAGTGTCATCACGCCGCGGTGGAGGAACAAGGGCGGCCAACCGCCAGTGCACACTGCAGGCAGGACCCCTCGGGTCCCGTAGTTCACCGAACTGTCTCCTAGCACTGATTCCTTTGGAAACTAGGGGCGCCCCACCCCCTGCCGTGTGGCCAGCAGGGCCACGCGGGCTAGCCAGTCGGGCCGCCCTCGGCCGTCCCTCCATCGGGTCAGGCCACCTTCGAGCCGGGACGCCCCTTCGGGCCTGACCATTTCCTCAGACCGGGTCGGACCCACAGACTAGGTCAGACCCCGGTTCTCACTGGGTCAGGCCGGGTCGGTCCGACTGGGTCGGACCGGACCCAAACCCGCTTTAGCCTAATTAGACCTTTTCGCCCATATCTTGGGCTACGAGCATCCATTTGATGAACCGTCAGCGGTGCCAATTTTATTGGAACGAATCCTTCCTTTTGAGAATACCCCACTAGAGTTAAGGGTATACTTGAGATACGGTTAGGTAGGTTTTTACAAGAAACCAACCAGGCACCCAGGACTAAAAGGCTAATAACTCACAGACCATGCGTTCGATTGACACGCCGCCTGTTGCGTTGTGACCCCTATGACATGGAAGACATTTGAGATACTTTTTCATGGTACTTCACGATAGATGGAGTATTTCCCAGTAGCTCGTGGAGCGGATCCTTCTAGTGACGAGCAGATAGAGTGCAGAGACCTAGTAGTTGACAGACCCGACGACTTCTTGACTGATTTGACTCGGAGTGATTCGACTACCCCAGTGGGGAGCGCCTAGTATTTGGCGGCAGACCCATGGTGGAGGATCCCCTAGTATTTGGTGGTAGACCCGCGGTACTCTAAAGGAGGAGTAACTCTACAGGCAATTAGGGGGAGCGCCTAGTATTTGTCGTCAGACCCACAATAGATGAGTACCTAGTATTTGGGAGCAGACCCGTGATACTCGAGAGGAGGAGTACCTTATAAGTCCAAGGTTAGTGAGAAGAGCCTTGGTGTCATGACAGGCCCACTGTTCTCGAAAGAGGAGAAGTTCTCCAGTAGTTGTGGTTTTGATAATGAAAATCCTTGTTTTCGCTGAGTCATGACTTTTGTGTTTTCCTCATGATTGAGATGAGTTACTTGATAACTTAGGTATATGTATGGGCATATACCTAAGTAATGGTTATCCTTTGTTTCGTACTTTTAGTTTATCCTTGTTGGATTTTGTGAGACCTTGGGGGTCTCTAGTTCCCTACTGAGTATCTTTATACTCACCTCTGTATGGGCTATGCCTGCACCTCATTGTGTTAGATGCAGACGAAGGACAACTCTGACTGAGGCGGAGTGTACGAGGACTGGATAGTACCCGGAGGTGGACCTCATGACGAGTCAGTACCCAGAGGAGACGGACAGACATGGAGCACTATGGAGGCTATCTGTACTTACCCATCAGGTAGGATCCATGGTGGATGATCTATGAGCTTATAGACACCTTCCAGTTGTTTTTATTTTTAGTTGTACCTGTTTGTCCTTTCCTTGTACTTTACTGTTGGTCTTGTATTTTCGACCCCTTTTTCTTTCCAGCACATCTTTTGTATATAGTTTTACATAGTGTTTTACTTCCAGTTGCATACTATATTGTGTGTGTTTACAATTTATTAAGGAAATGCCTTCCCATCATTGGGATTTATGCCTTTGGTGCTAGTCACCAGCCCCTGGCCTATGGAAGGCGGGCTTGGGTTTGTCACAACACGGGCCCCGAGGATGGGTCATGATAATTTGATTGATTTATTCAAAAAGGGAGTATTCAAAGAGAAATGGAGGGATTTTAGGGAGTTTATTTGGAATATATTGGCCAAACCTATGTGGTTAAATTGTTGTGACAAACTAGTGGAGTTCTTTCCTTTTTATAGTGGAAGGGGATCGACACTCTTGGAAATACCGAAATGAATTCATTAGTTTAAGCTACACCTTACCTAATGTGTCTCAAAAATTGCAAAATATTATAGTAAATGGGAATAATGGTTAATAAAAGACTCTAAAATAAAAAATTATTTTCATTTTAAAAATTTTCTTATTTAACTTCTATGTTTTCCCAATTTTCTCATTTTTGTTTTTATTAAAGAGAATGGTTTTCAAATCTATGTTGTTTAACAAAAAAATACTAGATTAAAGAAATGTTTTTTGAAACTATAGATCCAATTAATTATAAATATTAGAAATTATTTATACACCATAAATATCATGTCTTTTGGAAATTAATTTTAAAACAAGCGCATGTGAAGCACAAAAACACTACTTAATCCCGCACCATGCTAAAAAAGTTTATACAATATATGGGTAAATATGTTAGTTATAAAAGATAAAATGGTCCATTAATAGGCCATTTTTAATATTTTTTAACAATTATATATAAATTGGATGAATATATTATTTTTATAAATTTTAGATCTCTTAATAAAATTTCAATAATTGTAATATTACATTAATGACAATTTTAACATTATTTAATTAATTGTAATTTTAAAATATAAATGAAATATTGGAATTAAAATATATTTAGTAAAAATATGTGTAAAATGATATATTCATCGTTAAAAATAACTAGGGAAAAGAATTAAATCAATTTAATTTATTTCTAATATTTATAGTAACATTTATTTTAGTTAATTGTTAACTAAATAATCCCTATGTTTGTATTTCTTAAGCATTTTAAGTAACTAAATAATATATAAAAATTAATCATAAATTACTGTGATAACAACAACCCATTCATATTTCATAAGGATATTTATACTAAAAAATATGTTGTTTTTTACATATCTTAACGTTTTATAAATGTTAAAGGTAATAAAAGTTTCATTATTGTAATTTTCCGTAACATTTTATATAGGGTGCTACCAATTAATAGTATCACAATAACCCATAAAAGTTTAACTATTAGGGGATATGGTCTAATTATTGTCAACTAAGTTCATTTTGAAAATTGTCCATGTCATTTTGGTCCTTAATATTATGTTTTAGTTCCGTATTAATCTTAATTTTACCTTAATCACTGAAATTAATTTTAATTACTTTCACTAATATTTTGGGACAAAAATTAATTTGATCTTATTAAAAAAATATACATATTATAACTGTGTATGTATGTTTTTCAAAATTAAAATCACCAAAGTGGGAAATATTAATTTTAACGATCATTCCAAAGATGTGGTGAGAAATCTGGTAATTAAAGTAAAAATATTCAAAAGTTCAATATGTGTTTATATCTAATTTCAATATTAAAATGATTATAATGACCTAAATTGGATTAATATATTTATAATTTATTAATTATGACTTAAGAAACCAATTTTAAATATAATTTGATATTAATAATTATTTAATTGAAAATGTGTTTTTTAACTTTAATATAGATTTTCACTATTCATCAAAAAATGAAGTTTCTCAAGAAAATCCAAACAATTCACCCAAGGATAATTTATAAATTATGAATTCCAAAATTATGTTTATTATAAATATAAATTTTAAAAAAAGTGTCAACATTTATTTTAAAAAAGGCGATCTATTAAAAGTCAGTAGAACTCGGTCTTGCGTGTACCGCAAACTAACTCAGTGTTATGTGTACCAGTATCTAATATAAGTGTTTAATGTAGTACAATATTTAAATTTTTTTTCACATAAAAAATGAAAAACAATATTTAGAGTTTCATTAAAAGAAAAAATGTCAAAAATATTAAATTAATTTGAGTTTTTTTAGAAAATATCACGATGTTACATTCTACCCCACTTAAAATGAATTTCAACCTAGAAATTCATCTAGGCTATCAAAGGTTTAATACAATTTAGTTCCTTAATAGAAACCCACATCGTAAAAATGATCAAAAATAATTCCTTTAAAAATGAATGTTAGAATCATAATGATAACCCAGAGTAACCCAAAGTTAGGTTTCCATATAGGAGAACATAAGGGGCAAGTGAAAAGATGGAAATGGAAGAGAAATGTAACAATCTTATTATATAGGATAGTGATAGAGAACATGGTCTGTAGAAAGTTAAAAATCCAGAATCCATAAATCATTGATTATCTAAGGGACCATTTGATTCATCAAAAACAAAGTTACTATGATAAGCTTTTCAGTTTCAAGATCAATTCCCTAGAGTTAAATAATTTCCATGAGAAGTTATACTTACTTGATTTCATTTCCTTTAATAGGTAAAGTGTCAACTTTTTGTCACGTGTTAACCAACTTCCACTTTACAAATTCTCCAAAAATGAATGTGAATTTTTCATTGTTGAAGCACAAATTGATCATCATATCGATAACAAATATTCCAATCTCTCTTCAGTTACCATAAAAAAAATTGTTAGATAAGGTTATCTAATATGCGTAAATCCTCATGTGGTGAGATATGAACTTAATCTCAAAAACTTTATCCAATGATTAATATAATCATTCCATAATTTATTAACCTTATAAATCTTATAAATTAGAAAAAAAATTCTTAACATTGATCCTCCATATATCATAAAGTAACTCTGGGTTGTTATATTCTAAAGAGGTGAATAACTTTATCAAGTATTCTCTTGAAATATAGTAATGACCATATTTACCATAAATACATTGGGAAAATATGAATTCTTCCTTATTCCAAATGTTATTGGATATATTTCAAAAATCCAAGAAGCTATGATCTTCATCCATGATAATATAAAAGACTTTATAAACAAATCAATAATTAAATCTTGGGTAATAAATTCTATACACATTACTTTATCCAAATAAATCATCTCTTTATCCAAGCTAAACAAACTTTTCTCAACATCATTATCAAATTAAGGTTTAACTTCATATAATACAAATATTACTTTTCTAAGTCTTCATCACCATTCAACATACCCCTTCCAATCCTTCATGAAAAATAATACTGAAAATACATATATATTTCATGATTCATATAACATAATCATTGAATTTAAAAACATAAATACCTCAATCATTCAACATTATTCTTAAACCATTTACCATGATTCATTAAATTATTCCTTAATACCAATTTACTAGAATTTTAAATATGAATCATATTTTAAGGATCCTCAACCTCAGTATAATCTCACATATTATTTTTAATGTAACAAATACTAGAAGAACGTCACATACCTTTAACATGTAATTTTAAGTATCTTTATCTTTAGTAGAATAACCGATACTCATACTAGCTTGCTGATTCTCTTTATGAGTTTTCCACTTGGAAAATCTATTTTCATAATTCCCATACTTTCCACATCTAAAACATTCAATGTTAACCATGTTTCTTATAGTTTTATCCATTAACTAAAACTAGATAACATTGGGTGAGAAACACATATCATAGCATAAAACCACATAATCATGAAAAATTACTTATAGGATATCTAAATCATGCCACCTTCCTTAATTTGTGACAACCTAGGTTTTTCATAAGTTATTCATATTAAAATTCCAATTAATCCTTCATAAAGTTTCATTAAGCGTTTGTAAATTTCAAAAGCATATCCCCTGGGAGTGTCAAACTAGGTATGCAGTAAGGCTTGTTGTTGTATACTAAATTATGCTGACTCAGGACCAACATACCTTGTCATAGTTTCTAAACCTAGTAACTAATATTTTATAACCACATCAACATTTATTATCCACAGAAGGATGTATTATTAGGAAACCACTCACTCTATACATTACCAAAATTCCAAGATATTTTCCTAAATTTTAACGCATCCTAATAATTATCCCTAGAGACATCCCATGATATATCCTTATAAATATAGACAGGGATCTCACAAAATTTTTATCATCCAATTTTCTAAAAGTTGACTAAACCTTTACTCTAATACCAACTACAGTGACCCTTTCCTTACATATATAGACATTAAATGAAATTTTAGGAATACTTAAAACAGTATACAAAAAGACACCCAAATACCATATTAGTTTAGTTCCTTTGGAAGCATATAAAAATAAACATTGGTACATGAGTGAGCAACATTATCTCCCACTAGGTTATTTATGACTTGAATAATTCTTAAACACACAATACCTAATACATATATTCATATCCTAGGGAAGGAAACAAAAAAAGGGAAGATATGAGATTCTTAGTAAGGGTAAAAAATTGAGATATGTAAGAATAAACATTAGCATAAGGGTATGAGAATGTGATAATGACATTAGAATATCCTACCCAGCATATCAAAGATCATAAACATGAATCATGTCATAAATATTTATAGTCCATAAGACATTAATCATATGTGAAAAAAGAGAATAATCATATCATAAGAATATGATATGAAATTTGTGGCATACACATAAAAATAGAAAATCAAAAGTCAAGGCTACCTACTAGGACCTTCATAAAATTTTAAGAATTTTCTAATAACCCATTTACCTACTTCGGGCTTTGGATACCATCTCATGTATCCTCTTGTTTAAGTATTGGGATTTCCACCCATGTACCCTCTTCTTTTGGGATTAATATTCACTCCTTTTTTAGGCTTGGTAATCCCTCCCATGTACCCTATTGTTTTGTGCATAAGATGCCCTCTTATTTTAGGATTGGTATTACCTCTTATATACCCTAAGATTTTGGACTTGGGACTCCCTCTTGTATACCCTCTTGAGCTCATAAAATATTTATCATTAGCCAATTAATTGGATGAAGATATAGGTCCCACCCGTCACATGATAAAATCAGAAATAGATGTGCCACAAGAAAATGAAACATGAATTGTTCTATGAACCATAAAAAGTGATGAGTTTCATAAAAATCATATCATACTATATGAATTGAAATGGGTATCATAATTATTTAATCATATCAAATAATTTGGAAAATACATAGCTTTCATAATAATTTCATCCTAGAATAACATGTGAAAGGAAGGAGGTTTCATAATTTTTTATCATGGTAAAACCCGTTCTAGTTAAATGGTTTTGATAAGCATACAACCCATGGAATAGGTATAGGTTTCATAAATATATAACCCATGAAAGAGAAATGGGTTATCATAAACATCATGTAATCAAAACAAAAAACATTAAAAGAACAAATATAAATATAACCTTTGGATAATTTCCCATAATGGCATGAGTAACACCAACGAATGTCATCTTAGATGGAAAATTTTTCATACACATAAAAATAGAAAATCAAATATCAAGGCTACTTACAAATATCTTCACAACCTCTTAATCATGGAATAATAACTTGTATACCTACTTTGGGCTAGGGATTCCCTCCCATTTACCATCTTGTTTTTTTCTTGGTATTTCCACCCATGTACTATCTTGTTTAGGGATTAATATGACCCTTATTTTAGACTTGGGATACCCTCCCATGTACCCTATTGTTTTGGGATTATGATTCCCTCTTGTTTCAGGCTTGGGATTCCCTACAATCTACCCTATTGTTTTAATCTTGGTATTCCCTCCAATGTACCCTCTTGAGCACAAAAAACACTTATCGTTAATGTATTAGAGAGATATATATTTCCCACCCATTACATGATAAAATCAAACATAAATTTTCTATAAGATAATAAAACATGAATCATAACATGACCCAAAAAATATGGTTTTCATAATTATCATATCATAATCAATGAAATTAAATGGTTATCATAAACATTTAATCATATACTAGCCAATGGAAAATATATAGGTTTTATAGTCATTTAATCCTCGAATAACCCATGAAGAGAAGCAGGTTTCATATGAATTTATCATGGTATAACCCATTGAAGTAAAATGGGGTTCATAAGAATATAACCTATGGAAGAGGAATGGGTTTTATAAATATATAATTTTTGAAAGAGATATGGGTAATCATAAACATCATTCCATTAAAACATAATCAATTCAGAGAAAATATATGAATGAAACCTCTAGATAATTTTCCATAAAGGCATGAGTAACACCAAAAAATTACATATTAAATTAAAAATATTTTTGAAATATAATTTTAAAACATTTCCTTGAGAAAAATATCATTTTTTATTTGAAAAAAGGCTTTTTAAAACATAAAAAATTTTGAAAACCATTTTCTTTTGAAATACGTAGAATCTTAGAAAGAAGTTTCAAATAATTTTGAAAATATTTCCCTTTATATATTATAAAAAAGGATAGAATAAATTTTTAAAACCTTATCCCTTAAAAAATTATAAAATAATCTTGAATAATTTTGAAACTATTTCACATGAAAACATATAAATAAATCCTGAATACATTTTCAAAACCTTTTTCCTAAGAAAATACTTTGAAAACATATAAAAGAATCTCCAAAATCATTGAAATATATTTCTTTTAAAACAATCTTTTTAAAACCATTTTCTTTGAAAATAATATTGAAATAAAAAAAGGATTGAAATTTTTTTGAAAGCCATTTTGTTGAAAAAACATGAAAACTAATAAAGAATGCATAAAAGCGTTTTAAAACCATTTCTTTTAAAAAATTATGAAAATATACAAAGGACTATTGATAAATTATCAAAAAATATTTATTTTAAAATAATTTTAAAACATATAACTAAATATTTAGAATATTTTGAAAACCTTTTTTTTGAAAAATTATTTTAAATGGACATAAATTTCTAACCGAAGAGAGAGGTAAAGTTGGAATTTCATAAATACACATTATTGATCATCTTATGTACCAAAGAGTGGAAAAATGGTACCAATGTATGAATATATCATGAATATATATATTATAAAATAATTCATTAGTTTTCATGAGAGGTGGATCTTATGATTTCATCAGTGGAAGTATAATAAAAAACAATCTCGATAAAAGTGAGATTGTTTGAATAAACTCTCATCAGTTAGTAACTTTGAATTTTAATCCCCATATAAGAAAACTAAATTACACGATTCTTAAAATATGAGGAATGAAATTATATTAATTATTTAACATGTTAAAGGTAGTATATACACCTCCTATAAAATTATTGGTGCATAACATGGCATGTGTCCCAAAGAAGGCATATTGAGGGAAAATTACTTTAATAATTTGGTATCTTTTGAAACCTAAATCCCATTAAAATGAATATCATAAATTTTATTTTTAAATACCCATAAATTTATGTATAATAATAATATAATACATCTATGGGAATTATACACACTGCATATAAGACATACGAGGTTAACATGGCATGTATCACACAGAAATAAAAAGTGAGATGAAATTCATTTACCTTGTGTCTTGACTCTCATCACAATCATACAAGATTCCTTTTTAGTAAATATAAGTTTGTTATACATATATAACAGAAATTTATTCTTATATATAATACCATATATGGTTTTATTATGACACTATATTACCCACCTGTTAACAATTTGATGTTAAGGTTATGCTTCGGGTAATATTCTCATTATTTTTCACATGTGTCTTAATTTTTTATATCTTTGGTCCTTATACATATATCAAGATTTAAAAATTTTAAACACTAATAAAAATATCATTTATATTATATACATGTTTATCATAATAATATATGGAATATAGATTTATGAAATGGAACAAACTATTCATGGAGACTGTAGGTCGTACATATACATGAATGTTGTATCCTTCTTATTATGGTACTGAAAGAAATAAATAAAATTAAATATATGTATATATGTATATAATATAATTATAGTACCATTATTAATTCATATTTATCATATAATTTCACTAAAACCCTTTTAAATA
The DNA here is from genome assembly GCA_963277665.1 of Viscum album. NCBI lineage: Eukaryota > Viridiplantae > Streptophyta > Magnoliopsida > Santalales > Viscaceae > Viscum > Viscum album. The sequence goes on along the minus strand of OY728123.1, from coordinate 90,563,935 downwards.
TATTCCCTTTAGTGTGTGAATGAATCACATTGCTTTGTGGGGAAGTAGTCCACACTTCCTCAAACAGAATTATCGTATTTACACAAAATGGAAAGTATAAAGATATTTATCATAAAATAATTAAAAAATATTAAAGAAATTATATGTATTATATATATCAAATATAAACAACATTTCAATCATAACTCCAAACCATTAAAGGAGGCAAAGTAAATTGAACAAATATCATTTCAGGATTTTGTTTTTCACTGTACACATAATATGTTTGCTACCCATTAGATGGAAGAGTGTGTATTTGTAGGTATAAGACTTATAATAAAAACATATATGTATATTTTGGATATTTTTTTTGTTTTATAATCATGGTATAAAGATATTTTATGGGTTGGAGAATGAAAATAAGATAATAAGGCTAGAGGGAGGATGTTACATTTTCATTTCGTAACTACATTTATTTTTCAGAAAAGGTTTTCCTTGGATTTATTTATGACCGATGGGAGGATTTAGGGGGTAAGGGAGGGATTTTTAGGAGTTTATTGGGTAGATATTGTCTGATACTAATTGGTTTGAGAGGTGTGAGGAAGTGGGAGGGTGATTTCCATTTTATAGTGGAAGGGGAGTGAATCTTAAGTAAATACCAAAATGTATTCATTAATGGGAGGTATAGCTTACCAAATGTGCCTTAAAAATATAAAAATAATATATTAATGAGGAATAATGGTCTATAAGAACTTCCACCACACAAAAATATCTTCAATTTAATAATTTGGTTCCATAACTTCTATGTTTCCCCAATTTTATCATTTCAGATTTTATTAAAATGACAAGTTTTCTAACCTAGATAGTTTAAACATTAAAACTAGATTAATGTGTTTTTTTGAAAATACAGAACCAATTAATTTTAAATATTTTAAATATTTTAAAAATAAAAATATCTTGTGTTCTTTAAATTAATTTTAAAATAAGTGCATTTGACGCGCAAAAACACTACTTAAACCCGCACAGTTGAAAAAATATTTTTACATTATATAGGAAAATATGTTTATTATAAAAGATAAATTGGACCATTAATAGAGAATATTTAATATTTATTAATTCTTAAAAATTACATGTCATAATATGGGTTTTTTATTAATTTTAATCATTTAATAAAATACCATTTATTTTAAAATAACATTAATGTCAATTTTGACAATATTTATTTAATTTTAATTTTTGAAATATCAAAAAAATATTATAATTAAAATATATAAGGTTAAAATATTTTTAGCATGATATATTAACATAAAAAATAATTATAAGAAATTATTTCAATCAATTTACTTCAAATTTAATATTTATAGTACAATTTATTATAGTTAATAAATAACTAAATAATCACTATGTTAGCATTTCTTAAGAATTTTAAGTAACTAAACCCTCTATGAAAATTAATAATAAATTATTAAGATAAAAATATCCCACTTACCTTTAAAAATGATATTTATAACTAAAAATATGATGTTTTTTAAAAATCTCAAAGTTTTATAAATATTAAACGTAAGGAAAGTTCCTTTCTGTCATTTTTTTCTCACTTAACATTTTATATTTTAAAGATACATTTAATAACCTCACAATAACCCATTTAATTCAATATAATATGGTATATGGTTGAATTATTGGAAACCAATTTCCTTTATATAGGTGTCCAGGTAATTTTGTTCCGTAGTATTATGTTTTAGTTTTTTATTAAGATTAAATTTACCTTAGTCATTGTTAATAATTTTAATCACTTTGAATAATATTTATGGTTAAAAATTAAGTTAATATTATTATACCAAAAATATTATTCTAAATAAACTTTATATTTCCTTTTTTCAATATTACAATCACAGAAGTGGAAAAATTAAGTTTAACACTAATCCCGTAGACATGGTGAGAAAGAGAGTTTTTAAAGTAAAAACATTAAAAAGTTCATTAAGTGTTTATATCTAATTGAAATATATAAATTTTTAGAAATAAATAAATTGGATTAAAATATGTATAATTGATCCATTGTGACTTTATAATCCAATTTAAAATATAATTTTACATTAATAACTATTTAGCGAAGAGGCAGGTTTTAACTGAAATATAGTATTTTCACTATTCATAAAGAAATGAGTTTCTCTAACAAAAACCAAAGATTCACACAAAGATAATTTTTAAATTCTAAATTCAAAAATGATGTTTATTTTTATAAATAAAATTCATAAAAGTTTCCAAATTTTGTTTTAAGAAATGTTTTTCCATTGAAAGGCTGTAAACCTCAATCATGCATCTACCAAAAGCTAACATAGTGTTGCATGTACCACTAGAAAATCTAAGTGGTTCATGTAACACAATATTAAAATGGTGTTTAACATAACCCATGAAAAACTAAATTTAGTGTTTCATGAAAAGAAAAACTATCTAAAATTAATTTAATTAAAAAAGTCTGTAGAATCTCAGTGTGTAACAATTAGAAATTGACTCCTCGCTATTGATGATTTATGACCGAGTGACAATTAATAAGTGGAAACTGATTCCACTTCACTATGGAGAATGATGAATGATCCTAGACAACAACCCATGTTCTAAATATTTCAATACACTACAACCTAATCTAATGGATCCTTCCTGTGGAACCGATGTCTAAAGATCCACAGAAACACCTTCACTGCCATTATGCCAAATTGAAAGAGAAAACTAGATCTGAAGATTCCACTATATAAGATGATGAAGTATATTCCCAATTCACACTGATTGCTGAGGAGAAATCCAAAGAATATTTCACTGAGTAAATACAAGAAAAAATCATCTCTACTAAAATTCCCTATGCCGCGAGAAACCCAAACCGAGCCACTACAGCATTATGATGTGTGGAGAATATGTGAAGAGGCCGAAAATACAGAATCCATTGTATGTTCCGGCCAAGAACCACCCTTCCACCAAGAGTAATAAGTCTCTACAAATCCTAGACCTCATCGAAAAATCAAGTTCCACCGATGCACCCAAGCCACTAAATGATAGAGAAGTGACCCCCATTTTCAAATATAATTTATTTATTTATATATATTTATAATAAACTTCATAATAAGTATATATATATACACTTAATAAAGATAATTACTTTAATTTTATTTATCTGATTTTTTATTTAGGAGAATTCAAAGCCAAGGGAAACACTAGATAATATTGGAGTCGTATTGATGTGCTAAAAGAGGGAATGTTTGGAGCTTGGTAATTTCCAAAATAGAAGATGTTTCTTTTTGAGGAGAAGACCCATATGGTGGAAGAACATTTAGTTCAGGTAATTTAACTCCTCTCACATAAAAAGAGGATGTTTAGTGATATTCTCTCCATTTGGGGATGATTGAGGTAAGATAAAAGGTAATTTTTTTAATTTGTTAGTTATGAAAGTATGGTCAAACAAGTTATGAAATAAGATTTAAGATGATCCTATAGGGAATTATGAATCCTAAGAAAAATGTAGGTAGAGATCCATAAAAACATCCACCCCATTCCACATCACCGATTTGATCATCATTATATTTCTCTGATCAATGATCACCCCTCCGACATGCGATAGAGAGCTAGGCGATAAACTAGAGGCTTGAGTGCAATTGAAAAAAAAGGATAGCGGAATTTGAGTAGAAGGAAGAGGGAGATCACATTAAAGGATCTTTTTCTCTCTTTTATTATTTCATCTTTAAGCATACTGAGATGTTTTTAATGAATTAGCTTTTTGTTTTTCTATCTGTTATGAATAGATAAGAATATTAGGTTTTTGAATTGGATGGATTGAAATGTAATTTATTTATTATGTTCATTCTATCAGATCAATCATTTTGAGATAATTTGTTTCATATGGGATCTCATTTTCTCTTCCTTATGAGAATCGTCTTATACTACCTCTATCACAAATAGGTAAATGGTAGAGTATTGTTTTCCTTAGAAATCAAAAATGAATTAATAATCTGGAAAATGTTGTGGTAATATATTATACATGAGGAATAGTCTTTATCTTTGGTTTTGTTAGAGATAATAGTTATCAAGAGAGATCTATAGAGATTGTGATTTATCTAACAACATTCAGACATTTAAATCATCTACACAGAACATATGTTCCTCTGTGGTTAATTCCATGATAGGTTAGTGGAACTTCTATCGATCTGGTCCAGTATAGTTCTTTTAAAAAAATCATCATTCTGTTTTACCACCCAATTTTCCAATGTCTCCACTTTCCCTCTCACCATCATCATTTTTTCATCCTTAACTGTTGTTTTATTATTTTGATTTTGTATTTCCATGTTTTTTTTTTGTTTTTCTATGTTTTGGTCTACATAACTTTCACCTTCTCTGTGGTTAGACCCTTCTTTCCATAGTAATCATGTATATAGGTTCATAAATAATTAATTATCATTAAACGAAGTCAAATACCCTTCCAATGTTTGTAAATTTATTTCAATATATTGATTTAAAAAATTAATTCTTTTCAAATTCAAAAAATAATCCTTTATTAAAGTTACTTTTCAAAACGTCCCATAACTTCTCCTTTTATATTAATGTTAAGAATATTTTCTAAAAACCATTATATGGGTTCGCCTCCATTTTACTATTTATCAATAAACGATTTATTTCCATATATGTTATTTTTCATGAACCACCATATAAAGTTACTTATAGAATAATATTTTATGGTGACTGAATTGTTGGGTATCTACTTTTCACATACTTATGGTCAAATTTGATGACATTGTCAAGACAAGTTTTGAATCCCCTTTTTATTTCCCAAGGTTCTTTTTGATATAATGAATGATTCAATTCATGTGGGACACACAAGTGTGGATAAATGATGGATGGGGTCCTATAACTTCCGTTAACACGTTAGATAATGACTTATATCTCATGAGATACTGAATTTGAATGTGGGAATAATTATGGTTTAGCTATGTTTAAAATGTAAATAATGAATAAAATTTCTCCTTAGCTATTCCCATAGGGTTGTGTATTGGTATAATTGTTTTTAAAATTTTATAACAAGTTTTTTAATCAGTATAATTGTGGTCTAGTTATTCTCACATGGTTGTGAGTGGGTATTATTGTGGTTTTTTATGCTCCGATGATTGTGCATGCGGTTTTGTAATGCTCATGATATTTTTTTGTGGGTATAATTGGGGTTTATTATGGTACTAAGGTTGTGTGTGGTTATAATTATAGTTTATCAATGCTAAAAGGGTTGTGTGTGGGTATAATTGTAATTTATTTGTTCTCACAAGGTTTTGTGTGCGAATAATTATGGTTTAGCTAGGTCCAAAATGTTGTGTATGTTTATAATTGTGTATTAACTATGATAAAAAGGTTGTGTGTGGGTATAATTGTTGTTTAAATATTTTAAAAAGGTTTTGTGTGGGTATAATTTCTATTCATATATGATCTAAAGGTTGTGTATGTGGTTTATGTAAAGTCATGAATTCACACTTCTAGATTTGGTATGAAAAAAATACTATGTATTTTTTAATTAAAAAGTAATAGAAAAATACACAATACATTATAAACCCAAGGATCTAGTTATATTTTTATTTTGGAGAAATAGACACAACGTAATAGTATAAAGTCCTCTCCTTAACATAGTTGTTGGGTTTGAGCCTACCAAGTACCACCAGTTGCCCCGCAGACACATGGTTTGTTACCTACGGCGCACCCACATGCCTGAACAAGTCATTTGACTAAGGAATGTCCCCATACGATGACACATGTTCTTTCCAGTATGATTTTTCCTTAATCACACACCCTAAGGGAAACATCCCAAATGGTCACCCATCCAGACAACTACTCCAGACCATGTATGACTTCCTGTAGAGTTCTAATCAGGTAGGCTCCCAAAAATAAAGGTTCACCTTTTGGACATGAGTCATATAATTTTTTCATATAATCCTTTATCATTATAGGGTGTTACATTCACCCTCTAGAGTACAACAACCTTTTTGTGGGTCCTATATCTCAACCTAGTAAGTGCCACTACACATAAGGATTAGTTCCAGCTCTGATACCAATGTAACAACTGGGACCTATGGACATCAAAAATACTCCACCTTAATATGGAAGTTGGGTATTAGCCTAACTGGTACCACTTGTTTCCCCGAATACATGTGGTCCCCTCCTCGGGGCCCATCCAGGTGCCCGGACATGTCATTTGACTGATGATTGTCCCAACATGACAACACATGTTATTTCTATTGTGATTTGTAGTCACTCACACATACTCTAGGAAACTTCCCAAACAGTCACATATCCAAATCAGTACTCCAGGATAACCACGCTTAATTGTGGCATGCTAATAAGTTGGGATTTTGAAAAGAAAGGTGTACCTTTTTGACATGATTCATATCAATTAGCCATTTAACCCTTTATCATTCTGAGTTGTCTTATTACCCAATATAACCACTAGGCCCAACTGATTGCACAAACACCTCGCCTTAACATGACCATCGAGTCCTAACCTATCAAGTACCTCCAGTTTCTTTGTAGACACATGGTCCCACTACTAAAAATTCGGTCTATAGCGAACGCCATTCGCAGTCGTTATAGGCCTATAGAGACCGCCTAGTGACCTCCATTGGAGGTCGCTTCAACCTTGTCGCAATAGGCCAATAGTGACCGCCAATGGTGGTCGCTCTAGGTGGCCGAAATTCTGGCTTACAACGACTGCCTGGCAGTTGCTGTGCTATTGATGGGTCAACATTAGCGACCACCTTGGCGGTCACTAAGGTTTGTACCAGGCATCCTATAGCGACCGCCAATGGCAGTCGCTATAGATGACCGAAATTCTGGACTACAGAAATCACCTGGTGGTCACTGTTTTATTGCATGGTCAACATTAGGGACCTCCATTGGCAGTCGCTAATGTGTGTACCAGGCAGCCAATAGCGACCGCCTATGGCGGTCACTAGGCTGGGGAAAGTTTTTTTAAAAAAAATTCACGGTGAAAAATCAGAGATAAAACAAGGTAAAAATAAAAAAAATGGAAAACAATTTCAAACAGCATAAACAATAAAAGATAAACACGCTTCAACGATCGGAACAGGTCCATCCATTTCAATCTTCAACTTCAATAAACCTACAATTAGACAAAAAAACAACTAAACAAAACAAACGAAAATTAGACATATTTATTCAGTTATTATATACATATAATAAAATTAAATATGATATCAAATCATGGTGTTATAATAATTTAAAATCCACAATTTAAGAAATGTTATCATTTCAGGATTTTTTTTCTTATTTGGTTTAGTTTGTGAAATTGTTTTATTGTCTAAAAAAGAATTTTCTCCACACGCACAGCACGCCCAATGGGCATGCCTTCTTCTCCTGCACGTCAAAAATAATATTCCTATTGTTTTCGTGTGGTTTCAGGTCATTCGGATCACGTTTTCTCTAAATTCAACCATCTCACGCCGTTTTGGCGTTTTATGACTCTAGAAAAACGTTTCCGGTCACCGTGGTCAAACGACACCTTCGATTTATGTGGCATCTACCTGAACATTTCACAATTCACACAACGGTTGTTTTCATATGATTTCATGGCATTCCAAGGTCGTTTGGGTGGTTTTGACCCCACAAAGCGCCCTTTTAGCGTGCTCCGAACTGCTGAAAACAACACAATCAGTCGTACTGCGTGCACCGTACGTCCGATGAGCATTTCGTCTCCCCATACATGTCACAAATAATATTCCTATTGTTTGTGTGTGGTTTTAGGTCATTCGGAGCATGTTTTCTGAAAATCCAACCGTCTCACACTGTTTTGGTGTTTTGTGACTCCCGAAATGCGTTTCCGATCACCGCGGTCAAATGACACAACCAATTGATGTTCCGTCTACCTGAACATTTCAAAATTAAAACAACAGTTGTTGTCTTATGATTTCATGGCATTCCGAGGTCGTTTAGGTGGTTTTGACCACCCAACACGCCCTTTTAGCGTGCACCGAACTGATGAAAACGAAACAATCGGTCATACCACGCGCATTGCATGTCCGATGGGCGTACCATCTCCCCCTACATGTCACGAAAAAACTCCTACAGTTTTCGTGTGGTTTCAGGTCATTCGGATCATGTTTTCTCTGAATTCGACCGTCTCACGCTGTTTTGGTGTTTTATGACTCCAAAAATGTGTTTCCGGTCACCGCAGTCAAATGACACCTCTGATTGATGTGATGTTTCCAGATCATTTCAAAATTCAGACAATAGCTGTTGTCGTATGATTTGATGGCATTCTGAGGTCATTCGAGTGGTTTTAACCCCCCAACGCGTCCTTTTAGTGCGCGCTGAACTGCTGAAAACGACACAATCGGTCCTACTGCACGCACCGCACGTCCGATGGGAATATCGTCTCCTCCTACATGTCAAGAATAATATTTCTATTTTTTTGTGTGGTTATAGGTCATTCGGATCACGTTTTCTCCGAATTCGACCGTCTCACACCATTTTGGTGTTTTATGACTCCGGAAATGCATTTCTGGTCACTGTGGTCAAACGACACCTCCGATTGACATGTCGTCTGCCTGACCATTTCAAAATTCACACAAATACTATTTTCGTATGATTTTATGGCATTCTGAGGTCGTTCGGGTGGTTTTGATCCCCCAATGCGCCCATTTATCACGCGCTGAACTATTGAAAACGACATAATCAGTCGTATCGTGCACACCGCATGTCTGATGGGTGTGTCGTCTCCTCCTACACATCAAGAATAAAATTCTTATTGTTTTTGTGTGGTTTCAAGTCATTCGGAGCACGTTTTCTCTGAATTCGACCATCTCACGCCGTTTTCTGTGTTTTATGACTTCTGAAACGCGTTTCCAGTCACTGTGGTCAAACGACACCACTGATTGACGTGTCATCAACCCGAACATTTTACAATTCACACAACGACTATTGTCCTACGATTTCATGGCAATTCGAGGTAATTCAGGTGGTTTTGACCCCCCAACGTGCCCTTTTAGCATGCGCCAAACTGCTGAAAACGACACAATCGGTTGTACCGCGCACACCGCACGTTCGATGGGCATTCTGTCTCCCCCTACACATCGCGAATAATATTCCTGTTGTTTTCGTGTGGTTTCAGGTCATTCGGAGCATGTTTTCTCTGAATTCGACCGTCTCATGCTGTTTTGGTGTTTTATGACTCCGGAAACACGTTTCCTGTCACCGCGGTCAAACGACACCCCCGATGGATGTTTCGTTAGCCCGACCATTTCAAAATTCACACAACGGATGTTGTCGTATGATTTCATGGCATTCTGAGGTCGTTCGGGTGGTTTTGACCCCCCAACGTGCCCTTTTAGTGCGCGACGAACTATTGAAAACGACACAATTGGTCGTACCACACGCACCGCATGTCCGATGGGGGTTACGTCTCCCTCTACATGTCACGAATAATATTTGTATTGTTTTCATGTGGTTTTAGGTCAGTCGGAGTATGTTTACTCCAAAATCGACCATCTCATGCTGTTTTAGTGTTTTATGACTCCGGAAACGCGTTTTCGGTCACCGCAGTCAAATGACACCTCCGATTGACGTGACATCTACCCCAACATTTTACAATTCACGCAAAGGCTGTTGCAGTATGATTTCATGGAATTCTGAGGTCGTTCGGGGGGTTTTGACCCTCAACGCGCCCTTTCAACGTGCGCCGATGTGCTGAAAACAATACAATCGGTCATACCGTGCGTAACACATGTCCGATGGGTTTTCCGTCTCCTACTACACATCACAAATAATATTCCTATTTTTTTTTTGTGGTTTCAGGTCATTCTGAGCACGTTTGCTCTGAATTCGACCGTCTCAGGCAATTTTTGTGTTTTATCACTCCGGAAGCGCATTTCTGGTCACCGCGGTCAAACGACACCTCTGATAGACGTGGTGTATGCCCTACCATTTCACAATTCACCCAACGGATGTTGTCGTATGATTTCATGGCATTCTGAGGTCGTTCAGGTGGTTTTGACCCCCCAACGCACCCTTTTAGCGCGCGTCGAACTGCTGATAACAACACAATCGGTCATACCATGCGCACCGCATGTCCGATGGGAATGTCGTCTCCTTCTACATGTCATGAATAATATTCCTATTTTTCGTGTGGTTTCAGGTCATTCGGAGCACGTTTGCTCTGAATTCGACTATCTCATGTTGTTTTAGTGTTTTATGACTCCGGAAACATGTTTCCAGTCACTACGGTCAAACGACACCTCCTATTGAAGTTCCTTCTACCTGAACATTTCTCAATTCACACAACGGCTATTGTCATATGATTTCATGGAATTCTGAGGTCATTCGGGTGGTTTTGACCCCCCCAACACGGCCTTTTAGTGTGCGCTGAACTGCAGAAAACGACACAATCGATCGTACCACATGCACCACATGTCCGATGGGCATGTCGTCTCCCCCTAAATGTCAAGAATAATATTTCTATAGTTTTCGTGTGGTTTCAGGTCATTCGGAGCACGTTTTTCCCGAATTCGGCCATCTCACACCGTTTTGTTGTTTTATGACTCCGGAAATGTGTTTCTGGACAACGTGGTCAAAAGAGACATCCGATTTACGTGACGCTTTCCTGACCATTTCAAAATTCACACAACAGCTGTTGTCGTATGATTTCATGGCATTCTGAGGTCGTTTGGGTGGTTTTGACCCCCAATGCGCCCTTTTAGCACGCATCGAACTACTGAAAATGACACAATCGGTCGTACCGCATGCACCGTACGTCTGATGGGTGTTCCGTCTCCACCTACACATCTCGAATAATATTCCTATTGTTTTCGTGTGGTTTCAGGTTATTCGGAGCACGTTTTCTCTGAATTCGACCATCTCACGCCGTTTTGATGTTTTTTCACTCCGGAAACACGTTTCCGGTCACCTCTGTCAAACGACACCTCTGATTGACGTGCCTTCTATCTGACCATTTCTAAATTCACACAAAGGATGTTTTTGTATGATTTCATGGAATTCCGAGGTCGTTCGGGTGGTTTTGACACCCCAACGGGCCCTTTTAGCGCGCGTCGAACTGCTGAAGACGACATAATCGGTCGTACCGCGCGCACCGCACGTCTGATGGGTGTACTGTCTCCTCATAAATGTCACAAATAATATTCTTATTGTTTTCATGTGGTTTCAAGTCATTGGGAGCATGTTTGCTCCGAATTCGACCGTCTCATGCCGTTTTGGTGTTTTATGACTCTGAAAACACGTTTCTAGTCACCGCGGTCAAACGACACCTCCGATTGACGTACCATCTGCCCAACCATTTTACAATTCACACAAAAGCTGTTGTTGTATGATTTCATGGCATTCCGAGGTCGTTCCGGTGGTTTTGACCCCTCAACGTGCCCTTTTAGCGCGCGCTGAACTGCTGAAAACGACACATTCGGTCGTACCACGCACACCGCATGTCCGATGGGAATTCCATCTCCCCCTACACATCACGAATAATATTCCTATTGTTTTCAAGTGGTTTCAGGTCATTCAGAGCACGTTTTCTCCAAAATTGACCGTCTCACGCCGTTTTGGTGTTTTATGACTCCGGAAACGCGTTTCCAGTCACCGCGGTCAAAAGACACCTCTGATTGATGTGACGTCTACCCTAAAATTTCACAATTCACACAACAGCCGTTGTCGTATGATTTCAGGGAATTCTAAGGTCGTTCGAGTGGTTTTGACCCCCAACGTGCCCTTTTTGCGCGCTGAACTGCTGAAAACGACACAATCGGTTGTACCGTGCGCACCGCATGTTCGATGGGCATTCTGTCTCCCCCTACACATCATGAATAATATTTCTACTATTTTCGTGTGGTTTCAGGTTATTCAGAGCATGTTGGATCCGAATTTGACCGTCTCATAGAGTTTTGGTGTTTTATGACCCCAAAAACGCGTTTTTGGTCACCGTGGTCAAACGAAACACCTCCGATCAATGTTCTGTCTACCCAAACATTTCAAAATTCACACAGCCACTATTTTCTTATGATTTCATGGATTTCCGAGGTCATTCGTGTGGTTTTGACCCCCCAACGCGTCGTTTCAGCGCACGCTGAACTGCTGAAAACGACACAATCGGTTGTACCACATGCACCGCATGTCTGATGGGCATTTCATCTCCTCCTACATGTCAAGAATAATATTCCTATTGTTTTTGTGTGATTTCAGGTCATTCGGAGCATGTTTTCTCTGAATTCGATTGTCTCATGCCGTTTTTTTATTTCATGACTCTAGAAACGCGTTTCTGATCATCACGGTCAAACAACACCTCTGATTGATGTTCCTTCTACCCGACCACTTCCAAATTCACACAATGGATGTTGTCATATGATTTCATGGCATTCCGAGGTCATTCGGGTGGTTTTAACCCCCCAACGCGCCCTTTTAGCGCGCGCCGAACTACTGAAAATGACACAATCGGTCGTATCGTGCGCACCGCACGTCCGATGAGCGTGTTGTCTCCTCCTACATATCATGAATAATATTCCTATTGTTTTCTTGTGGTTTTAGGTCATTCGGAGCATGTTTTCTCCGAATTCGACCGTCTCACACCATTTTGGTGTTTTATGAACCCAGAAAAGAATTTCTGGTCACCACGGTCAAACGACACCTCCGATTGATGTGCCGTCTGCCCGAACATTTCACAATTCACACATCGGCTGTTATTGTGTGATTAAATGGAAATCTGAGGTCATTCAGGTGGTTTGGACCCCCCAACGCGACCTTTTAGCACGCGCCGAACTACTATAAATGACACAATCTGTCGTACCGCACGCACTGCATGTCCGATGAGTGTGTCGTATCCCCCTACATGTCACGAATAATATTCCTATTGTTTTAGTGTGGTTTTAGGTCATTCGAAGCACGTTTTCTCTGAATTCGACCGTCTCACGCCGTTTTGGTGTTTTATTACACCAGAAACACGTTTCCGGTCACCATGGACAAACGAAACCTCCGATTTACAAGTCATCTACCCAAGAATTTCATAATTCACACAACGGATGTTTTAGTATAATTTCAGGGCATTCTGAGTTCATTCGGGTGGTTTTGACCCCCCAACGCGCCCTTTTAGCGCGCACCGAACTATTGAAAACGACACAATCGGTCGTAATGCGCACACCGTACATCCGATGGGTGTTCTGTCTCCCCCTAATTGTCAAGAATAATATTTCTATTTCTTTCGTGTGGTTTTAGGTCATTTGGAGCATGTTTGATCTGAATTCGACCGTCTAAATCTGTTTTGGTGTTTTATGACTCCCGAAACTCGTTTCCGGTCACTACGGTCAAATGACACCTCTGATTGACATGTCGTTTACCCGAACATTTCAAAATTCACACAACGGCTATGGTCGTGTGATTTAATGGCATTATGAGGTCGTTCGGGTGGGTTTGACCCCCCCAACGCGCCTTTTTAGTGGGCACCGAACTGCTGAAAACGCCACAATCGGTCGTACTGTGTGCGCCGCACGTCCGATGGGCTTTCTGTCTCCTCTTACATGTCATGAATAATATTCCTATTTTTTCATGTGGTTTCAGGTCATTCGGAGCACGTTTTCTCTGAATTCGACCGTCTAACGCCGTTTTGGTTTTTTTGACTCCGGAAACGCGTTTCCGGTGACTGCGGTCAAACGACACCTCCGATTGATGTGTCTTCTGCCCGACCATTTCCAAATTAACACAATGGTTGTTTTTGTAGGATTTCATGGAATTCCAAGGTCGTTCTAGTGGTTTTGACCCCCCAACGTGCCCTTTTAGCGCGCACCGAACTGCTGAAAACGACACAATCGGTCGTACCGCGCGCACCGCACGTCTGATGGGCACGTCATCTCCCCCTACACATCATGAATAATATTTCCATTGTGTTAATGTGGTTTCAGGTCATTCAGAGCACCTTTTTTCTGAATTCGACCATCTCACGCCATTTTGGTGTTTTATGACTCCAGAAACGCGATTCCGGTCACCGCGGTCAAAAGACACCTCCGATTGACATGTCATCTGCCTGACCATTTCACAATTCACACAAAATCTGTTGTAGTATGATTTCATGGAATTCAAAGGTTTTTTGGGTGGTTTTGACCCACCCCAACACACCCTTTTAGCGCGCGCCGAACATTTGAAAACGACACAATCGGTCGTACCGTGTGCACCTCATGTCCGATGGGCATGTCGTCTCCCCCAACACATTACAAATAATATTTCCATTGTTTTAGTGTGGTTTCAGGTCATTTGGAGTACGTTTTCCATGAAGTCGACTGTCTCACTCCGTTTTGGTGATTTATGGCTCAGGAAATGCATTTCTGGTCATCGCGGTCAAACGAAACCTCCGACTGACATTCCATTTTCCCTACCATTTCAAAATTCAAAACAAAACTGTTGTCGTATGATTTCAAGGAATTCTGAGGTCGTTCGGGTGGTTTTGACCCCCCAACGCGCCCTTGTAGCGCGCGTAGAACTACTGAAAATGACACAATCGGTCGTACCGCGCGCACCGCATGTTCGATGGGTATGTTGTCTCCCCCTACACGTCAGGAGTAATATTCCTATTGTTTTCGTGTGGTTTCAGGTTATTCGGAGCATTTTGGCTCCGAATTTGACCGTCTCATGCCGTTTCGGGATTTTATGACTCTGAAAACGCGTTTCCGGTCACCGCGGTCAAACGACACCTCCGATTGACGTGTCGTCTACCCGACCATTTCAAAATTCACACAACGACTATTATCTTATGATTTTATGGCATTCTGAGGTCATTCGGGTGGTTTTGACCTCCCAACGTGCCCTTTTAGTGCCCGTCGAACAGCTGAAAACGACACAGTCGGTCATACCGCGTGCACCGCACGTTCAATGGGTGTGCGATATCCTCCTCCACATCATGAATAATATTAATATTTTTTCGTGCGGGGAGGGGGGGCTCTCCGGGGTGCAGGGGGTTGTCCGGGGTGCTGGGGGGTTTTCCGAGGTGCGGGGAGGGGCTGTCCGGGGTGTGCTGTCCAGGGTGCGGGGGGGGGGGGGGGCTGTACAGGGTGCAGGGAGGGCTGTCCGAGGTGCGGGGGGTATGTACGGGGTGCAGAGTGGCTGTCCGGGGTGCGGGGGGTTGTCCGCAGTGCAGGGAGGGGATGTCCGGGGTGTGGGGGGCGTGTTCAGAGTGTGGGGGGCCTGTCGGAGGTGTGGGGGGGGGGGCTGTCCGTGGTGCGGGGAGGGCCGTCTGGGGTGTAGGGGGGATGTCCGGGGTGTGGGGAGGGCTGTCTGTGGTGCGGGGAGGGCTTTCCGGGGTGGGCTGGGGACTAAAAATAGTGAACCTGAGCTCAGTCATCAAATACTAGTTTCATGGTTTATATTAGGAATAACATGGTTTTTTCAAAACTATTACAAAACATGAAATTGAAAACATTGAACAATTAAATGAACAAAAAATTTCCAAATCATTAATCAGTTTCATGGTTACTTCTCAATTCATGCACACAAACACTACATCAGGCCAAAACACACAAGATACCCCCAAATCACAAAAAAAATATCGCTAGAATACCAACCTAAATATCAGTAATAACCCCACTATTAAAAACAGAAACACACCTCCTGAATATGATGTGTCATGCATGGTCATGACTACTACCTCCACCAGGTGAGTCTGGGGCCTAAAAAAATAAAATATATGAATATTTTCATAACAAAAATAATATAAATTAAATAAATAAATATAGTATAAACCTGTGTCATTTGATCCCCTACACCAACACCTGGACACACATATTGCCGGAGTTCTCTAAACTCAGCGATCAATTGTGCATTTACCTCCTCAGAAGCGCGCATTCGTGCCTCAAAATCTGACAACTGTTGTGTCATCTAAGAAACAACAGGATTGAAAACCTCAGTGCGTGACACTATAGAAAGAGGAATCCCTGTTCCAAATGTCAAACTATATCCATGCCCGTCCTGACCAATAATGCGATGAAAGATCTCATCCCTTCGCATGGGAAGATGTCGCTGGTCCTCTGACAGATGTTCTAACTCAGCTTCAAATTGAGCCTGTGAAATATTTAAATATATATATATACATATATTAATATACAGATTTTATGTAATTATTGGTAATGAGTACATGCACTTACTATCAATGCTACAGCCTCTGGATCATTGCGATCACGAGTCCTCATCCACACTGACATTTTATCAGTCGGTGCACCATGCTCCCACAACTGTATATGAATAGAATATAAACACAAAACCATATTAATTAGTAAATTATAAAATGAATAATAAATACCTCATGTCAGATCTGAGACATGTGACGAGTCCCTAGCCTGTGAGGTGGTCCCTGCAACGCTCGATTCTCAGAATGGCGTGTTGACACCCCCTACATTCAATTCATTCAAATTTCAAACAAATCACACATTTTTGAAAATGTATATAACAAAATAAATATACAAACCGAAACAACCTTAGTAGACCAATATGCAACTAAATCACGCCACTGAGCCGGGAGGACACCTCTTGGGACTTTTTCCAGAATGTCTGGGGCACCCACATTGGGTACCCAGCGGTCCCTCTTGACTTTGCCTTTATAGTCTTTCCACATATTATGGCATTTTCTCATACACACTGGCCAAAACTCATCGGGACATACATTCAAATTTTTCTATTAAGGAAAAAAAATCATATATGTTATTATTGTTCATACTTGGAGAATAAAGTAAAATGGTCTTCTTACCTGAACCTCCCTCCAAAGACGATCTAATGTGTCTTGAGGGATAGAAGCCCAGCCATGCATGGTCAATGGAAATCGATGTGGGTTACGTATGATATGACCCAGCTGATGAATAAATGTAGGGGAATTCCATCCCAAAGGATGAAATACCTCATCAAAGGAAACATAAAATGTCGTGTCTGAACTCCATGATAATATGCCACGACTAGGGCCTCTCTTGCGAGAGGAAGAAGCAGTCGAGTCTGATCCTGTTGAAAACAATTTTATATATAATTTGACATATTTTATAAATATATATATTTTTTTATCAATTACATAAAAAATAGAGACAATTACATTCAAACATACCTTGACCCTGAGACGTATATTCCTCAGATGGATGATGTGGATCTGCTACCTCATCCCCTGATATGCCTGCAGTCATAGAAAACATTAGTAAGGGGACTATCCAAAGTGTCCAAATGATAAATTGGATTTTTTTAAAAAAATATAAAACTTGTACATTTGTTAATAAAACAAAAAGGGATTGAAAAATTAGTAGTGAATGAATTTAAAAAAATCATAAAGTTAACAAAATAGATATACAAATTATGTAAAAAAACAAATCAATGAATAGCCAAATTTCAAATTGAATTAATAAAAATTCAAGCAACACATGAACCAAATGAAGAATACCTCAATGGGAAGATACAACGATAATAACATCAATATAACATGAGTTAAATCAACTTAAATATCTATAACTGAATAAACTTCCAAATGTGAGGATTAAAACTTACAAGGATTTATAAAATGGTTAGATAATTTATGATATACTAGGATGAATAGTGGGAAAACAATTATACCTTTCATTAAGCATGAAAATCGATTGTTTCTCCTTCAATAACCACTCTAAACTAATAAATATCTTCTTCATGTTGAACTACAGTATGTTGATCAAGCTGTTGGGAAACA
Organism: Viscum album; assembly: GCA_963277665.1. NCBI lineage: Eukaryota > Viridiplantae > Streptophyta > Magnoliopsida > Santalales > Viscaceae > Viscum > Viscum album. Next base: position 90,546,243 of record OY728123.1, on the reverse strand, counting down.
AAAGGAACAGTCTCGGGTTCATCTTGTTCAAATACAAACACTCATCACTGAGACATTTTGACAACAACTTGACAACATGGATTCGAAGGAAAAGTAATGAATAATACTTGTTCCACTTTTGATGTCAAAATGAAAGGTTCATTATCAACTAGTTCATTTCTATATAGCAAATAGTTAAAATTCACCAATGAAAACTGATATTGATCGACTTTACATCCATGCACTCGATCAACCCAATTACACTTTAACAATATGTACTTCAACCTGTGTGTGCATACAACTTCAATGATGTCTATCAATTCACCATAGTAATAACTAGAATCGAAAAATGTACAACTGATGCCACTGTTTTGTGTTTCTCGTTTGTCGTCAACATCTTTAATGTGAAATCAAAAACCATTAGCATATATATATTTATAACGATGAGCCGTTCTAGATGGACCCTCAGCCAGTTGGATAAATTCTTTAGTTAGCATGGGGTCCCCTAACTCCCTCAGCTTATGAACCTACATAATTCATAGAATTCAAAAATGATATATACAGAACGAAATTAGTATAATACTTCACTCATAATGAAAATCAATTTATACGTACATAATTTTTGAACCAATCATGAAATGACGCATAATGAGATTGTTGAATTTGAAACTCAGTCGCACGATACATATCTTCTTTTATCTCATTAATTTGTTTCCTAAAAATGATAATGCGATGTTTAAATGATCAAATTATGCAAACAAAACATGTAAAAGTTAATCAATAAAAGTGATAAGATACTTACTGCATTAATGGTGCAACTGATGGAGTATTGAACAAGATATATCGAGGAGCTTGTATCCACTCGATGTTGTACATATCATATGTAGTTCCTTCTCCAACTAGACCATCATGAATCTGAGAGGGCTTACCTAATTTTGTTTCAACATCTGTAACATATTCTACAAAAAAAGTAGAACACTCATCCATCAAATAACCATTGGATATTGATGCCTCTAGACGAGCTCTGTTGCATACAAATCATTTCAATGTACTCAAATACCACTCAATAGGATACATCCACCTGAATTGCACTGGACTAGTATCCATTACTTCATCAGTTATGTGAACTGTCAAGTGGACCATAACATCAAAAAATGAGGGGGGAAATAGTTTCTCAAAGTGAAAAAGCATAAGTAAAATTCAGTCTTTTAAACTTTTTAAATCACTCATTTGTTGATTTCTTAAACAAAGATGTCTAAAAAAATTACTCATCTCAATCAACGGTTGAACAACATTGGGGGATAAACAATCACAAATTACGATTGGAATCAACTGCTGAAGTAGTATGTGATTGTCATGACTTTTCAACCCTTGCAATATCTTTCTCTTCAGATTCACACACTTTGAAATATTAAAAGAGTAACCATCATGCACCTTGAGCATCTTCAAAATGGAAAGAAATGTCTCTTTCTCCTTTTTATTCATCGTATACTATGCAGTAGGCATATATTCCTTGTTTCCCTCAGGTAACTATAAATGACACTATTTCTTTAACCCCATTTCTTCCAAATCACGACGTGCATTAACATGGTCCTTTTATTTTCCACTGACACATAAAATGGTCCACAATATGTTATCACAAACATTTTTTTCAATGTGCATGACATCCAAATTATGCCTCAGCATTGTAGTTTTCCAATATGGAAGACTATAAAAAATACTTTTCTTTTTCCAATTGTGATTGCGCTGCCTACCGGTAGCATGAATATTACGTATCGGAGGAGCCACCAAATCCTGAATTTCATATACCGTGCAGATGTTTTCTCCCTCAATCTATGATAACATTTCAACTCCTTTCATGATCTTTGGTGCTGGGCTGAACTCTCTAGACCCATCAAATTCCACTCTATCCTTTCTGAACCTGTGCTGAGGGGGGAGAAAATGTATGTAACCCATGTATGCCCATTTTCTGGAATTATTAAGCCATACAGATTTTTTACTTTTATTGCAACAAGGGAAAGAAAATTCCCCTTTTGTACTCGAGCCTGATAAATTTTCATAACATGGGAAGTCATTGATTTTCCATAATAAATAAGCCTACAGTTTGAACATTTCATTCATTTCACATTCTTAATTCATCACACCATCACCCCAAAATTCATTCAACTCATCAATCAATGGCTGAAGGTAAACGTCAATCTTATTCCCCAAACTTTTAGGACCATCAATAAGAGTGGAAAGTAATATAAATTGTTTCTGCATACAAATCCACGGAGGAAGATTATACAGAACCAACACCACGGTCCACGTGCTATGAGTTGAACCAACCATAGACTTGAATGGATTGAAACCATCTCCTGCCAATCCCAATTGGAAATTACGAACATCTTTATAAAATTCGGGATGTCTCTTATCAAAATCCTTCCACGCATGAGAGTCTGTCGGGTGGGTTAACGTATCACTTTCATGAACTCTTTCTGCATGCCATCTCATTAAATTAGAAACATTATATGACATAAAAAATCTTTTCAACCTCGGTTTAAGGGGAAAGTAATGCATTTTCTTTATGGAAATCAGTTTCCCCTGTATCGCAATCTGAATTTGATGAGTCTCATTTCCCCTGTTCTCTTTCCAATTGGAAGAACAAGAAACCGTAAAAATATCCAAATGGGCAGTTTCCTTTCTAAACAACATACAGTTGTTTTCATATGCATCTATGGTCTCATATGTAAAACCTAAGATCTCTGTCAACTTACGAGCATGGTAATACGACACGGGAATCTTAGTGTCGACATGAAGAACCATTTTCAATAACACCAACAACATGTTGAATGATGTGTCTGACCAATGATTCAAAGTCCTCAAATGCAAAAACTCCACGATAAATAAAAATTTATTGTAATAAGTACATCCAGGATATAATTCTGTTTTTGCATCATCAAGTGCTTCATAAAACCTCCTCGAATCACGATCTGCACCAGAGCGAAGATTTATCTCATCGGTCTCAAGATTCTGGATGTCAATGCCTTCAGGATCCAACTCATGTACCATTTCAGTAAGCATTTCATGCATTATATCATTCATCTTTACATCAACATCCATCTGAAATGCATCTGTATATTGACAATGAACATATTATTCTCCATGATTAGTCCAAATATTATTATTTTTTAGAAATCCACTAAAGAATAGGTTCTCCCTCACAGTATCTCGTGTGAATTGATATCTGTTAGAACATTTTCTACAGGGACAACTAATATAGTCACTTTCAAATCCTATGGTGAAGTCAATAAACTGCAGAATTCCATTGAAATATTCTCTAGACGTTCAATTTAGAAGATCAATCCAACTCTTATCCATAATAAGATCTCTATAATAAACATTTACATAAGACTTATTACATTTTCATTTTTCATATAAAATATATTTAAAATAAATAATAATTAATTATTTGTGAACCATTTATAAAATAATAATGTAAGTTAAATCCCATGTCATACCTGATTGTGTTACAAACCTGGAAGGGAGGGGAGCTGAAGGCGGTGCTGCGAGGGAGAGGAGAGGCAGTAGAGGGGAGCTGGAGCCGGAGGCAGTGCGATGAGGGAGGGGATGGGCGGTGGTGGCGATGGGGAGCCGGAGGAGAGGATGCGGTGAGGTGGCGACGGTGCAGCGAGGGTGGGACGATGAGGGAGTGGACCGAGGATAGGGGGATCGGAGTGGACGGGCGGCAACGACGAGGGGACGAGTAGCGGCCGTGCGGGGAGGGAGGGGACCGGGCAGCGGCGGTGCGGCAAGGGATAGGATAGTGAGGGAGGGGATGGGTGGCGGTGGTGCGGCGAGGGAGGTGATGAAGACAGAGGGGATGAGGTTGGTAGGGTGCGGGGGGGGGGTGTCCAGGGTGCGGGGGGAGGGGCGCGTCTGGGGTGAGGGGGGGGGGGGGGGAGGGAGGAGGCTGGAGGGCAGAGGGGTCAGAGGTTGGACGGGGTGGAGGCCGGAGGCGGGTGGTGGGGGGCGGGGTGCCAGAGGGCAGAGGGAGGCCGGAGGGGACGGAGAGCAGGGTGTAGGGTTGCCAGAGCCGAAGGGCAGACGCGGAGGAAGGCCGGAGGAGACGGAGGTCAGGGAAGAAGGTGGCCGGAGGGTAGACAGTGGAGGCCGAAGTACAACGAGAGCATAGGGTAAAGGGCAGCGAGGGAGGGCGCGCGGAAATGGGGATGGGTGGAAAGGGAGGGCGTTTGACAACAGGGGAGGCCGTGCAGCGACAAGGGAGGTCATGCAGCGATGGGGGAGGGCGGCGAGGGAGGGCGTGTGATGATGAGGGAGGGTGCACGACGAGGCGAGGAGGGAGGAGGAGGGTTCTGGGTGGGGGTTGGGGGCGAAGCCCCCTTTTTTGGAAAAACCTAGCGATCACCAGTGGCAGTCGCTATAGGTAAGGGGGCTCTAAAGACCAGTTTTCTAGTAGTGTCCCCTCCCTAGGTCTAGCCCACTTACCTGAAAGGGTCATTAGACTAATGACTATCCCCATAGGACAAAACGTTTTCTTTCCCGTGTGCTTTTCCCTCACTCACACATACCCCAAGAAGCTTCCTATAATTTCACCCATCTTGATCACAACTCCAGGACAAGCATGCTTAATTGTTGAGTTCTAATCAGGTAGGCTCCCTAAAATAAAGGTGCACCTTGTTTACATGAGTCATATATACTATTACACAATTTTAATCATAACAAACCATGAAATAAAAACCAATTATTGAATAGAATAATGTTCTAGGAATACTAGTTACATAATTATAAAACATGAAACTAGAATAAAACATCATTTATTGGTCTCCATAACAAGTTACAAACTTTCTTTGAGCTCATCCAACTATATAGGATAACCCGGGGAATACATTGACCAACGGGATGAGCTAAAAAGTTCATTAAGAGAATAAACATGGGAATAACAAATAATGCACATCCCATGAGTTAGAAGTCATAAAATGATAACATAAAAGGAATGGATCATGAAAAAACATCTGGAAGAATAAAATATAAAACATGTAATAATATGATCATAGAAATATTGGAATGTAGATTCAACATATAACATGAAATAAACATGAGTCAAATATAAAATTCAATAATATACCACATGGTTGCAAAAGTCCCCTAATGGATTTGGTTTACTTCCTAATTCAATATATGATGCCTCATGAAACTAACCATTACCCTATGAATTGAAGTATTATCTGAGTACACCCATCATAACATGTTCATGTATATGTGTACCACATAAAGAACCAAACATAAGTAATAAACATAATGGGTACCCCTGGGAAGAAATGAGTACCAAAATCATTTCATAAAGGATAACCAAAGCTCTTCTAACAATATTATCCACAAAATAAGGTATTTAAATAATTATTAGAAATTATTATAGAAAATATAAAAATAGAAAATTAAAAACAATGTCTAACTAAGTGAAAACATTAAAAAGAGTGGTTAGGTAACTTTAGAAATGTTCCACTTAAGAATGGTTTTAAAGAAAATAATAACAAGTATTTAAAAAGATATAAGAATAATTATTAACATAATACTAGAAATGAAAAAAAACAATTCATGTCAAATTGAGTTATTTTATAAAAATATTGTAGGCTTAAAATCATTTTTGGAGTGTACTAGAAAATAGGTAAAAAAAGAGATGTTCCCTTTAATTAGGCTTTCTTATCGAGAGGAATTGAGAAGGGAACCTTATAAAACATGTAATTACCCATGAAATAAAGAGGAATTCAGTTATATACACATATGTAGAACATATAAATATAATTTTGGATATTTATATAGGAAGAAATAAGAAATACATTGGGGAAATGTGAGAGAAAGAATAACTCAAAGGTGGTTTAGGGAGATCGCTTACCTTGTGTCTCAATGCATTCTACACTAGCACTTAATATCAAAGATAATAAATTTGGATTAATTAGATATTTATTTCATAACATATTATATATGTATTTTAATTATTATTATTTTATTATTATGACCATTTAAATGAGTTATAATTTTGGATTTCATTCTTTCGGGAGTGTTTGTTTCATGGTTTCTTAGTCAGTTCACCTCTGTAAAGTTATGAAAATTCTTATCAAATGGGAATAATTTTATTGAAGATAAATTATATGATACTAATTAACATAAATATTAAAAATGGAAACATATATTTTTTTTGTTATGAGGATGATTTATTTTATAAAATGTTAATGATAATTGTTTTTTTTATTTTTGGCGGTTTTTATGATCATCATGAACTAGTATCATTTTATTTAATATAATTTCAATATATTAGTTATAGAACATAATAAAATTTATAATATAAATATTATAATATTTTTTAATAATAATAATGTTTTTATGACCAACCTTCAAGGCTGTAAAGAAAAAAAACTCAATATCCATAGAGACGGTAAACCTCCATAATTTAGACAACAGTTTCGTTTCATTAAATAAGAGGAGATGAGAAAAGTGGTGGATAGAAGATATTCCCTTAGAAATATAAATTTATTATATAAATGATCTGGGATTTATTATGATTTAATCTATGAAATATTTTGGGAGAAGGTTGAATAAGAAATGAAATTAAAATAGGTGATTTGAGAAAGTTACCTCTTGAATATCTCCTCCTTGAAAGACCCCATAAGGAACTTGGAATTGGTATTTTGTTGAGACCAGAAGCTCTTGGACATGGGGAAAAGTCTTGATAAGGGTTTTTTTCATAATATTGACTAAATAAAAGGATTATAAGATGCGAGGAGAAGCGTTTGTGAGGTGGGGGTATTTATAGGAGGAGGAGAGGGGTGTTATTATTATTATATACATTAGTTTATAATTTTGTCTCTGGACTATAAATAGTGTTTATTAATATGACTAAATAAAGTAAATAGTGAATTTTGGTTTGATATAATGGGTGATTACATCATCCATCACACAAAGATTCATGTATTTATCTTATAGTGTAAAATACAGAAAATTATATTATTTCACTATTTATTAAAAATTCAACAGTTTCAGAAAAATCCCAAAAAATAACCCTATCCATTTTGTTATGTGTAGATTTTAAAAATGGAATCGATTTTAAGAAAATTATTTTATAAATATGATATATGTAATTTTCAAATAAACTTATCATTTATTCCGAAAATACCGATTTTTATATTTTAATCTATTTTATAACCCTATGAGAATTTAATTAAGATCTCATAAATTTATATTATAATTATAATAAAACATAATAATAAGTTAAAAATAAATTTTATGAAAATAATTTTTCTTTTAAATCATTATATAAATTATACAATTGTAAATAAACAATTATATTTGAAAAAAATAACAACATATAATTTATCAATTTTAAAACATTTATTTACTTATAAAATGACATACATATATCATTTATTTATTTTTAAGATACCTAGATGTTAATTTATAATTTCAAAGGTGTGTTTAATATTATAATGACAAGATAATTATTCCCAATTGTCATTATTATTCCAACAATTAGATGTAAAATGGTCATATAGGTTCCTTAATGTTTATAAATACCACTTGTTTCATTAATTCTTCATTAACTCTAACTTTCTATAAAGATTATATATAAAATTTTATCTTCAAATTGAAAATTATGTTATTATGTTTTATTTATATAGTTTTTTTCTAGAGTGTGGTCATCCTAGTGGATTGAGTAGATCCAAATTTTCCCATTCTTATTATCTTATTTTATATATGTTGTCTCGATGTAATGTTTGATATCTTACAAATGTATCATTCTTCATTTATGAAAAAAAAAGTTTTTATGGGGTCATATCTATGATTCATGTGTTATATGACATAATAAAGGATATTAAATTGATAAAATTCTTATTCGTTAAGTGGTCCCCTCCCTGGGGCCCACCCTTATGCCCGAACAGGTCATCAGACTAAATATTGTCCCCATAGTCCAACATAAGTTATTTAAAGTGTGCTTTTCCTCACTCGCACATACCCTAGGAAAGTTCCCAGGTGGTCACCCATTCTTAACACTAATATTGGTCAATAACACTTAACTTTGGAGTTCTAATGAAGTAGACTTCCAAAAAGAAAGGTGAACCTTGTTGACATGAGTCATATCATTTATCCATTTAATCCTTTTATCATTCTGGAATTCACCCACCCTTTATATCACAACATCCACATTATGGGAACAACATCTTAACCAAGGAATTTTTATCACACATAAGGTTGGTTTCCTTCTCTAATACAAATGTAACAACTAGGCCCCATATACTGCATGAACACCTCACCTCAACATGGACATCAGGTCCTAGCCCTCCAAGTACCACCAATTGTCCCAAAAACCTATGGTCCCCTCCCTGAGACCACCCACATGCCTTTAAGGGTCATCAGACTAATGAATATCCCTAAAGGTCATAAAATGTTCTTCCAATGTGCCTTGTCCTCACACACACACATGATGGAAAACATCATAGTAGGCCACCAACCCTAATCACTACTCTAGGATATACACACTTAACTATGTATTTCTAATCAGGTAGGTTCCTAAAATGAAAGGTGAACCTTGTTAACATGTGTCTTTTCATTTAGTTATAGAAACCTTTTATCATTATGTAGTGATAAAATTTATTTATTCTTATAAGGTTGTGTAGGAGTATACTTACGGTTTGTCTATGCTCAAATGGTTGGGAAAAAGTATAATTATAGGTTAACTATGCGGACTAGGTCATATATGAGTATAGTTTTGGTTAATATATTATCAAACGGTTTTACATGAGAATAATAAAAATTAATCTATGATCTCAATGTTGTAAAAGAGTATAATTTTGGTTATGTTATACTCATAATACTTTATGTAGACATAATTCGAGGTAAGCTATGTTCACAATGATATATTTTCTTATGCCTATGTTTGTAACACCCGAGACTTTTATAAGAAATATTTTGTTTTTATTTTATATAAATCATCAAAGGAATATTTCACTACACACAACACTAGCTTGGCTTGCTTTACATGCAATCATGACCTTCCTTGATAGCTTACGTCGTACGTAATACCACGTTTCACTAAACAACGATATGCTATTAAAATATTATTAAAAATATCCTTTATGAATAGTAATAACCACTTTTTGAAATTTTGTAAATTTTATTTTTCAAAATGGACTTCATTTTTGGATTCGTAATATCAAAATTAGCCTAGGGTGAAATTTTGGTATTTTTATGGAAACTTTCAATTTTGATGAATAGTGAAAACGCTGGGTTACTATTTAAAAATCGACTTTTTATTTAAATAATTATTTATTTTATTTAAATTTATTTTAGGTAAAAATTGATACATAATACCTATATAATTTCAATACAATTCATTGGAGTCATTTTATAATAATTTTAGATATATAAAAATTTTATTGAACTTTTCACCGTCTTTTACCCACCTCCTCAGAAAATTTGCAAATTTATATAAAACATAATTTTACCGCTTCTGTGAGGGGAATTTCAAAAATCAGAGAGACACAGTTTATGTCAGTATGTAAAATGTGGTTCAATGAGATGAAAATAATTGTTGGTGAATAGTAACTTTTTACTTTTATTTACCACGGTTAAAAGTAAATAGGGTAATTAAGGGTCAAAATGATATTATTATTACCCTAAAACATGTCCTAATTATATTGGATAAGTTTAATTCGACCAAAAACAACCTTAGGAATAAAATATGACCATTTAGGCCCACTTGGATTTGATTATGACATTTACTATTAATTTATTTAAAGAAGGGTTAAAATAGTTAAAATCAAAGTTTAATAAGTAAATAATTTTTAATATAGGGTTATACATAAGATAAATTCAACTATAAATATTAATTAGAAATATAAAAATATTTTCTACATAATGGTATTTTATTTGTAATTTTTAGACATTATATAATTTAATTCATTTATGACACAAAGATGATGCAGTAATTATCTTATTAATGAAATATTGACATAATTGATGTTATAAATACCCAAATAAATGTAATTTGAGACTTTTTATGAATTAAACTAATTTTATAGGTTACTATGACATGTAAATATTGATTTAATTAACTTTTTTCGAAATAATAATTCTGTTATGAGTTTTACAAAAATCCATTACTAAATAGTGTCAAAATTGACATAAAATATTTTTTTAAACAAATATTATATTATTAATTGTTATTTTATTCCTAAAAATATAAGTTTCAGAAACATGACTTAGATAAGGTTATATATATTAATAATAAACAACTTGGGGTTCGTTTGGCTTGTTATAGAAAGTTTATTAACCTTATAGTGTAAGAACACAAAAAGACAAGGTAAAAGTAAAATTATCTAAACTAAAGTTAAATCTAAATGATAAGGTTAAAATAGAAAACTAAACTTGTCCAAATTATATTGGATGAGATTATTTCGACTCATACCCACCTTAGCTTCGAAATAAATCAATTTGGATTTATTTAAAACCGAATATGGCTTTATAAAAAAATAATATTTTTAGTTTTTCCAAAGGTGCCCCTCTCCTCCTTTATAAAAGGGCACCCCTCCCTCTCTTCCTCACACCACTTTCAGCTTTCAAGCTCGGCCAACCCCCGCCAATTTATCCTCTCCACTTCCCAAGAAACATCCTAGAGGTCCTGGTATTCTTAAAAGACCAATTTAATGCCCTAAAAGGTGGTCTCAAAGAAGCACTTCAAAGAAGAGGTAATGTCCGTTACCGATTCTTTCAACTTTATTTCTTCTTCCACTTCTTCTTATTTAGTTGTTTCATTATGAATTAATAACATCAGTATCACTCATATAATTATATGTTATTATAAGTATGAAACAACCCAATTTCACCATCTATTCATCCTACGGAAAACGAAATCACCGCGCGTGCGTACGTACGGAATATCGTCTCCACGTCATTGTGTAATCTCTTTTCCACCACCACCTTACTTGGATGGGTATAATGGTGTAAATAATAAATATATATGATTATTTTAAAGTTATATTTATTCTGAAATAGTATACATACACTCCAATACAATTCCACGATCATGGGAACGATATCATCGCTCGTGCGTACGTACGGAATACCGTCTCCACGATGTGATGCGACTCGTTCTACATGATTTTCATTGAATAATGATTACATAAATGAATTGAGTGAATAAATATGATATATATTACATTAATACCATTCTGTAAATGAGGTATCTATAACCTAAAAAGAAGAATAAGAATTTATTCGACAAAACACGCATAAGAACAAAAAGTAATAAACACCCGAATAACAAGTAGCAATGAAATATTACTAATAATAAGCTAAGAATATGACCATATATGATATTATAACAATGAGTATGATTCTGGAATAAGTCAATGACATTTTTCAAATCATTATACAGGAGTTTCAGACACTTACAAAGAAAATCGGACCTAAGGTAAGGGAAATATCACAATCTCATTTTTATCCGAGATTGATTATACTTTGGAATTTAATGGGGTGTATTTTATCATCCACATCCATGTTTCCTCAATATGTAATATTTATATCCTTATACAATAGTTTATATCCAATTTTACCCTTCGGTGAGTTTTTAGTAAAATATATGAAAGGAATCTTTTGTCATTTTTCGTACAAGGTACTTTTTTACTTTTCCGACAAAAGTATGAGAAGAATGTTTCTTTAACTTATACGACATGAATGGATTTTTAAAACATTATTTTAAAGAATATTCCTTTACAAGTTTTCAAGTTTATTTTTAATAAACTTCTTTTAGTTTAAAATTTTATGATATGTTAAGAAAGGAAAAATGTTTTTAATGTAGAAAGGATATTTTCCTCAAGAATGGAGTTGAAGTGTTTTATCAAAATTATTTTCCATCTAAGATAATATAGGGTTCTGTTTCTATCCCTATTATTACATTGATTTGATTATGTTGTGATGGAATTATTTTTATGAATTCATTTAAATTATATGAACTGTATTATGATGTCACGATGTTTAAGAATCCCATTTTTATTACATGGATTATGAAATGATGTATGATTTTTGATTTTGTGGCAGACATAAGAATGGTATCATTATGAGATGGGTGGGACCTATATCTCCCTCCAATGCATTGGGTAAGTATTTTTATATCTCATGAGATAGACATGGCTAGAATGGAAGGTTATACCAGTTCAGTGAAACGGGACTGAAATGAGGAATGAACTCAGTTCAGAAATGGACTTTGTCCACTAAGATAGTCTTGGAAATGAGTCTTCACTAATAATAAATGATTCCCTATTATTATGTGTGTATGCCACAATGTTTCATGTTTTAAGTTATGATTATTGGGATTACATTTCACTACTATGATTTATCCCATGTTATGAAATTATGATCTCTTTTGCAGGTTAAGATTTCCAAAATGTTATGTTCTTATGAATATGATGTGATTGATATTCCTTTTGTTTACCCTTACTGAGTATTTGAGTTCACCCTTTTGTATGTTTTCTTTCCCCAGGTCAGGAAGAAGGTTATTAAGTAAGATATGCCAAAATGGACTATAGATATGATGAAATAAATAGGATACAATGTAGATGCTTTATGAACCAGTTGTTTATGTTTCCTAGTTTCTAAAGACACTATACCTATACGGTCTTTTCCTGGTTTTGTTATTTGTTGTAATAAGTGTAATTCAATTTTGAAGTATTAAAAATGTATGTAAATTATGTGTCGTTATAGTTGGTATCAGAGGAAAGGTATAGTCAACCTTTAGAAACTAGGATGTGAAAGCCTTTGTAAGAATCCTAAGGATAAGTCTAAGCATAGAACACAATCTTAGTGTTTTAGAAATGGCCATGAATAACCTAGGACAAGACCTTAAGTGTGAAATCTTATTCTTGATTATGTGGTTTTCCTATTATAATCATTGTTGCTCACACTATTCTTCTTCGTTTTAGTCAATGGCTGGAACCTGAAAGAGCTGTGTTAATGTGGAATGCAATGGGAAATGCAATGATTGTCCCCCTGAGCAACCAAATGTTTTGGGAGATGGAATGAAAAATATTTTATCCATGCTCACACAACTTTCTCAAGCTATAAATCATGCAGGAATTCCAAACGAGAAAAGGAAGGAGCAATATTCTGTTGAATCCTTCATGAGACAGCGTCCACCTTCATTCAGCGGGTCAACTGATCCATTAGTTGCAGAACAATGGATAAGTACTACTGAAAAGATATTTTCAGTTCTTCAATGTTCTGAACATGATAAAGTCATCTTAGTAGTGTATCGTTTGGAAGGTGATGCTAATCAATGGTGGAATCTTATCAAGAATACGAGGCCAAGAGATGAAATTGAGTCCATGGAATGGGACGAGTTCAAGAACTTATTTTTCAATAAGTACTTCCCTCGTATTCTACGAACAAAGATGGAGAAGGAGTTTCTTGAACTAAAGCAAAAGGATGATGAATCTTTTGGTACCTATGAAGAAAATTTTACAAGACTTGCAAGGTATGCTTCTGGTATTATTATCCAACCTGAGAGAAAGATCGATCGATTCTTTAGTGGCTTAAAACCAAGTCTTCGAAGGGCGTTAGCCATAAGGGACTTCAATAGCTACGAGGAAATCGTTCGATGTGCTCTCAAAGTTGAGATGGAGATTGGAGTAACCCATCAGTCATATGGGTTTGATAAGAAGAGGATAATGGAATTCAAAGGAAAATCTAAAGAGCACACTAAAAAGAAGATGAGTTTTCCCTTATGCTCAAGGTGTGGAAAGAAACATGGAGGGAGTTGTCTTAAAAGGACAAGTAAATGTTTCAAATGTGGAAAGGAAGGTTATCGGGCATTTGAATGCTGAAATTATGGGAATAAGATGTCTAGTGATGCGAACAATGAAAAGGCTACACAGAGTGCACCTCCTACACTTCAAAGTTACAAGTGCACGGAAATGGGGAATTTTTCCAATCAATTCCTTAATCCAAGGGTTTTTGATGATGATCGACGTCAACAAACTCTTAAGGCTAAATAAAAATGGAATGTCACATGCAATTTCTATCAGCGATGTGGATTACGATAATGAAGTGGTTAAAGGTACACTTACCATCCACTCTAAAGTAGAAAATGTTTTATTTGATTCTGGATCCACCCAATCCTTTATTTCTGAAGAATTTTCTAATTGTATCACTATATTACCTCAACAATTAGATGTTGAGTTAGCTATGACAACCCCTAATGGCACAATAGCCGCATCAAAAGTTTATAGTTCTTCTCAGATTGAAGTTTGTAGGAAAGTGCTTCTTGCAAATCTTGTGATCAAACCTATAGTGGAATTTGATGTGATTCTTGGCATGGATTGGATTTCTGTATATGGATCTCATATCAATTTCCAAATAAGGGAAGTCACATTTCATATTCCAGATCAATATTTTATCGTCTTTCGATGCAAGGATGAACATAAACTTCCAGTGGAAATTTCTTCCATCTTATGGGTCTTGATTCCACTAAATGAAGGGTATTTATCTCAAATGTTTGGTGAGAAACTCACGATTAAGAATATGCCCATTGTACGGGAGATTGATGATGTCTTTCCGAAGGAATTGCCGGTTCTTCCACCAAATAGTGAAGTTGAGTTTTCAATAGAACTCGTACCGAGTGCTTTACCTATTTCAAAGACACCTTACAGAATGGCCCCAATTGAGTTGCATGAATTGAAGAAGCAACTCCAAGAGAATCTTGATAAGGGGTTCATACGCCCTAGTGCGTCACCTTCAGGAGCACTTGTTCTGTTTGTTAATAAGAGAGATGGATCAATGAGACTCTGCATTGATTATCGAGAACTTAACAAGATCACTATCAAGAACAAATATCCTCTCCCGCGCATTGATGACTTATTTGACCAACTACGCGGAGCTCAATACTTTTCCAAGATTGATCTTCATACAGGGTATCATCAATTAAGGTTCAAAAGAGAGGATTTACCAAAGATGGATTTCCGTACAAGGTATGGACACTACGGATTTATAGTGATGCCATTTGGTCTTACTAATGCCCCTGCTATCTTTATGGATCTGATGAATAGAGTCTTTAGAGACTATCTTGACTAGTTTGTGGTAGTCTTCATAGACGATATTCTTGTATATTCAATGAGCAAGGAAGAACATGAAGATCACTTGATAATTATATTGAAGACCCTGAGAAAGGAGAAGCTTTATGCCAAATTTACCAAGTGTGAATTTTGGCTTCAAAAAGTTTCATTTTTGGGTCACATAATCTCAAAAGAGGGGATATCTGTGGATCCAGCAATAACAGAGGTTATCAAAAGATGGTCAACACCAACAACAGTAACTGAGATCTGAAGTTTTCTTGGTTTGGCTAGATATTATAGACGTTTTGTGAAAGATTTTTCACGATTATCTAATCCACTCACCAGGTTGACTCGGAAAGGAGTTAAGTTTGTTTGGACGGAGGAATGTGAAGAGAATTTCAAGGAGTTGAAAAGAAGGTTATCCAGTGCACCTGTGCTCACACTGCCTTGTAGTGGAGAAGGGTTTGTGATCTACAGTGATGCATCCAAGAAGGTATTGGGGTGTGTTCTTATGAAAAATGATATGGTGATAGCTTATGCCTCACGATAGTTGAAAATCCATGAGCAAAATTACCCAACTCATGATTTGGAGTTAGCTGCGGTAATCTTTCAATTAAAGATTTGGAGGCATTATCTTTATGGAGAAAGGTGTGACATTTATACTGGTCATAAAAGTTTAAAGTATATTTTCACACAAAAGGAGCTGAATATGCGCCAAAGAAGATGGTTGGAGATGATTAAGGATTATGACTGCTCAATTCATTACCACCCTGGGAAAGAAAACAAGGTGGAAGATGCATTAAGTCGACAAGACCATGCCAGTTTATCCATGATGAGGATCACAAAAGATCCAATATTTATGGATTTACAAAGGATGGATCTTGGAATTATAATGAAAGGGGAAAAACGTATCTTTCTCAAATGAATGTCCAACCATCTATAAATGTTAGGATTAAAGAGGCACGGAAAGAAGATGTAGAGTTACAAAAGAAGGTGAGAAATGTTCCTGAATTGAACCTTGATTGTGATGGGATAATAAAGTTCAGGAATCAGGTTTGTCTTCCTCCCATCCCTGAATTAAAGAAGGAGCTGCTGGATGAGTCTCATAGTTCTTCATTCTCTATTCATCCTGGAAGCATGAAGATGTATAGGGACCTGAAAGAGTACTTCTGGTGGGATGGCATGAAAAGAGATGATGTTGAATATGTCTCTCGATGCTTGGTTTTTCAGCAAGTTAAAGCTGAGAGACAGAAGTCTAAGGGGATGTTACAACCATTACCCATACCCGAATGGAAATGTGAAAACATCACTATGGACTTTGTCACAGGACTTCCTAAAACATCCAAAGGTAATAATGCTATCTGGGTCATAGTTGATCGTCTTATAAAGTCGGCATACTTCATTGCTATTAGATAGGATTTCTCTCTGGATCAGCTTGCCAGGATATATGTAAAGGAAGTGGTAAGATTGCATGGAGTACCACTTTCTATTATATCTGATCGGGATTCGAGGTTTACCTCAAAGTTCTGGTGAAGTCTTCAGCATACTCTCGATACAAAGTTGAGTTTCAGCACTGCTTATCATCCTCAGACAGACGGTCAGTCTGAGAGGAAAATTCTAACTCTAGAAGATATGTTGAGATCTTGCTCTATGTATTTCAATGGTGGTTGGGATCAACACCTACCTTTGGTGGAATTTTCTTATAATAATACCTTTCACTCCAGTATTCAGATGGCTCCTTATGAAGCTCTCTATGGAAAGAAATGCAGGACTCCAACTTGCTGGGATGAAGTTGGGGAAAGAAAGCTATTAGGACCTAATCTTGTTGATGAGATGGCAGAAAATGTCTAATCTATTCAACAACACATAAGAGAAGCTTAGAGTCGACAAAAAAGTTATACCGATAACCAAAGAAAAGACGTAGAGTTTGAAGTGTGTGATAGTGTTCTTACGAATATCTCCTTGGAAGAGAGTAATGAGATTTGGAAAGAAGGGAAAGCTGAGCCCTAGGTATATCGGTCCTTTCGAAATACTGGATCGTGTTGGGAAGGTAGCTTACCGATTGGCTCTTCCACCGAATCTCTCTCAAGTTCACGATGTGTTCCATGTATCTCTCCGGAGAAAGTACATACTTGATCCTTCATATGTACTCAACTTAGAAGTTGTACCGCTGGAACTAGGTCTTTCTTATGAAGAACAGCAAATAGAGATTCTCGATCATAGTGAAAATGTCCTACAGAACAAGACCACTCTCTTGGTTAAAGTTTTATGGAGGAACCACCAATTAGAAGAAGCTACATGGGAGCTTGAGGATATGATTAGGGAGAGGTATCCCCATCTGTTTGTTACAACTGACGACTTTTGAGGGCGAAATTCATTTTAAGGGGGGTAGAATGTAACACCCGAGACTTTTATAAGAAATATTTTGTTTTTCTTTTATATAAATCATCAAAGGAATCTTTCACTACACACAACACTATCTTGTCTTTCTTTACACGCAATCGCGACCTTCCTTTATAGCTTGCGTCTTACGCAATACCGAGTTTCATTGAACAACATTATGCTATTAAAATATTATTAAATCTAGCCTTTATGAATAGTAATAACCAATTTTTGAAATTTTTTAAATTTTATTTTTCAAAATGGACTTCATTTTTGGATTCGGAATATCGAAATTAGCCTAGGGTGAAATTTTGGTATTTTTCTAGAAACTTTCAATTTTTGATAAATAGTGAAAACACTGGGTTACCATTTAAATATTGACTTTTTATTTAAATTTATTTTAGGTCAAAATTGATACATAATACCTATATGATTTCAATGCAATTCATTGGAGTCATTTTATAATAATTTTAGACATATAAAAATTTTATTGAACTTTTCACCGTCTTTTACCCACCTCCAAGGAGAATTTATAAATTTACATAAAACTTAATTTTACCGCTTCTGTGAGTGGAATTTCAAAAATCCTAGAGACATGGTTGATGTCAGTAAGTAAAATGTGGTTCATTGAGATGAAAATAATTTTTTTTGAAAAGTAACTTTTTACTTTTATTTACCACGGTTAAAAGTAAATAGGGTAATTAAGGGTACAAATGAAATTATTATTACCCTAAGACATGTACAAATTCTATTGGATAAGTGTAATTCGACCAAAAACAACCTTAGGAATAAAATATGACCATTTAGGCCCACTTTTATTAGATTAGGACATTTATTATTAATTTATTTGAAGAAGGGTTAAAATAGTTAAAATCAACGTTTAATAAGTAAATAATTTTTAATATAGGGTTATACATAAGAAAAATTCGACTATAAATATTCATTAGAAATATAAAAAAATTTCCTACATAATGGTATTTTATTTGTAATTTTTAGACATTATATAATTTAATTTATTTATGACACAAAGATGATGCAGTAATTATCTTATTAATGAAATATTGACATAATTAATGTTATAAATACCCAAATAAATGTAATTTTAGGCTTTTTATGAATTCCAATAATTTTATAGGTTAATAGGACATGTTAGTATTTATTTATTTAACTTTGTTCTAACTAATCATTCTGTTATTATTTTTACAAAAATCAAGTACTAAATAGTGTCAAAATTGACATAAAATAGTTTTGAAAAAAATATTATATTATTAATGGTTATTTTATTACTAAAAATATAACGTTATACCAAATGACTTAGATAAGGTTATATATAATAATAATAAACAATTTAGGGTTCGTTTGGATTGATATAGTAAGTTTATTAACCTTATAGTGTAAGAACACAAAAAGACACGGTAAATGTAAAATTATCTAACTTAAAGTTAAATCTAAATGATAAGGTTAAAATAGTAAACTAAACTTGTCCAAATTCTATTGGATGAGATGATTTCGACCCATACCCACCTTATATTTGAAATAAATCAATTTTCATCTATTTAAAACCAAATATGGCTTTATAATAAAATAATATTTTTAGTTTTTCCAAAGGTGTCCCTCTCCTCCCTTATAAAAGGGCACCTCCTCCCTCTCTTCCTCACAACACTTTGAGCCTTAAAGCTCGGCCAAACTCTGACAAGTTTTCCTCTCCACTTCCTTAGAAACATCCTATAGGTCCGGGTATTCTTAAAATACCAATTTTAGTGCCCTAAAAGGTGGTCTCAAAGAAGCGCTTCAAAGAAGAGGTAATGTCCGTTACCAATTATTTCAACTTTATTTCTTCTTCCACTTCTTATTATTTAGTTGTTTCATTATGAACTAATAACATAAGTATCACTAATATACTGATATTTTATATAATTATGAAACAACCCTATTTCACCATCTATCCATCCTACGGAAAACGAAATCACCGCGCGTGCGTACGTAGGGAATACCGTCTCCACGCCGTGGTGTAATCTATTTTCCACCACCACCTTACTTGGATGGGTATAATGGTGTAAATAATGAATATATATGATTATTGTAAAGTTATATTGATTATGAAATAGTATACATACACTCTAATACAATTCCACGATCATGGGAACGATATCATCGCTCGTGCGTACGTACGGAATACCGTCTCCACAATGTGATGCGACTCGTTCTACATGATTTTCATTGCATAATGATTACATAAATGAATTGAGTGAATAAATATGATATATATTACAATAATACAATTCTATAAATGAGGTATCTATAACCTAAAAAGAAGAATAAGAATTTATTCGACAAAACACGCATAAGAACAAAAAGTAATAAACACCCGAATAACAAGTAGCAATGAAATATTACTAATAATAAGCTAAGAATGTGACCATATATGATATAATAACAATGAGTATGATTCTGTAATAAGTCAATGACATTATTTAAATCATTATACAGGAGTTTCGGACACATACAAAGCAAATCAGACCTAAGGTAAGGGAAATATCACAATCTCATTTTTATCCAAGATTTTTTATACTTTGGAATTACTGGGGTGTATTTTATCATCCACATCCATGTTTCCTCAATATGTAATATTTAAATCCTTCTACAATTGTTTATATCCAATTTTACCCTTCGGTGAGTTTTTAGTAAAAGATATGAAAGGAATCTTTTGTCGTTTTTCGTACAAGGTACTTTTTGTCTTTTCCGACAAAAGTAAGAGAATAATGTTTTTTAACTTATACGTCATGAATGGATTTTTAAAACATTATTTCCAAGAAGCTTCCTTTAAAATATTTCATTTTTATTTTTAATCAACTTCTTTTAGTTTAAAATTTTATAACATGTTAAGAAAGGAAAAATACTTTTAAAGTAGAAAGGATATTTTCCTCAAGAATGGAGTTCAAGTGTTTTATCAAAATTATTGTCCATCTAAAATAATATAGGGTTATGTTTCTATCCCTATTATTACATTGATTTGATTATGTTTTTATGGGATTATTTTTATGAATTCCTTTATCTTATATGAATTGTTTTATGATGTCACGATGTTTAAGAATCCCATTTTTATTACATGGGATATGCAATGATGTATGATTTTTGATTTTGTGGCACACAGAAGAATGGTATAATTATGAGATGGGTGGGACCTATATCTCCCTCCAATGCATTGGGTAAATATTTTTATATCTCATGAGATAGACATGGCTGGAACGACAGGTTAAACAGGTTCAGTGAAACAGGACTAAAATGAGGAATGAACTCGGTTTAGAAATGGACTTTGTCCACTAAGATATTCTCGGCAATGAGTCTTGACTAATAAGAAATGATTTTCTATGATTATGTGTTTATGACACAAAGTTTCATGTTTTAAGTTATGATTATTGGGATTACATTTCACTACTATGATTTATCCCATGTTATGAAATTATGATCTCTTTTGCAGGTTAAGATTTCCAAAATGTTATGTTCTTATGAATATGATGTGATTGATATTTCTTTTGTTTACCCTTACCGAGCATTTGAGCTCACCCTTTTGTATGTTTTCTTTCCCCAGGTCAGGAAGAAGGTTATTAAGTAAGATATGCCAAAAGGGACTATAGATATGATGAAACAAATGGGAGACAATGTAGATGCTTTATGAACCAGTTGTTTATGTTTCCCAGTTTCTAAAGACACTATACCTATACAGTCCTTTCCTGGTTTTGTTATATGTTGTAATAAGTGTTCTTCAATTTTGAAGTATTAACAATGTATGTAAAGTATGGGTCATTATAATGTTTATGCCAAAATATAATTCTTTTTCTTATGACTAGGTTATGATCTAATAGATAATGTTTATTAAATCAATTTTCTCACTCTTTTTATTCATAACATTTGTTATTCCAAGCCTTATTCCATGATTTATGATCCATTATTTTGTGGGTATAGGTTTCCTATGTATCCCAGTTAAACCCATATGATCATATTTTGTTATCAATTATGGTTATACTTAATAAAAATTTGAGCACCCCAATTTCTTATGTTTCTATTTTCCTAGGTTATGAGGAAAAGTAACACGTATATAGTATCTAGATGAGTTACATTTTTGGAGGATTTTTAGAACATGTTGATAGATTTTTATGGATTAAGTATATTATTATATAGTAGAAAAATGTATGTTGGCTGAAAAATACATTGGTTTTATTAGTTAATATATTTTATTAAATCTCTAAAACTGTAAAGATAAAATATCATGGGATTTAATTATAATTAAATATTTTTATTATGTATTATAATTGAGATGGCCACAACAATGGGGTTTCATTGTTCGTATCAAAGGAAGTATGTAAAGAAATTGTTTTAACATAAATTCTAAGAGTTCATGTCTGGGGTTTTACAATTGGTATCAGACCAGGGTTTATATAACTTCGAAAATTTAGATTTTATTGGTTGGGGATAATTTGGGAGTTAAAAATGTCATCAATGTTTAAAAAGATAAGTTTTATCCTAATATTAAAGGTGTAAATAGCCCTTTATGATAGTTTAGGTAATATTGAATATTTTTAAGTATTAGGATAAGATAAATTTAGTAAAAATGAAAGGTTTAAGTCTAATGGATAAGTATAATATAGGATAAAATCCCGAAGTATTTTTATGTTATATATTGTATGGTCCCCTTACAAAGTACATCCCTATTGGGATATTTGAAAGTTAATGTGGTTGTGGAATAGATGAACCTAGGGGTAATCCCCATAAAAAAGACAGGTTGAGAATTGTTTCGATCATAACTTTGGTGCACGAAGTGTGGAACAAAGACTACACACTAGGATAAAAAATCCCATATGATATTCTATAGTCAACTAAATTATCATTATAAAACATTATGATGTATTTATTTCCTAATTAATTTATGGGATTAGGTTTATAAATATAAGATAACCCAACATAAATAAAATATATTGAATAGGAAGTATCAAATGATAAAATGAAGGCATCTTTAGAGAAGACATAGTAATATTGAGCTTTTATGTTCATATGATAATTTCCTCAAATTTTATTGATAACCATTTTGGGTTTATTATTTTGGATGAAACCAGAAAATGTAAATAATGCTAAAAAAGGTGTGTATCTAGAAACAACTATATCTTATAAACAAATAAGGGAGCATGCATAAATGGTTTAGAATCTTGTCGTATACCTATTATGATGGAAAATTTGTGTTTCATAGTATAAAGTTTGGTAGTGAGGTTGATATCATAATAAGAATTAATTATTGATACTCTTAGATAGTTTCATTAGTTAGTGATATTTATCGATGATATTCTGGTAAATTCAAAATGTTAAGGGAATTATGTGGAAGATAAAAGGATTTACATCTAATAATTTTTCTTTAGAGTATTGTAAAAATATATTAAATGATATTAAAACCCCGAATAACAATTTTATGACTAGGTTAAATTTTTGGGTTAAATATTAGAGAAAAAATGATTAGGGTACGAACAAATCTTACATTTAATTTATTATTATTATTAAAGTAATAAGGGTTGATTGATTTAAAAAAAACTAATTTTTATATTTTTTAATAACTTATAAATGATTTTTGATTTAATGAAAAATGATTCATGATAGTTTTGGTGAATTTATCTAAATTTTGGGATTATGATATATATTAATTAGTTCGCGTCTTTATTAACTAGTTATTAATACATTTAAGGGTTAAATATAGATTTAATTTTTATAGGAATATATTATCTCGCATTGGTTTAATGTTATGGAGATTCAAATTTTTTTGGGAAATGTATGTTATGGATAATATAATATTAGGTTATATAAACACATGCATATATGAATAAATGAATGATTAATGTTGTTTGAGGGAAGATTCATAATTTTATATAGATTAAGAGAATATGATAGATGTCATATTAGAAGTCAAACCTCAAATGATGAATATGTTAAGAATACCCACACAGACTTTTATTAGTTAGGAATAATTAAAATTGTGAGGATCCATTTTATTTATGGTGGGAGAATATAACAACCCGAGTTTTCCCCATATATTTCCTTAAAATACAATTTCTGTTTGATAGTTTTCTTCAAACACAACACTGAATCAAAATGAACCTCAAAACACTGTATTTCCATTAAAATTTAGCTGGTTAATTAAAGGTTAAGTATACAGGTAACAAAATTTAAAATATTTAATGAAATGAAAATAAAATTCATTATTCATTGTAAGACATTGGTAAAAATTCAATTAGTATACATAAATAACAAATAAAATAATTTTATAAGTTAAAATATATTTTCATAACAGGTTTCCCTTTTCATGTGAAAGAAGTTTATAATATTATTGTTAAATAATGGTTTAAATGGAATGTATTGATAATTTATATAATAAAATGTTTTAAAATTCAACCGATAGTTATTACTAGGAAAGTAATAAATTTATTTAATTATTTAAAGATATTTATTTCTTAATTTTTTTATATATTATTAGTTAGTATATTAAAATTTATTTTTATCACTTTTATAAATTTAATCACATAAAATTAATTGAATATTTTTAATCAAAAATATAATTTTTTTTAATGGGATAAATTTCAATTTATGGATTAAAAGTAAGTTACTAAGATAAATATTAGTTAACATGGTAAAAGAATTATTCTTCAAGGAATGATACTTTGATAAATATTGTTATTTTAAATTAAATTGATCTATATTAAAATAAATATTTTATTAAGATGTTTAAACATATAAAAAATCAATAATCATTTAATAATTGATCAATGATAAATTATATTAAGAACACTTAATTATTAAAATGATTATTTTTATACAAAATAGTGTTTTAATTCATTATATGTTTATATTTAAAAATTAATATTCTCATATATAGAAATAAAATTAGATTTAATTTTTTCAAAATTCAAATTCATCACATTAAAATTTATTAAGAAGGTCCATCTTATATATTTTGTGATAAAATAATTAGCACGGTTAAATTTTAATCAAGGTTAATAAATGTTAAAATGGGACATCTAAAATGAATCAAATTTTATGAAATAAATTTGAAAAATAGAACTTATAAAATTAATTTTTTAGGTTTAAAATTTATACCTACATGTCTCACAAACATTTCCCCCACCCAACTTACCTAATTATCATGCAATTCCATTATTTCCCTTACCTATAATTCATTTCCAATGATTTATCCCACTTTTTTACCTACAATAGTAGTTCAATTACACCCAACCCAAGACATAACTATAATTATAAATTCCCAATAAACACTTATAGATTTAATTCTAATATTATTTTGGAAGCCTCTATCCTCAACAAAGTACCTTAAGTCACTAATTTCCAAATAATTCTTCAAGATAAGTTCTGAATTCTGAAATTATATATTACTTACCCTTTTACTTACTTTATTTATCCTCCTCATCCACTCTACATGTATAACTATAACACCTTGAGAATTTATAATATATCTATATTTAAATAAATTAAATATCTTTGATATCTTGTGATGTATACAACAGCGAGTTAAAATGAAACATGATAGTCTATTAAAATATTATTATTTAAAAATAGCCATTATAGCATATATATTAAGTTGGTGGATATTAATAGGAAAAAAGAAAATATGAAAATAATATTATTTAAAAAATTTTAAAATAAATTTAATTGTTATAAATTTATTAGAATAAAATAATATCCATTTGAAAGAAAAATTATTGTTTTCTGAAATAATATATTTTTCTAAAAGGCGGTTTAATCGCACACTAGGAACATAATTTTAAATTGATTTTCAAAAATATTATAAAATTTATTAAAAAAATATTTATCTTTTTAATAATCATACCTATATTAAATTATATTCATATTTTTATATTTCTCAGAAGATATTACTTTTTCTGTGAACAATGAAAATACTGATTTTTATAAAATTATCATTTCCTTTTAATAAATTAATTATAATACTTTTTTAAATTTTATTGAAAATTATAATATGTATTATATATTTTTATTAAATCCAATTAATTATATTTAAATCATATTTATTCTAGATTTTAGTATAAGTACATTTTTATTCTTTAAAACACCTTTTTTCTGAAAACTTTTATAAAGTGTATAATGTTTATCAATTTTAAATATTTAAAAAAACCCCTAATTAGGAATTATTTAAATTAAATTTCTAAATTATTTAACTATAAATATGAATTTAAATTCATATAATTATTATTAATTATCTTATAGTTAATATGAGATCATATTTTCATTAAAATTTCATTTAATGGAAAACCCTTATTTAACATGTATGTGGGCTTAATTTTAAATTAGAATTGTCAAATTATGGGTATTAAATTTTGAAAACGTGATTCCATATTTGGAATTAGAATAATTTACATTATCTAATATGGTTAACATAATTTTCTTTATAATTAATAGTTAAAATAGTAAAAATTATTTATCGTTGTTAAGGTAAAAACGGGTTTACGAGGGGTTAAAATCAAAATATTCGGTTAAAAAATGAAAAAATATATATAATATATAATTTATAGTTTATGTTAATATTTATAACTAATATATTCTATTTTTTTAAAATGGTTCATTTTAGATCCCTATGGTATGATAAAAATGAGGGTGGAAATATTTCTTTACAAAAATTTCAAATGTATCCTCTCCCACACCTATATAAGGACACCCCTCTCCTATAATTTACCACATAAAAAACAAATTGTTTCATAAAAACACCTAACCAAATAACTTACCTAATTCCCTTACAAAATCCTATAATCCTTGATTTGGTCATAAAGACAATGTAGGAAGGATTTTGGTGCAAAATAAAAGAAATTATTCGAAGAAGAGGTAATGTACTTAACCAAAACATTAATATTATTTCTTCTAAAATATCTTCAATTATTATTAAAACCTGATGATATAATAAAAAAAATTCTATATATAATAATATGTTCATATTTAATTTTAATTGCTTACAACCATCTCCTCATCCCTAAAATAAGAATGTAAACCAGAGATTATGTCTACGGTAGACTACAAACTCGACAACCGATGTAATTCATTTTCGATGATTGTTTATCACATATGGATATAATGATGTATATAATATTTATATATTATTTTTATGATATAATTATACATCTATATTTATAATATCACATTCACCTTCTTTCTTTACATTTTGTAGTGAATACAATAACATCGATCATATGTACGGCAGACTATCGTCTCACGAAGCGATGTGATACGTTTTTTAGTTATGATTTACTTAAAATGTAACAAGGATTAATTTTATGTTTATATATGATATTAATTAAATATAAATTATTTTTAAATGAAATATATCATTTACTTTATTACCTTACCATCCATTGAATAAATTTTAATGATGTTCATGTGTATAACAAACTACCACCTTATAGAGCGACGTGGCTTGTTTTTCACTATCGCAATACAAAGAATGCAATAAATGATAAATTAAATAAATATAAGTTATATATATAAAATTATATTTATTATATTATATAAATATAAAATACACTTACCCACTCACCTGTTATGTAAATCACAACATTGCGCATGCATACGTACGACCTATCATCTCAATAAAGCTATGTGATTCATTCTCCATGTTAAAAATTAAATAATTATTATAAATATGTATCTAATTAAAAAAATATTTTTATAATATTAATTTAATTATGGATATTATTTAACTATACCATCTTTTTGAGATATATAACATTCAAGATTAAACTTGAATGAGAAAAAAAGATAATTAACACCTGAAACAATAATGATAATGAAATATTGTTAATGAAAGGGTGTAGATATGTTATAAAAGGGATAATATATGATATTATAAGATATAAATATGAGTTTATTATAATTTAATAATATTGTTTTAACCACTATACAATATGTTATAGAGAAATCAGCTAAAGGGAATCATGAGGTAAGGGGTATCATAATTCAGTTTCCATTCATTGGGTCAAAAGTCTACTTCATTGACTAAATTATTTTAAGATGACATGTGTAATGAATTATTATAATTTTATGTTTTATTCCAAAGTTTTTATGGGGATTTACATTTGATACTCACAATCAATTCATTTATTAATCCCCACTTCAATGATGTGATCTTTGAAAGGTTTTCATCTCAAAACTTACTTCTTTGAGACACATGTTATTTTATACACATAATATATTTTAAATAGCATATATAATTACCATTTACATAATAAATCATGAATAATTCATAAAAAAGTATATTTTAGTTTACCATTTATCAAATTCATTAATGGTAAGTTATGATTCAAATGTTACTGAAGTGGTAAGGGTTTATATTTTAATCTCATTTTATTCAGGATTATTTATGATTGAGTTTACATTATTAGAAATTATTTTATCATTTAATAGTAAAAAAACTCCATTTTATAATACTCTATTTATTTAAGAAATTTTAATTTAATAGTTTCATTTCCCTATATTTGATATATAAAATGATTGAGAAATTTGTTTTAGGAAAATCGACTTGATTTTTCTCTTCGATCAAAAACCCTTTATCTTCTTTATCCATGTTTTCTAAAAATGTTTTCAAAATTATTTCTAAAATTATCCTATTATTTTTTAAATACATTTTTTCAATGATTAAATTTTACAAAAATGGTTTAAAAATGTATCTACTTATCATTTTTTAAAAAATGATCATTTTAATATTTATCTGAAATATGAAAGGAATATTTGTTTTTAAATGTATGAAAGAAAAATTATTTTACACTATCATGACCATTATTTTTCTTTATGGTTAATTTATAAGTTTCCATGGATATTTTTAAGGATTATTATTTTCACAGTAATTATGATTTTAGTTTTTCAAAAGTGATTTTTAAAGTGGAATGTTTATAATCATCAATAACATTTTTAATATTTTTAAAGATATTTTGATTAAACAATTTCAGAAAACTTTAATGTTATGGATTGATATTAAATTTTGTATATATGTCACTTACATATATACCTATATTATTCTCCCTTTATTTGGGGGGGTAATATATTCTTTATGACCATTTATCAACAGCCATCTTTATGGAATCTTTTTTCATCATGTTATGAGACAAGAATATACTACCCATTTATTTCCAGTGGTAATTATTTTTTGTGTGCGTTATGATTGATTTTATTTGGTTTCACACAAATTCATTTACATGAAATTAATATGATGGGTAGTTTATGAATTTAATATGCATACAATAAATTAGGTAATGTTTTAGTCCCACAATACATCATATAAGGGATTATGGATTCAACCTAATCCATATGGGGATCCGTCCACCATATGATGTTGTATTAACAAATAGAGTTGACTAATATTTATGTTGAGTTTCATTTTGCTTCCACATTTCCTATGATGACATGATCATATGATACCATGTTCATTACATTATGTTTTCATGGGATTACAAATGTGTCATCTCTTTTATGATATCATATTATACCTTTGACTGACAAGTAATTATACCTTATCATGGTTATTCCATTATAGATATTTCAAGCTCACCCATTTATTTCATGTATTCCATAGGTTATCCTCTACATATTTAGGGGCTATAATGGATTATAGAAGCACAATATGGAGAATAAAATTGGGATTCCATGTTTTAGTTTACTTTTATATATTATGAGGCCAGTCATCTAAATATACTAGGAATTTATGATCCTTGTGTAGTATTAATGGTTACATATATTTTCGAATAAATTAATATTATGTGTAAAAGTGTTGGTTTCCTATAGTTGTAATCAAAGTAATGGTTTAGTTAAATGTTTGAAACCATGATTAAAAATATTTAGTGAGAACCCTAGGGATATATCTAATGAAAATTATGGGGATAAGCTAACGTATAATAAAATATCTGGGAATTTTGGGGAATTATAAAGTGAGTCATTTACAAGAAATTATATCCCTTATTGTTTAAAAATATTAGACATGGTTCTAGAATAGATGTACCTAGAGATAATAACTTTGAAAGTGAATGTCTATATTGACTCGAGCATTGACTAGTACATCACAAATAACCTCACTATCCCCTTAGTTTGACACATCCGATGGATATGTTTTGGGAATTCACAAACTCTTTACAAAATATTATGAATTAATTCAATGAATTTTTAGGTTAAAAAACCTAATAGGAATTATTACCATGGATAATTTAGATTGAAACCTAGATTCCCATAAGTTAGTTTATACATATCATTTACAATTAATTCCCTCTAGGATTTTATGTTTCCATTTGGTATATTTATTAATTCTCATATTATTTCTTCTAATATTTGTATCCATTGGAGGGAACCAAAAAAAATTGGTTAACATTGAATTTGATAGACAGTTTGTTGACGAGAAACCAAATTGGATGAGGACTGGAGTGAAATATATTGTGATTTTTCCTAATGAGCTATCATGATACATGATTAATAATATGAGATTCATTGAGATTCATAACAGTCCACATAAGAGGATGATGTAATTTTATGAAGGTTAATTTTGTAATGAATATAGTGGAAAGAATATTCAGCTTTCTACATGTTAAGAAGGTGGGAATAATCACCAAGTAAAATATCTAAAATATAGGGGAAGATATTTTATATGTGGAAGTGGAGGTCATAGAGAAAAAAAATTGCAACGTAAATTGATGTATTATATTATTGGAACTTGGGAATTGTCTGAGTCAATTCCCTACACTATGTGTTATCCACTAGATTGAGGAAGGACCTATATTATACCAAATCATTGAAGTAAAAGGGTTGATGTATTTTTTATTGGGATTTAAAAATTATACCATGGATTTATTTTTACTAATGGTATTTTGGTTATATGAATCAAAATACATGTAAGGATTCTGCTAAATTTGGAAGCATATATGTGTTCATATTAGATTGACATAAGAGTTTTGTAATCACGTTTTTTTGAGGTCAAGTTTCATCATAATTTCAAATTTTTAGAGAACCCTTTTTATTTCGTAAGTAATTGGATTTTGAGTTGAATAATGATATATCAGGAGACGTTTTATTCATTTGAATTATATATATATCCTTTAGGTTAGTGTAATGGATTATTTTGGGAATAATGTTATTATGTTTTTTGAGATGTAAATTGAAGGGTATGGGATATTCATTGTCATTAAAACTGTATTTTATGGTGGTTTTATTGAGGTTATTTGGTATATAGGGTTATTTATTTAAGGAATGATGTATGTTAAACCTTTTGTGTTATTTGGAATTATCTTACAATGTGTGTAACGACCCATAATTTTTAAATGATAACTGTTTCATAAATAAATGTGGAATATATTTTATAAATATTGTACACATAGAGAACATATATATGATAGAAACACATTAATTCATTAATAAATATCATTATATTAGTCATCTCCAAAACAAATAAAAATGACAAACATTACAGTTGGAAAAGAGATATAAAATATAAAAATAAAAATAAGAAAATATGGATCACACTAATTTCTTAGAATCATCCCCCCATAACCATCACTATAGAAATGAAAAAAAAATTAGTAAAACAATCAAAATATTTGAAAATAAAAATATATAACCATAGTAGAAAATGTAGTGAATATTGAGTAAAATAATGAAGTGGCATTTATAGGAGGTAATTTGACTGTTGGAATATTAATGTGATGGTTGGAATGTTAACATAACCATTACGAATAGTAATTTGAGCTAAAAATAAAAATTATGATATAAATAATATATATCATTATTAATTTAAGAAAATATAAATATTATAATGAGAGAAAATAATTATCATTACTGAAAACTCAATTAAAATATAAATAAATTTTTAATAAACAATATTTTTAAGTATTTTGTAGAAATCATAATTTTTATATTAAAAATTAAAATTACCATTTTTATAATTTTTTTTATAAAATTAATATCATTTAGGAAATTACAACATTTTAATTTTAGAAGGGATATTTTTTTGTAATTTTATAAAATACTTCAATTTTCAAGTGCATTGTAAAAATACAGGCTCTCTCGAAACCAGTATATCTTAAATAACACCATTAATGATATAATAATGGAATAATAATTTATATAACGCGATTCTCAGAAAAAACATTTTTAATTTATTAAATGATTCATTAAAATATAGTGAAATTAATTTACAAACCTAAAAAACATTTTCCAAAGCCTAAAGTCAAGTGTGTTTGCTGAAAATTACAAATTTTCCTTTTCTCCACATTCATTTTTACTAAACTATGTGAATTATAATAAAAATGGTTTTAAAGAAAAAAAATCATGCTATTATATTTAGATATGATTTATATTGTATGAAATTCACTATTACATTGTTTTACTCAGATTTTTTACTTTATTCAATATTAGTTTTTCTAAAAATACACCCTCCTCAAGTATAAATAGCCCCTCTCCCTCCCCTTAAAAAATATCTTTCATCACTTTCCAAATCCGATGTACCGGCCAAATACTCTCTCTTAATCCCTTATAAACCTTAGGGATGTTAATGAGTAAATGAAATCCATTCATTAAATAATTCTTGTGTCATAAAATAGAAACCACACTAAAGAAAGTGTACGTTTTTTAAACCTTTCCCATGTTTTATTCTTCTTCTCCCTCTTTTCCCAAATTATATTTTTTTTTTTTGAAAATTAATAAGGTAGTATTTTAACATTATATAAATGATTTTGTACTACTGTAAAAAATAATATTTATGATATATTTATATTTTATAACAATCGTTCTCCTCCTCTGGACAACATTCCCAATAATGGTCGGTAAACCGCCAACAAGGACATCACCAATTATTTTCTAATCACCAAACCTATGGATGGTTGTTATAAATTATTTAGGATATATCTATGTATTAATATATTTATTTTCGTCTCTTGGAGTTAATTATAATAACGTATAAATTATATTGAACTAAATAGGGAAATCAAAGAAAAATAGGAATTCTTTAAGAAAAAGATGATACAAAAATGTATTCCCTTTAACCAAATAAATTATGAAATAAAATCAAATGACTATAATTAATAAATAGATTTATAAAATAAAATAATTCAATTCGAGATCATATTTTAAATAATTATAATTTTATTTTTCCAGACGCATAAAAGTGATAATATAAAGAGGGATTTATGGTATAGGGATTCTCATACCGAACTCCCTTTCTTTAAGATATCCATATTTATCATCAAAAATGGGGGTTCAACACCCATTGGGTGTAGGTTACTATAGAAGTACTGTAGCAGTGGTGGTACTGTAGATTGGCGGCTACTATAACGGTGATATGGCACTGTAGTAGTGGCAGTACTGTCCGGGTACTGTAGCAGTAGGGTTACTCTTCACAGAATGGAAATTGGGCCAAAAAATTGGGCCTACGGGCTATGTAATGGGATACAAGCCCACTGGGACTTCAAGTTATGTAATGGGTCTACCTCTACCCAGTTAAAAGAGGTCTTTGATTTTCTTTAATAATAAAATGAGGCTTGGGATCCAACCTTTTAAAATATATATATATATATTTAACATCAATTTCTATATTTAATTTTCTATAATGTTTAAAAGATATCATTTAACTATTATTACATTTTATTTCTGGGATATACATGTTTCTACCTCGATTTTTAAGCCAAATACAATGAATTTTCAAAAAAGGCGTTTCATTCCAAAAACACATTTGATCCCTCATGTGTAGTTTCTTATCAAAATAAAACTTTTCATATCTTCCAAAGTATGATCTATAATTTTTCATTTGGGAACCTAAAATTTTATTCATGAATGTATTATTTATGAAATCCTTAAGAAACCCATTCATTTACATTGATTATTTTATGACTATGATTTCAATACATTTTATATGGCATGCCTGACTATATAAATATTATGATGTGATGGGTGGGCACATAATTATATATCCCTCTAATGAATTGGTTAATGTGATGTATATCATTATATAATGTTTATTACTAATTAACATGATGTAATATTTTTTTCACAGTGATGATGTTAATATTTATACACAGATGTTATTCGTGAACATGATGCTATATTTTTTCGAAACTATGTGTGGTATTTGACATCTATGACATGATGTTTAGTTTTTATTCATTCCCAAATTGCATTAATTTTTCAAATTTATTTTTCATGTTTATTATTTAGATCCCATGCTTATGATGATGATTATTATACACACCCATTTACTACTGATTGAACTCTCTTATTTGTCCTTCCCCATACTAGAATTTTAGCTCACCCATTTCTTGGATTCACATATGTACTAAGGAGAACATGAGAGAATTATAAGGATGTATAATAAGTATTTAAATAAATATTTATGTTTAATTATGTAAAATTAATGTATGATAGTGATTTACACAAGATACTAATAAAGGAACCTGAAACACCCTGAGAGGGGAGGGGTGAATCAGGGTGTCAATATTTTCCATTAAACTGATGGATATTGTTCCCAGATTGGTTGGAACATTTTAAACCTGTCTGAAGAGGATGTGTAGAAAACAAACAATCAAATTAAAAAGTAATGACACAACAATTTTACATCATTCACCACTAAGGGCTACGTCTAAGGAGCATACACCGATAGTGTGTAGGTCATACCAAAAAGCACTAATCTTCACAACTTGTGGATTATAAGAGCTTAGAAAAGTCACTCTATGCCAAGTGCACATCCTTGATAAGGTTTTAGGGAAAGCACACTGCCTCCCTCATATCACTTCCATTGACTCCCACTTTCTCACTATGTTGGATAAATGTTCATCCAGTTTATCAACTTGGAGGTCGCTTTTATAGTTTAGCATTAAATCATGCATCCTTAACTATAAATGGA
Organism: Viscum album; assembly: GCA_963277665.1. Lineage (NCBI taxonomy): Eukaryota > Viridiplantae > Streptophyta > Magnoliopsida > Santalales > Viscaceae > Viscum > Viscum album. Next base: position 90,511,854 of record OY728123.1, on the reverse strand, counting down.
TGGTCTATTAAAGTCCTGTAATCACCAAAAAATGTACAATATTTTCCCGTACACTGATAGGTTATGGAAATTAATTTCCCAAAGTGGTTTGGTTAATTTTTAAGCTACCTTAGGTGATTCATGTACTGTGTTCCGGGTATTGTTCACAGAAAACCTCTTTTGTGTACCACTATAGTTTCCACATACTATACAACTCCTCTGTGAAATGCCCTGCTTTGTGTACGGACTTACCCCATATACTACTCCACTCCTCTACGAAATTTCTTGCTTCTCAAACTACCTTACTCCACTGTGTACTGCGAGAGCTTCCTACGCGAACCACACTCTTTTCCATAGACTATTTTCTTTTAGTGGAATATTCTCTATTCGTACCGTCTTCTCCTCTGTGAACCACTTCTGACTTCCCCATATTTCTTCCCTAAATTTTAATCTCCAATATCATCACTTAACAATGGGGATTACTTCTCCTCAAATAGGCACATAACTCAAGAAAATTTGGTAATATGTTTTACCCAAATTTTCAATTTTGGACAATCTTCATTGTATACCAAACTGTATCCGCGTATTTTTATCCTCCACAGTGTACTGCTACTATTTTTCGAACCACATCAATACTGCGAACCTTCCTCATTCTACATACTATATGCCTTCACCACTAACCATCACTGCAAACTCTTTCCGGTTCTGTGCACCGCTCTACATATTGTTTCCTCTGCCAGATACACGGCCGTGAACCATTCTTGGAACATGGTACACGGTCCATTTAAGCAAACAACAACCTTGGTTCTAAAAAGGAAATCATTCTATCCCTGATTATATAATTATTATTTGATTTATCTTTAAAATGATGTAATAGTCATGTAAGAAAAATTAGGGTCATTAAAATGATGTAATAGTCTATGTATATAAAAACATCCAAAAATATTTATTTTATAAGATGTATAAAAAAAAGATCTAATAAGATTTGATTTCAGACTTGATTTTTTACATATAAATACATTATTTATTCATGATTTATTGACTTATTTTTTTCTCAAACCTTTTCTATTTTATTAAACTAGCGGATCCAAGATAAATGAGGCAAAAAAACCATGTGAGGGACAATGCAACTATTTCTCGAATAATATCCCAACTTCCATGGGAGGTGGAGTTTAAAATGTTGTGGCGATTGTTACCCAGCTCTCTCTAGCCTATGAATAATAACTAGAAACATTTTGAACATATTCCTTCATCCAAGAAGTAAGATCTTTCTATTGTGTCCTTCATTTGGCAATAAACACAATTTTTAGTGGATCTTATGATACAATTGTTACGAAATAGTGGGTTAAATCAATAAAAAAGATATTATCTATGGTCCAATATTCAATAAAGGATAGGGAAAATCTGGAAATATATCATTTAGATAGAGAAGATAATCTATGAATGGCATTAAAAAATAGCACCGAGCCATAGGATAAACCGGATGATATGTTGTGGGAATAGTTTAAGAAAACATTTATTAACATGTATTTCCCTTGAAATATTCAAAAAAATATATAGAGAGTAATCATAGAGATAAATAAAAAGGAATGTGTTAGGTCCACTAGGTAAGATACCCTAATTGGGGAGTGAATCAAGGTATAACAGATTAAAATAACTGCCCCTTATTGATCATCTTTTTCTGTTAAGCAGAACTCTCTCTCTCTCTCTCTCTCTCTCTCTCTTTTCTCAAGAAAAGTATAAACAGAATTTAAATCATTCACATGAAACAATTATTTTTACACGGTTCACCCTCATTGGGCTGCGTCTAAGGAGAATACATCGACAAAGTTTCGATGCAACAAATCCACTAAAATTGCACTATTGTTTACATGTTCGAAGCCGAATCAGTGTCCCTCCTAGTTTACAACCATTCACAATTTGAAAGGTCACTACTCTCTCAACTAAAGTGTGATCACTACTTCTTTGGAAGATCCACTCACAGTTTAAAGACATGTTGGTCTCTTCATTCTCACTAATGAAGGCATCCTCTACTATATGTAGACGCACTATGGAAGTTTAAATTTCCTCCACTGATGAAAACCACTTTACCACAATACTAATATGTAACTCCAAATCTTTCCAAAACCCCGTATTGCATCTTGCATGAAAATTTAATGCCTTGTATGCAATATTCTTCTCTTTTCGTGAAACACCCTTTGCGTGCATCTTAAATTTCATGTACAACTCAAATCTTACACGCAACTTTCTTATCTTTTTCACAACTCAAAATCATTCACTTAACTTCTTTTGCATGAAATTCTTACGCGATATTGTGCTTGGATTTTTTCTAAGTGTTGAGATCATCCGAATGAGAGGGTTCACATCTTATTTATAGTCATCGTCGATCCCTATGTGCAAGATTTACCATATCATGCAATATTCTCTTCGAGCGCGCAATACCCCGTTTGAAGTCGCATTGGCCACACAAGTTTCTTTAGCACAACCCCATATTTCACACACATTTCCAAATCTTTCGTGCACTTCATGCCTTTTCTATTTTTCAACATTCTGATCCTAAAACCTGCCTGGTGAAAATGTTTTCAAACCACCTTATATCTTTCACGTAACTTCATTTTCCAATAACATGTTTCCCCATTTTTTGATTTTGAGGCCCAAAAATTTGGCAAAAACTGGAAAATAGAACCACCTTAGAAATGTTCTTTTTGTACCCCCTCCAGATCCTCCATTACTTTGTTGAGGTTCTTCTATCAAAAATAGATTTTCATCAACAACTATTGAACCCAAAAACTCACCATACAAACTCCCTTTGTCAACAAATTATACATCGTGGTCTGATTTTTCAACAAACACAACATGGAGGCCCATTTTGTCAACAAACACAATCACCTCAAAAATGATTAAATGATTCCATGAGAGATTTTTGACCAACGATATCCCCCTTAGGGTTTGTTGAAAACTCTTCTCATAAAAATTATACGAATTTTGATACCTGATTAATGCTTCTTCCAACCGCTACCACCATTCACCTCTTGCAATTCAGATAGGGATCATGGATTTACTCAACAGATACTCTAATCCCACATGAGAAATGATCAGAATGAGAAAAAAGATTAAATGAAATGTTCATCAATGAATCACTTCATTTCTGACACAAAACTTTGACACCAAAGTGATACCAGTTTTTGATCCCTAGAAACCTTCAAACAACATTCCAATGACACTATTATGCTTTTATCAGGATCCTCAGATCTTGTGATATCTATTGTTGGATAGATCACTTCTATCATCGTCAGATTTAAAACTCATCCTTATTTAATTCTTGGGTTCTTATGATGTCCAAGCTAGTCTCTAGATGATCACTTCTAACTCCACATACTCTCGTCATGGTGTTCCCCCTATCATATTCTTCAACATTCTTTATAAACCCCCTATCTCACTACTCCACCCATCAACTTCTCCCCATGTCTTTGAGAAATACAATTTCTCCCTTCTTTAGCCATAGTTTCTCCCCCTTTAAGAGTCATTATTCCTCTCCCTTCGTCAACGAACCCAAAGTTCACTCCTCTATGGTCTGAGATAGTGGAAAGATCTTATATTAGCATAGTAGAGGAAAAAACACACCATACCTCATAAATAGGGGGGGTCCCATATCCATGCTTTATCATGTGTAGGGATTTGACTATACTCCCAAAGTTAGTCAATAACTCTCAAAAGATTCCTTGGGTAAGGCCTTTGTCAAAATGTCTACAATTTGTAGTTTTGTAGGCACATACTCCAACTTCACAATTCTCTATCCAACCTTCTCCTTGATAAAATGATATTTGATCTCAATGTGATTTTTCATTGAGTGATATACTTGATTTTTTCTATAATTGATAACACTTGAGTTATCACACTGGATTCTGATCAGAGACTTCACTTCAACACCCATATTATCAAGTTGATTCTTCATCCACAATAACTATGTGAATGCTTGAGTGGAGGCAATATACTCATCTTATGTGGGGCTTAATGAAATGAAATCTTTGTTCTTTCTTTTCCAACAAATACACAAACCCCCAAGATAGAAAGCACCTACTGAAAAATATTTATTAGCATCTGCTGATCTGGCCCAATCTTCATCTTTATATCCAAAAATCTCTGAATGAGATTTGTTAGTATACTTAAAACTGAAATCCATAGTTACTTTGATATACTGAAGTATTAGTTTCACTACAAGCATGTAGATTTCCCTGGGATTGATTTGATATCGGGCTTCTTGAAATGTGGTGAAAACAATATCAGGTCTTTTCATTTTTAGGTATAGAAAACATCCTATAATGTAAATGTATTTTGTTATATTAACTACCTTTCCATCATAATATTTTGATACTTTCATCTAGGTAGAAACTAGAGTCTTCATCACGTTGGAATTTTCCATTCCAAACCTTCTTATAACCTCCTTAGAATATTTGGATTGAGAAATGAAAGTTTCATTCATTCCTTGTGACACCTATAAACCAATGAAAAATGTTTGTTTCCAATCATTGACATTTAGAACTCACGTTTTATGAATTTAGAAAATTATTTTCATTAATCATCATCTAATCTTCCAAATATTATGTCATCAACATAAACCAACACCATCGTTCTTTGATTGTTGTCATTGCTAAAATTGATATTGTAATCTACTCCACTGTGTTGGAAAAAAATATTCTTCAAATACTGATCAAGCCTTGAATACCATGCTCTTAGTGCTTGTTTTACCCAATATAACACCTTCTTCAGCTGACAAACATTGTTCTCATCCTCATGAATGAGAAACCCATCTGGATGCTCGATATAAACTTATTCCACCAAAACACTGTTCAAAAATGCAGATATGAACTCCATTTGGAAAACTTTGAACTTTCATTGCACTCCAATGGTGAGGAATAATATGATTGTATCTATCCTTACAACCGGTGGAAATGTTTCTCAACATATATTCCCTCTATATAGAAGTATCATTTTACACTAGTCATGCTTTCTTTCAAATCACTGAACCATATTAATTCTTCTTGTTGTGATAGACCCATTTAGTCCCGATGAGATTCTTATATGCTGGCCTCGAAACAACCTCCCACATCTGGTTCTTCTCAATTTGATCTCGCTCTTTATTCTAGTATGAAACCAACTTTCATCTTCAACTACATCAATAAAGCATTTAGTCTCTTCCTTTGATAGGAACGATATCATCTATAGTGATTTAATTCTTCGTGTCTAAACTGGAGCTGACTAATCACCAATGATATTATGACTCTCAGTTTCAGATCGACTCCTTGGCTTCTTTGTGGATATAGATTTAACTTCATCATGAACATCATTAGTATCTTCTTCTGAATTAGCTTCGGCCACTTCTGCTCCTCCTTTGTTACTTTCCTCTTCATCACTTTCATCAAGAATCTGTTCAGTGTGTTTTTGATAATTCTCTTCCTTTTCCAAAATAGTGACATCATTGCTCTCAACTACATTTTCTACCATCTTGTTAAATCTTTTGTATGATTTTTTTCATGAGTATCCAAGGAATATTCCATCATCTCCATGCGACTCTAATTTGTGATGTTTCTCCTTATTGAGAATAAAGAAATTACTTCCAAATATTCAAAAGTATTTCACTGTTGGATTCTTTCCATATCACATCTCATATAGTGTCTTTCTTTCCTCCAGACACAATAGAGCTCTATTAGAAATATAGACAGATGTTAACACTACTTCCTTCCAGAACCTCTCTGGTAGGTCTTTTTTAATAAGCATCATTCTGGCCATGTTATTGACGATCCTGTTTCTCCTTTCGACCACTCCATTTTATTAGAGAGTTCTCACTAAGGAAACTCGATGCCTTATCCCGTGTTTCTAGAGTTAGTCCTCCACCTGACTGTTCGTGAATTTCGTACCATTTTCAGTACGAAACATATGAATTTTCTGTCTAAGAATCCTTTTGCACTCCCTCTGGTATTTTTTTGAAAATGAACACATCAAACTTATGGGCAATAAAAAATAACCATACCGTTCTACTATAGTCATCAATTAAAAGAATGTAGTACCTCTTTCCATCAATTTCTCTTGGTGTGATAGGCCCACAAACATCAGCATGAACCAATTCAAGAACTCTTGATAACTTCTTTTCCTTTTCCTTATACGTTTTTCTGATGAGATTCCCATGTTGGAATGCATCGCACGTGTGAGTACTATCAAGTGATATCTTAGGGAGGTCTCCTGCTACATCACACTTTACCAAATCTTCCAGGGATGGTTGGCATAGGTGACAATGTCATTTATTCCACAACTTGTTTTCTTCCTCATTGGATAGAAAACATATATCTTTTTCTCCACTTACAAGGTAGAGATATCTCTTTATTCTTTTCCCCTGTAGAACCACTGAACCTCATCTTCCTTTGATGATACATATATTCTTAGTAAACCTTATATAATTTACTAAGTCACAAAGTTGACTGACGCTAAGAAAATTGTGAATGAGGCCTTCTACAACTGAGACATCAGAACGTCTCATCTATTTTCCACCAAATATGGCCTTTCCTGAGCCAATAATCTTCAGGCCTTCATCATTTCTGAACTTGAAAACTCATTCTTTGTCATATTTTATTCCTGTAATAGGATCTTTATTACCTTTCATGTGAGATGCGCAACCGCTGTCAAGGATCCACACAATAGAACATTCTGATGCTTTAAGGGAAATTTTTTCCACCACTGCCTTCTCATACTTTTTCATCTTGGTCAATATTTTTTCCTTCACACTTGGCATAGATTGATAATTTTGATCTTTCTCAGAGTATGATGGACTGACTTTATCTTGCAAAGCTGCAAATCTATTTTTCATTTTCAACTCACCTGTTTTTTCATTGATTTGCTTCTTACGAACATTTTGATTCTACTTTGACACATTCCTCTATATCGTCTATGTACAGTATCTAGACATGTTCGAAAATCCTTTGCACCAAAAATAGTGTCCTTAAAAATATTTTCTATAGAACCATTCATTGTTTGGCTACCACCACTATTATTATGCCATTCGATATCTCTTTGCTATGGAACACACGTACTATAAATGTCCCATCTTTACACAATAATTACACCAAATATAAGGTGCATTACTTTGTTTCAATTTTTCACTGCTAGTTACCCCTTGGGATCTATGAGTATTCTGATTCTATTGTGTGCCCTTTTTATCAGAATATGTGCTTGCAGTCTGACTTCAATTTTCACAGCTTTTTGTTTGCGATCAAGCCCCACATCAACCTTATCATCTGAACATAATTGATGCTTCATTTATGCTGAACCACTATTCTGCACTTTTAGCTACTTGGTTTTCTGAGTAATCCACTTTCCTAATGTCCGAACAGGAGTCAAGAGTTTTTCTTGATCCATAACCTTTTTCCACAAATGGACCATTTATCCCTCAAGTTCTTCAATATGCTTGATTTGATCTTTCCTTGTGTTATTCAAGAAATTGATCTCCCTTTTATTTTCTCCAAACTTGAGTTTATATTCATCAACCTTTTCTGATCTCTCTATCCTATAAGACTTATGGGTTTCAATTTCTTTTATCAGCATAAACTTATCTTCTTCCTATTATTTCATGTATATTTTGGCATCATGTTCCACCTTGTTGGATTTCGTTGTTTTTTCTCTCCAAACATGTTTCTCTTCAAGAGATGCTTCTAATTCAACTTCCATGTCGAATCTTCCTTCCATTTCTTCTTCTTCTTCATCAGCTATTGTTTCTTCCTTTTTCTGAGAGCTACCGATAAGTATCTCCATATAATTATCTCCCCGATATTTGTAGTTCACTATCTCTTCAACCTTTTCATCCTCAGACTCATCTTAACTACCACATTCTTTTGAGAGAATATTATTTTTCTTAAATAAATTTCTCTTGAATTTTTTCATGCCTTTCACATAGGCTGAAGTATTCTTCTTTTGGGATTTCGATTTCATCCTCCTCGTATTCTTGAAGCTTCATGGAGTATCTTGCACCAAGGTGACCGACTTTTCCACATCTAAAGCAAGAAAGTGAAAGTTTAGCTACAAACTTTCCTTTTCCTCTTTTAATAATCGATGAAAGGAATTACATCACCTTATCTATCTCTTATTCCTCATGAGAATCTTAAATAGTGAGATTCTTCATGTACTTGAATGCCACCTCTTTGGATTTCCCCTTTTCCACAATATTGTTATCATCATTTCTCATTTCATATGAAACAAGGATGATATATAGGTTATCCATTTTAAAATCTTTCAGGTCTTTATCTTCCAAAACTGAAACTTTTGGATTGAACCAAGGAGGATGTTTCCTCAATAAGTGATTCACAATATTTATGCGTTAAATAACTTCTCCAAGACCTCGCATTTCTTCCACTACAACATTTATCCAGTCAAAGAATGCATCAACAAACTCATTCGGGTTCATTCTAAGATCTTCATACTTGTGCCACAACATTAGCATCTTTTCCTCTATAACCATTGAATCTCATTCATATAAGTTCAATAGATTTTCCCACATAGCATGTGATGTTTTTCATAACATCACCTTCCTATAAATAGCATTGGATAGGTCTCCCCCTAAAGTAATGATCCCTTTGGCATCGTCATATAATTATCTTCGCTCGGCTTCTGATAATGGACCACTGTAAATATCAGTAGTTATGACATGCATTTCTGCAGTGAACACATCCATTCCCAAAGATAGAAAGTAGTGTTACATCCGGTTCTTCCATAGCTGATAATGTTCCCAATAAATTTCAGAATCTCTTTGTGATTGGTGACCTCCATTTGAGAGAGAAACATTGATATCAACCTTTCTCTCTAATACCAATTTGTAGGTCCACTAGGTAAGATACCTTAAGAGGGGGGTGAATCAGGGTATGATATATTAAAACCACAACCCCTTATTGATCTTGTTTCACTGTTAAGAAGAACTCTCTTCTCTCTCTTTATTTTAGCAACGTATAAATAGAAATTAAATCAGGAATAGGAAAAAATGATTTTTACTTGGTTCACCCTCACTGGGATATGTCCAAGGTGCATACACTGACGATGGGCCAATGTACCAAATCCACTAAAAGTGAACTACTATTTACAAGTTCGAAGCAGACTCATTGTCCCTCATGGTTTACAACCATTCACAACTTGAAAGCTCACTGCTCTCTCAACTGAAGTGTTCTCACTGCTTCTTCAGATGATCCACTAATAGTTTAAAGACTTGTAGGTCCCTTTATTCTCACTAATGAATGCATCACCCACTGTATGAGGATTATCTATTGAATTCCAATTTTCCTCCACTGATAAAAATCAATTTACCATAGTATAACTAGGTAACTCCAAATCTTCCACACAAACCTTTATGCATCTTGCGCACAACTTCAATGCATTTCGAGCAATATTCCTCTTTTTTTCCAAACACTCCTTGCACACAACATAAATCTCATGCAAAACTCAAATCTTATGCACAACTTTATTAGCTTGAATGCACCTCAAAATCTTTAATACAACTCCCTTTGTGTGAAATTCTTACATGATATGGTGCTCGAATTTTCTCTAAGTGTTGAGCTCATCCAAATTAGAGGGGTCGCCTCTTATTTAAAGGATTCACCGACCCCTGCATGGAAGATTTACCATGTCATGCAAGATTCTCTTTGAGTTTAGAAAACCCCATTTGACATCGCATTGGCTACACAATGTGATGTTGTCTAAGTGGTTATCCTTAACATATGTTTATGTTAGGTTTTATATTACTTCAAAATTTCCAATGATTCGATGATACTATGATAAAATGTTCATTAGGTTATGTTTTTATGTGATTAATGTTCTTCCATCTATTTTAGGATATCATATTATGCCTTTTACTCAAATTTTTAACTTCCTTATCATGTTTATTCCCTTAACTATATTTTTTATATCTCCCCTTTCATTTATATATTCCTAGGTTATTATATAAATATTTGGGGGGTAACATTTTTTTTAGTATCTCACCATAGATAATAAAATATGGATTTCATGTTTTATTCTCCATTAATGTACTATGAGTGTAGTATTCTAAATAAACTAGGCCTTTACAATCCTTGTGTTTTTTTAATGGTTAATTATTTTTAAGAATCACGTAATAATATCTGTAAAAGTATTAGGTCACTATAATAATCCCATGTTTGAGGTACATTTTCATGTTACACATTTTGTTTTTTTATTTTAAGAATTTGGGTTAGCATGTGGAAGCTTTTGGAGGTGTAATATGCGAAGAAAATGATGCTGGTTGTTGAAAAAATGTACAAGAGCAGTTTAGGCCATAAATTTTTATTTTACGATGTAAAAGTTTCATAGTCGTTGTTCAAGGAATAAAAACCATTTAATCCAAAAAAATATATTTACTCTATAAAATTGTTTTTTCTTAGAAAAACAATCAAGGAGACTAGTATTTTGGAATAAGGGACCCTTGATTAATTTACTTTATAAATTCTCAATTTACACCATAAATCATTTAAGACCAATCAATATTACATCAATCAGTGGTTTTAATTTTCTCGTACGCCACTACATTCCTCCTCCTAGTTTCCAGGGCTACCCTAGGCAATTTCTTGTAATCATTGAAATTTGGAATCCTTAGACAAAGAATCATTGATCATTTTTATTGTTGAATCTAAGGTCATAATTCGATTATTCTATCTTATTTTTGATCTCCTTATGTTTTCTCAATTAAAACAATAAATCAGCATGGGATACCCAAATAAATAGGATTGGATTTGGGGTGATGATATTTTTTTAGATTTTATTATATGAATTAAATGAATGGGTTGATCTGTTTAATTATTTAAGATTCTTTGTGAAAAAATAATTGAGGCATGCAGAGTCCCTCTTATTGTAAGGTTCTAGAACCATTTGGCTTGAAATAATATATTTTTTTGTTATACCATAATGAAAATACTTGTAAAATTGACTTGTAAAATGATGTTTTATGTGATCTCCAAATGGTAGGTTTTTAATGATGAAATTAATGTGTAAATTAAATATTTATGGAATATGGAATTATAATAAATGGGGATTCATGTTCATATTTCATTGTATGAGGCTAGGTAAAAAAGGATAGTGTTTGATGGCCACCTGGAATGGAACAAGGTGATTCACATAGTGGTGTCTTAGTGGGGGATATATAACCACTTGCATGAGTATAGAAATTTTCTTACGACATGAATATGTTTTTGAGTATGGAACATGGAATGAGTATTCTATGTGTAAAGTGAATGAGAAAGTGGAAGGATTGATTTGGTGAATTTTTTTCCTAAACTACTTTCCATTGAAAAACTATTTTAACATTATAACCCTTTATTTTATATAAAATGTTCAAACTTATTATTTTTTTATATTATAGTGTGATGGGATGTATTTTGAGTGATCATACTTAGTTTTATACTCACCCATTTCATGGTAACTTTAGTGTGTGTTCATATGTCATCTAACAAGATAGAAGGAAGGATGTTGTTTCATACTTATCTAGTGGTGATTCTTGAGATCGTGGTTTAGTTACTTAATAAAGATCTAGGGAGTTTCTATATATTGGTTTGGGATGGTGAAAATTTTGTGTATATGTCATTTTATTTGGAGTCAAATCCATTCTAATTTATTATTAATCCACTATTACTCTGATATTATTCTATATCAGTATTTTATTGAGTTATGTGATTGATTATTCATGCACCAGTGAGTAGAGTGTTATTGTATTCTTTATTTTTATAAGTTCATGTGTTTATCATAGAAAATAACCACAAAATGGTTAAATAATCACTTTTAATCTATTTCTAGCCTTTGGTGTTCTGGGAATTTCACCTAAGGATAGTAGAATTCGGACTCTTCTAAAGACAATGAAGAGGGGTGGGGGGGTACACTCCTCCAAAAAATTATAACCATATGTATATAATTTATTTTATAAACATAATAAAATAAACTTTTATTATATTTATTTTATAACCATTATCTATTCCCCCCACATTGAATCATAAAATGAAAATGTTTCCCATGTGTGTATGTAGATTATCACATACATGAACAACGCATTTCATTTTTCATCACCACATTTCAAAGATGGTTCTAGAATCAAATTTTGTGAATATATATGTTATTTATTTCACGAATTATTTTTTGTAAATATAAATTTGTCATTCTATAAGAAATATTATCAATAAGTGACCATTGTAAAACTAACCACCGAAAATGAACATACTAAGAGGAAAAGTGATTTACTTATTAGTAATAACATATTTCTCATTTAAATTTTTCTTATAAGTCAAAAAATATAATTTAATCACATTAGTAACATATATTTAATTTCATTATACTATTTTAATAATGATATTATAATAAAAAATAAATTTCATAGTCATACTCCCTCTTAGATTATAACATGTCCATTTTTGGATCAGACTTACCACCTTTTGGGAAAATGATATAAAATAATATCATGGATGAATATGAGAACTTAATTAATTATAATATTTGATAAAAATATGTAAATAATTATTTTTTTTGGAATATAAATATAATCATTTAACTCATTAATTAATATAACATCATTAGTTTGTTATAAATTAACCATAGAAGATTTTCCTCAACTTCATCATTACAAATAATTTATTAATACTTATGAAATGAAATTATAAAATTTTAAATAATTATAAAACATCAATTAATGATCCTTTAATGATCTGGTAATGATGAAAATTGGATGAATAATTAATAATATCATTTCAATTATGAAACTATTTCAAAACAATCAAAATTACTCGCACTAGATATTGGAAATATATAACAAAAAAACTGATATACATATAGAGAACAATTAGAAATAAAGTGTATAAAATGTTAGATATATGAATTAGATTCTTAAATATTTGATTAAAATTGTTTTTTTATTATAAAGGAGATCCAATTTCTATAATTTAAGTTAAGAATTCACGTAAGGGGGTTTTTCCCAAAATTTCACCCTTCAAGATATTTTTCAAATTGTATACCAGATTTTATTTAGAATTACTTATATATTACTTAATTAATGTATTTTACCATTTTAATTTTATTAACTAGGTTTAAATAACCATATCATGTTCCCTGTTTATATATTATTCATTTTATAAGATACCAAAGTCGTAAGGTTTTTTTGTTAATATGACTCCCTTTATTTAGTTATAATGCTTCTTCTGGAACATAAAACTTCCATGCTCATCTACTTCAACCCTAATATTTTATTGTGTGGAAAATTATATACCTCTCTAAATAAAATGATTTTTTACTCCAAATATTTTACCTTAATGAATCTCTTTCTAAACAATTATACCATTTTTAAGAATATTTCCCATTCTCTTTAACAAAGGATTCCCATGACTGTCCATGTTTCCATTTCTAACAAATTATCTATTTTAAAGTTTGAAACCAAATTATGTTTTATCACATGTGACCTTTGTATTTTAAATCTTATCCTTTTAAATTTATGTATTGTTACACATTTTACAATGTGGGTTGTAGGTAAAGGTATTTCAAAAATATTATAAAGGTTTTCGGCTCTTTCAAAACAAAATGTTTTACCTTCCACTCAATAATTCTTTTGAAACATTTATTTAATTTTCACGGTTTTTTTGTTAAATATTATTTTAAAATTAATTTTTATAAATTCTATTTCATGTTACACTTTTGAATACATTATTACCTTTTCAATTATTCAATATGATTTCTATAATTTAATTGTTTTAGATGTTTTCACTTCTAATTTTCGAAACCATTATATATCTTAAAATCCTTAATTAATGAGATTTATTTCTAAATAATGATTTTAAAAATTAATTTTTTTTATAATTTCTCAAAATATGACTTTTTTAAAATTATATTTAATATGAACCATGACTTCTACTTTTATAACAATGTTATCTTTTTTTCTTCTAAAAAGTCTTCTAGAGTATCACCTATATTTTCCTTTTTATCACTAAAGGTATTATTTACATGGATGTTTTTTTCATGAAAAAATATCTATATGTTAGTATGCAATAATATTTTTGGGGTGATTGAATTTTTGGTTTTCTATCTATGAAATTATTGTCTTCAATTTTGGAGATACAATCTGAAAATGTTATGAAACCCATTTTTACATGGGCTATTTATGATATAATGAATGATTTATTTCCAATTTCATGGATATTAATGTATGAATGATGGGTGTAGTCCTATATCACCCTCTAATTAATTGGTTATGTATTTATATCTCTTGAGATAATTATATTATTTGTGGGTATTATTTTAGTTTATCCATACTCACAAGGTTATGTCTCGATATAATTGGGGTTTAGCTATGCTCATATGGTTATGACTGGGTGTAATTTAGGTATAATGATGATAAAATGTTTTTTATTAGTATATTTATTGTTTATCTATGGACAAAAAGTAATTTGTGATTATAATTGTGGTTTATCTATGCTTACAACGTTTTTGGGGGTATAATTGTAGTTTAGCAATACTCACAAGGTTGTTTGTGGTCATGATTATGGTATAGCTATGCTCACATGGTTGTGCATTCTATTTATCTATGCTTATGAGGTTTTTCATTGGTATAATTTTGGATAATAAATGATCAAAAGGTTGTGTGTTAGTATCATTGTGGTTTATCAATTCTCACATGGTTGTGTGTTGATATAATTGTACTTTACCTATGATCACAAGGTTGTATGTGGTTGTAATTATAATTTAGTAATTCTCACATGGTTATGTGTGTGTATAATTGTAGTTTATTTATGATCAAAAGGATTTTTATGTGGTTTAAATATTCTAAAAAGTTTATGAATGATCATAATTATGGTTTAGCTATGCCAAAAATATTGTGGATGAGAATAATTGCAGTTTATTTACGATCACAGGGTTGAACTTGAGTATAATTGTAGTAAATATTTTCTAATAAAGTTTTTTATGAGTATAATAGTGGTTATTCTAAGTTCAAATGTTCATTAATGAGTATAAATAGGTTTAATGATTTCCCACAAGATAGTTCGTGGACATAATTTTGGTTAAGCTACATTCACAATGAGATATTTTTATGCCTATGTTTTCACCATAGTCTTACGGTTTTTCTAATGACTATGTTATGCCCTTATAAATCATGTTTATGAAATCATGTTTCTTCAATAGATTTATTAATAACTTTTTTATTCGAATACTGACTCCATAATTTATGATCAATATTTTTTTGGGTATAATGTTCTTTTGATTACTGATTACACTAATTCTTCCATCTTTTGTTATTACTTAGGTTTATGATAATTGAGCATCTAATATCAACCCTTCCTTATGATTCTATTTCCCCAGTTCATTAATAAAAGTTGTATGTATAAAGTATCTATATAAGTATAATGTGTAGATAATTTAAGAGAGATTTGAATAATTTGTATGGATTAATAAGTTTATTATATAGTAGAAAAAACATCTCTTGGTTGAAAAATATATGGATATTTTGAGATTATGTTTTGTACCAATTCTCCAAAAACTCTAAACCTAAAATATCATGGGACTGAATTATAATATAATATTTTATTTATGTCATGTAATTGGGGTGGTCTTGTTTTAGGGGCATCATATTTGGAATCATATAAAGTATTTAAAGATAGTGTTTTAGCCCCAAATCTTGGACAGTAGGTCTTGGGTGATTCAATTACTGTAGAAAATTCTTATATATCATATGATAATAAATACAAATATACATGGTACATGACTAAAAACATAATCTTATAACATACCTATATAAAAAAATTATCTAATGAATGTTTTACATATTAATATAGATATGGAGAATATTAAATACAGATTATGATAGATTGACAACATAATATACGACACATATATTAAAAAATATACAATCTAGTATTCTATAAAGAAATAAATAAATATATCAAGGTATCAATAATTTTAATAAAAATTTAATTTTCTTATAAATTAACCTATGAAAACATTCTATTTATATTTTTTTAATAAGTATATATATTTTTAAATACATTTCAAAATCAAATAATAGGTATATCGCACGAAAAAGTATTTAATTCAGGTGGTTAGTTGATACCACCTACTTTGTTGAACCATTTGTGACATTATTCCAATTAAGCTATCACCATGTGAAGTTATTCGTCAAAATAATGAACAGTGTATAAACTTTTTCTTCTATAATCCACTTATAGAGACCATACATAATAGACCAAATTTTATAATGAAATCTGACCTTGATTTATTCAATCAATAAACCAAATATCTAGATCAATTATCTCAAATAAAATAATAAATAAGTGAAAGGGAAAATAATAATTGGGTGATGTGTTTAAAACTAATAGATGAATAAAAACTCCCTCAAATAGACATGATAAATGGAAGAATTATGAGGATGGAATAATAAGATAGAGAGGAGTAGCCTAACTATTTATATTTTGTGTTTTAAAATACTATGAGTGGGATTTTAACAATAAAATACCCTAAAAGAACTATTCTAACCAAGTAAAAAACATTTTTTGGCACAACTAGCTACTTGATGGACTTACACCAACCACCTGATGGCTTATGAGGAACCTGTAAGATGTCCACCAACTATATAATGAAATATCCAGGGGCTAGCACAATGGGTTATTTCATAGCATAACTTATGGAAGTATACTAGTTGTTCAATATCTGCGTATGGACACCTACAAAAAATTTCACTTCCAAAACACCAAAATTATAACTTCTAGGATTTCATTAAAATCTCACCATTTCCAAAATCTCACCATAACATCCATGAA
Source organism: Viscum album (assembly GCA_963277665.1). Classification (NCBI taxonomy): domain Eukaryota; kingdom Viridiplantae; phylum Streptophyta; class Magnoliopsida; order Santalales; family Viscaceae; genus Viscum; species Viscum album. Next base: position 90,495,049 of record OY728123.1, on the reverse strand, counting down.
ACCTAAAGAATTATTACATTCAGGATTTTTCTTTCAAAATTATAATTTCCAAACCAAATTAACTCAAATCAAATTTCTAAAAAATGAAATTACTAAATTTCCCAGATAATAATTATAGTTGTTGTTATAAACTCCCCATTATAATGATTTTCTTCCCTATAAAGAAAAATGTGTGTATCACCCAAATAAATCCACCAATTTTAACTAGGATTTCACTACTGGCATATGAAATAATATTTAAATATTCTCACCATGCATTCACTATTAAACTCATAAAATGATACCACACTCATCTCAACAACCTAATATATCAATATCAAACTACATATTCCCTAAAATTACTATTATATATTCCCAATAATAATAGTTACCAACTATTATTTTTTTGGGCTATAACAGTTAATTTCCAAACATAATAGATTAATATATAGATATATACATGTAATTCTATCATGTAAATTTAAATGCAAATATATAACTAATAAATTCAATTCTGTTGAATTTATTATAACAATATAAAAAGAATTTATAAGTGGATTTTGGAATTTAGTGATGATTTATACTTCCTCTAACCAATTCATAATGATTTTTCAAAACAATTTGAGATGCCTGGGTCAAGAATCATATACCTATGGGTTTTCCTAGAAGTTTAGATCACCATAAGATAACTAGTGTGTTTTTATTTAAGTATTTATATATTAAATATTTTAATTTAATTTATTTATTTCTATACAGCTCCACATTGCATTGACTCTTCATGATCTAGCCTATCCTTTTTTGTTGTACACCTACCAATCATGACCAACCTTGGCTAAGCCCGCACATGCACGACCCAACCTGAGTGGGACTATCCTAGCCCGATGCACCCTCAACTGACCCTCAACTAACCCTCAATGACCCTTCTTCACCCAACCCACACCCTGGCCACACTTATTTGGGCATACCCATTCCTTTGTCCATGTAACCCCCACAAATGGCCACCCCATAATACTTTACATGAACTAATACTATGCGTAGATTCTCTTGTTCTAATAGAAATTTCCTAGAAAACTAACCTATTAATTAATGTTTTTGAGATTTAAACCTCCAACCTTCATGTTATAAGTAACAACACAAACCATTATCCATGAAATCTTATGCCTAGTCCCATCCTTGACCAAACCAGACCTATTCATTATAGCCCACCTAGGCTTGGCCCATACATGAATATCCCAACCCAAATGGACCCAGCACAGCCCAATGCACCTTTGACTGACCCTCTTGGTCCCTGCACAACCCAACCCACAACCTACCCAGACATATTTGGGACCACCCTTGCATATGCCAACCCAATATCCACTAATGGCCTACCCATCATGACCAAATTGACACAAATCTATAATTGGTCAGACATTTTCTACTATAAATGCCCTAAAAACCAACCTATTAATTATAGATGGTGATACTTGAACCACCAACATCCATGTTAGAAACAAAATCCTAAACCAGAATCCAATTCATGTCATGATCAGGCCCATCCTCACTCAAACCCCGCCTACCCATTATTACCCCCTAGTAATAGGCCATATATTCTCACCTAACATGTTAGGGACTAGACAACCTTGATATACACTTAACCAACCCTCTTGGACCCTGAATAACCCAACCCACACCTTTCCCACACTTATTTTGGTCCACCGTTTCCTAGCCCTAACTAATCCCTTCAAATGGCTTACCAAGAATGCCGACCCTACCCATGGATATGCATGGTCTATCTTGTTCCACCAAGAATTCCCAAAAAAACTAACCTATTTATTATATAGGGTGATATTTGAACCTCCAACATCTATTTTATAAGGATGTACATAAATAACTAGCCATGATAGTTAATATTTTTCATGTTTATACACTTAAACACTCACACACATATATAAATTAATTATAATTATAAATATAAATATATAAAAATATAAAACATATTTGATTATAAATATATAAATTATTAATATAATTATTCCTTATCTCCTGGTTATTATTTACAACAATCCATTGGAACTCATAAAACCAAGAACAAGCCAACATCCACCACATTACAAATACTAAAATCGACAAATTCAAAATTTAGAATGAAAAATTCCATAAATTCAAAATTCATAACCATGGAGTGAATAATGGTGAGATGATGTTGGATAGTTGATTTTGAGCTCTTAGAAATCACAGGCACTATACTTACCATCAATAAGAATCAACATCCAAAGGAAACCTCAAAATAATCTCTATCTCCACAGTAAATTACTCATGAATAAGAAGTGAGATCTATCATTGTTTTGAACAGTGGTGGAAACAAGATCAAATAAACCCATAAATAAAATGTACTTGAATAAAAAAATAAACAACATTTCTCATTCTAATCGACACCATTGCTACCAGAAACAACACAAAATATTAATGGCCAAATAACACCATATCTAGAAAAACTACTTTGTAATTATCTACTTCGAGGGTGAAACCTAAAAAATATTCCATAAACAATTAGAGAAAAATATAATCAAAAATAATAATTCTATAAGAAAAATTTTCCAAAAATTGTATCTGGTAGAGAGAATAACCATTGAGAATCAAACATTATGTCCACCAAAACCTAGAAGATAATAAAAATCAAGATTGATTCAAAAAGGAAGAAAAAATTAACACCATCGTCTAAAATAGAGTGGAACGAGGCCAATACATAGATTCCACCTTTGAACCATCCACTATGACAATCCCAAACCATTATATACCTCATCACGATTCTCCAAGATGGGATAGAACATGATGGTTTTAGAGGTAATAATAGAAGTGGATGATGATTGTCAAAAAACCCAACTAACTCTAACCAATGTGAAAAATAAATAAATTGAAAAAACATACAATACTAATAATGGATACCACCACAATCCAAATACAAAAAAATCAACAACTCTATTTTCTAAAGATAATGGTTTCACAGAGTGGGATAATAGGAATAAACAACAATAGATTCTAAATGAAAATAAAAAAAATATTTAAAAAACCCCTAAAATATAGGGAAGTGAAATCAGGTGATGGAATAGAAACCAAAAAAAATTAAATAGAACCCAAAATCATAAGGGAAAACTTGGATGTTAGGATTCTATAATAAACCATCATAGTAAAATGAAAACATGGGGGGAAGAGGAAGATACATCATAGTATAAGCTGAATCCTTGGATGAGAGGGGGGAAGATAGTGCTTAAGAGTCTGGTGAGATATTTATTCTAGTTTTTTCAAAAATAAATTACAAATTGTTACGTGTTTACTTGTTTTAAATTATAACATAATGGGTTTTAATAAAATCAAGTGTGACATCCCAGAAAATTATAATCTTATATTTTCCTTTTTATAAATTTAATCTATTAATTTGTAATCAAAAAAATTAAATTATTATCAAATTACATGATTAAATTTATCTTTTTATTAAATTAATATAAATTAATTATGCTTATATTTCATGTTTTCAAATATTGTAATAAATAATTATTTTCCAGATATAAGATTTGAATTAAGGAAATAAATTTATATGTTAATATAATATGATGTTTTTGGAACTAAATAGTTTTTCCTAAATCAATTATGGTTATAAGTCAACAAATAAACTTATAAATAAAAATAAAAATTAAATTTTGCTATATAAATATATGAAAAAAATACATACATATTTTGTTATATAGTTGAATTAAAACTTTGATATAAGATATAAATAGTTTTATTATTATGTAGAAACTAATTTTTAATTAAGGTTTATTAGTGAATTATGAAAATATTATTTTAAAGTATTAATATTTATTAAACTTATAATTTGATTAATAAAAATAATTAAAATAAATAAAAATTTTATTCAAGAAAATTATTATTTTCAATTTCATATATTTGTTAAATATTAATAGAATTTATAAAAAATATGTTAAATAATTGATATGATAATAATAATAATAAGAATAACCGATTAAAAAATGATGACGAATGGTAAATAGGGTTTGGAATAATTTAATGGTAGGGTTTCGAGTGACTCATAGGGATGATGAATTTGAGGGCACCGATTCAAGATTTGAGCAATTCTTCTTAGACAGGTAGATCCATGGAAGATGAGTGACAGTTTAGGTCAAGGGGGAGCCATTGGGTTTGGGTTCTTCTTTTGGGGTTGAAACCGACGCAGGACCAAGAAAGGCAATGAGATCTGGTTTCTTCAGGCCGAACGAGAAGTCAAGAGCTAGATCTTAGAATTTTCAAGCTCCTACCGATGCTGAAGAATGATACAACCACCAGTGAGCTTTTGGATCTACGTCGCGTGATGGTTCTGTATAAGAGTTGAGGGAAAGTGATCATCGAATTTAGGATTCTTCTAATATTGAACTGATACACAAGTATGTGTTTCATATTTAATTTCTAGATTGTAAAAATATTATCTATTGGGATGGTTTTAGTATAATAATTTCTTATTTTTCATCTATTTTCTGGTCCTTTTTTTTTGAAAATTTGGAACTCGATTTCAGTGTGAATTTATTTGATACCACTATCAACATTACCGGTTGTCCTGTTTTTTGATTCAATCACCATCAATTGTTTATTTTAATTACTATAATTAAAATTTGAAAACGACAAGTGCATCATTTTTTCAATGATTACGTTAGGAAATTACTTTTCATTAATTATGCTTCAAAACTAAATTTTTTCATTATTTTCAAAATTGGATAAAATCCAAATCCTCTTTCATGTCATTTTCTGGGACAATTGATCATTTAAATATATATATATATAAGCATCCCAACCTACTAGAAATCTGATCATATCTCAACTTGATATATATATATATATATATATATATATATATATATATATATATCGTTTTAAGACTCTCCAAGGGTTTATTTAAGAAGAAGGTTCAGTGCCCAAGATATTCCAAAATGCTATATGTCTGAGTGAAGAAGGAAGTGAGAGTGCCATTCTCTTCTGGGTGTTGTGATATGCTGTTTTTGGTTCTGAAAGGACATGAAACAAGCATCAAATAGGAGTAAAATGGTTTTTCATTTTTTTGGTTAGGTTTTTCATATATTTAAATTATGTTATACTTTTTTGATGCTAAGGTATTATTTTTCAAGATAAATTATATATGTTTTTAAGATGTTCGTATACATACATGAATTTAGTTTTCAGAGTATATAATATAAGGGAAAATATTTTGTTTTCAAATATTTTGTTTTATGAATGAATTTTATGTTCAATGTTGATTTTGATGGAGTTCTTGTTCTTTATAATCTATTAAATTTCTTGTAAGGGATTATTTATGATTTATTTTGTGTCTTCAATCCTTCATAATTTTCTATAATGAACTTCATTTATTTACCACAAAGTTATTATTTATATTTATTCTAGTTTTGTTGATGGATTATTATTTTTCAGATAATTTCCATGAAATTTTTATTTTTATTTTAGTAAGAGATTTCTTTAATTTAATCTTTCAAGATTGAGTTTAATTTTTCAAAACTATTTTTAAATCTAGTTAGTGTTAGGGATATAAATCTATTTAATTTTTATGAAAATATTTTTTTTCTGTTCATAAGGAAAAATAAATATATATATATATATATATATACTCTAATATTTTTTATTGTTTTCTTTAAATATAAATCATTATGTTTGCATCTTTGAAACATTTTGATAACTTTTAGTAAACTCATCTGAAATTTTTAGAACAGCTTAATTATTTTAAATTTATGATTTTATTTTTATAATTCAAATTAATTTTTGAAGGGTAATATCATATAAAATCGTGTAAAGAATATATATATATATATATATATATATACTTGCAGGATTTTAAAGTATATAATTGTTCAAGTATATAACTATTTCAAATAAATTATTAACCTTGTATAAATTCACATATGAATTTATAAATTAATAATGTCATAATTTTAACTTGTATGTGACATATAAAAATCAAGATTATGGGCATACATTGATGATTTTGTTTTCATATACATATATGCATGAGAAATTAAATAATCTTTACAGAAATGGATTTTTATGGCCATAAGGATGAAATTTTAAGTGTGTGGATGTTGATTAATATTTCATGTGATAATGCAACGTCATGTATCATGAGAATTGATCATACCAAGTAGAATATGTAATTTTCAATGAATAATAGTATTTATATATCTATATATAAATTTAATTGAACATATTTGTTCTAGGAATGATGATAAATATATTTTCAAAGTTAAATTCTAGTGAAATTTATATGTATATAAGGAAAGTTAAGATAATTTATTTATAAAAACTGGTACTTGAACATTGTAAATACAATATGGAATGGGAGAGTGAATCCATCCCTCAAGTCGGTAGGCCCAAGATTTCCTTTGAAGTTTCAAGTGGCCTTAGCTGTGTTTTTTTCATGATCTTGTATAATATTTTAAACTGAATCATTGGATTAGTTTAAAATCATTTTTGAAGTATAATCATTTTTAAAATCCTTATAGTATTTTATAAAATATTTTTTAAAAAATGTATTTCTAATTGAAGTTTATGAATGTATTATCAAAGGTATATTTTTAATGGGATTTATCCAAGGTTTTCAAAACTCTTTATTGGGAAATTAAATGCTCACCCTTTATTATAAAAATGATTTTTCACTGGTATCTTAGTAGTTTAATTAAAGATGTCATCACTTTTAAAGTGAGCACCCATGGAAGTGTGGTGGACAATTGTTTTATTTTTGGTTCAACTCAGATAAATGTAAGGTGTTGTCCAATCCTCCTGAACCTAGACTGGTAAAGGTACTCTTATGTTTAATGTGTTGTGTAATTGTTTAGTTAATTTTATAAGAAACAATTACATAGTATTTTCAAGCACCGAGTTCGGAAGACCAGGCTCAGATCATTATAATTGGTATTTGAGGTAGGGTCTAGGAAACATTGGAGATTAGATGTTGTATTTGAAAGAATTAAAATCTATGTGTTAGAATTTTATTTTGATTTTTATGTCCCCATATAAATTCTTTAATTTAGAAGATAAAAATTATGAATTTTCTTCAATCTGATGAATGAATTGCAAGCGGACAATTCCTTTAGTGGGGGGGGGGGGGATAATGTAACATCATAGAAAATTATAATCTTATACTTTAATTTTTATAAATTATAATGATTAATTTTTAATCAAAAAATTAAATTTATTATCAAAAGACTTGATGAAATTTATCTATTTATTAAGTTAATATAAATTAATTATTTTTATATTTTAAGTTTTCAAATATGGTAATAAATAATTATTTTCAAGATATAAGATTTAGATTAATGAAATAAATTTATATTCTATTATAATATGATGTTTTTGGAACTAAATTGTTTTTAACTAATCAATTATGGTTATAAGTCAACAAAAAAATTAATGAATTAAAATAAAATTAACATTTTTCTATATATATATAAAGAAAATGCTTACATATTTTTTCATATAGTTGATTTCAAACTTTGATAAGAGATATAAAGTTTTTTATTATTATATAGAAACTAATTTTTAAGTAAATTTTGTTAGTGAATTATTATAATATTATTTCAAATGATCAATATTTATAAAACTTATAATGCGAATAATAAAATTAATAAAAATAAATATACATTGTTTTAAAGAAAATTATTATTTTTAATTTCATATATTTGTTAAATATTAATAGAATTTAAACAAAATATGTTAAATAATTTATATGATAATATTAATAAGAATAACCGATTTTAAAAATGATGATGAATGGTATGTCACATTTGGGGGTTATTTGATAGTAGGGTTTCAAGTGACTCATCGAGAGGATAAATTTGAGAGCACCGATTAAAAATTCAAGCAACACTTCTTGGTCTGATAGATCTATGGAGGACTAGTGATGGTTTAGGTCGAGGGTGAGCCATAGGGTTTGGGTTCATATTCAGGCGTTGAGGCCGACATTGGACTGAGCAAGGCAATGAGATCTGGTTTTATCGGGCCGAATGGGAAATAAAGAGCTAGATATTAGAATTTCTAAGCTCGTGGTGGTGAGGAAGAGTGTTACGATCTCCAGCGAGCTTCTGGATCTACATTCTTTGATGGTTCTGTATGAGAGTTGAGGGAACATTATTGTTGGATTTAGATATCTAATTGTGTTGAACTGATCCACAAGTATGTGTTTCATAGTTAGTTTCTTTATTTTCCAATTCTTAACTATTGGGCCTGTTTTAGTATAATAATTTCTTTTTTTCATCTATTTTCTAGTCCTATTGAGTTTTGAAATTCCTGAAATTGATTTAATCATGAATTAATTTGATACCACTGTCAATATTACTGGCTGCCTAGTTTTTGGATTCAATCACCATCAATTGTCTATTTTAATTACTAGTATTAAAATCTAAAATAGACATGTGCATCATTTTTTCAATGATTAAGTGAAAAATGTTCTTTTCATTAATTATGCTTCAACACTGAATCAATTCATTATTCTCAAAATTAGATCAAATTCTTTCATGTCTTTTTCTAGGATAGTTGATCATTTAAATATATATATATAAGCATCCCAACATGCTGGTAATCCGAGAATATCTCAACATAATGTATATATATATATATTAAGACTATCCAAGGGTGTATTTAAGTTGAAGCTTCACTGCCCATTATATTCTAAATTTCTATATGTGTGAGTGAAGAAGGAAGTGAGTGTTTCATTCTCCGTTGTGTGTTGTGTTGTGTTTTTTTGGTTCTTAAATTATATGAAACAAGCATCAAAAGTGAGTAAACACGATTTCCATTTTTTGAAAAGGGTTTTCATTAATTTTAATTTTGTTTTACTTTTCAAATTCTAATGGTTTTTTATAGATAAATTATGTTTTTTTATGATGTGTATATACATACATGAAATTAGTTTTCAGAGTATATAAGGTAACAGAAAATATTTTGTTTTCCAAAATTTAGTTTTATGAATGAATGTTATGTTCAAAGTTGATTTTGATGGTGTTTTTGTTCTTTATAATATATTAAATTTATTTTAAGGGATTATTTTTGATTTATTTTGTGTCTACAGTACATCATAATTTTCTATAAGGAACATAATTTCTTTATCTCAATGATATAGTTTCTATTTTTTCTGGTTTTGCTGAGGGATTATTTTTTTAGACACATTCCATGTAATTTTGTTTTTTTGTAAGAGATTTATTTAATTAAATATTTCAAGATTATGTTTAATTTATCAATACTATGTTTAAATCCAGTTTTTGTTAGGGATATAATGCTATTTAATATTTTTGAAATTATATTTTTTTCATAAGGAAAAATATTTATACTCTAAGATCTTTTCTTATTTTCTTTAAATAGAAAACAACATTTTTGTAGCTTTGAAACATTTTGACAAGTTTTAGTAAACATTTATGAAATTTTTAGAATAGTTTAATTATTTTAAATATGTGGTTTATTTTAATAATAAAAATTTATTTTGAAAGGGTCATCTCATATAAAATAATGTGCAAAATATATATATATATATATATACTTTCATGATGTTCATGAATATAATTTATCAATTATATAATTGTTTTAAATAAATTATTAAACAAGTATTAATTCACATATGAATTTATAAATTAAGAATGTCCTAATTTTATTATGTGCATGACATATAAAAATCAAGATTATGGTCGTACATCTATGATTTTGTTTTCATATACATATATGCATGAGAAATTAAATAAAAAATACAAAAATGGATTTTTATGGCAATAAGGATGAAATTTAAAGTGTGTGGATCTTTATTAATCTTTCATGTGATTATGAAATGTCATGTATCTTGAGATTTGATCATACCAAGTTGAATATGTAATTTTCAGTGAAGACTAGTATTTATATATTTATATACAAATAAAATTAAACATGTTTGTTTTGAGGATGATTATAAATATATTTTCAAAGCTAAAACTCCAGTGAAAATTTTATGTATATAAGGAAAGATAAGGAAAAAATGTTTTATAAAATCCAGTACTTGAACATTGAAAATATTACAGGGGATTGGAGAGAGAATCCGTCCTTCAAGTAGGTAGGCCAAAGAGAGCCTTCAATTTATCAAGTGGCCTTAGTTGTTTTGCTTTTAAGATATTGCTTAATATTTTCAATAGAATCACATGATTATTTTAAAATCATTTTCAAAGTATAATCATTTTTCAAATAATTATAGTGTTTTGTGAAAGTTGTTTTACAAATGTATTTCTAATTGAATTTTTTGAATGTATTAACAACAATATATTTTTAAAGGGATTTATCAATGGTTTTCAAAACTCTTTACTAGGAAATTGGATTCTCACCATTTGTTTTTAAAATGGTTTTTCATAGGTATTTTAGAAGATTAATTACAGATGTCATCAATTTTGGAGTTAGCGCACGTGGAAGCAGGGTGGAAAATGTTTTTATTTTTGGTCAAACTATGATTAATGTTAGGTGTTGTCCAAACCCCTGGAACCTAGACTGTTAAAAGGCCCTCTTTTGTTTGATGTTTTGTGTAATTGTTCAGTTAATTTTATAAGAAAACAATTACACAGCATTATCAAGTACCGAGTCTCGAAGAGCGAGATAGGAGCATTATAATTGGTATTCAAGGTATGGTCTATAAATATTTGAAGATTAGATGTTGTCTTTGATATAATTAAAATCTACACGTTAGAATTTTCTCTGGATTGTTAAGTCCCCTTATGAATTCTTTAATTCTAAACATAGAAATTCATAATTTTCATAAGTTCGATGAATGAATTGTTGGGGATAAATTCTTTTAAGGGTGGGGGTATTTAATATCCTATAAAATTATAATCTTATATTTTTCTTTTGAGAAATTAAATTGATTAATTTATAATAAAAAAATTAATTTATTATTAAATAACTTGATGAAAATTATCTTTCTACTAATTTATTAAAAATTAATTATACTTATATTTCATGTTTTTAAATATTTTAATAAATCATTATTTTCAAGATATAATCATTGAATTAATGGAATAAATTTATATGTTAATATAATTTTATGTTTTTGGAACTAAATAGTTTTTCAATAATCAATTATCGTTATAAGTCAACATATAAATTTATGAATAAAACGAAAATTAACATTTTTCTATATATATACATATATCTATATAAAGAAAATATATAAATATTTTGTTATATAGTTGATTTCAAACATTGATAAAAGATATAAATTGTTTTGTTATTACATAGAAACTAATTTTTAAGTAAATCTTATTAGTGAATTATGAAAATATTATTTTAAATGATCAATATTTATAAAACTTATAATGTGATAAATAAAAATAATTAAAATAAATATACCTTTTTAAAGAGAATTGTTATTTTCAATTTCATATATTTATTAAATATTAATATAATTTAACCAAAATATTTTAATGAATTTATATGATAATAATAATAAAAATAACCGATTACAAAAATGATAATGAATGGTAAATCTGGTTTGGGGGTAATTTGACATTAGAGTATCGAAAGACTCATCGGGATGCTGAATTTGAGATCACTAGTTCTAGAGTCGTGCGGTGCTTCTTAGACGAGTAGATCCGTATAGGACATGCAACGGTTCATTTCATGGTTGATCCATAGGGTTTGGGTTCGTATTTGGGTGTTGAGGCCAATGCAAAACCTAGAAATGCGATGATATCTAGTTTTGTTAGGCCGAATGAGAATTCAGGAGATAGATCTTAGAATTTCCGTCCTCATGCCGATGTTGAATAATTTTACGACCGCATGTGAGCTTCTAGATCTATGTCACATGATGGTTCTATATGAGAGTTCAGGGAAAGTGATTGTCAGATTTGGGTAGGTCCTTGTGTTGAACAGATCCCCAAGTACATGTTTCTTATTTAATTTGATGATTTTCCAAATCTTATCTTTTGGTCCAGTTTTAGTATAATAATTTCTTGTTTGTCATATATTTGTTGGTCCTATTATGTTTTGAAATTCATAAACTCAATTTTGTAATGAATTAATTTGATACCACTATCAACATTACTTGTTGTCCTGTTTTTGGATTCAATTGCCTTCATTGTTTGTTTTAATTATTGGTATTAAAATATGAAAATGACATGTGAATCATTTTTTAAACAATTACTTTAGGAAATTATTTCTCATTAATTATGATTCAAAACTGAATCTGTTCATTATTTTTGAAATATTATAAAATCCATATCCTCTTTCATGTTGTTTTTAGGACAGTTTATCATTTAAATATATATATATATAAGCATCCCAACTTACTGGTAATCCAATAATATCTCAACTTGATATAAATATAAATATATATATACATATATCTTTTTAATAATGTTTGATGATCTATTTAAGAAGAAGCTTCACAGCCCAAGATATTCTAAATTGCAATATGTGTGCGTGAAGAAGGAAGTGAGAGTACCCTTCTCCAATGTGTGTTGTGATGTACTATTATTGGTTCTAAAATAATGTGAAAAAAAACATCAAATAGAAGTAATAAGGTTTTCCATTTTTTGGGTAAGGTTTTTCATTTATTTAAATTATGTTTTACTTTTATGATTCTAAGGGCTAATTTTTTAGGCAAATTATATATGTTTTAAGATGTGAATATACATACATGACCTTATTTTTCAGAGTAGATAAGGTAAGGGAAAATATTTGGTTTTCAAATATTTAGTTTTATGAATGAATTTTATGTTCAATGTTGATTTTGATGATGTTTTTGTTCTTTATAATATATTTAATTCTTGGTAAGGGATTATTTATGATTTATTTTGTGTCTTAAATCCTTCAAAATTTTCTACAAGGAACTTTGTTTATTTATCTCAAAGTTATAATTTCTATTTTTTATGGTTTTTTTTTTTGAGGGATTATTATTTTTCAAATACATTCCATGAAATTTTCATTTTTGTTTAAGTAAGAGGTTTCTTCAATGAAATCTTTCAAGATAATTTTTAATTTATCAAAACCATGTTTAAATATAGTTGGAGTATGGGATATAATTCTATTTAATTTTTATGACATATATTGATTTCCTTTAGTAAGGATAATTATTTCTAATCCAAGTTTTTTTTATTGTTTTATTTAAATAGAAATCAGCAGGTTTGTATCTTTGAATCATTATGATATGTTTTAGTAAACTGTTTTGAAATTTTTAAATCAGTTTAATTATTTAAATTTTGTGATTTTATTTTTATAATTCAAATTTATTTGGGAAGATTCATGTCATATAAAATCATGTGAGGAATATATATATATATATATATATATATATATATACTTTCATGATGTTCAAGTATATAGTTGTTTATGTTTATAATTGATATAAATAAATCATTAACTAAGTATTAATTCACATATGAATTTATAAAATAATAATGTTATTATTTTATCATGTGCATGAAATATACAAATCAATATTATGACCATACATCAATAATTTTTTTTTTCAAATACATATATGCATGAGAAATTAAATAATCCTTTTAAAAATGCATTTTGTGGCAATAAGGATGAAATTTTATGTGTGTGGATGCTGATTAATCCATCATGTGATAATGCAACATCATGTATCCCGAGATTTGGTCATACCAAGTAGAATAAGTAATTTTTAATGAATAATAGTATTTATATATTTATATATAAATAAATTTGAATGTTTTTTTCTAGGCCTCATTATAAATATATTTTCAAAGCTAAAACTCTAGTGAAAATTATATGTATATTAGGCTTGCTAAGACAAAAATGTGTTATGAAAACTAATACTTGAACATTATAAATATGATAGGGGATTTGGGAGTGATTTCATCCCTCACATGGGTAGTCCCAAGATAGCCTTCATAGTTTCAAGTGGCCTTAGTTGGTTGGTTTTCAAGAGCATTCTTAATATTTTCAACAGAATCACTGGATTAGTTTTAAAGTGTTTTCAAAGTATAATAATTTTTCAAATCATTAATGTATTTTTTTAAAGTTGTTTTACAAGTATATTTATAATTGAATTATTCTAATTTACTATCAAAGGTATATTTTTAAGGGGATTTATCAATGTTTTTAAAAAATCCTTATTGTGTAATTGGATGCTTACCCTTTGTTTTTTAAAATGAATTTTCACAAGTATCATTGATGTTTAATTACAGATGTCATCTCTTTTGGAGTTAGCGCACGTGGAAGTGTGGTGGATAGTTGTTTTATTATTGTTTCAAACCTAATAAATGTAAGGTGTTTTATAATCCTCTAGAACCTAGACCAGTAAAAGGTCCTCTTTTTTTTAAGTGTTGTGTAATTCTTCAGTTAATTTTATAAGAAAAAAGTTACACAGTATTTTAAACCACCATGTCCGAAAGAGAAGGCTCAGAGCTTTATATCAAGACTTTGGAATGTATTAGGTAATTCAACACCTTTGGCCCTAATTAGGATCCAAAGGTGTTCAAACTTAAAACACATTTGTATTTAACTAAAAAATCAATTATTTTTTAGCTTTAATCATCTAATTTTGATTTTTTCTATATATATAGAAAAGAATTTATCAGAATTTTTAATTGTTATTACATCTAGAATTATATATATAAATTCAATCTGAAAATATAATGGAAACCATGACTGATTGTATAATGTCTTGTTGAATCAGACCATTGATATGTTCCCGGACATGAAGAAAACTGAAATAACTTAGGGGTTCCACTCTATACCCTAGAAGGTTCCAGCTATTAGTGTGGGCATAAGGTGGTACATTTGGGATACTATTAACACATATCTATGTAAATCAATAGTTGAAATAAATGTAATTATATACATCCGTATAAATAAAATACTGAAATAATATCCAGGAAAACACAAATAATAATGAAAACAATTGATTAAATAATAAATGACCTATATAGTATATGTGTCAGTTATTTATAAGACATAAACTGAATGCAAAAAATATAAAACAAGGAAAAACACTAAATATTGTTCAAAGTCATAGCCCAATACAAACACCCATGCTCTATCCCAGCTAGCCAATCATCAAGGATATGTCAGGCCCCTTCCCTGAACTTGTACCTGAAAATAAGTTTCATCTAATTGGGTACCCAAGATCCATGAATACCAAAGTAGGGTGTGATTAAAACTCAGTATCCCATCAACAATGGTGTCCAAAAATTTACCAAGATGTATAAATTGTATGCTGAAGTGCCCCAAGTAAACAGTTCCAAATTCTACCATTTAAAACAATTAAAAATAAATTCATAAATAAACACCGAACATAGGGACTAGATTCACCCCAAGAAAGGTACAAATATTATTCTACCAGTGTTGTGATTTCTTTTAGTTCTTTAGGATAAACATAACAATCAATCTCCAACTAGGGTTTATATACTGATCCAAAGGCAAACCAATGACACTCATGGGTAATACAACCTTCCATGGGGCCCTAGTTTTCACCAGGAAGATAGATTCATTCCAGTTCATGCCATCAACTAAACCCACCATGGTGTCAAATTCACCATGGGTTTCACCATAAACCATCTTTAACCTAGGTGTGATATTCCTCAAGGTTTTAACTATAAACCAGCATCAACATGTTGGAAGGATTCACCCCAGGTTTAAATATCAATTGATAACTATAACCACCTAGGTGTTATGTTCACTACATGTCCATCCAATACTATTATGTTCACCGAGGGGCCATGTTCACTGTAGTTTTAATGAATAAAAGAGAAAAATATCCAATGCTCCATTATGTGAAATAAATCATCCCAAATAAGAATTCTCCATTCCTTTAAAACAAAACCTACCAAACCACATATACCATTTCCATCAATAAAACCAAACTAAATAAAAAACATATGGTTCATTAAATTTACCATTCAAAAATAATTTTTTAATTATTAATACAGAACCAAAGAAAAACCAAAATCCATTTTACAATTATATTTCACTAATTCAAGGAAATATATTAATATACCATTTAAAATTACCATTAAAAATCATCTATTTCTAAATGAAACACATTGTAATTTAATATTTAAAAATAATAGTTATTGTACCATTAAAAATTTTGATTTTAAAAAACATTAAATTTACTAACAATGTTACCCATTTGGGATCTTCTTGATTTTAGAGAAAGGAATGTTATAAAGGAATTTATCTATGGTGATTCTATTATTGAAAAATTTAGTTTAAACTGGGTAAATGCTTGAAAAGGATGGAATTACTTAAAAACACACAACTACAAATTATTGTGTGTCTATGGGTTAAATTAAATGCACCACCTTCCATATGTGAAGCATATTCTCTTTATTATTATCCCAAGAACCACTTTCTAAGCTCATATAATATCAACATTCAATAATAAACCACCTACTACCCTATACCTCACTCAAAAACCCAAAATAATTAATCATAATAACATTATAATTAAAAATCTCCAAAAGTATCCATACGAATTCACATTGGAGTAATTGGATATTTACTTATATGATGCTCTCGCTGTACCTATACCAAGACCAACCCTTCTTTATAGGTTTTTTCCATGATCTTGAAACTAGCCCAGCCTACATACCTATCAAAAAAACCATGATCCTAATAAATTACATTTTATTAAATATAAAACCATTGTAAAACTCACACGTTGACATAACTCTATAAAAATATTGAGAGACAATGCACAAATATTGGCTTGGTATATTCTCTAGATAGGATTTTAAGAGACCTATAATCCCAATATGATTCCACCATTATTTATTGGAATTATCACTCAAATCCCTAATTGGAAAAACTGTAATAATAGAATGAGAATAAGGAGATAAATGGATCCATAACATTACCATTGGTTCTTGATCACCAGAGATGGTTGAAAAAATATAAAAGATATATTAGAGATATCACTATGGGATGAGAAGAGAGGGAGGGGAATATTATAAGGATTCTTGATTGTGAGAAAAGATAAAATTATGGGCTTTGAATTATAGTATTGTAGTGAGAAAGGGTAAATCCCCATTTTTTAAGGTGACCACCATTTGAATATATTATTTTATAAATTGTGCATAAACAGTGTGGGAAATACTATCCTCGATACCCCACATCACATGGTTAGTCTACATAGTTTACCAAACATGATAATCATTCTTGGAAACCAAAAAAACTCAAATGTTTTCTTTGAAATCATAAAAAAACAAGCGCTAAGTCCCAGGTCCAAGACACCTCACAATATTTTCTTTGAAACCTCCATAGTTTTTCTTAAACCTTGTTCTAACCATGAATATCAACTGATCCTTAGGAAAACTAAACTAAAAATAACGATACGCTCTGGGATATGTATGATCAATCATAAACCATTCACATAAAATATTTCACCTTGTAAAGAAAAACAAAAAAACCTCCAAAACTAAACCCAAAGAACCTGATACTTATTTAGTCCCCCCAACTCACCTCTCGAACCCAAAATTATATCCAAAAACCCTTTAAGATATCCCAAATCCTAGATTGTTGATCTAATGAAATTTTCTAATGAAAACACATCCACTATTTTTTTCAAACCTCCCCTTGAAACATAACTCATTTACACAATTGTGATATTAAAAACATCCTTCCATAATAATTCTCATCCCCAAGAAGTTCCAGTGGTCATAAAATTAGGTCTTCTAACCTATATCATTGACCAAAAACTTTCTCAATGTACATGTTTAATCCATGAATTCTCAAAACACCTCAATAGAGATACATTGAACACAAAGAAAATAAAAATCATCAATAAAAGCTATCAGTCGAACTCAAAAATAAAATGTTGAGATAACATCCAACCATTCCCCTCTACCTCAATAAAGATAGGGTTCCTTCACCCAAAATCTCACCTTGAATATATCCCTCCCCATAATATGAATTTTCTAAAAGTGGTCCATGAAATTTCACAATATTACAATTTCCTATCAGAACAACATCCTAGTGTTCCAATGACACATGTGATGAAGTTTCTAATACATATTCCCTAACATTCTTGAAATCACGAGTCCAACATAGATACCCTCATCTTTATCAATTTCGAAATATTTGGATAAACCTCTTTTGTCCATGTATCAGTCCAATGAGATGAATTATTCCTCTAAATCCCCAACTAGCCTCCAAAACTCACCCGTTATATCCAAAAAAAATGAACAACCCATGATTTCAAGAACACTACATCTGACTTCAAAATATAATGAATGTCGAAGCTTCTATGGAATTTTTTTTCCAAAAGTGCTTAGCCTTAGATGCTAATGAATCATTAAACCACCCAACTAAAATGTTTTAAATTATAGAGGAATACATTGATCATCTGAACATTCCCACAAATTTTTGTACCTAACTTCTAATGACATTCCACAGTCGAATTGTAAACCATACATTTCTACAATGGTGACATATCGTAAGCACAAACATACCACCAACTTGATCACATTCATATCATGTTAACTCATCATGATCCAAGGGTTGTATCTTGAACCCCGTATAATACCATCTTTAATTCCACCAATAATTTATCATGTAATCCATTTTATTTGACCTCATTTTTTCACCGAGCATATAATTTCACTATAATCATCCATCATTCAATAATAGGAACCTTATATCCTACTCGCATGGGGTTTGGAAACCCATGACCAGCATCTCACTCCCCATTATAGGAGATTACCTATTATTGCATCACCAATCCATTTCTGATTTCCATTCCCTATAATCTATCCATTAAAAAAATTTATTTGTAGATGTGGCTGAGACTACACATCCCTAACCACCATTACGGACGGTAATTAATTACCTGTTCCTAGATCATTAGAATTCCACCAATGTTTTTTACTAAGTATACTACAAAAAAAACAAGGTTCACACATTTAATTAATTGATAGTGTACTCATAACTATCATACCAATCCCATACCACTCCTAGAGCACTGACCCATACAAGTATTATTAGAACCACATGCATGTCTCTCATCCTGATCCATGATCTAACATCTAGCATGTCAGCCTTTAATGATTCTATTGAGGTCTAACTACGAATTATTTATTTCATTAGACTAGATAAATCCAAACTCATTTATCATTAGAGAAACAATATAATTCTTACTCAATGGCCTCCAATAAAAACACTCGCAAGCCTTTCATTGATTCCACACTGAACCCAACCCACACACACATCGTTCATTTAGTGAATAATTTTTTCATATGTTCCTGATCCACCTTAACCATGAATCAAACTGAAATAAACATACCTAACACATGTTTTCCCTATGAGTTCATTATTTCTCAGTGTGAAGACACTCAATCATAAACCAACAAGGAAAAAATCAAGTTTAAACATGCCATGATTCATAAAAACGAACCTACATTCTTCAACTATTTTCCATACCTCCTATGTATACCATTCACACTGAGTGAATAGAAACCTTGATGCATTTCGGAATCATTGGAATAATAAAATCCTAAAACCATTCAAACTGGCACTCGAAAATCAACCATCATTTGGAAGAACCATAGGATTTTATTTACACTCTCACCATGTACCAGAAGGTGAATCCTTATTTGGTAGAGATATGTAACTAACCACTCATACCCTCAAAAATTACAAGAATTTCTAAAGTACTATCACCTTGGGTGCTTTGTATTTACGAGTACATGGGATTTCATATTCTTCTCTCTAAACCCCTTTAAAGTTTGTTCTTATCCAGAAGAACCACATATCCAAACATCCTCATAGACACTATAACTACCACACAATTACTTTAATTCATTAGGAATTTCATATGGTTAAAATCATATAACCGTCAGAACCTCCTATTATTTGGTTTCTAATAGTGTCACGATCCATCCTCGGGGCCCGTGTTGTGACTACCCCAAGCTCTCTTTCCATAGGCCAGGGGCTGGCGACTAGCACCAAAGGCGTAAATCCATAAGATGGGAAGGAATTCCCTTTATAAAAGTAAACAAACACAATAGAGTACACAATAGGAAGTAAATACTAAGTAAATCTGAATACAAAAGAGTGTGCTCGAAAGTAAATGGGCAAGTATACAAACCAAACTGAACTACAAGTACAAGAAATAGGGGAGAAACAACTGAAAGTAAAGAGGAGCTCCTGGATCGTCCTCTGAGAATTCCAACCTGAAGGGTAGGTACTGATGACCACCTGAGAACTCACGTCCGTCAGTCTCCTCCGTGTGCTGACTCGTCATAACGTCCACCTCCGGGTACCGTCTAGTCGTGGAATTCTCAGCCTCCATCAGAGATGTCCGTAATCTTCATCCAACACAATGAGGTGCGGGCATAGCCCATGTAGGGGTGAGTATAATGATACTCATTAGGGACCCCGAGACCCGCAAGGTCTCACAATATCCACTAAGGATAACAGAGGATGAAAGATACAACCACAAAGTAACAACCAATCCCTACTTAGGTATAGGCCCATACATATACCTAAGTTACCAATCACAGTCCGGCTCTAACTCTTGAGCCCAAGCACAAACCATTTCCATAAAGGAAGAAAAGTCAATCACTATGATTTTAATGGTTGAAAGACATGACTCAGATCACATAGGTATGACACACTTGTAGAGATATATAGATGATCAGTTCTAGTCACTGAATCATCTAATATTTTGGATCCACACAGTATACAGTCCAGCTAAGCTGTCAGACCCACACAAGATACAGTCCATCTATCTCGTCTAAGCTGCCGAACCCACGCAGGATATCGTCCAGCTATCTCCTCTAATCTTTCGGACCCACACAGGATACAATCCAACTATTATAGAGTAATACAGATAATCATATGTAGTCACAGATTCATCTAAGTTGTCGGACCCACACACGATATAGGACCAGATACACTGCCAGAACTGTCGAACCCACACTGGATTCAGGTAAAATTTTCATCATTATCGAACCGATGGAGGATTCTAGTACGGTAGTCATTGCTGTTGAACCGACACAGGATTCCGGTACAGAAGTTGACGCAGTTGCAGCCAACTCTAGGGTTCCCGCACACATCACGCTCGATTATGGGAGGGTCTGCTCCTCAAGTAAAGGGGTTCGATACATCAACTATCACAAAGTCCTGAGTTGATGTATCCTGAAGTTCTGTCTCATCAAAAGAAACCCAACGTGACAGACGGTGCGTCAATCGGACGCCAGGTCTGAGAGTTATTAGCTTTTCTCTTCCAAGGGCCCGGTTGGAATTACGCTCGATCCAAACCCGAACGCTTTACAAAGTGGTCCAAAACTCAATTAGAGTAACAAAGAAGAACTGACTCATCACAAGGGTCCCAGTTCCGTAGAGGGCGCGTCGTTCAGATGCGCGGTCTTGAAGATATACACATTTAAGAGAAACGGGTCTGGCATGTCAAGCCCAGTGGGCTGGCGGGTCGGCCCGTCCTGGCTCGGTGGGGCCGACCTAGGTGGGGGTCAGCCCGGCCCAGTTTGGCAGGTCTGATCCAGTTGGAGGGTCAGCCCAGCCCAGTGGGGCGTGACCCACCCGCGGACCCAGCCCGCGAAGCAGGCCAGTCTGATTCGCCCGGCGGCACCGAGCGATGCCGCCTCTCCCTGCCTGGCCGACAGAAGCTAGTCGGGTTTGTTTGGCGCGAGTGGCCTACACAGGGGGCTGCTCTCCTCTCATGTGGTACCAAGCGGATCTAGGGTTTCTGCCGCTCTTTCGGTAGGCGGCTTCCCGGTTCTCCCGTCGAGCAGCCCGCAACCGTGGGCCGCGGTCTTCTCCACAGCGTGGCGCCAAGCTATGTCGCAGTCCTCCCTCAAGGCCGGTAGTCGGTCGGCAAGTTCGGCTCGTCCGAGCGGCCCACGGATACGGGCCGCATCTCCTCCATGTGGCACCTGCGGGTGCTGTGGTCCACTAGCCCGGTCATCCATAGTCGGCCGGTTCTTCAGCCCGAGAGGCCCGCGGTTGTGGGCTGCGGTTTTCCTCCACGCTGTCGGCACTCGACCGCCTCCTTTTCTGACACTCCCTCCATCGCTAATACAAACAAGGATCAACAGAGGGTCGTCAGGCCGTGCTTGTTCGGCCTGCACCCTCCGCGTTAGGCGATAACAAAAGGCCATAGTTGAACTATGCATTCAACAAGATCAAGGGTACAATTTTATTCATTTAAAATTATACAAAACCCCCTACCTCTATTCAAGTATTGTTTTTCATAGTCATGGAAAACGGCGTCGTGGAGGATGGTGTCACAGAAGAAGGTGTCATTCCGTCAACGTCGGATGGAGAGTCTTTGTCTTTGGCGACGTTCTTTGTGGGCGGTGTCTTCTCCCTTGATGCGGGGGAAGATGAATGAAAAAGGCATTTTAGGGCCTTGTGTTCTTCGTCGAGATAGTATGTTGTTCTTTGTGGGAAGAATGTTCTCCCTATACTCTAAATCTCCCCAAAAAAAGAAGTGCCAACCCTAAAATAATATCTTGGCTATTAATTTTATATTTTTTTTATGAATTTCAAAATAATTCAAATTTGGTGATCCAATTAATTAATTGCTAATTAATTAAGTGAGTGTTGGCATTTTTAATGGAAGGAGGTGAATGGTTTAAGAGTTAAAGGGAGTTCATGGGAGTTAAAGGGGGAGTTGAGGGGTTAGGTGCTCGTGTGGTCCCCAGCAAACATTATCCTCTCATGGGAGGTTATGTGGGGTGTGGGCCCCACCTCCAAATCCTCTTTGGAGAAGATAACCACCCCCTTAACAAAAATTATGTAATACATAATTTTTTATTTATTTTAAAGAAATCCCAAAAATTAACTTCTCCTCTCGAGAAAACGCAACTGTGGTAAATGTCCCCTTAGGCGAATACCGACGCTGCGAGTACATCGGTGTCCTTGGATTTCAATTACAAACACTGGTTCGAATGATAGAAAAAACCCGCATGTACGATTACTATATGTACCCGAACAAAACATCAAAAATAGATTCTGGGCACACCGGGCCTCAGAATCAGGCGTTGTCAGAAACCGCGGACTCGTAAAATTCCAAATAATTTAAGAAAAATATTTCCTTGAAATTTATGGGTCTTTAAATTACCCCCACCTCAGTTTCACCAGGTGCACAGACAAAGAAGGCCCGACGACCCTCCGTTGATCCTTGTTTGTATTGGCGACAGAGGCAGTGTCGGCGAGGACCAGAGGCGGCGGCCGTACATCGGCCGCGTGGAGGAAAACCGCGGGCCGCTCGTGCTGAAGAACTAGTAGGCTTTGGATGACCGAGTAGGTGGACCACGTCACCCGTAGGTGCCGCGTGGAGGATATGTGTCCCACATCCGTGGGCGGCTCAGATGAGCCGAACCGGTCGGCCACCTACCGGCCGGGAGGGAGGACTGCGGCACCGTGCTGCGGAGAAGGCCGCATCCCACGGCTGCGGGCCACTCGGCAGGCGAACCAGAAGGCTGCATGTCTGCAAGGAGGAAGAAACTGCGGCGCCGCTTGGTGCCACGTGGGAGGAGAGTGGCCCGCAGTGCGGGCCGCTCATGCTGGACAAACCCGAACGACTACACCTGGCCAGGCAGGGAGTGGCGGCGCCACCGGGTGAACCGGACCGGCCCGCTACATGGGGCAGGTCCGCGGGTGGGCCGCTCCCCACTAGGCTAGGCCGACCCCCCATTTGGGTTGGACCCGCCTAGCCAGGACGGGCCAACCCACCAGCCCACTAAGCTTGACTGGTCGGGCCCCTTTCGGTTAAACGTGGATATCTTCAAGACCGCGCGTCTGAACGACGCACTATCTGCGGCACCGGGACCCTTGCGACGAGGCGGTCCTTTTGTGATACTCTAAGTGAGTTTTGGACAACTTTGGAAAATGGACGGGTTTGGATCGAGCGTAAATCCAACTGGGCCCCTAGAATGGAAAATCCAATAATTCTCAGACCGGGCGTCTGATTGACGCACCGTCTGTCACGTTGGGTTTCATTTGATGAGACGGAACTTCAGGATACATAAACTCAGGACTTAGGGATAGTTGATGTATCAACCCTCTTTTCTCAAGGAGCGGACCCTCCTAGAATCGAGCGTGTTGTGTGTGGGAACCCTAGAGCAATCTGCGACTGCGTCGACTTCTATACCGGAATCCTGTGTGGGTTCGATAGCGACAACTACCATACTAGAATCCTCTGTGGGTTCGACGAAGATGACAACTGTTCCAGAATCCTATCTGGGTTCGACAGTTCTGACAGAGTAGATGGTCCTGTATCATGTGTGGGTCCGACAGCTTAGATGAATCAATGACTACATCTGATCATATGTATTACTCTAGAATAGCTGGACTATATCCTTTTTGGGTCTGAAATCTTATAAAAGATAGCTGGACTGTATCCTATGTGGTTCCGACATCTTAGACGAGATTGCTGGACAGTATCCTGTGTGGATCCGACATGTTAGCTGGACTGTATCCTCTATGGGTCTGACAACATAGATGATCCAGTGGCTACAATTTATCATCTATATATCTCTACAAGTTTGGCATACCTGTGTGAGTTGAGTCATGCCTTTCAACCATTAACATCGTGGTGATTGAATTTTATTCCTTTGTAGAAATGGTTTGTGCTTGGGCTCGAGAGTTGGAGCCGGACTGTGATTGGTAACTTAGGTATATGTATAGGCATATACCTAAGTCAAGATTGGTTGTTACTTCATGATTGTATCTTTATTTTTCATTTATCCTTAGTGGATATTGTGAGACCTTGCAGGTCTCGGGGTCTCTACTGAGTATTGTTATACTCACCCCTACACGGGCTATGTCCGCACCTTGTTGTGTTGGATACAGATGACGGACAGTGCTGACGGAGGCCCAGAGCACCACGACTGGACGGTACCCGAAGGTGGACCTTGCGACGAGTCGGTACACGGAGGAGACTGACGGACATGAGTGTTGAGGTAGCCATCAATACATACCCTTTATGTAGGAATTCCCGGAGGATGATCCAGGAGCTACTCTTTACTTTCAGTTGTTTTCCCCTTTTTCTTGTACTTGTTGTTTAGTTGGATATGTATACTGACCCATTTACTTTCCAACACACTCTTTTGTATTCAATTTTACTTAGTATTTACTTACTGTTGTATACTCTGTTGTGTTTGATTACTTTTATAAAGGCAATTCTTTCCCAGCTTGGGGATTTATGCCTTTGGTGCTAGTCACCAGCCCTCGGCCTATGGAAGGCAGGCTTGGGGTAGTCACGGCATGGGCCTCGAGGATGGGTCGTGACAAATTGGTATCAGAGGTGGTTCCCAGACTTAAGTGTGATGCACTGCCTGGGTTGATTTGTAGGGCCCACAATGAGGACATTATGCTCTAAAAAGGGGGTTTATTGTAACACCCCAGAATGATAAAGGGTCAAATGACTAAATGATATGACTAATTTCACCAAGTTGCACCTTCCTTTTCGGGAGCCTGCCTAATTAGAACTCCATAGTAAGGCATGCTTCTCCTGGAGTAGTGATCAGGATGGGTGAACTTCTTGGAGGTTTCCCAGGGTGTGTGTGAGTGAGTACAAAGCACACTGGAAAGGACATGTGTTGGCCTGTGGGGAATGTCATTAGTCATATGACCCGTTCAGGCATGTGGGTGGACGCTGGGGTGGGCCCCACGTGACTGTGGGGCAACTGGTGGTACCTGGTGGGCCAGGACCCAACGACCATGTTAAGGTGGGGTGGTTGTGATGTCACTGGGGCCCAGTTGTTACAAATAGTGTACTTAGGCACACCTCATAGTCATCAAGTCTACCATCCCTAACATTCATAGATTAACTTTTCAGAAAACACATTAGGGAGTTAACAAGGTGGGAAATCCCAAAACTCTTATAATAAAAAAACTAGTTATATGACTAATGGAAAAAAACATATGTTATTCTATAAAAAATCCAAAGGAATACAAAAAACCATACTATGTGGTTGTAAATATTACTAAATCACCATAAATTAGGGTGCTTTGTATTTAAGAGTACATGATATTTTCACATTCCTATCTCCAAACCCCTTTAAAGTTTGTTCTTATCCATAGGAACCCCACATTCAAACAACCTCATAGACACTATAACTACCACACTTGTACTTTCATTCACTCGAAATTTTATATGTTTAAAACCATATAACCTCAAGAAACTCATGTTCTTTGGTTTCTAATAGAGTACTTAGGAACCCCACACTAACACTAAGTCTACCATCCCTAAAATTCATAGATCAAATCTCCAAAAAACAAAACAGGGATTTAATAGGGTTAGAAATACAAAAACTCTTCCAATCTCAAAACTAGTTGTAAGACTAAATTTCATAGAACATAAGTGATTCTACAAAAAAATCCAAAGGAATCTGAAGACTCATACCATGTACCTAGAAACACCCTTTTTGAACTGATGTCATATGTTGAAGCACTACTCCTACCTCGTGTACTTAGAGGCACTCACATACTTGGATGACCCCTCTTATGAGTCATCATTGAACATCATAGGTCACCAAATCCCAAATGTGTAGTCACGTTAAAGTATGATCTCTAGGATATACCAAATTTTAGAAAATTCATATATTACCATGTGAACAACTCTCTAGATAACATTCACCATGTTCCAAGGTCACATGGAATCTGACATTTGAAAACCAACCTTAAACTCTAGGGTGACACATGCAGTTTGATCCCAATATACTCCACCCACTCTCGGGACAAGCACTACCAATACAACTTAAGAGCCTCATTTAATATGAAGACAAAATATGTAGGAAATTCAGTTATCTTCTACACCCCACATCATAATGGTCTCATGGTAACCAGGATGAAACATATCATAGGAACTCTCCTAACCCAAAATACCCATAAATAATGTCCACATCAACTACCCACTATGTACAAATCATATAAATATATGTTTCATAATTTTAATCTTTTCCATTTTCATTAACTAGAATTTCCAAAAAAATGTCTCAGTTAAAGGAAATTTCATGTTTAAGTAACAGAGGAAATTGATTTATATGTTCTTCATGGAATTTTACTTAGTTGAAACCATATAAAAATGAGAAAATTCATCCAATAATTATCTTTTAACCATTTAATTTAACAACGAAATTTCACAGATGATGTTCAACTTAATAATATTTGGGTTACAATTTATAATGGAAAACTGTCTTTAAGTTGTAATTGATATTTATTTTTCTAGAAACTCATAATAATCATTCCAAGATGAAACATAACAGTTATTTCATCATTCAAGGGATCAATTTAGAAATATTCCAATATAAAATTATATAGGAAAATATTATATAAATGTATACAAACACTTTAGATAGCTGAACCACGTCACAATTTAGGTAATCAGATAATCAATAATAGAAAATCAATCACATAAATTATTCATTATTGATATGATGAATTAACACACAATATCATTCCATATGGTCAAAGAGTTAATATCCCATAAATTGGTAACCTCATAACCAAGTGCAATACTCAGGGTAAAATAATTTAAACTGTAAAAGATAAAAGTGTAAGAAGAAATACCACCCCTAATAACATGAACAAACCTGATACATGTGGTATACAGTCCCATGTACAAGTTCCATACCATGTCTCAACATTTTCATATTATCTTATTTAACTTTAAAAAATATAAAAACAAAAGAAAAAACTCTATCGGTTTTCACTTCACAATTTCACGCTGCCCTAAACCACTGATCCTTTCCTAGACCAATAGAATGATGAAATACCTAATTCAAACCTCCCCTTACTCTAGAGGCTTCCAAACCACAATGTTGGTATAAGTTGGTATAGTTGGGAAAGTTTAATCACATATGAGAGTAAATTAATAGTGGAAATATAGGTAATCATATACATCTAGAGAAATAAAAAACTTAACACCATACATGAAATTGCAATTAATATTCAAAATAATCCCTAAAATAATAAATTAACTATATATTGTCAATTCCAAGTTGTCATACTAAAAAATCCAATAGACCAAAAGATAAAACTAAGGACAAATTTTATAATGGTGTCTAGTCCTGAAGCATTCCCAACTTTTATTCTCTATCCTAGTAGTCCAAGAAATAAAACCAAGAATTGGGCCCCTACTCTGAACCTATACCTGAAAATATCTACCATCCACTTAGGTAACCAAGTGTCTTAGTGGTCCAAGTAGTTTTTTATTATAAACTAGTATGTATCACACCTTATTAGTGTTACTTCACCCTTTTATTATGTTTTTTGAGTTTTTATAATGTTTTATTTGAGTTTCAAGAGTTTCTATATGAATATGATTTCTTTTGTAAGTGATTTTAAGGGTGCATAGTTTGAAAACAGTTTCGAGAGAACATTTTACTTCTCAAAATAATCGTGAAAATAATATGGGAGTTACTGGGCCGGTTCATGTTTAGTGCACATTTTGGTGAAGTAGTGTGAAACGTTGTGTAATATGGACATTTTTAGGATAGAGGAGTTCCGCATGGTTGGAAGACAATTTTTTAATTCATGTGGAACAACCTTAGAAGAACCCGGATATTTTCTAGTAGCACACACACACAATGGGAACATGATTTCTTAAACAATGAGGCCTAACCGTTCGATGTGCATTAATACATCTAGAAATTGGATTTTTAATTTTTTTTCACCCCAAAAATATCATTTCCACCTCATTGTCTAAGGTTTATGAACCTAAGGGATCCTATTTGTGTTCTTGGTATCTCCCCTCTCCCAAGAACATGATTTAAATGGATCAAAGAATGTTATATCTTGGAGATTGAAGGTATGTTCCCTTATCTCTCCCAGTTTCTCTCTTATTTCAAGATCGACTAGTTTTCCATGGAAGGAAATGTTATATTTGATCTATTATAGATTGATATGTGATCTATGGTGTGTTTTGATGAGATATTGATTAGATCTATTTATGCAAATAAATTTAAAGCCTAAATATAGAGGTCTCATTATATCATTATTTATTTTCATCAACCATTGTTTCGTAGGAGGCTCCTATCTCTTCTTTACATGATCTAGAACTTGTTTGATTGGATATTAAAATTAATTTCTTTGAATATCTAATGAATCCCATGATGTTTTTTTGGGAAACCATTTATTTGTTAATTTTATTTTTTTTAATTTGAATGTTTTTTTGAAAACCCATTGATTTATTATTTTAAATTATTCTTTGGATTTATGTAGAGAAATATTTTGGATTAAATATTTTAACAGGAAGTATTTATTTATGTGAAACTAATTATTATGAGAAAATGGAATGTATGGGGGGTGTTTATCATTGATTTGGAAGTGACCATAAATGGGGTGCAATTCCATACTAGAGGCTCATTGTGAATGGAAACCTAGTTATAACTCTATGAATCAATGAGTGACTACCCACGGGTTTGGGAGTGTCACCTGGCATGAATGTTTGTACATGTGAATGTGGAATTAGTATGCCAAGCGGAGGAAATAGATAAATTATTTCAATTTTTAATTTAAATTATTTTTAGTTTATAATTGAATTTTATGTTCGCCTATTTTTATTTATATTATATTTCTAACTGTGAGTTGACATGTTCTTACCTTATGGCTTGAGATGGAAATTTTCTGGTAGAAATAATACAATTTTTGACTATTTAACCCATGCATAATCACGTTGGTGTGTATGCAGATTTTGTTCATCATGAAACACGTAAAGTAAATGTATCAAATTTCTCTAGGGTGCGATCATGATGATACTTTGTCCGGATGGTGTTTGGAGCATAGAGTTCTATTTTGGAGTGGTTAGAGTGATTCCACATCAATGTCGTTGTATTGGGATGTAATTTAGTTATTTTTTGGATGTCATGTTTCAATTTACACTATGAGTTGATATTGTTATGTAATGATTTTCTCTTTTTGTTATATTGTTTAAACTATATGCATCATATTTGTTGGTTGTTTCTATGTTGTCTTGTTAGGTTGTGGTTTTTTTAAGGGTAAATCATCCCCCAATGTTTTAGTGAGACCTTTTTCACTTATTTATAATATTTGGTGTCTTGGGAAAATAACATAAGGTCAATGGAACCTCAAACATATTATTATTGACTCATGGTATTCTCTATTAGTTTTACAAAATTTGTTTTTGAGACACCCATTGAAGTGTTATCATCTCATCATCGTGGGTTTAGCCGTTGAGTGTAGCATATCATGAATTAGTCATGATAATTTCAACTAGGACAACATTTTTCATATTATGGTTGATGGTTTTTAGAAATTGGTTATAATAATT
Organism: Viscum album; assembly: GCA_963277665.1. Classification (NCBI taxonomy): domain Eukaryota; kingdom Viridiplantae; phylum Streptophyta; class Magnoliopsida; order Santalales; family Viscaceae; genus Viscum; species Viscum album. Next base: position 90,464,802 of record OY728123.1, on the reverse strand, counting down.
ATTTTTTTAATGATTTAGAGTATTCAATGACTTTAGTTTATTAATGAGTAATGGATAAGCGGTGTTTTGATTCATCTTCAGAGTAATGAAACCAGTTTTTTTACCTAGAAATCCTCCAAAAGAGGATATAGAGAATATGGTTCAACCTAAACCATATGTGAACTAAAATTTTGTTTAGATAATTGTTCACAATTTTAAAAATGTTTACTAATGAAATCAAAATGAGAAAACATAAAAAGATGATCTTTCAATGAAATTTCAGAAATATAATACACCAATATTTCAGAGGGATTGAAAACCTAAGAAGGTAAAAGCATGGATTAACAGAATGAATTAGATTATTGATTTTATTATCACCCTAAATGATCTAACAGTCATATTAGCAGAGTAAAATTTGGAGGATATTGAATGCCAAAGGGGGTATTTTCCTATGAAATTTAAATTTAACTGAGGACTTACACAGGGGGGGTATTTAAATAATTATTCAACAAAAAATTACACCAGAACACTTCAAGATATATATAATGATAAATTTCTTCATCATAATTTAAGAAAATATATTTGTGATTGAATATACATCTATTTTTATGAATTGATTTTTTTATCTAAAAATGGAGCTACCATTGATTCCATTAAGGCATACATATTTTTGACTGTATTATGACTAAAAATTAATTCTTAGATGGTTTTTCATTGTATTAATGATTATAAGTACATCATTAATAGAGTGGTAGTGATTGAAATAGATATTACTGGGAATCATAAGGATGTATGTATGTTTTCTTACATACGAATGTGTGGGAACTCTAGTTCTGAAAATAAGCAGAATAGGGACACCTACTGACAAGGTGATAGAGAATCACTGTATTAAACAACAGGACCAGTTAAAATTACTACACAACCTAGTAATAAGCCTGTTGTTTCCAATGTGGTATGTTAAATAATTAGAAGATATATTTTATGACACCATGAAAATAATTTCACAACTATAATTAAATGGTACATATTTAGTGTTATATCCCCAATTCTATAATGTTATTTATTGAAAATAAATATTATGTGTCTCATAAATCTTATGATTCAACTAAAAGATTTGGTTAGAATAGTTATCATCCTCAAAACTAATAAATCCAATGTGATTATAGGAACACCACAACTCCTCAGGAAATGAAACCTTAATAAGGAATAATGGAACCATGGGGAGCAGATAAGAAGTTATATAGCATTGAGAAGATGATCATGAAGATTCAACCATGTATTCTGGATATATGAAGTATGATTCTTATTTACTCAACTTTTACTAAATTTATATTTCATATAGGTGAATAACACTATTTATTGCTTCATGTGTCCATAATCAAATAGGGTTACATATAGAGATGATACCACACATTATGAGTAACAAGAAAACCCTTAGGTAGTGAGAGTAGAGGGTATATAAATGTGATACTTGTTCAGGGACCATGGTTGTATTCTTGTTTGTTTGGGAGATTATTTATTTTGTTCATTGATATCATTAACTTAATTCTGGGAATACATTAGTTAGTTTATTTCATGGATCATATAATGTTTTTGTTCAAATATGACAACAGTTTACATATCCTAATGGGATGATACATCTTTTTAATGTAAATGAGGAAGTGAAGTCTAGAAAATAATTAACTTAAACATAATTGGTTAGAATGATTTATTATCCGTTATAATATATCCCTTTTGGTACTAATGGAATAATTTATAACTGAAATTATCCTACCATTGGTGATCAATACTCTGATTTCTTTCTTGAAAATTTAATTGTTTTTCCACCTAAGTAAGTTGTGTAATTTTCAATTCATCATCATATAGGGAAGAATGCTATTTGAATTAAAATTTATATGATAGGAAAATTGTAATTGAAGGAGTTGAAGCTCCAATTAGATGAATTATAAAGTATAGGGTTTATAAGGCTCGGTACATATTCGTGGGGTACTCTAGTAGTTTTTATCAAGAAGGTAGATAGTTCATTATAAATATTTTTTTATTAAAATAAATTAAATTAGGTTGTTATAAAGATTGAATATCCTATTCCATGAATTAATGATATTTTTTTATCAATTAAAAGGATACACATTGTTCTAAAAAATATATTTATGGTCTTGGTATCACCAAATTCATGTTAAGAAAGAGGATATTCTAAATAAATATTTCAATAGTCATTATGAATATTTTATCATTCTCTTTACTCTTATAAATGCACAATTGGTTTTCATGGAATTTATGACTCATGTCTTTCAGTAGTACCTAGAGTCTATTGTAGTGGTATTTGTGGGTGAAATTTAATTTTATTCTCAAATTAAAAAAGACCATAAATATTATTTATAGATTTTTAGTACCTTGAGAGAACACATACATTATATAAAATTCCCTAAATGTGACTTATGGATACACTAAATTCACATCTTTTCCCATGAAATTTTAGAGAAAGGTGTATTACTTGATCCTAAATAGATAGAATCTAGCATCTATTAGTAACTTGAAAATAACGTATTTGATATTGTAAAATTTCTGGGCTTATAAGGTTACAATCATCACTTCATTAAACACTTCTCATGTCTCACATAACCAATTACAATGATCATAATAAATGGAAATCCATTCCACGCGAGTAAAGATGATTATTAATCCTTTTTGGAGTTTAAGATGAGTCTCACTTCGACAATAAATCTCCTATTTCCCAAACATTGGAATGTTTGTGGGGTTTTTTGGTATGCATTTTGATATGTAATCAACTATGTTCTCATGTAGTGATTTTAGGTAGTAGATTATGGATAACGATAGTTGTGAATTCATGAAATAAATTATTTGAATAATGACTTATAATTAGTTGAGGGTGTTCATGATTTGAAAATGTGGGATTATTATCTATTTGGGTAGAAGTTCATAGTGTTCATAGAAAATAAAAGTTTGAAATAAATATTTTGAAAAAGTGATTTGATATTGAGAGAGAGATTATGGAAAGAATATATCTATATATTTTACGTCAACTTGGTTATAAAATAGGCCAAGGAATTTTTTTGGTTGATGTTTTTTGAGAAAATTCATATAATAAATTATCCATAGAAGCTCAAGAATATTGGAAATTGATGAGTATGAGTTCTGATATACATTTGTATGGTAATAAATATAATTAATTCAAAAAACTCTTTCTGGTAACTTCCATGCTTGATTTGGTTTAGCAGGTAAGTAATGTTCAAAGGTGGGATCCTAATATCTCAACCATTACATCAAAACATAATGGTCAGGAGATCATTGATGGATGAAACTCAATGGAAATTTAATATTTATTTTTCATGATTTAATAATCATTCAACCATATCATCAAGATGAAATTATTTCTTTATGTCAACATTCTAAGTGGAAGATTTATCTAGGACCCCAAAATATTTATGAAATAATAAGGACCATTTTTTTGGTCTGGTTTGAAATCAAATGTGGTTGATTATGTGAACAAATTCCAAAACTATTAAAAAATAAAGGATTAGAATCAATGTCTAACTAGAATTATGAAATATTTACCTATACCAATATTTAAATGAGATAAAATAGCTACGTAATTTTTCATGAGTTTACCAATAACTATTCAGAAGAATGATTTGATCTGGATGATTGTTCAACAAGTTACAACATTATCCCAATTCATTCTGATTTAGGAATATAATATTGTAGATTACATTTAAAATATCTACATTTAGGAATTGGTAAAATGACATGGGATACCAGTTTCATTCATCACTAAAAATATCCCTATTTTACCTATTAGTTTTTGTGATCTATGAAACAATATTTGGGTACCCAATTGACCATGATCATAGCAAATAATCCTTAAATAGATGGGAAATCAAATCAAATGATTCAGAAACTAGAATAAATACTCCAAGGTTTTTTCATGGGTTAAGGAGGCTCATGGGAGGATCATTTTCCCTTGGTTTATTTCTCATGTAACAATTGTCCTCATGCCATGATACAAATGGATATGTTTGAGGTATTGTATGGTTATCCATGTTTCTATCTACTTTTTTGTGTAGAGATAAGAGATAATTTATTATAGGGACATATTATTGCTCATGAGAAAATTGAGATGGTTAAAATGATTTCACAAATGTCGGTCGAGGCCCAAAGTCATAAAAAATATGTTGTGGATATTTTATTCGACCCTTTTCCTTTATTATATGAGATATTTTTTTCATTAATGTTACTGAATGTCTAGGAAATTCTTGAATGAATGATAAAGGAACGTTTTTTCCTTGGTATATTTGACATTTTGAGATACTTGAATGAATTAGTGATCATGAATATTAGTTTTCTTTACCCCCCATATTTCATTTTTTTATCATAATGTCTTTCATATATATATATAGTGTGGATATACCAACCCGATCATAGCCATGTGATTTGATGTGATCATGTTGATCATGAAAAATATTATACATTTATTTATTTTTAAATCTATATCTTGTACATATGAGAAAAGGTCTATCATGGAAAATTTATTCCATTGATTTGATTATTATGAATCCTAGTAAAATTTAATAGAAAACCTGGGGAAATGAGAAGGTTGTAATAAAACAATAGCCAAAACTCATCCAAATCATTGCAAATATCCACCATTTTAAGGATGGAAATACAAATATAAGGGGCAATGTAACACCCCATGTTTTAGGTAATTCACAATTTTATTATTTATTTTGAATTTATATAACATTTGGGTTTATTTCTAGGAGTTTTTTATAGTTTGGTTGAATTTTGGATGTTTTTTTAAGAGTTCATGATTTATGTACAGTTAAGGGAAATCATGAAACTTCTACAAGAAACTGTGTAAGAGATTATAAGATTTACTATGTAGGTTCATGGTTGGTGCACAGTTTGGACAAACCGTGAAATATGGGAATTTTTAGGAAAGATCCATTCCACACTGTTTCCACAAGGGTTATAAAACCACACAGAACAATAATGCGACCACCAGAGTGTTTTCTAGTAACACTCACATGGTTGATCCACTATTATTAAAACTTTTTATTCAAACTTTTCATCATGAATTAATACATCCAAATACCAGATTTGTATTTTTTATCACTTCAAAACTCTCATTTACATCCTTTGGAAGAGGGTATTGAAAATTATTATCCCCCATTGCATTCTTGGTTTCTTATCTCCCTATAGAACCTAATTTAAATGGATATAAGTATGAAATCCTACATTTTTTTAGAAAAATATTTCATTACATGGGTCAAAAAGGATGTTTTAATGTTTAGTTTCACGGAAATAAGGTACATAATGCATGAAAACAGAAAACATATATTCTAAACCCACATGAAATACATCATCATGGGTTCACTGTATGTAACATTTACTATATATCATATCTTAGGGACATACATCAAAGTAAAAGGGTGAGCATGACACCCAGTAAGGGAAAAAATAAAGGGAGACAAAAAACATGTGATCATGAGACATATCAATAAGACCATGATGTAAAAAACTAAGGCATGATCAATATTCATATAATAATAATTATAATATTAATCATAACATGGAAATGTTACTACAACATTTAAACGAGGCATTCATAACCGTATCACCAAGGATTATCTCTAAGGTGTCATAAATGAAAATTACTAAGGTTATTCACCAATGTATAATAAGATATTCAATATATAGAGATTAAACTCTTTACCCAATGCATTTATGTCCTATTTGGGAAAAACCATTAAAATTAATTAATTAATGTGAACTATATATAACATAATTAATCATTTAATTAATAACCCATGGAGAATAAATAATGTGTTTCTTATCAAAATCATAGCGTACAAAAGTACCTAAAGATATGATAATTGGTTCATTTTTAACCCATGAAAAATAAATATGTATTTCATATATTTAAATCCATGAATAAATAAATAATTATTTCAACTAGGTGAATACCTATATAATTGGTAGAGTTTAGGGTATTAAAAATGAGAAAATATAATATAATTTCTTAAGAAAAAGAGAGACATTTGGGAAGTAAATGCATCCACATGACGTGTATAAAAGGTTGTTTTAGAGAAGGGTAAAATGATACGGTACAAGGGAATCCCTTTGACACAGTAATATTATTACCGTAAATAGATAATAGAAAGTGGGAAAAGGATTTAGTTTGTTATTTAGAAGACATACCACAAAAAAGGAAACATGAATGGAAAAGAGAAGATGATATTTCCCTTACTATGAATATTGTCTCCTAAAACATGATAATAGAACCCTGAGGGATTGAGGAAACCTTAAGGGAATCATTAAGAGTAAAAATCACCTGAACTTCATGGAGGTTGTATTTATAGTTAAAAGGAATGGTTAAACTGGTATGAATTTATAGAAAAAATTAAGGAATTGTTTAATAATTTCAAAATATAGGTCTTGGAAAACATGGTTGTGGAAAAATGAAAATCATTGGCTTAAAAATGGTTTCTAGAGATGTTTTTGGACATTTGAGTCATTTTTTTATGATATTTTAATTCCCTATAACCAAACCAAATTTTATTTATACTTTTTATGTCATGGAAAATTAATCATTCTCCAACGTAATGTTTTTAAAAAATCAATTTTTCTATTTTAACATTAGAAAGTCACTCATACTTTTTGAAATTGATTAAAATATATTAAATTGAATAATATTAATTAAGTAACATATATTTGGTCTTTTCTTGTGGCTAATTAATTATTATTTCATTATGACATAAATATTAAGTCATAAAATATACTGAAAACCCGAAACTGTATTTTAACTATTCACATAAGAATAAAGTATTTTAGAAAATTTTCATAAATTACCCCTTACCTAATTTTGAAGTATTGATTTCAAAGATAATTTTTTATTTAATTATAATAATTCAAAAAATATTATAATATAATTTTTAAATATAAAAAAAATTATTTATTTACAAATATCAGTTTTTAAGGTGCAATAAAAATTTGGAAACTTATAAAAAATTTCCTATACCATTATAAAATTATTTTTTAAGTTATATTTAGATAAGAGTGTTTTAAATAACTATTTTTTCATAAAAATATTATTTTGAATTATTGAGGTTATTATTAATGTGTTTATATTTTCAAGAAAAATACAATTATGTTTCATTGGCGTCTAAAAATCAATTTTTCATATTCAACTCAAATAAACATATATTTTATTAAGAAATACTATTCATAAAATGAAATTGATGGAAGAATAATTTTATTTTTAAAATAGAAATTACAATTTAAGGAACTGAGTCCTTGAAACATAACCCCTTATTACTATCATGTATACCCTAAGGTTGAGGTGTGTGATGGTAGTAGTTTCATGTGGTGGTGCCACTAACATTAATCGAGTGGCAATCAATACTGAAATTATCTTATCTCATATGAGATTTCATTCAAGATTCACTTGCTGAGGCTCCTCTTGGGCTTGGTCAAGGGTGAACCCCTGTGATGGTACCTCCCTCCCATGTTCAGACAAATGGGCTTCAAATGGAACAAATCTTCTAGTTGAGCCCATAGATTCTCATTTATACACCAATTATCACATTTTCATTACTACATATAAACACTAATTATAATGGTATAATTATCAATCAATGTTACAGTTTCCAATGGTCATATTTGACTGATGGTCATATAATAATTGATTTCCAACAGTCATATTTTCCTTTTTATCCTATAAATACCATTACATTATTTAAATAAGAATTCACTACAATTCCACATGAGGTTATATTTTCATTTTCATAATATTTTTATTGGTTTACTATTATTTTGATTTTATTTCTATAGAATTTTCTATGGTGGTGATAATTATAGTAGATTGTGGAGACACATATTTTCCCATTTTTGATTTTATTTTTTATATGTTTTTTCTAGTTGTAATGTTTGGAATTTTAATTGGATTCATATTTTACTAATGTAATGATCATTATTAAGGAGAAACAATTTTTTTATCATTATTCTATACATGTGTAATATTATATAATATATAACCAACATGTTTTTATGAAACAAATATCATTTTAAAAAGATATGTTCATTACATTTCCCCCCTTAAAAATTTCATCCCCAAAATAACAACTCATTGTATCAGTGGAGAAAAGGTGAGGGTACTTCTATCTCATTGTCTTCTATGGTTCCCATGTCACTTCTTCATATTTATGTTCCCTCCACAACACTTTGACAAGGTTGGTAGTTTTGTTGCAAATAATTTTGCCTCTACGGTCTAGGATCACTACTAGATAGTCCTCATAAGAGAGGTGATGTTCTAGTTGTACAACCTCTAGGTTCAGTACATGTGAGGGATCATGTATGTACTTCCATAAGAGAGATTCATGTAATAAATAATGAAATTGATCATGATTGGGCGGAAGTTCTAGTTGATAGACCACTCCTCCTTTCTGATCAATGATTTCAAAAGGGCCAATGTACATAGGGCTAAGATTTCTATTCGTTCCAAATCACATTACTCTCTTCTATGGTGATATACAATAGATAATTTTCCTCAAAAATGAAAATACAATTCCCTTTAATGGTTGTCAGAATGGATCTTATACTGACTCTGAGCTACCTTAATATGTTATTGGGTAGAATAAACCTTTTCTATCATCTCTTGTTCAAGATCAGGCCCAAGTATATTCTTCCCACAAACTCCATCCCAAAAAGTATGAGTTCTATATATAATTACATACTTATCTTATATGTTTCTATTTGAATACTTTAGTGGAAGTTGTTATTTTAGGATAACTAAAATAATGGGAGGAATTTATCCTGTATACCTTTAAATTCCACTAAGTACATTATAATCATTTCTTTATGTGTCTAAATAGTCCTTTTAGACTATCCATAAGTATGGGGGTGATAGGTTGTACATAAATTCAATTTAGTATTGAAATAAAGTTGAATAAGTATCTATAAATTTGATCTGAACCATGTATTATGACAGAAAATGATAGAAAGTAGAAAACCAAACAACCTCACCACTTTCTTTACTTATATTGTTTCTACTTGGTAAAGAGGTAAATCTGCTCAAATAGTGATGAAATGGGAAGTCTTGTAGAGTCAATCCATAATAACCCATATCAAATTGTTTCCTTTGTATGTTATTGGGAGTCCTGTGACAATGTCCAGAGTGATATATTTTCACTTATGTGTTGGTATGGGAAGTGGTTGCAATACCCCTTTAGGATGTGGTCAATCTTCATTCACTTACTGACACACCAACAACCTTATAGTTTAGTTGGAAATCTCTATTTTTATATAATTCCACCAATAATTATCACAAATTTCCTTATAAATTTTAGTGATTCAAATATTTATATAAAATGTAGAGCTATGAGGTTTATCCATTATCTCTTTCTTTATCTCCAGGATAGATGAGACACATAGTGTTGTATTAAATTTTATTACACCTTCATGATTAATATTAAAATCAAGAAACATCCCATTCTTAACAACTTCAAAATTATTTTGTATCAAAGGATTTTATCTTTGATATCTCTTTATATTCTCTTCTAATGATGGTTGAGAAATGAATTGGGATAGGTTTGATAATTTCCAATCACTTACAACTTCCCTGTCCAACATTAATATGTCCTTGTTCAATGGATCTCCATAAATCCTCATTATTTCCATCACAACAAGGTTATTCTTACTTAATGAATTAGTGAATTGTTTTTCTCTTCTAGGGAAATAATTAATTGAATATTCATAGTATTTAATAAGTTCCAACCATCTACTTTGTCCCATGTTCAATTAATTTTTTCTGAATATATAATTCAAACATCGGTGGTCTGTGTATATATCCCATTTATCCACATAATGATATTGCCTCCATATTAATCGAGAAAAAATAAATGCAGCTAACTATAGGTAATTCCTAGGATAATTCTGTTCATGAGGTTCTAATTGTTGAGATGCATAATCAATCACTTTTTCATTTTTCTTGAGGACACACCCAATCCCTTTTAGATTTTAATCACTACAAATAACAAATCCTTATTCGATAGAGGGTAGAGTTAACACAAGTGTAATAAAAAATCTCTCTATTATTAATTGGAAAAATTATTCACACTTATTTTCCCATATGAACTCAGTCCCTTTTTTAGTTAACGTGTTTAGTGGATTATAAATCCCAGAATTTTTTTCTCAAACTTCTTATAAAATCCAGACCAACTAAGGAAACTATGAATCTTATTTACTGTTCTGTGATGAGGCCAGTCCCCTATAACTTTTTCTTTATGGGGTCAAATGAGATTTTTTTTATTGGTTACATTGTTACCAAAGAATACAACATGTTGTTACATGAATTAAATTTTTTTCAATTTTATAAATACCTTCTCCTTCTTCAGAGTTTTGAATATTACCCTTATACGATCCTCATACTCCTCATAATTTTTGTAATATTTCATAATATCATCAATAAAATCTACAAGAAAAATTATCATGGAAGTTCTTAAATGAATATATTACTTGAATCCATATATATAGCAATATCATTAGTCAATCCAAAGGGAACAAAAACAAACTCATAATTACCATATCTTGTTTGGAAGGAAGTACTTGGAATATATTATTTCTTCACCCTCAGTTGTTGATACCAAGATCAGTGGTTAATCTTGGAGAATAATTGATCCCCAAAAAGATGATCAAATAAATCAAAAATCCTTGAGAGATAGTACTTGTTATTCAATGTGATCCCATTAAGTTATGTACAATCAATGCATTGCCACATTGATCCATCCTTCTTCATTACAAAGAGAAAATTTTATTTCTAAGGAGACACACTTGGTAGGATTAATCCCTTCAATAAAATATCTTGAATTTTCTTCTATAATTATTATGACTCCATATTTTCCATTCTATAGAGGTTATTTGATATTGTATTGGATCCAAGTATGAGTTTAATGGAGAACTCCACTCTCTTTCTAGGGGAGGTCGAGGTAACTATTCCAGAAATACATCAATGTATCCCTAAAAAATAGGGACATTATCTCTCTTTATAGTTTGATTTCCTTCTCCCTATTCACTGATCATATTCATAAATAAGGCTATGGGAGGTATTTATAGAAATATATTAGGCTAAGACATCTCTCCTATGAAAATAACTGTAGGTTTTCGATTCAAGACTACTGAAATTTCATTTCTTATGTAGTTGGTATTAGTGTTAAACTTTGAGATTCAGTCCATCCCTTGTACAATGTTGAATTAAAACATAAGAATGACTACCTGATTTATGATGATATTTTACTCACCAAAGATAATACTATATTTGCTACACATTTTTGATGCTAGGATTATACCACTAGGAGTCTTGAATGATAAATTTACTTCTATAATTTCTAGGATTGATTCTATATTATTTGAAAAATGGGTTGAAATAAAGGAATTCATATAACTAGAGTCAAAAAAAGTAATTTATATATTTGAGATCACAATCGGTGTACCTTCCACCACATCATTTGGAGGCTCTACTCATCCATCGTGAAAGAAAATTCTTGAAAATTCTCCCTTAGACTATGATAAAGTAAATGGTGGTGTCCCTCCATTTTCATATTATTTTGAAATTTATTTGAGAAGTTACCAACCTATCTACACTTGAATAACTAAGCTTCCTTATTGTCATAAACTATATTCACTTTGTTGTTAGTGTTTAGAAGTTGATTCTTTACATCCACATGACAGTTTTGAGCTATATGAAAATCTAGACAGCACATTTAGCACATTCAAATCATAGGAAATAAGTTCCTTGAATTATTATTCCAATGTTTTTTGAATGTGGTAAGTTCAAATTTCGTTCCTCATATCCCATGATCAAAATTATTCCCTGAGTTTGGGACCATTAATATCTTATTTTCATTTGATATATGTGACCAATGCATGTATTCAAACTCCAATTCAATCTACATATCACTCCACACTTTCTCCTAATATATGTAGTTCTCCTGCTTAGCTAGAGTCCTCTAAATATAGAGTCTTAGTCCATCAAATAATCTATCAACTTTTCCATTATGATCTATAAAAAAGATAGTGGTGTATTGGTAAACTCTTAAATTTCATCTCATAGCTTCCCAAATATTCATTTTCCTTATACTTAAACTCTAGGAATTACGTATCTATTTTTTTAGCGTTGACCGGGGAAAATATTTATTAAATAATATTCAGTTGAACTCTTCCCACTCCATAGTATCGATCTCCTTTCTGGGAATTGTGTTTTTAATCAATGTCCACCACTAATCATATTATCCTTCTAATTAGTATACTACCAATGTGTCTTTCTCTTTCTTCAAACAATATGGTATAGAATAGATATTTTATGTAGAGCTTGTCCATTGTTCATTAATCAATGGGTCAGTATATCCACTAAAAGAAGGTTTTCATTGACATATGAAGGAATCAATGGAATGTTATTCCTCTCAATGTGAATCTAGTAACTCAGCTTGATTCATGTTATTATTTATAACCTCATATAATTGATTCATTATCCCCATGATTTTTTCTATTATAGCTTCCTTTGGATGTCTGTCAATACATCATCTATGTCACTCATCATTAAAGTGGTTCCTCCAATTTCCCTCTATTTTTATAAATAAATAAAACCTTAGTGAGGAAGATTTTACTTTAAGGAATTTTATTATTCTAAAGGAAATTTATGTCTTAAAACATCATGATTAAATATTTTATCAATCACATATAATTATATTTTATATACATCCATTATAATGGTTTACAAAAAGCTTGTTATTAACCAAACAGATCCCTCGTGTGTGTCAAACTAGGTGTATAAAATTCCTATTATCATGCACTAGTTCTTCATCAAGTCTATACCAATTCTGTGTTTTCGGGTGTTACCCTTAAGTAAATTTATGTCAGATCCACATCAACTTATACTATCCAGAAATGGATATACTTTATTGGAAACCACTTACTTAATACTTTAAAAATAACATGTTGCTTTACTATATTTTGACTTGTCCCTAGGGTTATTCCTTATATTTCCAAGTCTTAATTTCACAAAATTACTAAACTATCCATTGATATCAACATGACATATTAATTTATTATTATATAATCTTTCATTACATGAGAAAAAATAAAGTATCTTTAAAAATTTATTTTCAGGGAAATAAGTTACATAATAGAAAAAAAATATTTTCTTCTAAAACCACTTGACTGAAATATTAATGGGTTCACCCTATGTTACTTTTATGACATCTCATATCCTAGGGACATACATCATAAGAAAAGGGTGAGCATGAAGCCTGGTAAGGGAAAAATCAAGCGAGATAAAAAGAACGTGATCATGGTACATATCAATAAGAACATGAAGCATAAAATTAAGTAATAACCAGTAAAAATATCATAATAAAAATAATATGAATCATAACATGGAAAATTTTATAAAACATTTAAATGAGACATTCAAAATCATATAACCAAGGTGTCATAGATGAAAATTACCAAGGTTGTTCACAATGGTATCATAAAACATGTCATCTATAATGATTAAATTATTTATCAAATGCATTGATGTGCTATCATAAGACACAATTCATATTTACTAATTAATGTGAGCCATATATATCATAATTAATCATTTCATTAGTAACTCATATAGAATAAATAATAGTTTTTTTATCAAACTCTTGGAATAATAAATTTCATAAAGACATGGTCATTACATCATTTTTAACCCATGAAAGGGATATTTGGATTTCATATATGTAAATACCCAAATAAATAATCCATTATTACAACTAGGTGAATACCCATTTAATTATAATAGGCATGGTTATTCACATAGAAAAAATAAAAGAAAATTTTTAAGTAAAAGAGATAAATTTGTGAAGTAAATCCAGTAACATGACATGTATAAAACATGTTTATAAAAAAAGATAAATTGAGATGGGACAAATGTATAACATTTATAAAAGAAAATTATTAGAGTAAAGGGATTATATAAAGTGGAAAATTATTTAGTTTTGTATCTATAAGACAGACCCCAAAAAAGGGAAACATGAATGGAAAAGAGAAGTGAATATTTCCCTTACCTTAAATATTTGTTCCTAATACTTGAGGTTGAAACCTTTGGGGATTGAGGAAATCTTGTAGGGGACTACTTGGGGTTAAAAATCATCATAAATTCAAGGAGGATGGATTAGGAGTGATGGGGAATAGCGAAATGGACGGGAAGTTATACTAAAATTAGAGGAAATATTTAATAACCTCTAAATACAGGTTTTGGAAATCTAGGTTATGGAAAAATACAAAACCATTAGATTACACATGGTTTTTTGAGGATTAATTTGGAAATTTGAGTCATATTTTATGATATTTTAATCCAATAGAACCGAAAACATTTTCTTAATACTAATTTTGGCATGAAAAGTAAATATTCCAAAGTGTAATGTTTTAGAAAAAATAAAATTCTCAATTTTAGACATTAGAAAGTCACTTATAGTTTTGGAAAATTTGAAAATATATTAAAATAATTAATTTTGATAAAATAATTAATTTTGATAATATAACATGTCATTGGTCATGGATTTTAGTTAATTAATTATTAATACATTTTGAAAAAAATATGAATTCCTAAAACAATCCAAAAACCCAGAAAATGTATTTTTACAATTCATGAAAAAATAAAGTATTTTAAAAAATTATCATAAAATAACCACAAAATAATAATTCTTTAAATATTATAATTTATCTTTTAAATATAAAAATCCTTATTTATTTAGAAATAGTATTTTTTCTAGCATATTAAATTTTTTTACACTTATAAATAATTTATTATACCATTATAAAATTATATTATCATTTATATTCATATAAGAGTGTTTTATAAGATTATTTGTAACACCCCAAGATTTTATAGTACATTATCTCTTCAAAGTAATTAAATAATTTGTGCTATATGCAACATCGAGTTCGAGCAGACCACGAAATTCCAAACTTTCCATTTAAAAAGTGGTGAGGAATAGTATTAACTGAATTTTGAATTTTCTGTACTCTATATAATTGTAGAATCCATATTATGTGTTTCTTAGACATAATATAATAAAAAAATCATTTTTCCACATAAAAGAAGTTTTTTTTAAAAAATGAACTTTTACCACCTTTTAATGGAGAACCCTTTTTAAAACTAATACTTGACACATTTATATATTAAATTTAATGAAATTAAATTTTATTTTAAATTGGGACATATAAATTTAGTTTGGAAAATTTTTTGGTACATTTCTGAAAACATTCATATTTTGATGAATAGTGAAAAATACTAGATTTTAATTGAAAAGAAAATTTTTAATCAAAATAATTTATAGTATTAATTTATGAATTTTAATGATTTGTAAGTATAATTAGATTATATTTTTATCATTTAATAAAATTTAGGTCATTATTAGTAATTTTACATTTAAATTTTACATAAACACATGTCAATCTTTTGATAGTGTTTACTTTTTAAAAAACTTTTTTTTTGTTTTGTCAATGGGAATTAATTTTAAATTAATTAATGAAACTTATATGTTTTGAATTTGGAAAAATAGAATTAATTTTTTAATTTGGGATTTCAAAATTATCTTAGGGTGAATTTTTTTTATTTTTCTAAAAACATTCAATTTTTTATGAATACTGAAAAAAAACAGCAACATTATTTACCACCGACTTTTTATTTAAATAATTATTTATTTTATTTTAATTTATTTTAATTCAAAATTGATATATAATACCTATATATGTTCAATGTAATCCATTAGGGTCATTTTATAAAAAAATTAGATGTATAAAAGTTTGTTGAAAGTTTTAACTTCTTTTACCCACATTCTAGGCACATTTCAAAATTTGCATAAAAAGTAATTTTACCACTTCTGTGAATTGAATTTCAAAACTACAAGAGACTCAATTTAAATCACTATGTATTATGTGGTTCAATAAGTTTAAAATAATTTTTTTTGAATAATAACTTTTGACTTTTATTTACCACGGTTAAAAGTAAATACGGTAATTAATGGTAAAAATGATAATATAATTACACTAACACATGTCCTAATTCTATTGGATAAGTGTATTTTGACCAAAACCAACCTTAGGAATAAAATATTATCCTTTTGTTCCACTTGTATTAGATTAGGACATTTATTATTATTTTCATTAAAGAGGAGTTAAAAGTGTTAAATTGAAATTTTAATAACTAAACAATTTTAAATATTGGGTTATACAAAAGATAAATTCAACTATAAATATTAATTTGAAAGATAAAAATATTTCCTACATAATGGTATTTTATTTATTATTTTTATATATTTAATAAGTAATTTTATTTTTGACATAAATATGATGCAATAATTACTTAATAAATGAAATATTAAATTAATTGATAATATAAATATAAAAATAAATATAAATTGAGGCTTTTGATGCCATCCAAGAAATTTCTAGTTTAATATGACATGTTAGGGTCGATTAAATAAATTTTTTATGAAGTGATAAAGTTTTTACGAATTTAATGAAAAAAAAATACCAAATAGTGTCAAAATTGATATAAATGAGTTTGTAAAACAAATACAATTTTATTAATAGATATAATATTTCTAAAAATATATGTTTCGGCCAAAGGAGTTAGATAAGGTTAGATATGTCAATAATGAACCACTTGGGGTTCTATTTACTTTTTATGGTAAGTTTATTAACCATTTATTATAATAATACAAGAGGACAAGGTAAAAGTTAAACTATTTAACTAAGAGTTAAATCTAAAAGATAGGGTTAATATGGTGACCTAAACTTGTCTAAAACCTATTGGTTGAGAGTATTTCAACCCATACCAACCTTTGATTTTAAATAAATCAATTTTCAGCCATTATAAACCGAAAATTATTTTACAAAAAAATAATATTTCAATCTTTTCCTAAAGTGACCCTCACCTCTCTTATAAAAGGGTACTTCTCCTTCTCTCAAAATCACACCTCCAAAGCCATTTGGCTCAGACAACCCCTGCCAAATCTCTTCCAAACATACATAAAATCATCCTAGAGTCCTTACCTTGATAATAAATCCAAACTAAGTATTTCTTTTGTACAATAAAAAAGGAAACACCCAAATAAGAGATAATTATTTTATCACCTCTTTCAAAGTTATTTTCTTCTTCCACTTTATCTTTAATTGTTATTTCCATACCAAAATAATGAATCTAGTACCTTATACATTCTATGATGTTATTATAAATATTTTTCACCCATAATCATTATTTTATCCATCCTATGAAGGATAGTTTCACCATGTGTGCGTACGTACGATTTACCGTCTCTATGTCGTGGAGTAATTTGTTATTCAACACAATGTTATTTGGATGGATATAATGATGAGTAATATGTATATAAATAATTAAAATTACTTGATAATTTATATGTAAAATTAATATACCATCCCATTACACACATTTTAATCATTAAGGAAATGATATCATTGCTTGTGTGTATGTACGACTTACCATCTCCGCGACGCGATAAGATTCAATTCAAGGTTCACCATTAAACGATGATTATAAATATATATATTACTAATAATTATGTAATATATGAAATAATAATGCTACTTTAGATATATATATATATATATATATATGTATGTATGTATGTATTTATGTACTTACATATATCTTATTCATATACTTCCGTTCAAGATGATATGAAAACGGAAACAGCCTTTATGTGTACGTTCAGTCTACCATCTCCATAAACAGTGTTTTCTATTTCATATATCTATCTATTATACATATTAATATTATAAATATATATTATATATAATTCAAGTTTTATATTTTGGAATTATTTAAATCACTATCTAAATGATACGATCAATAATAACTAGTTAAAACACGTACGATAAAAAAGTGATTATTACCCGAAATTTTAATTTAACATCAAAATCATTATTAAATGGGTAGTATAAAGTCATAAATTAATAATGTGTGATATAATAATTATGAATATGGTTTTGGTATAATTTAATAACATATTATGGTCATTATACAGGAAGTTAAACATACCCTTGACCAAAGGAAAGTGCATGGTAAGGGTTAATTCCTTAATCTCATTATTATCCGAGATTGTTTATGTGTTAGTATTTTCTGGACATATTTATTATCCATGCCCATGTTTCATGAAATACATTTAAAAATGATTCTTTTAATGTACTATTTAACTAATAAATCATTTTAAATCTTTTAAATATTTATTCTTCTAAATATTTCTCATTAATGTCCATGTTTTCAAAATGGTTTTAAGGACTTATTTATATGGACATGATTGTTTTAAAATGTTAATTACTTTCAAAAGTTTCAAAGAGTTATGTGACACTTTGATTCAAAAATATATTTTAAATGACTTCCTTTATAAATGTGCGACTTTTAAATGATTTCACAAAAAGGGATATTTCTCTCAAAAATATTTACTGGTCATTTTCTACTATGTCAACATTATTTACAGGACATTATTCTTGATTAAGGTTGATTAATTATATTAAAATATTCAATATTGTATCGAATGAGTTATGATATGTTTGAATGTGGTTGTGCTATTTTTATACCCTTCATGGTTTATGGCTGAAGTATTGACATTTTATATGCTAGTATTAATAAGGATTTTTATGTTATGTTCCATCATTTTCATATGATGAATATAGTGGACTTAGTAAGTGACATGTGGGGCCCGCTATAGCCCCTCGATGCATCGGTAAGTCTCATGAGACAAACTAGGGTCTTGGAATAATGCCTTGACAAAAACGTTATATGTATTCTTGGCACGAGGCCTTGACTATGCAGTAATGATGTCTGTTGTTAGGCCTTCCCTCATTATGAAATTAATTATTACATGTGATTAGTAGACTAGTTATATATCTATTTGCAAGTTTATATGGTAATGTTTTATTTATTTTCTCCATATTATTATCAAGTTTATGTTTAAAAGGCTGTTTTTTATTACACATCTTTCCATTGAAGTTTATAGATTCTACTAAATTATTTTCTCTTTCTGAGCATCTGAGCTCACCCCTTTCTTATGTTTTGTTTTCCCAGGATTCCATGAAGTGTTTTATGTTTGATATACCGGGTTAGTCTAGGGGAATAATGGCCTTATCAAAAGATTATTTAGGTTGTGTTTTATGTTTGAATGTGTAATGTAACGTTCATATATGTAATCTATTTTCCCATACTACAAAATTGATCGGTACTTCGGGACTTGATTCCTTGTAATCATTCCAATTTATTATAATAATGCACCGGCTCTAGGATTCTATGGTCGGGGCATTACAGTTGGTATCAAATGAAATTAATTAAAACCATTGAAACTAGATTTATAAAAACTCTGATTAGATAACATTACCCTAAGATAGACTTTGAGGATTAGTATAGAAGAACTTTCTAGAATTTTGGTAATGTATAGATTTTGTGTATTATCCAAGAAATACAACCCTATTTCGATAAGAGTAGGTAGAGGTGGCTCTGGTACAAATTTAACTAAGAGTTAAAACTACAACAAGGATTTTTGGTCTTGACCTGAGGTATCTTGGTACATGACAATGGGCCTTACTGCACTCTTGGTTACGACACTCCTCGGGGATATACTTAGGATAATTCCCATTTTCTTTAAAATCCATTTTAAAGGATTTAGGAGTAAATACTTCATCAAATAAAACATTTATTTATGATTATATATTATATGGATAATCTTTTCAATTTAAGTTATGTATTTTACATGTTTGGAATTATGAACAGTGATTCATAAACTAACATAGTGTTTTCCATTGTTTAGAAATGACGCCCAGTAGAAGGAATGATAACTCCCGCAATATGCATGATCCAAAGAGTAGAAGGATCATATATTTCATGGTATTAAGCCAACATTTAGAATGGAAATAATCGCCCATGTATTATCATCATATGAATAAATAGTATAATCTGTTAATAAGGAAAGTAAAGAATTCTCTGAGTCTAATGACATTGAAAAGATGAAAGAGAAGAAAAGGATGGTAGAGATAAATATAGATAAAGGGAAGATCGGAATGAAGGATTTTCCCATATGTGATAACTGTGGAAGGAATCACCTTGGTAAATGCTTGAAGGGAAAGATAGTTTGTTATAGGTGGGAAGAAAAAGGACACCCAGTATGTGATTCCAAGGGTAAGAAAAAGGTTTCAAATGTACAATACTTCATCTACAAGGAGTTGGGACACTACGTGAATAAATTTCCAAATCAAGAGAGTATGCCCCAAATGATTCTATTGAACAATAATAAAGCTATAATACTGTCAGAGATAAAGTGGAATGGCTAGTGTTCTTATTTTGTTCTTAAATAATTATTTCATTTGAGTGTTGTGTCAACGATGTACTGGTTATATGAATTATGGAAATAAATAAGGACTGTATTGTAATACTATTTCATTAAGGATTTGAGATTATATAGTTCTAAGAAAAGTCACATAGTAGCAAGTTAAACTTTTTTGTGAAATACATGGTTGATGGAAAGATAAACCTTAATATGGTTCTGATACTGAGGTAGTGATTTTGGAAGAATATATGATTGATTTGGATAAATTATATTTTATATTCTTGACTACATTGAAACTGATTAATTGTTTGTTTATTCCATTATTGTTGGAGTTTAAAATATTTTTTGATATAAGGAGTATATCCATTATTCTATTAGGAATAAGGGAAATTGAATGTAATCAATAAGGATTTAGTGTAATTCTTGGTGTTACCATGTTTTAAAAGAATACATGATGAAGCTATTTACAAGTTATTATGTGGAAAAAATATCTTTATGGTGTTTAGCTTCCTTATAAATTTTGGACTGTGAGTTTTGAAAGAAGTATTTTGGATAAGTATCAAGGTTGAATGGATTATGTTTTACATTGGAACATATTATTATGGTTAAATCATTTCTTAAGATTATTTTTGGATAGTTATAAAAAGGATAACCCAGAGGTCGGGCGACAACCCGTCACTTCTGGCAAGGCCGTGAGACATGAACCCACAATCGAACAGTGATAAGGGTGCATCACTTACCACTAGCCTATGTGATGTCCTGGTTTTTACAATGTAGTTTTTAAGACAAATGAATCATAAATTCATTATTTTTGGAACCCTATATAATTAAGATAAATAAAATATTTTTAAATTAAATTACCTTTGGGAGTAAAAGATGAGTTTGTGGTGGGAATTAATTGAAGGATGAAACTCTACTTGTTAAGTATATTTTTTTTCTCTTATTCTATGAATATATTAATTCTCAAACTTTAGGTAATGGAACTTTAAACAAAAAATGTGTTATCCTAATACCTTATATTTTGTTGAAATGATGATATTTTATATCATCATAGATTGATGGATTTGAGGCCCTCAATTTTACTCTTATTGGAGATTGATGACCTCAATCACTCCCTAGAAATATTTACGTCTTTTCCCCATTTATCTGTCTCTAATTTCCACCAATGTTCTCCGAACTGAGATCATAATTTGGTGGTGAATTTTTCATTTCCCTTTCCCCCTTATTAAGACTAAATTTTAATAACCCAATTTTCAATGTGGGTTTTACACAAAGGTATTTTTATATTTTTAATCATTTATTTTTGAAGAACAATTTCCAATTATGAGGGAATAACTTATTGAATATGGGATAATATAAAACCCCAAAATTTCATTTTACGTTATCTCTTCAATGTAAGTCAATAACTTGCGCAACACACAACATCGAGTTCGAGTGCACGACGACTTAAGAAACTAATCGTTCAAAAAGCGGTTATGAATATTATTAAATAAATTTTGAATTTTAAATACTCTATAAAATTTTAGAATCCATATTATGAGTTTCTTAGACATAATATAAGAAAAAATCATTTTTTCTGATAAAAGAAGTATTTTTCAAAAAAATGCAATTTTACCACATTTTAATTGAAAACCCTTTTTAAAATCAATAATTGAAACATTTTTATATTACATTTAATGAAATTAAATTCTTCATTAGAAGAGGGGCATAAAAATTTAGTTCAGATAAATTTTTGGTACTTTTCTAATAACATTCACATTTTGATGAATAGTGAAAATACTAAATATAAATTGAAAACAACTTTTTTAATCGAAATAATTTATTATGTAAAATTATGAATTTGAATGGTTTAGAAGTATAATTATATTATATTTTTATTATTTAATATATTTTTCATTATTATAAGTAATTTCACATTTAAATTTTACATAAACACATGTTAATCTTTTGATAGGTTTTACTTTTTAAAAACCCGCTTTATGGTTTTGACAATGGGAATCAATTTTAAATTAATTAATGAAACTTATATGTTTTTAATTTGGTAAAATAGAATTCATTTTTAAATTCAGAATTTCAAAATTAGCTTAGGGGTAATTTTTTTATTTTTTTGAAAACTTTCAATTTTTGATGAATAGTGAAAAAACACTTCGTTTTTGTTTAAAATTGACTTTTTATTTAAATAATTATTTATTCTTTTTAAATTTATTTTCAATCAAAATATATATAATACCTACATATGTTCAATGTAATTCATTTCGGTAATTTTATAATAAAATTAGATGTATACAATCTTATTGAACATTTTAACGTCTTTTACCAACCTTCTAGGGACATTTGAAAATGTGCATAAAACATAATTGTACTTCTTCTATGAATTGAATTTCAAAAATATGACAGACATGGTTGACATCAGTAAGTAAAATGTGTTTCAATAAGTTAAATTTTTTTGGTAAATAATAACTTTTGACTTTTATTTACCATAGTTAAAAGTAAATAGGGTAATTTGAGGTAAATATGATATTATAATTACCGTAACACATGTCCTAATTCTATTGGATAAGTGCATTTAGATAAAAACTAACCTTAAGAATAAAATATTATCATTTTTTCCACTTGGATTAGATTATGACATTTATTATTATTATTTTTAAGTAAGAGTTAAAAGTGTTATATTCAATATTTAATAATTAAACCTTTTTTAATATATGGTTATACATAAGATAAATTAGCCTATAAATATTAATTATAAATATAAAAATATTTCCTACATAATGGTATTATATATATATTTTTTAGAGATTAAATAATTAAATTTATTTATGACATAATGATGATATTGTAATTACTTTATCAATGAAAGATTAAAATTACTGATATTATAAATATAAAAATAAAGGTAAATAGAGGATTTTGATGGAATCCATGAATTTTATAGGCTAATATTACATTTTAGTGTTTATTAAATATTTTTTTTGAAGTGATAATGTATTTATGACTTAAAAAAGAAAATACCAAATAGTGTCAAAATTGATATAAATGAGTTTTTTAAACAAATACTATATTATTAATTCCTATAATATTTCTAAAAATATAAGGTTCAGCCAAAGGACTTAGATATGGATAGATATATAAATAATTAACCACTTGGGGTTCTATTTACTTTTTATTGTATGTTTATTAACCATTTTTTATAATAATACAAGAGGACATGGTAAAAGTTAAACTATTTAACTAAGAGTTAATTCTAAAAGATAGGGTTAATATGGTGACCAAAACATCTCTAAAACCTTTTGGTTGAGATTATTTAGACCCATCCCCACCTTATCTTCAAATAAAATCAATTTGGAGCCATTATAAACCGAAAATGATATTGTAATAAAATAATATTTCAAACTATTCCTAAAGTGAGCCTCACCTCTCTTATAAAAGGGTACTTCCAATTCTCTCAAAATAACACCTCCAAATCCATTTGTCTTGGCCAAAACCTACCCAAATCTCCTCCCTAATTCCATAAATTAAGCCTATAGGAATTAAATTGAGAATAAATCCAACCTAATGATCCCTTTTGTTCAAATCAAAACGAAACACCCAAAGAAGAGGTAATTATTTTATCACCTCTTTCAAAGTTCTTTTCTTCTTCAAATTTCTATTTATTTGTTATTTACATACGAAAATAATTACTCTAGTACCTTATACATAATGTGTTGTTAATATTAATATAGTACAACCATACTCGTTATTCTATCAATCCGATGAATGATAATGTCACCATGCGTGCGTAAGTACGGCTTACCGTCTCCATGCCATGATGTAATTTGTTATTCAATACTGTATTATTTGGATGGATATAATAATGAGTAATATGTATATAACTATAAAAATAAAATGATAATTTCTCTTTATAATTAATATAATACCCAATTCCACATCTTTGTGTCATTAAAGAAATGATATCATCGCTCGTGTGTACGTACGACTCACTGTCTTCCCGATGCGATGAGATTCAATTCCAGGTTCACCATTCAATCATGTTTATAAAAATATATATTATTAATAAGTATATAAAATATGACATAATAATTATACTGGATATATATGTATATATATATTTACTTACATATATCTTATTCACTTACATCCGTTCAATATGATATGAAAACAGAAACAACGATTATGCGTACGTACGGCCTAGTGTCTCCATAAACAGTGTCTTCCATTTCATATATCTATTAATTATACATATTTATATTCTAAATATATTTTATATATAAATCATGTTTTATATTCTGGAATTGTTTAAATAATGATCTAGATGATACAATCAATAATAACAAGTTAAAACATGTATGATAAAGAAGTCGATTATTAACTGAAATTTTAATTTAACATGGAAACCATTATTAAATTGGTAGTATAAAGTTATAAAGGAATTATTAATGATATAATAAATATATATATATATATGGTTCTGGTATAATTTAATAACATTCTATGGTCATTATACCAGAGGCTAAATGTACCCTCGACCAAAGGAAAGTACAAGGTAAGAGTTAATTCCTCATTCTCATTATTATCCGAGATTGTTTATGTGTAAATATTGTCTGGGAAATATTTATTATCCATGTCCTTGTTTCATAAAAGACATTTAAAAATTATTCTTTTAAGTTACTATTTTACTAAAACATCATTTTAAATTTTTTAAATATTTATTCTTCTAAATCTTCCTCATTAATGTACATGTTTTCGAAATGGTTTTAAGGATTTATTTAGGTAAACATGATTGTTTTAAAAAGTTAATTCCATTAAAAATTTCAAAGTTTTATGGGACACTTTTATTCAAAAATATATTTTAAATGGATTCCTTTATAAATGTGTTCCTTTTAAATGATTTCACAAAAAGAGATATTTCTCTCAAAAGGTTTTACTAATCATTTTCAACAATGTAAAAATTCTTTACTGGATATTATTCTTGATTAATGTTGATTTATTATAATACAATATTCCATATTTTATTGAATGAGTTTTGATATCGTTGACTATGCATGTACTATTTTTATACCATTCATGGTTTATGGTTGAAGTAATGACATTTTGTATGATAGTTTTAATATGAATATTTATGTTATATTTCAACATTTTCATATGAGGAATACAGTGGACTTAGAAAGTGACGGGAGGGGCCCATTATATCCCCTCAATGCATCAGTAGGACTCATGAGACAAACTAGGGTCTCGGCATAAGGGCATAAAAAAGGTTTATTTTTAGTCTTGGTACGAGGCCTTGACTATTTGGTAATGATGTCCGGTGTTAGACATTCCCTCATTATGAAATTAATTATTACATGTGATTATTCAACTAGTAGAATATCCATGTGCATGTTAATATGGTAATGTTTGATTTATTTTCACATTATTATATACATGTTTATGTTTAAAAGGCTGTTGTTTTTATTAAACATATTGCCTTAAAAGTTTATAGCTTCCGCTAAATTATTTACCCTTACTGAGCATCTCAGCTCACCCCTTTCTTATGTTTTGTTGTCCCAGGATTCCAAGAAGTGTAATATGTTTGATATATAGGTTTAATATAGGGTAATAATGGAAATATTGACAGAATATTTATGTTGTGTTTTATGTTTTAATGTTTAATGTAAGGATTATATATGTAATCTATTTTCCAAGACTACTAAACTGATCGGTCCATCAGGACTTGATTCCTTATAATCAGGACAATATATTTAAATAATGCCATGGCTCTAGACTTCTGGGGTTGGGGAATTACAGTTGGTATCAGAGAAAGTTTATTACAAACCTTGGAAACTATATTAAAAAAACTCTTATTAGAGAACATTACCCGAAGATAGACTTTGAGGATTAGAATAGAAAAACTGCCAAGAATTTTGGTAATATAGAGATTTTTTGTATTTTTCAATCAATACATTCCTGTATGGATACAAGAAGGTAGTGACGACTCTGGAACAGATGTACCTAGGAGTGAAAACTCCAAAAAGGAGTTTTGGGCTTCACCCGGGGTATCCTGGTAAATGACAATGTGCCTTGCGGCACTCTTGGTTACGACACTCCCGGGGGATATGCTTAGGAAAATTCACATTTTCATTACATGCCATTATGAAAGATTTATGAGTAAATATTTTCTCAAATAATACATTTTTTATGACTATATATTATATGAATAATATTTTCAATTTATGTTAGGTATTTTACAAGGGTGGAATTATGCATTGTGATTCATAAACAAACCTAGTGTATGCCATTGTTTAGAAATAACACCCAATAGAATGAATGAGAACTCCTTAAAAAACATGATCCAATGAGTAAGAAGGATCATATTTTTCATGGTATTAATCTAAAATTTAGAATGGAAATAGTCTCCCACATATTCTCATAATATTAATAAATAGTATCATGTGTTAATAATATAAGAAAATAATTATCTGATTCCTATGACTTTGAAGGGAAGCAAGACAAGAAAAGGATGGTTCAGAGAAAGATGGATAAAGGGAAGATGGGAAAAAATGATTTTCCCATATGGGATAACTATGGAAAGAATTACTTTGGTAAATTCTTTAAGGGAATTGGAGTTTCTTATGAGTGTGGATAAAAAGGACACCAGGTACGTGACTACAAGGGTAAGAAAAAGTTTTCAAATATACAAAGCTTCATCTAAAATGAGTTGGGACACTATGCGAATCAATTTCCAAATCATCGATGTATGCCCCAGATAATTCAATTGGAAATAATAAAGTTATTATACAATCACAAATTAAGAGGAATGACTAGTGTTCTTATGTTGTTATTAAATAATTATTTCGTTTTAGCGTTGTATCAATGATATACGGTTTATATGAATTTTGGAAAAAAATAAGGATTGTTCTGCCGTATTATTCGATTGAGGATTTGAGATTATATGGTTCGAAGAAATGTGACATAATAGCAAGTTAAACATTTTGTAAAATACATGTTTGAAGGAAAGATAAACCTTAATTTGTTTCTGATACTGAGGTAGTGATTTTGGAAAATGATATGATTGATTTGGATAAATTATATTCGATATTCTTGACTACATGGAAATTAATTAATTGTTTTTTATTCTATTATTGTTGGAGTTTACAACATTTTTGGATATAATGAGTATATCAAGTATTATATAAGGAAAAAGGGAGCATGAGTGTAATCAATATGGTTTTATGGTAATTCATGGTGTTTCCATGTTTTAAAATAATACATGATGAAGGTATTCACATGTTATTACGTGGAAAAAATGATCTTCATTGTGTTTACCTTCCTTGTAAATTTTGGACTATGAGTTTGGAGAGAAGTATTTTGGATAAGTCTAATGGTTGTAATGAATTAAGTTTGACATTGGATACTATTTTTAAGGATAAAACATTTCTTATGATTATTTTTTTATTATTATAAAAAGGACAACCTGGAGGTCAGGCGACAACCTATCGCGTCTGACAATGCTGTGAGAATTCTACCCAAAACTAAAGGGTGAAAATGGTTCAATACCTACCACTGGCCTACATGATGTGCTGGTATGTATAATGTAGTATTTTTTAAGTAGTCTGACAAATGAATTATAAATTCATTATTTTTGGAACCCTATACAATTAGGATAAATTGAATTTTTTTGAATTCTATTATCTTTTTGAGTGAAATATGAGTTTGTGGTAGAAATTAGTTGAATGATGAAACTATACTTGTCAAGTATATTTTTTTCTTTTATTATTTGAATAAATTAATTCTTAAACTTTAGGGAATGGATCTTTAAACTAAAAATGTGTTATCCTAATACGTTATGTTTTGTTGAACCGATGATATTTTAAATAATCATAGATTGATGGATTTGAGGCCCTCAACTTTAAATTTTTTGTGATTGATGACCTCAATAACTCCCTATAAATATTTATTTTTTTCCTCCAATTATGTGTCTCTAATTTCCACTGATGTTCTTCTAACCAGGATCATAATTTGGTGGTGATTTTTTCAATTCCCATTCCCTCTTATTAAGACTAAGTTTTATTAACCCAATTTCCGATGTGGGTTTTCTAGAAAGATATTTTTCTATTTTAACCTTTTTTTTGAAGAACAGTTTCAGATTGGGAGGATGAAATTTATTAAAGGATGGGATATTGTAACACCCAAAGATTTCATATTACGTTATCTCTTCAAAATAATTCAATTACTTGTGCTACACACAACATCGAGTTCGAGCGCACCACGACTTACCAAACTATCCGTTCAAAACGCGGTTATGTATATAATTAACTTAATTTTGAATTTTATATTCTATATATAATTTTAGAAACCATATTATGTGTTTCATAGAAATAATATAAGAACAAATTCAATTTTTTAAATAAAAGAATTAATTTTCAAAAAATGAAAATTTTCCGCCATTTAATGACGAAGCATTTTAAAACCAATATTTGACACATTTATATATTAAATTTAACGAATTTTAATTATTTTTTAGAATCATGACATAAAAATAAATTCTGGATTAATTTTTGGTACTTTTTAGATAACTTTCATATTTTGATGAATGGTGAAAAATACTAAATTTTAATTAAAAATAACATTTTTAATCGAAATAATTTATAGTATTAAATTATGAATTTGAATGGTTTGAAGTATAATTGGATTTTATTTTTATCATTTAATACAATTTTGGTCATTATAAGTAATTTTACCTTTAAATTTGATATAAACACTTGTCAACCTTTTGATAGTTTTTACTTTTTAGAAACTCGCTTTTTTGTTTTGACAATGAGAATTAATTTTAAATTAGTTAATGCAACTTATATGTTTTGAATATGTTAAAATAGAATTCATTTTTCAATTCATAATATCAAAATTAGATTAGGCTGATTTTTTGTATTTTTTTGAAAACCTTCAATTTTTGATGAATAATGAAAACCACTGCTTTATTATATAAAACCAAATTTTTATTTAAATAATTATTTATTTTATTTAAATTAATTGTAAGTAAAAAATTGGTATAAAATACCTCTATAAGTTCAATTTAATTATTTGTGGTCATTTTATAACAAAATTAGATGTATAAAATTTTATTGAACTTTTTAAAGTCTTTTACCCACCTTCTAGGCACATTTTCAAATTTGCATAAAACATAATTTTACTGCTTATGAGAATTGAATTTCAAAAATCCAAGAGAAATAGTTGAAATCAGTAAGTAAAATTTGGTTCAATAAGATGAATATTATTTTCGGGGAATAGTAACTTTTGACTTTTATTTACCAAGGTTAAAAGTAAATAGGGTAGTTAAATGTTAAAATAATATTATAATTACCCTAACACAAGTCCTATTCTAATACATAAGTGTATTTCAACCAAAACCAATCTTAGGAATAAAATAAGATCCATTTGGTCCACTTGGATTAGATTAGGACATTTATTATTATTTTATTTAATGAAGAGTTAAAAGTTTTAAATTCAATGTTTAATAACTAAACAATTTTTAATATAGGATTATAAATAAGATAAATTCGAATATAAATATTAATTATAAATCTAAAAACCATTTATACATAATGGTATTTTATTTATGATTTTTAGATATTATATAATTAAATTTATTTATGACATAATAATGTTGTAGTAATTACTTTATCAATGAAAGATTAAAATAATTGATATTATAAATATAAATATAAATTTAAATTGAGACTTTTTATGCCATACATGAATTTTATAGTTTAATATGAAATTTTATGGATGATTAAATAATTTTTTTCAAGTGATAAAGTTTTTATGACTTTAACAAAAACAAAATACCAAATAGTGTCCAAATTGACATAAATGAGTTTTTAAAACAGATACTATATTATTAATTAATATAAAATTTCTAAAAATATAAGGCTTGTAGAAAGGACTCAGATAAGGTTATTTATATAAATAATTAACCACTTGGGGTTCTATTTACATTTTATAGTATGTATATTGACCATTTCTTATAATAATACAGGAAAACATGTTAAAAGTTAAACTATTTTACAAAGAGTTGAATCTAAAAGATGTGGTTAACATGGTGACCTATACTTGTCTAAAACCTATTGGTTGAGATTATGTCGACCCATAAACACCTTATCTTCAAAATAATTTAATTTTGAGCCATTAGAAAAGGAAAACGGTTTTATAATAAAATAATATTTCAAACTTTTCCTAAAGTGACCCTCAACTCTCTTATAAAAGGGTACATCACATTCTCTCCAAATGACACCTCCAAATCCATTTTTATTGGCCGAACCCTTCCCAAATCTCCCCCAACATTCCTAAATTAAACCTAGAGGCCTTACCTTGAGAATAAATCCAACCTAAATAGCCCTTTTGTTCAAATAAAAAGGAAACACCCAAAGAAGTGGTAATTATTTTATCACCTCTTTCAAAGTTCGTTTCTCCTTCCACATTATCTTTATTTGTTATTTTCATACCAAAATAGTAAGTCCATTAACATATAAATACTTTTATGTTATTATAAATATTGTACAACCATACTCATTATTCTATCCTTTCTATGAATGATAATGTCACCATGCGTGTGTACGTACGGCTAACCTTCTCCATGTCGTGGTGTAATTTGTTTTTCAACATCATGTTAATTGGATGAATATAATGATAAGTAATATGTATATAAATAATTAAACTAACATTATAATTTCTCTTTAAAATTAATATACCATCCAATTACACACCATTTAATAATTAAGGATATGATATCGTCGCTATTGTGTATGTACGACTTACCATCTCCCCGACACGATGAGATTCAATTCTAGGTTCACTATTCAACAATGATTAAAAACAATATTATTAATAACTATGTAATATATGAAATAATAATTATACTGGATATATATATTTATATATATGTATGTACTTACATATATCTTATTCACTTACTTCCGTTCAATACGATATGAAAATGGAAATAACGTTTATTCGTGCGTACGGCCTACCGTCTCCATAAATAGTGTTTTCAATTTCATATATCTATCTACTATAAATGTCTATATTCTAAATTTATATAATATATAAATCATGTTTTATATTATGGAAGTACTTAAATCATGATCTAAATTATATGGTCATGAATAATAAGTTAAATCATGTAGGATAAAGAAAGCGATAATGATCCGAAATGTTAATTTAACATGGAAATCATTACTAAATGGGTAGTATAAAGTCACAAATTAATCATTTATTATATAATAAATATGAATATGGTTCTGGTATAATTTAATAACATACTATGGTCATTATACAGGAGATTAAATGTACCCTTGACCAAAGGAAAGTGCAAGGTTAGGGTTAATTCCTCAATCTCATTTTTATCCAAGATTGATTATGTGTAAGTATTTTCTGGGACCCATTAATTATCCATGTCAATGTTTCATAAAATTCATTTCAAACTGATTCTTTTAAGGTAATATTTAACTAAAAAATCATTTTAAATGTTTTAAATATTTGTTCCACTAAATCTTTCTCATTAATGTTCATGTTTTCATAATGGTTTTAAGAATTTATTTATATGGACATGATTGTTTTAAAATTTTAATTCCTTTAAAATATTTCAAAGTGGAATGGGGAACTTTTATTCAAAAATATATTTTAAATAACTTCCTTTATAAATGTGTGACTTTTAAATGATTTCACCAAAAGGGATATTTCTATCAAAAAGTTTTACAGATCATTTTCAACATTGTCAACATTCTTTACTGGATATTATTCCTGATTAAGGTTGATTTATTATATACAATATTCTATATTGTATATAGTGAGTTATAATATGTTTGACTTTGGATGTTCTATTTTAATACCCTTCATGGTTTATGGTTAAAATATTTACATTTCGTATGCTAGTATTAATATGAATGTTTATGTTATGTTTTAACAATTTCATATGAAGAATGGAGTGGACTTGGTAAGTGATGGGTGGGGACCGCTATAGCCCCTCGATGTATCGATAGGTCTCATTAGACAAACTATCATCTTGTCACAAGGCCTTCAAAAAAAATTATATGTAGTCTTGGCACGAGGCATTGACTATGCGGTAATGATGTCCGACGTTAGGAATTCCCTCATTATGAAATTAATTATTACATGTGAGTATTCTACTAGTAGAATATCCATGGACATGTTTATAGAGAAATGTTCAATTTATTTTCTCCATATTATGTTAAATTTTAGGTTAAAAGGATGTTGTTTTTATTTCACATCTTGCCTTAGAATTTTATAGCTTCTGCTAAATTATTTACCCTTGCTGAGCATGTGAGATCACCTCATTCTTATGTTTTGTTTTCCCAGGATTCCTAGAAGTGTATTATGTTTGATATACAGGGTTAAACTCAAAGAATAATGGCATTCTCAATAGATTATTTAAGTTTTGTTTTATGTTTTAATGTGTAATGTAATGTTCATTTATGTAATCTATTTTCCAAGACTACTAAACCGATTGGTCTTTTGGGGCTTGATTCCTTGTAATCATTCCAATGTATTAAAATAATGCACCGGCTCAGGGTTTTTGGGGTTGGGTATTTACACTATTTAATTAATAAAATATTATTCAAAATTCATATATTTTTCATGAATGATTATATATTATATAGAATAATATAATTAGGTTATATTTTTATCCAAAAATCAATTTATCAAATTAAACTCAATTAAACATATATATTTTTAAGCAAAAATATTCTTAAAAAGAAATGGATTGAATAAAAAAATTACATATTCCAATGAAATTACACTTCATGTAATTAAATCCTAGACACATAACCCCCTATTATTCCCGTGTACTCCCTAAGGGTGAGGTGTGTGATGGTAGTAGTTTCATGGGGTGGCTCGGCTAAAACCAATATAGTTTAAATCTCTACTAAATAGAAATTATCTCACAGGTGATTTTATTCAAGATTAACTTGTTAAATATAATCTTGGTATTTTTCAAGGGTGAACCCCTATGATGCTACCTCCCACCCAAATTTTGAAAAACATGCTTAAAATGGAAAGACTCTACTGGTTGGGGCTATCTATTCCCTTTTCTATATCAATTATCCTTTGTCATTACTATTCATAAATACTATAGTTGAATTATCAACCAAGGGTAATGCTTGAAACATTCATATTGACCAAATTTCTTATATGACCAATTCTCATACAATAGTAAAATCTTGATGGTGACATTCCCGTTTTTACCCTATAAATACTACTTCATTATTTCAATAAAAATTCACTAAAATTCCCCTTATGATTATATTTTCATTTTCATAAGATATTGATTGGTTTACTAATATATTATTTTATTTCTATAGTGTTTTATATGGTGGAAGTGATTCTAATTGATTGGGGAAATCCATATTTTCCCATTTTACCTTTTCTATTTTTTTCAAGTTGTAATTATTTGCATTTTAATTGGTTTCATAGATAACTAATGTAATGTTCATTATGAATTAGATAAAATTTTGTTGTTTTATATTTAATTAGTATGTGTATAATATTACATAATATATAACAAAAACTTATTTAAGAAACAAATATCATTTAAAAAGTTTTGGGTTATTAAAAGAAGTGTGTTAGATCTAGTAGATTGAATGTAAGATCATTTTTTATCTCCTAATATCTCTCTTCATTCTAGATAGGCTTGTTTTTATTTTAATGAAACAATAAATCTGATCTTTTATGGATAGATATATCATATAGGATGTTTTTTGATGATATATTGATTGGATATATTTATGGAAAGGAATGTCATGCCCAGATTTAGAGGTTTCATTATGTCATTCTTCATTTTCATCACCTGTTGTGATGTAGGTGGCTTATCCCACTCTTGTCCAAATATTATTGAACTTAAAGGCATGCATATTTAAATAAATTTAATTGAATATCAAAGGAAACCCATGTCGATTTCTTATTGGAACCACTTTTTTTAAAAATTTGGAAATCATGAAATTTGAACAATTTTTTATAAACCCATTGATTTATGTTTTTAAATTATGGTTAATGATTAATGTAAGAAAGGTATTAAAATAAATTTTTTAAGGTAAGAATAAATTTTTAGTAAAGGAATTGGTGTGATAACTTAGAATAAATTGGTTGTGTCTATTCATTTCATTGTATGTGACCCTTAAAAGGTGCATGATTCCAAACTAGAGATAACTAGAGAATGGTAACCTAGTGATGACATGGAGGTTCAAGAAGTAAATAATAATGAATATAGGACTCTCACTTGGCCTATATGTCTCTCTGTGTGTAAATGTGTAATGGGTTACAGGTGGATTAAATAGATAAATTTTCAAATATCTTAAATTAAACAATTTATAATTGTTAAGATGGTTTGACATTCCTATCTTTTGTTTTAAATAATTTTTAGAACTATGAGATAGTGTGTTCTTTTTATAGTGGTGTGTGTTTGGAAGTATCATGGGGAAATTCAACTGGGTATGATTACTCACCGCCTACATATTCACCTTTGTGCGTATGAAAATTTTGGTCTTCATGAAACATGTAAAAGAAATGTTTCATATTTCTCTAGCGGAGCATCGTGAACATAATTTTTCAAGATGATGGTTTATAAAAGAGTTCCCTTGTTGAGTGGATGCAGGGATTCCACATTGGTGTTTCTGCATAGTACTATTTTTTAGTTTGTGGTTTCTGTCGTGTTTCACTTTCTTCTTTGACTATGTTATTGTTGCCTTATGGGTTTCACTTTTAGTTTTATTATGTATACTATATGAATTATATTGTTTTGGTTGTTTTTTCTTCATATGTTGTGGTTATTTAAAGGTAAATTCTGCCCCAAATGTTTTAGAAATCCCTTAGAATTAATTTCCACCCTTTGGTGTTTTGTGGACTCCACCTATGGTTAGTATAACCTTGGCCCTTTACAAGCCAATGTTTATGGTTAAGATTTAATACAATGAGCCAACACTAATGGGGTCCCTAAAATAACTAGTCAGTATAGAGTGTATGCAGAAGTGCTCTATGTAAATTGATCTAAATTCAACTATTTAAAATATTTAAATGTAAATTAATAAACAAATGATGAACCCAAGGGCCAGATTCAACCTCAGAATGGTACAAACCTGCTAAAGATAGTGTCAGGGTGTCTGTAAGAATGTCATGATAATACTCATCATCGAAAAAACCATTAACACAATGGTGTAATATACCTATCCCTAGGGCCCCAACATCCACCATGGGTTCCAGTTTCATCTTGGGTTTTACAATTTACTAGTGTCTTTCCCCACTATAACTCCTTAGAACCATACTTCTAGCTGATAACTTCTGGCATACGGGGAGGTTCACCTGAGGTACTACGACATTCTACCAATCTAGGATATGGATAGTGGTTTGGGGTTATATGACGTTACATAATGCTTCCATTTGTAAGGTAGGGTGCCCTAGATATCCTTATGGGTTTCCAATTTTGGATTCAACTTTCCATTTTTCTACATAGGAATAACAATATATTATTGTTAATAAATAATATTTAGATAATAATAAATATTAATTTATAATTAATTACTGATAAATAATAATAGTAAATAAATAAAAAATAATTGTTAATATTTATTTTTAAATATTAATAAATAACCAATTTATATTAAAAATATTAATAAACATCTATTTAATAATTAATTAATTAGTAGTATTTATTAATTAATTAGTAATTAAATAATATTTAATTACTTATATATAAAATTTGTTACAAATTAAATTATTAATTATAAATTAATAAATTATTATTGATAATAATTTCTATAAATATATTAATAAAAATTTAAAATCGTTATTTAACTGATAAATTGCAATATTTAATATTAAATTATAATATTAGTAATTAATAATTAATTATTATTACATTATTATTAATTAATTAACTAATTATTGATAATTGGTAATAATTTATTATTATTAATTAATATCTTTTAATTAATTGGTTTTAGTTACAATTTATTTAATTTTTAGTTATTAAAAAGTTTAATAAATTAATCTCTAAAATTTATTTGATTATTATTTATTAATTTCGATTCACTAAAAATTAATAATAATGAATAATAGTTATCTTTATTAATTTTATTATTAATTAATAGCTACTAATGAATTAAAAATATTTATATGCTATTAGTAGTTAATTACAATTCAATTAATATTAATAATAATAATGATTTTTGTAATTTTTTAATTTTTTAATAATTAATTTTTATTAATTTAATATTAATTAAATATTAAATTCCTGGATTGGGGTTTTGGTCTAATTCATTTGAATCCTTGTTACCTCTTGCTACAAGAATGCGATCCTCTTAATGATCCACAGTTCACAAGGAATACCATATTTCAAGCATGGATTCAGAACAATGGACTGAATTGGTTCTTGTGGAACCCTTCAACCATGTGTGATGTTGCTGATGTTGTTGGAAGACTGATTAAATAGGATAAGGAAACTGAGAGAGCGTAATATGGTCATTATCCCTTAGCACTAGTAGAAATTGATCTCTCACAGGATCTGATTTATACAGATTTTGGACTGTTGGGGAATTCAATCTAGAACTAAAAATCCAGTTTGAATGGCTTCCAAAATTATGTTCTTACTATTTTAGAATTGGTTACTCCTTTAAAAGCTGTTACAAGAATTAAAAATGCACCACTTTCATGAAATATGGACATGTTACCACTATGTGCAGATCAGATGGTGCAGACCAATCAAGATGGAAGGGTCCC
Organism: Viscum album; assembly: GCA_963277665.1. Taxonomy (NCBI): domain Eukaryota; kingdom Viridiplantae; phylum Streptophyta; class Magnoliopsida; order Santalales; family Viscaceae; genus Viscum; species Viscum album. The sequence continues at coordinate 90,427,669 of OY728123.1, read as the reverse complement.
GTTAAGGAAAAACAAGAGTACCAGCACAAAATCACTGTTGATAAAACCCAGAAGGATAGGAATGTCTCTTTTGCAGATATTTTCAAACAAGGGATTGGTAATGGGGTTATAAGAATCCTCGGTATGTTATTTTCTCACACAAATAGAACATTTAATGATGTATCCAAATTTATACATGGGAGGAGGTTGTTTATAAACATTCTAGTGATCATGGAACAAAACAGTACATTAAAGCAGGGGCTGTTAAGCATGCTTCATGGACATACATTGATTTAGAGGAAGGGAAGAAACATTCAGATCTTGAGGAAAATCCCAAGAAGGGGTGGATTTTTATTTGAGGCAGGAAGTGACTTTCAACACTAAAATAAAAGGTAAAAAAAAGATGATTGATAAAGATAGTTTTAAGTTGGTTCGTCCCAGAAAATCCAAGGACTCCATCCAAAATGCAGTTGTGCATTCCATTTGTGTGAAACATGATGTGGGTGAATCCAGTAAAATGGACATATCTTCACTTTTTAGTGACAAAGACATCCACAACGAAATTGATGATCATGTCACTGTAAAGGTAACATATACACATGTTTTTTGTTTTGTCCAATCCCTCAATTAGGATCTTCTTGAACCTTCCATACTAGTTTCCACTTTAAATGATGCTCCAATTTTCATTGAGAATCATCAGTTATCTCCTCCCTGCCCATTGGATGTGGTGGCTTTACCCCAACACACAGCTCATGGTGGTGTCCCCCCCCCCCTCATGAGGATGATTGAAATGTTACAGATGTGTGGTTCATTAATGATCAAGGAGTTTCCACTCCGAGGGACAATGTGATGCATGGAAATAAGGGGAATTATTCCTCGGGGTATGATGTCTTTGACTTAGTAAAGTAATTTATAGATGACTCCTGGTAACAAATGAAAACATAGAAGAGAGGTCTTCATCAAAGATGTCGTGGAAGGGGGCGTGGATGGGCAGATTGGGCTGCTCCAAAGCATGATTTGAAACCATTGATTGAATCACACTCTAATGACACAAACATAGAAATCCTCCCTCAACAGGGAAGATATTTAAAAGTGAGATATTCTAGAGGTAGGGGTCATGGGCAAGGATAAAGTTTAAATTGGAATGAAATTCGAGAAGAAAAAAAAAGATTGGCTCTAAAATTAGGGAAAACGTGGCCTTTAATATCTTTAATAAGGGTAGTGACTCTATCGGACCCCATCCTCTCACTTCCACTGTAATGTTTTTTATTTTATTCTATGGGATTTTACCAAACCGTTTTTTTTAAATTATTTAAATAAAATTAATGAATAGTTTATAATAATATTTAATAGTTATTTTTTATGAGTTTAATAATAGTTAATATTAATTAATTATTAATTAAATAATTTTTTTAACAAATAAAAACTAAATAATAGTTTTAAATATTTATTTTTAATTGTTTAACAATAAATATTTATTATTCTTAATTAATTAGTAAAAAACTAAAAAATTAGTAATTAGAAATTATATTATAATTAGTAATTAATATTTTTGAGAACTTAGTAATATTTATTAGTAAGATTTATTATTTAATTACAAATTAATTATTTACACTTGATTATTATTTAGTTATAATTAATATTAATTTTTAGTAATTAAATATTTTTAAATTTCTAATTAATTAGAAACTATTTATTATTAATAATTAATTAAAAATTAATTAGTAATTAAATATATATATTGATATTTTTAATTAGTAATTAATATTTATTAGTAAATAAAATTATTAATTAGAAATTAATATTAGTTAGTAACTAATTTATAATTAATTAATAATTATTAATATATGATAATATTTATTAATAGATAATTATAACTTAGTTGTTATTATTATTATTATTATTAATATTATTAATTACTCATTAACTATTACTTAGTTAATAATTAAATAAAAACTATTTTTATTAATAATTAATTAAATTTTTAGTTAATTATTAATAATCCTATTAATTAGTAATTAATATTTATTAGTAATTAATAATATTAATTAGTAATTTGTTTTTAATTACAATTTTATTTGTAATTAATATTTATCAATATTTAATATTGAATATTAAATGGTAATTATAATTTAGTTATTTTAAATATTTATTAAAAATTAATTTTTATTAATAATTAATAAATAAATAACAATAATAATATATTATTCAGCCTGTGTAGGATGGGGGGAAGCTGAATCCCACATTGGAAATTGATTAAAATTTATTGGCCACCCTCCCTTATAAAAGGGAGCTATTGGGTAGAGTTTTAGTTATACTTTCATATTAAATTAAGTGAAGTAATGATGGACATAATACCACAGAAATTAAGTTAAATTAATTTGTTATATATATATATATATATATAAACAACACAAAGCAAAACAAAAATATAATTTTTAAGACTAAATGAACAAAAAAATTTTTTCTTGAACCCAAAAGTGTTGGAGGCTTCAACGTCTTTGGATCTTAACGAGGGCCAAAGGTAGAGAATCCCCTGATGTGTTTGGCATCCAACAAAGGAGGCCAAATGTGTGAGAGGATTTGAAAAATTTAACGCATACTTTTATTTCTTAAAAAATATACCAATTTTTAATTTTTTTTATAAAAACCATCATAAAAAAACATATTTAATGAGTGTGGTGGTGTCTCAATTATCAATATTATTAAACATATATAATTATAAATATTATGGTATAAACTATTTACCAAAATAAATAAATATAAATAAATAATCATTACGATAAGTGTTATCATTTTTGTGTTTTTATGTATATATTTTTATAAAATAGTACATGTATGTCTATATATTAGTATATATGTGCACATATATTTATATATCCCTATTGTCTATGAATTCACACACCATACCCTGAATCCGTGAAATCATATCACCACTCTAACTGATTTTTTCTTATAATGAGCAATACTTTGATTTAAATTTTTAGTGACATATTCCCTTCACCATTTAATCAATTATAGATCACTACATTCCCTTGGAATATTCACTGATCTACCAATGTTTATTAGTATGATCGAGGGTCTAATTTAATCACATGGGAATGATTCATTCTCTTTTGAAACAACCCGAGTCATTATTGGATTCTTACCAATATTTGGAATCTATAAAAATATAATGTTATGAAAAAGTGAAATAAAAAAATATTGTATATAAAAATAAAAAACTATCTATATGATTTTATATCCATCAAAATTTAACTATAAAAACAAAATAAATCTGATAAATAGACTAAAACAAACAAACATAGTGATATTCCTGAGACGCATCATGTCAACACAGCCATGCACGCTTCACTAAGTGATGGAGTCCTCTTATACCATCAAACATTTTAATAGTATATACGACATCCGAGAAGTCATATTTATATACCTTTTTTTAATTATAATCCCACTTGTGAAACTATTTGTGCATCTTGGTGAATATGTAGAGTTTTAGTAGAAAGACCTATTTAGAACAACAAAGAGTCCTTTTAAAAGTGTTAGTAATTATCTATATAAATTTTCATTTTACCAGTTAATTTTTAATCATAATTTTAAAAAAAACATGTCATTCTAATATCACTAAAAAATCATGGAACACAAATAACTCTTTCCCCACCAGAAGTAGCTATTCCAAAATAAAAAAATTATCCAAACACAACACTTGATGAAATTATTATAAAAGTTAAATAATAGTATTTTAACTACATGGGAATTTATATTTATTTTAGATGAAGCTAAAAATACCATCAATAATCTATAAGTCTTCAATTTTATGTAATGGGAATATAAACACCCTCTGTTAGATCCAAGAGGGAAAACCTATCTATACATCCACACAATGTGGGATGAAAACTATGGTATCCTTGTAACTACAAATCTATCTTCATTTGTTTAATTTTTAATAGATAATAAACTATAAAAATGATATCATGTGAAAAACAAATCAGGAAGTAAGAAATAATATACCCATCAAGTGGAAATGAAAAAAATCCATCTTGATTGTTAAAACATATAAGATAGTTATTTGACTATAAACCACCGATGACTATATCATATCCTATAATATTCCCCATAAGGTATCATTTCAAATATTAATAAATAATATAACTCCAATCACAAGATTCCAATGTTAGACTATCATTAAAATTACTTCACATATTTCTTCTTTTTTTAAATATTATATTATTCCCCAATCAATTACATGAATTAAATTACAAATAAACCATTGTTTAGAATTTTTGTACATAAGAAAACCTATAAAACATCACGCCTTTTTTATGATCCCTCATCATCTATACCACAATTAAATAAACACTTATTACATAATCATGATTTAAATTATAATCACATTAGTCATATGAAAATCACACCAATTTAGCTTAAATAGTGTAACCATTATGAAAACCATCACAAATAAAGATAACCTCATTAAAAAGAAATTAAATAATATAAGAGAATTTGTTTCTTGTGGAAAAAAATCCTCAAATAGGAAAACCCATGTATAAATTTTAATAAGGTAGAATTATATAGTATATAAGGAAAGTAACATGAAATTTAATGAATGGGAAACGTATAATCCACTAATATAAATAAAAATAGTATTATATCCCAACATTACTTATAAGATCTATTATCTAATTATTTACACTATGTCACATTTTACGGTATCATTCTAGAATATTTATCTATATATAGGTAATCACTCAGGTTACTTATATTTTTAAAAGTAAATACCACTTTTAACAGTAAAATTCCACATGGGTATTCATTGAGACAAAGAATGAATCAGTGAATAAAATTCTTCTACAATGCTTTCACCAACTAACCTTTACTTTTAGTTAAAATGAAAATAATAATCTATAACTGAATTTATTAATCAATATTTAACTTTTGTTGAAGATAATAAAATATTTCAGTGAAATAATTTGTACATCCACATAACCAATTAAGAACACAATGATGTAAAATTATCGGTATTCATAACAAGTGACTATAAAATTTGAATGATATGGAAAACCCAAGATCACACAATCCGCTAATCATCTTGAATTACAGTGACCAAGGTTTGTACTTGAAAGTTGTATGTATTCATTTATCTCTTATTTAGTAAAATTTAGTCCTATATACATTCAATATATCTTTTTAATGTTATAGAAACTAATATTTTCTATTATTAATATGAACCTATTAATTTTTAGGAATAATGTTTCACACTGTATTCGTCAAATCCATCACAAAAAATTTAGAATTCACTGAAGACACACTTATTATTCACTACACAACATCATATTCCTTCTTAAACTATTATATGTTAAATAATACATAAACATATTATCACCATACTAGAAAAACATCTTTACAAATCATTAAGAAACCACTACTATGGATTTTCATTAAAGTAATCATTTTATTTTCACCATTTGAAGATTCCTCTTAAAGAAATTATTTTAACTAGTTTTTTTGGAATTCTATCTTGGTATCTATAAATTTTCTATCACTATTAAAATCATATAATTTAAATAAATTCAACCTATATATGTGTTATGAAATATATCTAAACTTCCCAATTTTAATAAAATTAAAATTTAAAATGTAAACTTAAAAATAGAGTTCAACATCCGAAAATATTATTTCATTGTGAGAAAAATTGATCATTCGATTCCTTTGAGTATCCCCTGATTGGATCTATGTATTTAGGATTTTATTTTTAGAATCCCATATTCTATCTACACATCCACATCAATAAAAATACTAATATATGTATATTTAAACTGATCATGGGGTGTTGTGGGTTTCACCATGTAATAATCAACTAAATTAATCAAAATAGATTTGTAAGTTCTCTTTATCCATGGATAGTTATATCTATCCACAACATAGTTCCATAATTTTTTTCCAAACTAGTTCTTATGAACTCCAAACCCATTTCTATCATATTGGATTTAGTCCATGACCATTTTATTCATTCAAACCTCGATTGGTTATACATGAACAAAAAATAATGAATCTCAATTTTCCAAATACTGTGTCTATATAAAATAATGATATAATGAGGAATCCCTATAGTGAATAATGGGTTTGGAAATTCTACCAGAAACTATGTCCTCTGAAATGGATGTTTCATAATCACCATAATCCATTTTCTTCATGGTACTCATCCCAGTCATGCAATTAAAAACACCACAGCATAAATTTTCATACCTTATCTCCAAATATCTTAAAAAAACTAATCACATTTAGACAACCACCAAAATCTTCTAATCCTATAAATTATCTTCACTTTATTTGAATTAATCAAATTCACCAAATATTAGACGTGATTCATGTGCTGAAAATGTGTTGAAAAAAAGAGAAAACATTAATGTCATTAATCACATACACATCATATCCTACATGTATAAATAATCAATCTATTTAACTCAATCATATTTTGGGGTACTATCACAGTCCAAAATATTCTGGCCAATAAAAATCTAAAAATTTAGATTTTTTTCTCAACTACGAAAAAATGACCCTCTAAAAAAGTAATGAGTCATTATTAAATGATTTTATTCCTACCTAGGATAACATCATATAAGAAACTAGAATAATAAACAATGATGTTAAAGATATATATTGTTGTAACTAACATTAACTAAAAAACAACCACATACAAATTCATATAATTTCTCATCTTCTCAAAACTATTCCTATATATCTGCAAAATAATCTTCCTATACACATACTCAACAAACATATTTCAAAAAATCACTCACAAACTCAGAAACATGCCACTAAATTCACAATTTTCCTATTTAAAATAAATCAACTCAATGTATACGCCCTCATTAGGAAAATAAATATCTCTATATTAATTTTTATCTATTTATCTCCCTTAGATAATGATATCTAATGGAAAAATGGGAGATGGGATGATACACCATATGATTTCATTAAGAATATCTAGCTTAATCTCCACGTATTAACCATTTCTTCAGAAATGTGATATTAGGTAATATTTTTTTAAAGACATCCTTTATATAATTTTCTATAGGAACATAATCCTTCAATCATGGAATGAATAAAATCTTAATTATCTTCTGAATCATTTTCCTTCCTTAGTTCAACTTGATAAATCAAAAAGGGGTGAGAATATATCTTTAAATACCTTCTTGTTTTTACAAGTTATTCATGATCTCAAATGATGTTATGGACATGTATTTTCTTCCATAACATTAGATAATCTAAATTCCATTAGTATTCAGAACTTTATATATATGAATTAACTTCTTCTTCCTTCCCATCACTTATTTATTCTATACTTCATGAATTTTCAATATCTAATAAAATCAATTATTCAACATCCCTATTCACATTATATAGTGTTTCATATTTTTTAAATGCATTAAAAGAGTTTTCAAACACCTTAACACAAAAATACCTATAATCTATCTTTATTCCTTGATTAAAAAATGATATCCTTATTCATTTGGTTGGTATTAAAGGAAAATACATTCATTACAGTTTTTATCAAACATGATCATATTTTAAATATTATATTTGATGTGATAAGGGATAAAAAGTGCCCTTTAATACATCAATCAGAGGGTCTTCTTGCAATATATCTCAAATGGAGACATATCAAAGTATACACAGTTATGTTCCAACGTATATGTTTTTTATATCTCCACAATTTTATATGAAAAATATAAAATATTCTCTTTTTAACCTATAGTGTATCCCCACTTATTTTCTCCCATAAAAAATTAAATATTTTTTTAAATGTCAATTTTTTCATTCACTTCTGATAAATATGGCAGAGCCATCAATTCCAAAACACCTTTTCATTATTCATGCTTAAGTAATAATAAATTTTCAGCATTTAACACTTAAAATAAATTTCATTTTAACATATTTACATAATTCAAAAAAATATATCCATTAATATCAATAAGAAAAATAAATATTTTCAAAAAATCATTTCATTTCTTTACTCACATTCTTTATAAAAACTTTTCAGGTTGTTTTTACAACCATCAACAATGAGTGTACTAGTTGACATGAACTTATATTTTATAATATCCATCAATAAAACCACTTTTACTTAAAGGGAGTCCTAATTTTCGAATTTAAATATATCATTTATACACTTCTAAATGAATTAAAAAAAAATTCATAACACCTATCATATTTTATAAACACCCACTATCAAGTTTCCTTGGATGGTTTATTTGAGATGATTTAAAAATTAATCCATGATTGGTTCCTTATCTTATATTTTTATTTATTCTTATAAAATCGTTAATTATTGTTAAATATATTTTAGGCTAGAAACATTGTTATGAATTACCCAACCATGTGAACTAGATGATCATAAGAGGGATAAAATTCATTTAGAACATAAAACTAATTTTTTTTTAAATAAAGAAGTTTTATCTACTTTATAAATTAGTCTTCCTTGAGTGTTTTATATCCCAATCAATTACATCATTTAAAAAAAGTTTTTTTAAATATTTTTTATTAAATAAAAAATACCATTCATCATTATAATATCCACCAAAATAACAATAATATACGAGGAAGGAAAATAATTTAGAAAAAACATATCATTGTCTAGACTTTGAAACATTAATTCCATAACCCACCTAACCACTGACTTCACCTCGAATTTAAAAATAAATATATTTTTATTCTTGAAGGTTTTCCATTATTTTTTTCTTATTTATTGAATTTTATACCATTCAATTTGTAGCCTCATGATACTATTTTTTTGGATTTTTCAAAAATCTATAACTAACATTATAAGGAAATATTATTTATATTCATGTTATTTAAATTAAGTTTTACCATTAATATCATAATGAAAAATATTTTTTAATCCATATAATTTCATTTTTGATGATTTTAGTGATCATAGATATTTTGGGATGTTTCCCTATTTTCCTCATTGACCATAATTCATTCACCAACATCACAATCAAATTATTCAAAAACTTATGTTATCTTATTCAATTCATCATTGTCTATAAAAAATTTTATTAATAAAAAAATTCCTTTTATTTTTCTTACTATTTCTCCATTAATACTTTATTTAAAATAATTTCCATCAAAAATTACCCAGTCAAACATTCAATTTCATTCATCAAGTATAAATATATTTCTACTTGAACATTCTCAATCACATTTGGATCTTGATATTCATTTCCCAAATATTTATAATCACACTATAATTTAAATATTTTTTATAAAATTAATTTGATTCATGATATATTATGACTATCATATTTATTTTATAATTACTTCCTTCATTAGAGAATACTTCTTCAATAACTACAGAAATGTATAATTTTTCACCATGGTGATCGTTCCACGATTAACTGTTTCATTTTCACCCTTACACCGATGTGCTAAACATATTTTGCATTAAAAATTATAAAAATATTATCAAATTGTGCTTCATGTTTGTTTAAATAATTTTTTTTATCACTGTTAAATAGGTCAATGATACTTGTTTTGAAAATTACAATGTAGGTGGAGGTGATTTGGAGGGCCCATGATGAAGTCCATGAAAAATGGGCCAAACTGCGCAGGATCCAAGAAGTTCAGTGGACTCAAATTCATGCTGATACGCCACCGTGCATCCAAATGGGCTGATATTTTGTGGACTTATCCATAACTCATTGGTATACAACTTTAATTTAATAACCCAAGAGAGATTCGGCCATTAAGGGGCCCAGCTGACCTGATCTTTCCAGCACACCCAATTTGCTCGAGGTCAAAATTTGTGTGTTGTGATCTGTCCATATCTCATGCTCCACTTGTTGAAATGATGCCAAACTTTTGGTGGAGATATTCAAGACGTGTGGATACAAATTTTTAGTTTTCCACAATATGTTTTAATACTTTCTGGTAGGCTAAAACAATGTTCCAAGAGGTTTTAGTAAATCTGTGTTCCCAAAACCACCTCCCACATTTCCTATAAAAGGGCACCTTGGGCTCCTCATTTGTAAGTTCAACCAGGAGGCAAAGCTCTAGTATTTAGGAGACCCATGGGAGTAGTCCCATCATCCATGAAGTTCTAGAGTCTGCTATCCTCATATGGGGATCAGGGATGAAGAAGGAGTTTCACCCGAGCCTCCTCCTCACAATGGCGAGCTAAACAGTGGGCGATCAATTTGAGGGAGCTACACTTACTTAGGAGGGAGTTCCAGCACTTGTTCTTCCACTGGTTTTATATAATTTGTGTGTTAAATATTTCACTTATCATTAATCTCTATGCTCTTCTCTTTTGAATACATTTGTGTGGTTTAATTTAAGTGAAACACTTTTTATCTCAACACCGATTGGGTTGAGATTTCAAGTGGGGATCTTGGTTTGTTCTGATAGGACAAGACAAGAACCCTATTAATATCACACATACATATGATTTCAGTATTTTTTGGTAGCCTTAACTCTGTTATTGAGATTCAAACCTTGACAACACGATTGTTTTGTCAAGGGTTGGTGCTTTGTGCAACATTTTAAGAGGCAAGAGGGGAATCAAGATCTTGACAACCCTCAACCAAAGAATTGAACAAAACCATGTCAATATTTTCAGAACAATGAACTATCCAAGTTGTGTAGTGAACTTGAAATGATCTCCTTTATCTCATAATTTTAAAACACCTCTTTTATTTTTCAATTGTTAAACTCTTTAAATCAATTCATTTTCTTTAAACTGTTTTCAAAAATACCCCCTTTTAGTCCCTTTTATTAAGAACACACATTCTAAATCTACCAACGCTCCATGAGAGACGACCTAGGGTCCTCCCTAGACTATATATCATCCTCAAAAAAATAATCAATTTGACGTATCATGATAGCATGGTCAAATTGTGGCACCGTTTCCGGGGAGCGCTTTGGTTTTTAGTGCGTGTTTTTTATAAAGTAGTTGTAAATTTTGTGAATATTTGTTTGTTTTTTTATACCTTTTTAATTCTTGTTGTGTTCTGAGCCATATCTTGTGTAGGTTCTGTGCAAGACGTGTTCTACTTCAGGAGACTTACCACCTTTCGAAACCCGAACCGGAGAGTATCCTACGTCAGCAACACCAAGACGCACAAGACCCCCTTTTGAAGGAGGACACACCACTAGAGACTCTTATAAACCCATCTTCTTCTGGAACCAAATTAGAACCTGAAATAATCTTCAATAACATGGATGAAAATAATCTAACATTAAAAGAATTAACCTCACCTGATATTGATATCCAACCCACTTACATTCAAATTCAAGGCGAGGCACCTAATTTTGAACTAAAATATGGTTTAATCCATTTATTACCAAGATTTCAAGGATTTCTTGGAGAAGACCCTCATAAGCACTTAAAAGAATTTCATATTGTGTGTTCATCCTTAAAACCTGCTAATGTGGATGAAGAACAAGTGAAGCTTAGGGAATTCATATTTTCATTAGAAGACACTACAAAAGATTGGTTATACAATGTCAATTCACCAATTAGGGGTTGGGCATACATGAAATGCCTTTTCTTGAAAAATACTTCCCAGCCTCTCGAACTGCAACTATAAGGAAAGAAATATGTGGTATAAGACAATATCAAGGGGAAACATTACATGAATATTGGGAACGCTTTAAAATGTTATGTTCAAGTTTCCCACACAACCAAATAAGTGATCAAATTTTAATTCAATATTTTTATGAAGGTTTGATTCCTATTGATCGAAATATGATTGATGCTACTGTAGGTGGTGCATTGGTAGATAAGACCCCAATTGCTGCAAGAACCTTCATTGAGAACATGTCACATAACACTCAACAATTCGGTACACGGTCCAGTGTTCCCATTCGAGGTGTCCATGAGGTGCAAAGTACTGAGTTTGAGAAGAAGGTGGACACGATGTTCGAAGAGGTAAGTACCCTTCTACGACAACTTGCTCTCTCCCAAGGGAAATCTCAATATCCTCCTCCCATCCATTGTGGAATCTTCTCTTCTGACACCCACTATTCTGACCAATGTCCTCAATTGAGAGAAACTTCTGAGAGTTGTGAGGCAATATTTCCAGGATGCCCCTTTAACCAACCCTTTATGCAAGAACAATACTATCCATCCAACCAAGGGTGGAAGGACAACCAAGCCTATAGAAAAGGGGGTATTCAAACCATCCTCAATAGCAATGGAACCAACAGGTTCAGAGTAGTCATCCACCACCACCCAGAAATCCTCAACCACCCCAAAGGCCATTCCAACCACCCCCTCCAAAAACCGAGCCTAGCATAGAATATATGATGAATAAAATGGCTACCAATAATATCCAATTACAATAAACCACCCAATCAGTCATACAAGACATAAAGACCCAACTAGGCCAACTTCCCAACTCGGTGGGGGAAATCCAAAGTCATAAGTCGGGTTAACTACCATCTCAACCAGTAGTAAACCCTAGGGATAAAGGAAATGTTAGTGCCATCACCCTTAGGAGTGGGACACAACTCAAAATCCAAATGACCCCTCCATTAGAGTCCACCCATCCAAAGGAAACCACCATCCCAACTGCTGAAAATGGTCCAAGAGAAGAAAACCCTTTTCCTGAGAGAAGCCCTTCCAAAGGAAAGACTATGTCTATTGATGAGACAACTATCCCAACCATTCCTTTTCCATTTCCTCAAAGGGATACCCAATCGAGGAAACAAAAATAAACCGAACTTGATAAAGAAATCTTGGAAACTTTCAAGAAAGTATAGGTTAACATTCCTTTGATTGATGTTGTGAAGAAAATTCCAAGATATGCCATGTTTTTTAAGGAGATGTGTACACACCGAAGGAGGCTTCATGGTGATGAGAAGGTGAGCTTGGGGAGGAATGTTTCAAAATTGATAGAGCCATCACTTCCTACCAAGTGCAATGATCCTGGGAAATTATCGATTCCATGTACCATAGGGGAGTATTCATGTTCCAATGCTATGCTTGATTTGGGTGCTTCTATTAATACGATGCCTCACTCTATTTAATCTCCATTGCAGGTCGTTGAACTGAAGCCCACTGGTATTGTCATTCAGCTAGCAAATCGGAGTACAGCACACCCCTCTGGTGTGTTAGAGGATGTTCTTGTGAGGGTGCAAAATTTAATTTTTCCTGCTGATTTTTACGTGCTTAAAATGGAAGATGATAGGTTGAATGGAAATGCCCCAATTATATTGGGGAGAACTTTTTTGAAAACCACCAAAACCATAATTATTGTCCATAATGGTACATTATCTATGGAGTTTGGTGGTAATACTGTCCACTCCAATATCCTTGATGCCATGAAGCACCCTCAGAAGAACACTCCTCTCTCTCTGTCAATTCAATTGATGTTCTCCCTTCCCCTAAAATAACTTATTTTCATTCACCTGATCCCATTTCTGAGTTTTCTTCAATGATTGAAATGTTAGGTAATGAATCATGCATTGATTGTTGTAGTGGTCTAGAGAAATGTCATGCATGTTTGTTAATTAATGATTTCTTGAACACAGAGGATCACATGACCATCGATGATACTGCTAAGCTTGTAAAAGCTCATTCCTCATCTGAGGATGTTACCATTGAGCAGTTAGATGAGATCAGTTACTTATCACTTTCACACACACTTCCGTCAATCCAAAATCCCCCAGAATTGGAACTGAAACAACTTCCCCAAGATTTAAAATACTCATATCTTGAGAATGGAAACAAGTTTCCCGTCATCATTGTTAGTTCACTCCCTCCTGAGCATGAATTATGACTGCTTGATCATTTGAGGAAGTATAAAAAACCTTTGGGATGGACACTTGCTGACATTCTTGGTATTTTCCCATCAATTTGTACACATCATATTTTATTAAATGATGAGGCTAAACCAGTGAGGCAGTCACAAAGTCGACTGAACCCAAACCTACTTGATGTTGTTAAAAAAGAAGTAACAAAATTGTTGGCTGCTGGAATCATTTACCCTATCTCTGACAGCCAATGGGTCAGTCCTGTTCAAGTAGTTCCTAAAAAAACTGGCCTTACTGTAGTTAAAAATGAAAACAATGAATTGGTTCTAACTCAAGTGCAGAATATTTGGCGTGTATGTATAGACTATCTCCGACTAAACCAACACACTAGGAAGGACCATTTCCCATTGCCATTCATTAACCAGATGCTAGAGAGGCTAGCCGGGAAGTCACATTACTGTTTCCTTGATAGGTATTCTGGATACTTTTAGATCCATATTTCCCCTGAGGATCAGGAAAAGGCAACCTTTACTTGCCCCTTTGGTACATTTTCTTATAGAAGTATGTCATCTGGTTTGTGCAATGCTCCAGGTACTTTCCAACGATGTATGGTTAGTATTTTTCAGATTACCTAGAGAATTGCATGGAGGTTTTTATGGATGATTTTACTATTTATGAATCCTCTTTTGATGAATGTTTGAGTAGTCTTGCTTCTGTCCTACATCGCAGTATTGAAAATAATCTCGTATTAAATTATGAGAAATTCCATTTCATGGTGAGACAAGGCATAGTTTTGGGACATGTAATTTCTGGAGAAGGTATCCAAGTGGACAAATCAAAATTAGATATCATTTCCTCTCTACCATTCCCTAAAAATGTTCGGGATGTTTGGTCTTTCCTGGGTCATTCTGGATTTTATCGTCGTTTCATTCGTTACTTTAGTAAAATTGCACTCTCCCTCCCCCGATTACTCCAAAAAGAAAAAGAATTTGTTTTTGATAAAAAAATGTGAGGAAGCTTTCAATAAGTTAAAATGGAGTCTCACATTACCCCCGATAATCCAACCACCTCGGTGGGATTTGCCATTTGAGCTCATGTGTGATGCCTCTAACTATGCAGTTGGGGCATTCTTATCACAAAGGGCCGACTGAGCTCCACATGTCATAGCTTATGCCTCACGTACTCTGGACCCTGCCCAAGAAAACTATAGAACAACTGAAAAATAATTTCTTTCCATTGTTTTTGCCTTGGATAAATTCAGGTCATACCTTCTAGGGTCCAAAGTCATTTTTTTCTTAGACCATGCAGCCCTCCGATATCTCCTTAAGAAACTGAAAGCCAAACCACGTCTCATTCGCTGGATGCTCCTCCTTCATAAATTTGATCTAGAAATTAGAGATAAAAAAAGAGCAGAGAATGTTGTTGCTGACCATATCAGAAGGATTCTCCCATCCACGGACATTGGCTCAACCCCCTGTATTCCCATAAATGAATTCATTCCTGTTGAGCAATTGTACCGAGTGCAAGATTCTATTCCTTGGTATGCTGAAATTGTAAATTATTTGGCAGCGCCTTGCATTCCTGCTAATTTCACCAAAAACCAGGCCGACCGTCTAAAACATGAGTCCCGTTGGTATATTTAGGATGACCCCTACCTATGGCGCACATGTAGTGATCATGTTTTTAGGTTTTGTGTTCCCGATAGTGAGTTTCAGTCTGTCCTTAGGTTCTACCACACACTTGCTTGTGGGGGCCACTTTGGTCCCGAATGGACTGCTTGCAACGTCTTAGATTCTGGTCTTTTTTGGCCCACATTCTTTAGGGATGCCCATAAATTCTATAAATCATGTCCTCGCTATCAAAGAATGGGGAATGTCTCTAAAAGAAATGAGATTCCCCAACAAACCTTGCTCTTCCATGACATTTTTCATGTTTGGGGCATTGACTTTATTGGACCATTTTCCAATTCATTTGGGAACCTTTACATTCATCTGGCAGTGGATTATGTTTCAAAGTGGGTAGAGGCATGAGCCACGAGGACAGATGATTCCAAGACAGTTGTGGAATTTTTGAGAAGCCAAATATTCTCTAGGTTTGGATTACCTAGGTTTATCATAAGTGATTAGGGTTCTCATTTCTGCAACCGCACAATGCAATCTATTTTGAACAGTAATGGGGTTGGGCATCGAGTGTCTATTGCTTATCACCCACAAACAAATGGTCAAGCTAAAGTATCAAATAGAGAGGTAAAACAGATTCTTGAGAAAACAGTTCATCCAAACAGAAAAGACTGGAGTCTTAGACTTGATGATTCATTATGGGCTTACCGTACTGCATTAAAAACTCCAATTGGCATGTAACCATATTGGCTAGTTTTTTGGGAAGAGTTGTCACCTCCCTATTGAGGTAGAGCACTGGGCCTACTAGGCCATTAAACAATGCAATTCTAATCTTTCTGGTGTAGGTATTCAAAGGAAGTTGCAGATTCAGGAGTTGGAGGAAATGAGAAGAGATTCATATGAGAACTCTCTGATTTATAAAGAGCGAACCAAGGCTGCCCATGACCGTCTCATCCTTCATCGTCAATTCCACATCGGGCAGAAGGTCCTCCTCTACAATGCAAGGATGAAGTGGCACCCTGTTATGCTTTGTTCCCGTTGGTTTGGACCTTACATTGTTACTAATGTCTCTCCATTTGGTGTTGTCTAGGTTCAAAATGAAGACACCAAGCAAACCTTCACTTTCAATGGGCAGCTGTGGAAGCACTTCCATGAAGCCATTCCGGAGTCCCCAATGGAGGAACTTCATGTTCAAGAAGCGGTCTATGAATAACACTCACCAGGTTTTATCCTTCCTTCCCACATTCTCTTTTATTATAGTGAGGACACTGCATTCTCTAGGTGTGGGGGGATGGGTATTTTCCTGGGATAGTTAGGAATTTTTTATTATCTTTCCTTCTTCTTCACTTTTTCGCTTGTTGCATGGTATTGTCACTTCGCCCCTCGTGAGTAAATACCTATGTTTGTTAGGAATTTTTCATTGTCTCTCTTCTTTGTTCTCTTTTTCGCTTGTTGCATGGTATTGTCACTTGCCCCCCTATTTCCTCCCCTCACTTCTGTGCTAAAATGATAATTTTTTATGCCTAATTTATCATGGAAAATGATTCCCGTTTTATCATTTAATTTGTTGAAAATACATGAGGAATTTCCCATTTTCAAGTTGTTTTAACATTCAAAAAAAAATTTGATGAAATGTGCATTTCAGCATGAATTCAACATTTTGGTGTGAATTTCTCTTGAAAATTGGTTGTTGCTCGATGATATGAATGGTTGTATCATTTTGAAGCCATTGAGAAGAGTGGTAACCATTTTGTAAATAGTTTAAGTGAAAATTGTTTCATTTAATCTCTCCACATATTTTTGCACCCCCACCATGAAGTGTGAATATTTCTTACTTTATTGAAGGTAAATATAAGTTAGGTTAATTTTTCTCTACTTTCCAAATGATCTTTTCATACGTTCGTTCCTTATCGGATCTATTTCATTGTTGTACTATATTGACCTACGCATGTGTACCTATTATCCGACTGTTGTACACCCTAAAAAAAATGGGGTTGTATTTTGGGCAGGTCAAAAAACACCCTTTCTCTACTTTTGATGTTGTTATAACTATTACAATTAGTGTCGTGAGGACATCAAACATGGGTTGAGATAAGAGTGTGAGATTTCTTCTAAGTGCAACTTTTG
The DNA here is from genome assembly GCA_963277665.1 of Viscum album. NCBI lineage: Eukaryota > Viridiplantae > Streptophyta > Magnoliopsida > Santalales > Viscaceae > Viscum > Viscum album. Next base: position 90,410,189 of record OY728123.1, on the reverse strand, counting down.
AAAAAAAATATTGAGGGGAGTGATGAAATGTAAAGCATATGGGGATATCTAGGTCGAGAGCTTTAGGTTTTACTTCTGGGAATGCTTAATTGAGTGGGTCTTGGAATTTTATTTCAAAGGATGTAGGGCAGGTTCTGTGGAAAGAATCAAGTCAGTAGACTAATTTTAAAATAACTTATATTTATTTAATAGAAAGTGGAAAGAATAGCATGAAATGGTTGTCACACACACACGTGGAGAATTGGTGACATGATTAACTTTTGAATTATTTTCTTTGATTAGTATCATTAGTCTCTTCGAATTTCAGTTGGATACATTTTTTGAGATGACTTTTTCCTTGATCACTGAGAATAACTCCTCGGTGTGATTTGTGCTTTGATCAAAATTATATCAGAAATTAATTTCTCAAGAATGTTAAATCTTCATGAATTTGGGAATATCAACATGCATAATTTTTATAAATGTGAATTTTCCCAGGAGTGCAAATGTTTAGGTGTGGGGGTGTGATCGTACCATGATTCACTATTTCATTTTCACCCTTACACCGCTGTGCTAAACATATTTTGTATTAAAAATTATAAAAATATTATCAAATTTTGCATAATGTTTGATTAAATAATTTTTTGTTTATCACTGTTAAATAGGTCAATGATACTTGTTTTTAAAATTACAATGTAGATGGAGGTGATTTGGAGGGCCCATGATTAAGTCCTTGAAAAATGGGCCAAACTACGCAGGATCCAAGAAGTTCAATGGACTAAAATTCATGCTGATACTACACCGTGAATACAAATGGGATGATATTTTGTGGTCTTATCAAAAACTCATTTGGATACAACTTTCATTTAATAACCCAAGAGAGATTCGGCCATTAAGAGGACCATCCGACCTGATCTGTCCAGCACACCCAATCTGCTCGAGGTCAAAAGTTGTGTGTTGTGATCTGTCCATATCCCACGCTACACTTGTTGAAATGATGCCAAAAATTAGGTGGAGATATTCCATACGTGTGGCTACAACTTTTTAGTTTTCCACAAAACGTTTTAAGACTGTATGGTAGGCTAAAACAATGTGCCAAGCGGTTTTAGTAAATCTGTGTGCCCAAAACCACCTCCCACATTTCCTATAAAAGGCCACCTTTGGCTCCTCATTTGTAAGTTAGACCAGGAGGAAAATATCTGGTATTTTGGAGTCCTAAGGGAGTACTCTCATCATCCAAGAAGTTCTGGAGTCCCCTATCCTCATAGGGGGATCAAGGATGAAGAAGGAGTTTCACCCGAGCCTCCTCCTCCTCATGATGGCGAGCTAAACGGTGGGCGATCATTTCGAGGGAGCTACACTTACTTGGGAGGAAGTTCCATAACTTGTTCTTCCACTGGTTTTGTATAATTTGTGTGTTAAATATTTCACTTATGATTAATCTCTATGATCTTCTCTTCTGAATACATTTGTGTGGTTTAATTTAAGTGAAACACATTTTATCTCAACACCGATTGGGTTGAGATTTCAAGTGGGGATCTTGGTTTGTTCCGATAGGACAAGACAAGAACCCTATTAATATCACACATACATAATATTTCAGTATGTTTTGGTAGCCTTAACTCTAATATTGAGATCCAAACCTTGACAACACGATTGTTTTGTCAAGGGTTGGTGCTTTGTGAAACATTTTAAGAGGCAAGAGGGGAATCAAGATCTTGACAACCCTCAACCAAAGAATTGAACAAAACCATGTCAATATTTTCAGAACAATGAACTATCCAAGTTGTGTAGTGAACTTGATATGATCTCATTTATCTCATAATTTTAGAACACCTATTTTATTTTTCAATTATTAAACTCTTTAAATCAATTCATTTTCTTTAAATTGTTTTCAAAAATACCGCCCTTTTAGTCCCTTTTATTAAGAACACACACTCTAAACCTACCAACGCTCCTTGAGAGACGACCTAGGGTCTGTCCTAGACTATATATCATCCTCAAAAACATAATAAATTTGACGTGTCACGATAGCATGGTCACATGGTCACTACATGTTATGTATTATTCATCTTTTATATCATCACATTCCACTTTCTCTATGTTCGATATTATTTTTCAAATATAAATATTTCTTTTCATTCCAATTATTGGAGACTTCTTTATAGTCAAATTAAATGTTTTAATTCTACATAAAATCTTTTATAACACATCAACACCTTCATTATCCTCTTTATTTAACTTTGTACAATTTATAGATAAATTTTAAATTCATTTATAGTCAAAATGTTTTGATGTAATTTCATAATGAAATATAACTTTATCATTTATTACACTTGTCGAGGTAAAAATATTAGTTTCTATTCATTTAATCAAAATATCCATTAGAACATAAATTATTATATTCTTCTTTTAAATCCATAGAATACTTTTCATTCATCATTATTTTGAAATAAATTTCATTCTCACATATTTTCATCTTAAAATAATATTTTTTTCAAATTATATTATTCTAATACAGTATGTATTCCATCAATTAGAAATTTATTATTATAAAAATATCTAAATGATGAAAATTTATAATCAATTTCGTCTAACAAGATGATGAGAAACATATTGACTATCGTTGAGTCCACCAGTGTCTTTCCAAAACCATTTATTGAGTTTAAAATTTCATTAATACCATTAAGGAAATCATGATCGGGTTATTCTTCATGAATATTAATATCATCACATTGTGAAAGAATGATTTAGAGTTTTTCTTTATTCACTATAAAATTCCCATCATGTATATTTATTATCCTCCCTAATATTTTATTTCTAATCTATATCCCCATGAACTATATGTAATCTCCATTTAATTATTTGATAATGATAGAATTCATTAAACATCCCTAAATCTCTATATTATTCTTATCAACTATCAATATCTCAACACCTTCCTTGACTAGATTAATAACACATGTTAAAATTTTGACTACTTCCATACCCAATGTAAAAAATGTATGATATTAATATTTACTTCCTTACATTGTAATTTTCTTCTATAAAATTTTGGAACTCATTTTCAATTACCCAAATTATAATGATATGTTCTGTTATAAGAAATTCTAATCCAAAAATAATAATTAATAGATAAAACTTCTCATAATAACTTCATACAAACTTGATTTCATCTAATAGAACTTACTAATTTAAAAAAATAGGGGATTCACTAGAACCAATTGATTCGAGATCCCACATGAGTATTCATTTGGAAGGGGTGTGAGTGGATGAATACAAAACATAGAGGATGATGCCACTTTTGTGGATATTCCTGTTGATATCCAATATCATCGAGAGAAGGTTCCTCGTAGATAAGTTATTATTTTGGTTTCTTTTCTCTATAGACACTATGGCTTGGAAGAGATTAAATTGAACTAGGATTCCTAGATTTTAACTCATTATCTAAAGTTTTTTAACTTTTGTCTTCTATGATGCTTAAGGTAGCGATCCTTGAATTAAATGAAACTTTTTCTTGTATCTATTTTTCTTGAGTTTATTCACTAGATTATCTATGATATGATGATGATGTCATTCTTGTTTAAGAGTTATCATCATTGGGAATGTGATCTTAGAGGTTATATGTATGTGTTTTAGGTATCCATTATTTTGATATGAGACACCTGTTTTTATTATAATGAGATCACTAAAAGGTATCAAATAGAGTGGTTATTTTAACATTCCATCATCCTTTAATTTGATTATGATTTTAATGATAAATTAATTCAATTATTTTAGAGGAATACAATGTAATTGTCTATACTTTTATGAACCCTACTATCTTACTTTTCCTACAACTTGAGTATTTTTGGATATTATTCATTTTGATTTATAATTTTATCAAATTGAAAACATATTTTTTAAATTTTTCCTTTAACCTTACACATAACCTCCTCCTATGTAAAGGTAAATTATTTTACCCAAACAAAAACCTGTTTTTTCTTCATTTTATAAGGAAAATATTATTTTTTGATCTGTTGGGTAAAAGTAACCTAATATTTCGTGTAAAGGTAATATGGTTCTGATCTTGCATGAGGGTTTTTATAAAATAATATAAATTTATTCTCGGTTCATATAATGGTGAGATGAGCCATATGTGAGGGTCTTTTTGAGGTTTATATACTCATATAAAAGTGATTTCATGAAGGTCATTATATCAAAATAGGTTTTTACTTGTGTTATGGTCATTTAAACTTTAGATAAGGATAAAGTTTAGTTTTCATAATGATAAAATATGTTTCCATAATATATGTCCCAACTATATAAAGGTGAAACTAGTTTCTAATAATCCTCATTAAGCTAAACCAAAATACCTTTACTCAAGACCCTCTCCCTAGGTATAACTATCCATTTAGGTCAAAAATAGAGGTGTTCTTCTCTATTTTCTCTATAACACTATTTTATCAAATATAAAAAATATTGACTAAAAAATAAGGATATAAAACCAAATATTTAGGATTGGAATATATCTTATTAATCTTTGAAATCATATATAAAAATTTGAATATTAAATCGGTTTTTTTAGGGAATTAATCCATGTTTGAGATAAAATGAATTAATGGATAGGTTGACCAAGGTTTATTGAGAAATTTGAAATAACTGCTATCTATTATTTTAAAAATTAGAAAAATACTTCCTTTTTTGAAATTCTTGATTTCAAATTCATCTTAGGTGTCCCAATGTATTCCAATAAAGTTTAGTATTATATATCAACCATGCCCCATCATGTGATTTATAAACCATGATATATCTCCACCTATTTTGGGGTAGCATATCCCAGAGATTCTTACAAGATGATGTATTCAAGACTCCCTCTTTTACTGGTACAAATTGTGAGTTTTAAATTATTTTTATTTATCAGGAAATTGGTATTTATTATCTTTAGAAATATAATAATAATATGAGAGAATATAAAATCGGGGTTCACAAAACATGATTTTATATTTAATTTTTACATTATTTTATGTGATGATAATATTATGATTTATTTTTAATAAATTTTAATAATCACCATAGAGAAAATTTGGATGTAAAGGAGATATAAATAATTATGATAATGAAGTTGAAATTGTTCCATGAAATTCATATATTGTTTTATACTTTTAAATTGTTAATAACTTCTGCTGCATGTGTTGCATATCTGTGTATACCCTTGACTGTATAGATATTTATTTTCATTGAAAATTTAAATTTTTTCTATGATTAAATTTTATAATACAACAAATAATTATATAATAATTAAATGTTTCCCTCAATTGTTTTTGTAATAATCAATATATGAAATACATTGATGTTAGAACTTAATATTATATGCATAGAAATATGATTATGTTTAATTTATTTATGGATATGGTTGTGTTAAGGAATGATTCTATGGATGAATATTATGGAGAATGTAATTTGGTTTGTTTAAGAAATAGAGGCTACTTTGGCTGTATTGTTGGTATGATATGTGGGTTATGTAATATAAGGAGATGATTATATTGTATGATATTTACATGGTGTTTAATGGATGGTGTGTGGATATTATTAGGGAATGTTAATGGTTTAATATGGAATGAAATTAATAAATTTGGAATTGGAATTTGGTATGTAATTAAATAAGAGATAGTTGATCAATAAATTGGATAATGATAAATGGTAATAAATGGACATGGATGTGATTAATAAATGAGAAATTGGCTAGTGAGCCTGGGTTGTAAATTGGGTTTTCATTAAAGATGGATAGTAGATGTTATAATGGGTATATTATGGGAAGATAGATTATAAATCTATAATTTCTTTGAAATATGAATAAAAGTGGGACTATGGTTGGTTTTAATGGTTTATTGTGTGTGGTTATTATCTATTATGTTTCATAGTGACAACATGAACTATTGATGGGGAGTGGTGATGTTTTAGTAAAGTATTGAGGTGGTATTTGGATGTTAGTGTGTACCCTTAGGATGGGTTTGGAATGTTACTATCTATGGATGTACTTTCTAAATATTCCTATATGCACCCCACCTAAGTTAGGTAATTTATAATGAAGACAAATGTTTTCGTTAAAATTTCACCCCCAATATCTAGGATTTTGAGGGAATGGATAGATGACTTCTCACTCAGCCAAATCTCTATTATAATATTATTGATAGGTAAGATATATATTATTAGACCCTCTGAGGTATTTAAATGATGAATTTTTTAATATAATACACATTATGGTATTGAGATGAGTTGATATTGTTGGTGAATTGGAAGGCCCTGTGAGGAACTAATGGGATGATTCTATATAGATGTGGTTATACCTGGTAGGAGGAAGTCATGAGGATGATTTCATTCATTTTCACATTCCACTACTTTTCTAGATATATATTTTGATATGATATGTGGTGTGATTAGACATAGTGTCAAATTTTATTAGGAGAACATTACGTTTAATATTAGGGTGTGAAAGAGACAAACTAGTTTGGAATTGGTCACTAGGAACCTTATTTATATCCTTAGGTACTATTTTTTTATACTTAATTATGATACTTAGTGAATGAGACAAAATTAGTTTTGGAATTCTTTGTTGACAAAAACGGTTCATGTTTGTTTTACTCTTAACTCATTGGGGATTTAATATTCTTTTCTCACATTTTCATGATAGGTCCTAAGGAGGATTATATTGAGTATGCATGTTATTCTCACCCATATATATATATATATATGTCTGGTGATTTAGTGGGATTTTATAACCAATCTAGACAGTACTATCTTGGAGTAGGGGAGTTGCTGCTTATTCCATTACCAAGGAATATTTTGGATATTTTTTTGGATACCTTGATGTATTTTCTTAAAATTAATCATTTGATTTTATTACTAATGGTTACTAGTTTATTTTTTATGATGTATTATTTAATGGTATTTTTTATATGATATCTTTTCCTTAAATACCTATGTTGGTCTAATGCCTCCCACTGTGTGTTCTATATCATATGTTCCAGTTTCCAACTTTTGGCCTTCTTGATATGGGCATTAGGTTCCACTCTTTCTATTTATTTCTAGGTCAATAGGGGTACTATTAGGGGGTTGTCAAATGAAATACATTATCCTTATGAAGTCCTACCATTTTGAATCACTTATTTTTAAACCTAAATGATAATTATGTGTGATTAAAATTTAGAATATTGTTTGTGACCATTGAGTAATAGTCATAGAAGGAAGTTATTTTTATACAGTGGTATCGGTTAACTGAAATTTGTTTTATAATTTTAGATATATGGGATTGATGGGATGTGTAAAAGATCATAAGAAGTCCAATGAGACATATGTAGATGCTTTTTAAGTTAATGAAAATTACGATGATACTCTTGAGACCTTAAATAGGGTTTTATGTTTTCACTTTTTATTATGTTATTATAATATGTTAGGAATTATTATTTGTCTAATTTGGATTATTATTTTTTCATAGAAGTGTTTTTCTACAAAGGAAATAGGTGAATACATTATTTCCCTATGAGAATATGTTTTTTGGAGTTAATATTGTGGATTTAGGTTAGGTATTTTATATGTGGAATGTGTCTTTTGATATTTGTGAAGACAATGAGTTCTTATACTATGGAGTGATTCCTTTGTTCTTGGATCTAGTGGTTTAGTACAAATTTTCTTCCTTTTTTCTTTTTTTATGATTTAGTAGCACCCTAGTCTAATCATTCCATGATTATGATATGGAATTATTTGTTAGGTAATTTTTATAATTGGATGAGGGGGGAGAATATAGAGATCTATTTCGCCTTAGGCTTTTTGTAATTTTTCATAGGTTAGGTTATTGTTTCTTTTTTATGCATATTCTTATATAGAAATTTTTTTAGTGTTTTCGGGTATAAGTGGTTTAGAATTGTAGAATGTATAATAAATTAATAATTCATGTGTTTTTAGTTTATGAATTTCCAAGGTTTTTTTTGTTCGTTAACATCCATATATAAATACACTTATTTTTAACATATTATTGATTTAAAATTAAAAGAAAACCAAATATTGAAAGTAAGTGGTTTTTTGTTAGATAGGATGATAATAAGTGATAGAGTGGATTAATAAATAAAAAGTGTAATATACTTAGTTTTTTATGATGCACATGGAATTGAATTTCATAGAATGTTCTGTAGAAGTATATATGTTTAGATATTTGATTCTTGAATTTGGTTATTTTAGAAGTTAAATGATTATAAATATATTTTCCTAACAGTAAGAATCTTGAATTTTGATATCTGAAAATTTAAAGCATAAATGAATTTAAAAAATCCATGCATATATCCATGGATTACATAATTGTAACACCCTGAGTTTTTTGGAATCATATTCATTCCATCAACTATATATTAATAATTATAAACTATTTTTTCTCTTTTTTCTATATAATTGAAATAGATTAGTTAAAAAGTCAAAAAAAATTATTAAAATAAAAACTGTTTATTCCTTCATAGTAAAATATTATGAGAAAGTAATAATAAAATAAGTATTACACACTATGGATGATTACATCCATTAAAACATCAAAAATAAATTGGGGAAAAAAATTTAAAAGTGTAATATATTTAGAACTAATAACTATCCTAGACCACTGCCACCATTAAGAATCAGTATTTTTACAATAAAAAAAACAATGATAAAGAATACCATGAAAGTAGAAATCATGTTGTGAGATATAAAATGAATACATTAGAAATTGTAAGTGTGAATTGAATATGTTTAGTAAGGTTATATATATATTAAAAAATGTAGCTTTTGAAAACATGGTCATAAAAAAATATGGTCATTGCAAATATGGTCATTTTAGATATGGTCATTGAAAATATATATAATAGGTATACTGAATTCAGGTGTGGTTATATAGTAAAATTTAAATAATATAACTCATAATGAACTAAAAATATTATATTAAAATATTATATATATATATATATATGAATTAAATATAAATATTTGTAGTAATATTAATAAAATATGAAATCATGTATATAAAAAATTAACAACAAATATTTTAATATCAATGGATTTGTAAAAATAAATTTTATAATATAAATAATTAATTAGAATGGTGATTCTTAAATTGTATTTAGTATAAATATAATATTTCATTTTTTAAAAGGACCATTTTATTAATTATTATACATTTTATCCTAATATATTAACTTGAACAATTTTAAAATATTATTGTATATAAAGTAATAGATGAAAATTATTTAAATTATAAATTGATATGAAATAATAATTAAAACACATATTATTTCAAAATGAAAATTCTCAATGAAATAAGTTTATCCTAATATTTGGTATTTTTTCTAAAGAAAAATAAATATATTTAATAATTTTAATTAGATAATATTATAATAATTTTTTAATATATAATGTAAAAATTAAATTAGGGTTAAATTTTGGGATTTTTTCGAAACAATTGAATTTTTGTGAATAGTGAAATATATCGTTTTTACAAATACCTCAAATTTTATGTCATTATTTTTATATATGTTTAATTAAAAATTTATTATTACTTTTTACATAAAGAAATATATATTTTATAACCTACATTATACATCAAAAAATAGTTATTATATTTTTGAATCCAAGGATTGATATTTTAGAACTCAAGTAGTCTCTTTCTCAAAAATACATTGATACATTATATATAAATTATATTGAAATTCAATGTTTAAAAATTTAAAAATTTAATAAAAAAGAATATCTCCAATCTATAATAAATGGTACCAATTTATCTAATAATGAGAACTTTATTTTTATCCATAAAGAATAAGATACCTTAGGTAAAAAATAATAACTACGTTTAAATCTTAAATTATCAAAATAATAAGTCAGCCCTAGGTTTTTCTTTTGGTGTCTTTCCTTCTAATCTCTAATTCTAGGGATTCCCCTATGATTTGGATTATATGGGGGATATCGATATATATATTCAGAGTTGACTTCCCCACTTTTCCGTTTCACATCTGGTTTTCCTCTTAGAGGCGATGTCTAGCTTATACACTCGAGAGGTGGAAATGGTAAAGGGATCAATGTGTTGTAATTATTAGAAAGTTTAGGTCGTAGGATATATATGGTATCATATTGGGGTATAAATTTTGAATGAATGTGTTAGGGCCACTAGAAGTGGAATCATGATCTAATACACGATGACGGCCCATAGGATCACAATAATTAATAGAATGCTCTGGCTATGGTGATTGTGGCTCCTTATGCAAGTATGTAATGATTGATAGCTAGGTAAATCAATAATTGGGATATAATATGTAAATACCCATAAAATTGGAGGCAAATTTTTTCTTAATTTTCTTTGGGATTTTACAAGAATGCAGTTTCTGACGGCACCTGATTCCAAGGCCCGGTGTGCACGGAATCAATTTCCGATGTTTATCTCGGGTACGTTCAGTGAATGAACGAGAGGGTTTTTATAACTTTTAAATTGGTGCTCGGTATCGAAATTCGAGGACACTGATGGAATTGTAGCGCCGGTAATTGCTTAGGAACACCTTTTCCGGAGTTGCGTTTGCTCGGGTGTGGTTATTAAAATAGTGGGTTAAATAATGAATAAAATAAAATTTGTGCAACCAATTTTATTTTTCTTTAAGGTAGTTTAAACCTATGCATGGAGGTTGGGGTGGGACCCACTATTTCCTAACTACCCTAGGTCGGATATTAGTGAATTGGGTCCCACATGAGCCCCACCCCTTCAAATTCCTTTTTACCTCCCACGTGCATTTAATTCTGTAACTCACCCACACCCCAATTAATTTGTAAGTCAACTCTCTTATTAATTAATTGTTTAAGTTGTTCAATATAATTAATTCGAGAATTCAATTTTGAATTTCGAATTGATTGGTGGCTTGTGTGAGTTAATTAAATAAGACAAGGCTTATTTCATTAATGGTGTTTTGGTTGTGCGAGAAGGATTGGAGAGGATTTTCTCAAGTCTTGAACTTCATCTTCCTCCTTGAAGAACGCGAAGAACGCACTGCCGCCGATGAAGAAAGTCGGCCTCCGATGAAGGACGACGAAGAATTCTGAATCCTCAGAGATCGAAGACGTGACACCATGTACCGTGACGCCGAAGATTCTCTTCTCCACGACATCGATGACGCTTACAGAGCCTCCATCCGCGAAGCCTTCTTCCACGACGTTCTTTTCCCGCGATGAACCTTCGTTCAACAGCACCTTGAGGCAGGGGTTAATTTTGTTCGTGGAATAATCTTTGTCGTTCTTCATCTTTGATTTGGGGCCGCTTGTTATCAACTTAACGGGAGGAGGCTGGACCGCACGAACATGGCCGACCCTCCTCCCCCTTGGTTGTTGTGTTTGTTGCGGCTCGAAAGAAGGCGGCACGGTGCAACAACACCCCATGGAAACATGGAGGAATGCAGTGAAGAAGCGCGGCACCGTCGAGCTGTTTTGTTGAGGCAGAACGAAGCTGTGGCGCCGTCACGCCGTGCCGGAGAACCTCAAAGAGGCCGCGGCTGGAGCGGGGCCGCGGCGGAGGGGCGCGGCACCGTCAAGCCGCCCCGGTCGGACAAGGCCATGGCTCAAAGCCGTAGCGGTGCAAGGCGGGGCGGCCGGAACCGCCGGCCGCCGGCACCTCGGAGGGGAGGGACCATGGCGGTCCCGCGGCAGCAGCACTAGCCAGCCTGACCGGGCCGGCCGGCTTCCGAGAAACTGAGGGTCGTAACCCCCGGCTGGCAAGAGGAGTGGCCCCCACGTGGGGGGGGGGGCGCTTTCAATCAAGGGGGGCACCCGCCCCCACTTTCTGCTCAGCTCGGCCAGCACCGAGGTGGCAACCCGCGAGCCGTGCCTGCGCCAGGCCCAGCGACCGCCCAGGCCGGGCGGGGCCGGGCGGCGCCCTAATGGGCTGGACCCGAACCCGGGTTGGGTTGACCCGGACCCGGGTTGGGTCGACCCGGTTCGGGCCGACCCAGGGGGTCTCGGGCCGGGTCGGTCTGGGCCCAAAACCCCCTAAAACCGGACAGGTTCGTTCTTTTGCCCATATCTTGGGCTACATACCATCGATTGACACACTGTTAGTTGCGATGCGATCCTTGGATCGAGGTGGTCTTTTTGGTATATTACATTCAAGGTTTCGTAGAACTTTGTGTACGGTCAGGTTGGTTCGAACACAAAACCAACCGGGCCCTCGAAGCGGAAACGCTCATAACTTGAGTTCCGAACGTCCGATTGATGTGCCGTCGACTTTGTTGGATTCCTCTTAGTGATACGGACCTTTTGGCTTACTCTACTCGAGGTTTGGATGCAGTTGGAGTGTGGTTGGGTTGGATTTGACTTAAAAACCAACCGGGCCCCGGGAATAAAAAAGCCAATAACTCTCTGACCGAGAGTCCGATTGACGCGCTGTTTGTCACGTTGAGTTCCTTTTGACGATACAGAACATTGGGATACATCAAATGCGGACTTCATGTCAGTTGATGTATCATCCCCTCGGCTCGTGGAGCGGACCATCCCCGAACGATCTTGTTGTGTGCGGGAACCCTAGAGCTGGCTGCGACTGCGACAACGATGACGACTGTACAGAAATCCTCTGTGGGTTCGATAGCGATGACTACAGCACTCAGTGATCCTATGTGGATCAGTGCTTACCAATCCTGTGTGGGTTAGATCTTGTGTGGGTCAGCGCTCAGCGGTCCTGTGTGGGCCAGTGCATACCGATCCTATGTGGGTCAGATCATGTGTGGGTCATTGTGGGAGTTAATACCTTTCGATCCCGTGTGGGTCCGACAGCATAGATGAATCAGTGGCTACATCTGATCATCTCTATCACTTTACGAATAATTATACCTGTGTGAGCTGAGTCTTGACTTTCAATCTTTATCTTTGATAAGATTGACTTGATATCCTGTGGGGATTTCGTTATGCTTTCCTGTGTGGATTGGGTTATGTTTTCCTGTGTGGACTGGGTTGTACTTGGGCTCGGATGTTGGAGATGAACTAGAATTGATGACTTAGGTATATTTATAGTCATATACCTAAGTAGTGTCGGGTGTTACTTCGTGATTGTATCTTTCCTTTGTGGATTATTCTTTGTGGATTCTCGGAGACCTTCGGGGGTCTCGGGGTCCCTACGGAGTAGCTTATACTCACCCCTACACGGGCTATACCCGCTCTACATTGTGTTGGATGCAGACGACGGACAGCGCTGATCATGGTGGAGGCTTGTGCAGTAAGTCGGTACCTAGAGGTGGACCACTGGGCGGGACGTACACGGACCGGACGGTTGGACCCGTGGAGCTGAGGAGACTATTTGTACCCGCCCTTCAGGTAGGACTTCTAGTGGACGGCTTGACGTTACTGCTTTACTTTCAGTTGTTGTACTTCCTTTCCAGTTATACTTTACTTTCAGTTTGGGTTTGTATTCTGGACCACTTACATTTTCACACTACTATTGTACCCAGTTTTACTTAGTGTTTACTTCTGCTTGCTTACTATGTGGTGTTTGTTTACTTTATAAAGGCAATGCATTCCCCTTTTTGTCAGGAGTTACGCCTTGCTGCTAGTCGCCAACCCCTGGCCTATCGGAGGCGGGCTTGGGGTAGTCACCACCTGGGTCCTGAGGACGGGTCGTGACACAATAGGGACACTGGTGGTGAAATCTGGCGTTATAATGCAATAAAGACCCACAATAATGTGGCATTTTAAGGAAATTTCATGGTTTGATGGTGGTGGATCCCTATTCTAATACTTGATTAGGGCTCACTCATAGGGATATTCTTCATTAGAAACATCTTGACTAGGGTCCAGTACATATTGAAGCTCATCTTGGTTCCCCTATATTGTTTTATACGGAATCCATGTGATCCTAGATGTTGATGGGATTTTTTGCTAGATGTTGATGGGATTGGATGTTAGAGGTTGATGAGAGTGTGTTTGGGAGTGATGGTCATAGAGTGATCATCAACGATGATGTGTTTATTTATATTTCTAAATGTTCATTGTTTTTCTTCTTATTGTTTATTTTTGGGTTTTTATTATGAGACTATCTCTCCTCGATGGAGGTGTTATTTTGGTGGGGTTTATTTTTTTGGGATAATGGTACCATGCATCAACCAAGCTTTCTAGTTTTCCTTGGAGGTTTTCATTTTTTGTGCTTCCTGGGTTAAGGAGGTGAGGTTTCCAATTGTTACTATTCATTTGGTGGTGGACCCAAAGGTAGGGTTTAGTGATCATGGTGATGGTAATGGCTCATTTTCAATGACTTATTCTACATATTACGCAACTCTTTCTCTAAGATTCCATCACCCTTCACCTAGATGGCATGGGAAATGGTTTTATGGGTTTCTAGGATTCGATGTTCGAGTGGTAAAGGAAATTCCATGAGTCATATTTCTTGGTGGATTCATCTCTATCTTTGGGAAACCACATGGCTCGATCTTCATGGTGATTGTGGGGGTCTGACCATGGGTATCAAGAATTATGATGTTTGATTATTTTTTCTAATCTTTCAGCTTGGATGGATTAGGATTCCACTTCTGTGTTGCAACTGCTTTGACTGGTGGCATGGATCTTGATATTATATGTTTTTCCATTATGGTTAATTTATGGAGAAAGTTATGGATTGTAGTGGGTGGTTATCACAAAAAAATTGTTATTGATGATGGGCATGATTTTTGACCACATGTGTGATACGAGGAAGTAAGTGGCATAAGGGAGTGATCACTGTTTGAATTATAATTTTTAAAATTTATAGTTGTAAGTATGAGGGAATGAGACTCCAAATGGTATCGTAAATGTTTCAGTATGGTTCCCACATAACCAAATGTTTGTTTTCAAAAAATAGATAAAAAGTATTTGGGAGATAAAATAAGTAATTCAAGGCATAAATGGATTGTAACATGTTAAAAACATGTTTATTACTGAGTGATTTGGATATTCTCAATCATATCTCACCCTCCACTCAATTATTTTCAATTTTTTGAGTTAGGTGATATCATGACCAAACCCACATAGGCCGTCTTGGCCAGTGATAAGATGATTGTGACTAGCCCAAGCCCGCCCTAATAGGATTGGGGTTGGATAACAGCACTGAGTAAGTATATCACACACATCGGAGGAATTATCCTATTATACATTTACACATATAAAAATCTCCATGTTCATAAATGATGACATATAATATAAAACAAATAATACAAGTGAATTAATAATATTTATCCCACATCGGTGTATAAAAAGAGCACGAAAAGTAACAATGGAGAAAAATACAAGCTTAACCAAAAGAATAACTAGATTAAAACCTTATCAGAAGGAGGGGACTACTGTGAAAAGAAACACCTGGTAAAATTCCTTGGTCTGTCTAGAACAAACTAAGTTCTACCCAATCCATATCCTCTCATGACTCCATCAAATGTCCTATCATCTACATAAGACAAAAAAATTGTGTGAAAATACCAATAAAGGGTGATTATAATAATACCCAGAAGGGAACCCCAAAATCACTAACTGTAAATAATCAAGAGTAGTCATCTCAAAACAAGATATTCTAGAAATATGAGAAACATGGAATAAATAAACTCATTTATATACACATAATAGACAACTAGTACCAATAGTTATCAACCAGTACTACCATCCATAAGATACCATTAGAGAGTAAAAAATTAATGATAATTTTGGGGGTATTCATTCCATGATCCATGCTATCATAGATGATGCTCATCCAAGAGGTCATGATCATCAGCCCCACCTAATAATTACTCACTAGATCTCTGAAGCTATGATCATACAGGCAGGGGATCACACCCTAGGACACTTGGGGACAACATAAACCCTAATGTATCAGCATGATAGATATGGGATCGACAACCAATTCAGGCTGGTCATGCTAATTCCACAAACCCCACCTAAGAATTATAGAGGATCCCACTACTATCCTATAGAAGGAAAAAGTGAACTCTATATAAAAATGAAACCATAGAGGTTATCACAGTCCAATAATATTAATTTAATGATAAAATTTTCCCTCATGGGAAATAAAAAAGGTATTAAACACAATTGAACTTGGTCAATACTAAGGATGTGGAGGTCTC
This sequence comes from Viscum album, assembly GCA_963277665.1. Lineage (NCBI taxonomy): Eukaryota > Viridiplantae > Streptophyta > Magnoliopsida > Santalales > Viscaceae > Viscum > Viscum album. The sequence continues at coordinate 90,394,107 of OY728123.1, read as the reverse complement.
TATAAAATCATAGTGGAAGTACACAGTGTGTACTGTGGGTACACAACATGTACTTGAAAACCCTAGTATGTCTGTTTATTACTATCCCACATGGAATGTAAACCTCCACTCACACAACCTATCATTTAGGGGCATAAGGAAAGTATAGTTAGGACAATAACATTTCGGTGTTATCTACCCATTCCCATGTACACTTGGTCATGGACATGTACTTCGGCTTGTTAGCTTGTAATGTAGTCATGTTTGAGTACCGGGCTATGCTCGTGTTCTTGGATGTGTACCCTTCAGTGTAATCTCATATTAAACATAGAGACTCCAACCATGGGGCACACAACATGTGACAGGTGTCACAAGGATTTTGATCCTTAACTTCATGAAGAAAACCTATCACCATAGAAAGGGGTCCCACATGACATGTATCTTTGTATTTCACATTGTGTATCATGGGATTTCAAGAATCCCATAGATCCTATCCACATGCGCTCATGAAACCATGACCTTTTAATCTTTATAGATCTTTCCCATATCCGGTAGGACTTGTATGGAATATCATTTCCATTATCAGATATCTATTTCCGGCCATCCAAACTAATCAAGAATCCATCACCATCACCCATCCCATAGCTACACATCTAAATAGTTAGAGAGGGAAACTATGATCCAATATTGTTCCCCCAATGAATTCAAACCACCTTTATCACACCCCTATCACACAATTGATCATAATCCTCACCCATAGTATTGATATGCTTCACCAAAACATAGTCGTTTAATCATCGAATACTGGGTGTTCAGAAAACTGTAGACCAAATAAATATCTCATGATGAACTTATGTAGAAAGAAGGTATACAAGTACAAACCATAAGATACAGAATGAACCTCTTCCATGTTCAGGTTTTCATTGATACTTTTCCATTATGATGATGAATGAAAAACCTTGAAATATTCAAATAAATCCATGATAAATAAATCCATGAAGTGAGATTCAATTATTATTAGTTAAATTGATCTGTGTTCAACATAGGATAAACAAACATGATTAATCCATATAAAATAAACGTACTACCATGAGTTGGGATCAATTTCCAATGAAAAGAGATCATGCGTCCTTCTCATTAATGATATCCATGAACTGCATTGGCATAGATGATCCATGCATCATCAATCTGATCCTTTGTTCCATTATTTCCCGCCAACAATCAGCTCCAACAATATATCTCATGTATTAAGGTTTTGTGGAAAAACCTTTTTTTTTATAATTGCATATATATATACACACACACACACAGATATATATATATATATACGAGTATAGGTTTTATGATTTAATTAAACCAATAAATAAATTATTTATTTTCTTAATTATTTATTATACCACTATGGAGCCCATGATAAACACCCAATGAACATAAGGATTATGTAACACCTAGTGTAATACCAACATTATTTACTCAACAACAACCTCAAATTTCTGATCCTAGACTTTACTATGGATTTGTTACACATTTTTAGAAAATTATTGATGCGAGATGTTAATACATTTAATATTTTGAAAATATAAATTCTAGGATCCCTAGGACTCAGAATCATGTTCTGTCTTAGTTCCTGTCTCAAAACATATTACTAGATATATTTTAAAACATTACATGATAAAAGAGATGTCAAATTCCCCCCACCTTATGGATTATTCAATGTATTTTGAAATAGTATACTAAAAAATATTTTGGTAATGATCTTGAATGTTGGTCCATCACTCCCATGTGATCTCCTAGAGACTCTTGTGCTTCCATATGACATGAAACAATAGAATCGTTCAGCCATAAAGGATTCTATGTTTCTAGGGTACTCAACATTGGAATCTCCATCCATGATGTCCATCTTTCCCCAGTTGATAACATTCAATGAGTCGTGCATGTACCTCCTCATCTATGAAATGTGAATGAAATTATTCACTCAGTCTAACTACAGTGGTAGATCCGAGTAGTATGAATCCTCACTAACCCCACACAGTATATATAAAGGAAAAATCAACCGTGAAGATAGCTTTCCACCCCAGATGAATCTTCATAATCCATGTTGAGGTGAGACCTCTAGGAAAACATGATATACCTCCATGAACTCAAAAGTTCTTTTTAGTTGGTCCACAAAAAATTTAAATGTCTATGTATATTCCTCATTGGATGCTGGATAATCTACACTTTCTCTATCATAGCTCACACCAACTTTGGGACCTAGAGTGCTTACTAACCTAGAGAAATCCATCTTTTTGGTGACCTATAGGTCCACTCGTAAAAGGAATTTTATGGTACCATATCAATGGTGTAATATCATCTATATTTTTCTAAAAACACCCCCATGGTAACATGATCCTCCCAATTGTGGGCAAATTATAACATGCAAGATCACTGTATATCATTCAGAACATGAATGGTCCACTCAATCTAGCCATTAGTCTGGTTGAGAGACAACACCCTAAAAAGAAGTTGAGTTCCAAATTCCTCCTTAAATACTCTCCATAATCATGATGTGAAGAAATAATCATGGTTTTAAATGATCATTGAGGGAACTCTATGGATCAGAACTATCTCCAATAAGTAATGGAATCACATTCTCTATAATTAACTCTGCTCTTAGATATCTAGGAAGTGGGGTGACATGGGGAGTCATTCTATGATCACCCTAATTGAATTGAATCCTTTGAATGTAAGTGGTAACCCCATCACAATGTCCATAGAAATCCCATTACACTTCCAATCTGGAACCTCAGGGGGTCGAGCTAAACCCATTGGAACATGGTACTCACATTCACCTTATGACAAGTGAGGTGTTGTGAAATGTGGTCCACTACACCTTTCTTCATACATGACCACCAAAAATGATGTTGGTGGTCCTCTTATATCTTTTCCACAATGAGATATTCCAAAAAATGGGATTTATTAAAATCCATAATCACATCCTCTTTCAACATGAATGGAACCATAGTCTATCCTCTTAAAAGGATAATATGCTAAACACCTTCAGAAAATCTATCAGTGGAAAATATAATGGTTATCTTAGTATGTATGCTCTCACAGTTATAATATCCATGATGATCATCCTTAAATAACTGTTGAAGGAGTGGGGTAATAACCATCAATGGTAAATATGATGTACTTTCCTTGTCAGCTAATGAATAATATAGTGAGGGTAACTACTCTGAAGCCTCTATCAATAATAGAGAGCAATACTTCCTACTGAGAGAATAAACTACCATGTTCCCCATAAAAGGAATATTGAATATCTCAATTTTATAATCTAGGAGGAACTAAATCCATGGTATTTTTCTGAAGTTAAGACCCTTTATATAAAATACATACTTATGAATCTTATAGATAGAATAGATGATAAACCGCTCACCCATAAGGTAGTGTTACCATATATTCAGGGTGAAGACCATTGCTTGCAACTAATGATTTTTATTATATAGTTATGATCAATAATTATCATATAATGAGACCCATAGGTGATCAAAACATGCCTCTACATTATTACAAAACTATGTCTAGTCCCTAAGGCATCATAGAAATCTACGTAGCTGACACCCTCTTATAGAAATATAATGATGCAGGTGCTCATCAACCTTGGTTAAAACACATGAAAATCATAATTTCACCTCTCTGTACACATTAAAGGATTCCCATTTTTAGTCAAATAAGTCAATGGTGTCTATATAATATATAAATCTATCATGAATATGATGTACTAACCTTCTAACCCAAGGAAGATCCACATATCTATTATGCTCATTGGTGGATTCCATGATAAAATTTCCTTGAACTTCACTGGGTCCACTACTAAACCATTAGTTGATATGAAATATCCCATAAAATAGACTTATTGAATCCAGAACTAAAACTTTTAGAGTTTCTAACAAATATGGTTCTCTCAGAATATGTACATGACTATCCTTAAGTGTCTTGTGTGCTCCTCCTTAGACACTGAGTACCCTAGGATATCATCAACAAAGACCCCCAAAAACCGGTCTAAGAAAGGATGAAGGATTATGTTGATGATTCCCCTGAACATTACTGGGGAATTAATCTATATGAATGACATGAATATGTACTCCTACTAAGTGTAGAAACATTTTAATTCATTTTTTGGTTTATCCTCATCATGTGCTTGTAGTTGGTTATAGCCTAATCTAAGGACAGTCTTAGAGAACCATCACACTTCTCTCAACTGATCATAGAGTTCATAGATCCAAGATGGTGGACACTTATTATTCATAATACCCAGGTGTACATATTAATAATCTACAAAAAAATATCAAACTCTTATCCACCATCTTGGTGAACAACATTGGGGATTCCCTAGGGGAAACACTGAGTCTGACAGTTCCATTCCTCTCTAAGTCCTCCAATTTACCCTCTACACTAGAATATTTGTGGGATCCATTTGATATGCTAACATAGATACCAGGTCTATCTATGGGTTTAAATCAATATCAATTTATATCTATTGGTGGAGAGTGAAGCTCTGAACATCCTCATTAAAGAAGTCCTCATACTCCGCCATTACTGTACGGGACTGAAAACCCATCGAATCCAATGCTCCAAGTGAAAAACTATCCAAATGGGGAGTAATCATATGTTTCCTACTATGAATTAGCTGGTACTACTAAAACTATGTTTCCTTATCACCTTTTAAAGAATCCCTCACCCATCAACCTAGATACACTGCATCCTCCACATGAAACATTCAATCTTGTCCCGAACTATAGATAGACAGTCCATACATAATATGAAGTCATTATCCATCATTTCTACTAAAAATAAATATCATAAAAATCTCTTCAATGAATTATTTAAAACTATCTACATAAGTGTCTAGTCATTGAGTCACATTAAGGTGGATTCTCCAAGTGAATGGATCAAAACAAGGGCACAAACAAAATCTGTAAGTCCCAAACCAGAGAAGAGGAATGGAAAGAATGACTAGAACCTATGTCTATCAGTAGTATATATATGTTACAATGTCACTGATCATATCTCTAATTGTGTTGAGATCCTTGGGTTCATAGAACTTTACTACCTACATCTATCCCCTACCTGGATGACTAGCTCTCTAATCCTAGTGCAGACCACCAAGGGGTGGTGGTATCAATAAGTCAAACCACTTTCCACCTCGTACAGCTCCAACCATTCCACATCCATGTTTTCCACACTGCAAACCTCATTGATCCTCCAAATTCCTGTATCTATGTTTTCCATCAACTATAAATCAGTCAGTTATTCGATGGGTAGGAACATCCCTAGTGAGATGTCACCGGTCATCGCAAGAGAAGCAGCACCTATCCATTAACTGACTCGATCCATCCTGAGAGCCATAAACCAACAATCCTATAGCCTAGGATCATCTCCTATATCCTAGGATCATCTCCTATAGCATCTATCATGTCCATATCCCTTTGACTAGCCTAACTCACCTTCTTCGGTGGTTGTAGATCCTGCATTCCCACTACCATCATCCTCTATAGGTAACTTCTCTACCAGAAATATCTCCAACAGTAACTATAGTTCATGCACTATAAAAAAGGTAGGAATGAAATAATATATCATTAAAGGCCTGATATTTTAGTCTATTCCCTTCATTAAGGTTCATTTCCAGAAGAAAAAATATCACACCATTTCTAGGGTGTATCATGAGAGATTAGTAAACCTCACCGAATACTCCACCTTTTACATACTTCCCTACTATAATTATAGAATCCTAAAGATGATCATTGACCACAATGTGGACAGATAGAACTACTCCCTAAATAGATGCACATAGTATGACTTAGATATAGAAATTTCATTATGTGACTAAGTCACCAGATTCCACCATCACCCAGTAGATCCCCGAAGAAGACTTGTTATGACAGCTTCAATATGATCTGTAGGTTTCCACGCTAGGTGTAAAACATGGGTGTCTACCTCAAACTAATACACAACAACATGGAGGTGTGGATCTACCATAATCCTTGTAATTTTCTACCCCTAAAACTCATGTATCACAATTAGCCTATGGGAATCTATGGAATTTAATTCCGACACAATTTTATGCAAAATGGGTGGTGGAATAACTGGGAAACCACTCAGAGGTACTATCTCCAGTACATGCCCCTATAATAAATCTTCATCACTCATTAGACCATCATCATGATCCTATAGTGGAATCCTGGATATATTTCTTCATAGAGACATCCTAAAATAAATTAGATACACTATAATCAATGACTATATCTAGGGAGTTGACTCATGAAGGACCTAGAAACCACTACCCATTCCAATATGATGCATGTTCTAATGTTTCCCCTATAACTCAAATTTATATTAACCGAGTTAACATGTATGTTCTCAGTGTCCTATTGAATGGATACATCAACTATTACACCAACACAGGAGTATCTAGCTTGAAATATTAACTCGAAACACATTAAAATTATTTTAAAAAATCCCAACTCCATCCTCATATCTATAAAATTATAAATCTAGTCATAAGCTACAATCAATTAACTCTTATACCAATCTTTCTTGACAAGAAACCACCAGGCCTAGCCTTTCCTACAATAAGATGAGTTTGACTACATGCAGACCACCTCTATTTGGCTTGGGATTGGTGACCAGCACTGATATGCATATCACACACATGAGACCCATTATCCAATTATAAATATATTCACACACACACACACACAACTCTCTACCCATACAAAGATGAAAATTAGAACAAAAAAATTGATACCAATGAGAGAATTAAATAAATCCCTCATCAGAGTATGAAAAGTTACAGAATGAAATAATGGGGATAGTACCAGATGAACTAAAAACTATAATGGAGTCCAACCTGATTAGAAGGATGGGACTACTGTCAAATACAAAACCCAGTAAAATGCACCAGTCAGTCTTTCCCCAACTACACTCCCCCACTCTTGATCCTCCTAGGACACTTTCAAATGGCATATATCTTGCATAAAAATGACTCATGTGGGAGAATAAAATTGTTATATGAGTATATAAATTCCTATTAGGACACTCAAAAATGATTAAACATGTGTAATCGAGAGTATAAAACTCAATAAATTAATTTTTAGAAATATTAGAGACATAAAAATAATAAAGACCCTAATATACACATAACTGATGACCAGTATCAAAAGGTCTCAACCAATAATTCCATCAACATGATACTTCTTAAGGAAGGAAGGTAGTGTTTCTTCTAGGATTAACCACTCCATGATCCATGTTATCACTGATGATACTCATCCAACAGATCATGATTTTCAGGTCCCATCTTAGAATTACTTTCTTGATCTCCAAATATCCCATCATACTGATAGAGGATCAAACTAAAGTCCATATGGGGATACTAAAAACCTAATGGATTTAACTTCTAGATAAGGTATGGAAAAACTATTCTTAGTGGTAATGTTAATATGATGAACCCCACCTAGGAATGATTTAGGAAGCCAACCTAGTCCCACAGGGGATACACAAGCCTCTATCTCAAACTAAACTCATTGAGGGTATCACAATGTCATTTCAATGATTTAGTTCCACAATACACCCTCATTGGAAATGACTAAGTTATTTTACTCAACCAAACCTAGTTTATACCGAGGAGATGATAGTCTCCATGACATCTCAGGGGATGTGTACATCGTGTACTAAGGGTATATGATGTGTCTTTCCAACACCTAATATTTGTATGTATGACCATATCACCCGACATGTAAACCACCACTTATATAAAATTTCACTTATAGGTACAAATAATGTAATGTCCAACCGAAAACCTTCCAATTTTGTTTTACCTATCCTATATACACTTGACTATACCCATGTAATGTGGCTATGTATGAGTACTGGGATGTTTTTGGGTACTCTACCCATTCCTGTGATTCTAGATGTGCATAAACCCATGTACTCCCAGAGTGTATTTTGATATTCTACCCATTTTAAACATGGTTTTTGATTGGTGTACAATGGTGTGTGATCCTAAAATTTCCACAGAAACCCAAGAATAACATCTAAGGGTCCCACATGGCTTGTGTATCTAGATTACACACTGTGTACCGTGGGATTTATAGTAACTCGTGGTTCTTATCTCCATGAGATAGTGATTTTTTCAACTCCATATCCATCACTAATCTCACCTAGGGGTAGTGGGTCTCATCTACCAAAGACATTCCATCACCAAATATCTATTTCCAACTATCCAGACTGATTGGGAAACCATCATCATAATCCCATTCAATCACCATGTGTCAAACCAAGATGTTTGTAAACCTTTAATATGGTATCATTCCTCCCCTGAATACCTACCACCATTGTCGTACCTCGATCTAACCCTTAATAACAAGACAAACCCATTGTATTGATCCATTACAACGAATAATGATCACAAAATGATAAAATAACATGTATTCATTGAATCGTGGGAGAACAAAATTTTCCATGATGAACATGAAAAGAAATGGGTGAGAAAATAAAAAAAAGGTGAGGAATGAAACTTTTCCGTGTTTGGGTTTTCCTTGATTTATTTTCATTATAATGAAAAATATTGAATAATTAAATAATCAAATAATTCCACTATAAATCATAAGTCAATGCATGATTTAATTATTGTTAGGGAAATAGATTTTTATTATACATGGGATAAACAAAATGATGAATCTACAGAAATAATACAATGTTGAATTTCATTATATCACTAATGATGAAAGATCGTGCATCTTTTTCATTAGCAATATCTTCAAACTCTGTTGGAGTAGACAATCTATGTGGTGTTGATTCGATCCTCCAATCCATTGTCGTCATCAAAAATCTCAACCAATTATCTCTATAAATTATTATTTTTATGAGGATAACTCTGATAAAATTCAAAAATATAATATTTATATAGGAATATAGGTTTTTCAATTTCATTTAAAAATTCAATATTTTATTTATTTATTTAACTACTTATTCACCCATGATGGTGCCCATTCCAAACACCCAAAACACACATATATTATGTCATTACTAGGGTAAATAATTTATTTTGAACTCAATAGAGGCCCCAGATTTCTGATATGATCCTTCTTTTTTGAAATATTACATTTTAAGTAAAAGTATACAAGCATGCTAATAATATATTTAATATTTTTAAAATATCAATTCTAGGGTCACTGGGTCTCAGAATCATGCATTGTATTAGTGTCTGGATCTGAAAAAAATAATAGATATATTTAAAAGGATTTCACAGAATGAACATAGACAGTACGTGTGACATTTTTATTATGTTATATTTTAAAATAAGTTGAAATATTTATGAAAATTTCATTCTCACGAATTTTCAATGGAGCCTCTCACTGTCCCTTAAATATAACTCTAAAATTTGGGTTTCAATTTTCATTCATTTCCAAATCATCCTATTTCACTCTTATATGATTTGGGAAAAATTTTATTATCCTAATTCCTTCCTTTCCAAGGAATTCTTTAAGAGAAACTCAAAGTTCCCAATGTAAGAGAAATTATTTCACTAACATGTTTTAATTTTATCATTCCATTAATTATTTTCATAATATTATATGATTAATTATGATTTCATTGTATAATTAAATCTATTATATTATGTTAATAAACATTATCCATCACTCCCGTTACACTTAAGAAAATAAAAAAAAATTATCGTGCATATATGCGGACTACTGCCTCCATGACATAATGTGTTTCATTTTCCTTCACAACATTAAAAGGATTTTAATGATAATAAGTTTAATATATATATATATATATGTGTGTATGATATTTATAATTTTTTATATTTATAAAATAGTAAACCATATTACCCCTTTCTCAAGTTCTATTGGAAAGGTAATTAATATTCTTGTATAGGTGAGGACTACTATTCCCATGTGATATTGTATTCTGTTTTTCACTACCACCATCATGGATGGTTAGAAATTATAATTGATGATTCTATATTATATATATGAGTAATAAATATATTGAATTTGATTCATGATAAAAGAAATAATAATTAGTTATTGTTATTATATAATCCATCAATATCGATAAATAACCTCAAACTAATTCATCACAAATTTCATCTTCATGAATCACAACAAAACACTCAGATAATGAGATTATAAAATTATAGGTCATTATGAAACATCTATTATAGAAAGTTGATATGAATTTTTCATAGATGATCCCAGTGTTAGGAAGCATGAAAATGATTTTTTGAGTGTTGACTTGATAATCACCCTAATGCATGATGAGTGGGCCTAAGACTATATAACTATATGGAAACTCTTAGGGGACATATATTGGATTATCATAGGATCTTTAATATCCACTATGAGGGATTTAATTCCTAGTTTCTTTGAGTAATTTATTTGAGATGTATAAGATAACCCCACAAAAAGTAATATATGTTAATATTACATTGATACAGTTTGAACTAATGGAACAACATGATAATATGATAATGTAAAAGAAAAATTAATTTTAATTTTTAATTCCTTGTATGATTGTGATTAGTCCCAAATATTGTTAATGTTTCATCACTCATGTCAATACTTTTGGTTTTATAAATGGATAGAACTATAAGGAACCATTTATGTGAGAGATAATGTGAATATTACCTTAATGAACAACCCAACAGAATATGAGATGGAGTGAAAAAATATTATAATTTAAAACCATAATTCATGATATATTATTAAAAATATGAAAATGATCAAATCCAAAAAAAAGAAAATAATATAAGGATGGAGTATCGTGAAAGATAATGTGAAACATATGATGAAGGAAAGAATATAAAATTTTCTACATATAAAAAATTGTGGATAAAGCACCAAGTGAAATTTCTCAAGGTGATAGAAATATAATTAAATTGTGGAATAGGGGGGGTCCTTAAGAATCCAAAAAAAACAAGGACAAATTAAGATTTAATTTAACATAATTTTAAGAAATAGAGACCATCCTAAGGTTCCATGATTAGTTTAATATCTTTTGTGTGGGGAAAATTTGAATTCTCGAAGTCAATGCCCTAATCGAAGGACTAACCATGCCAATGAGAATTATCAACCTAAAATACCTAGAGGATAATCAAATAAGTATTGAAGAACCACTATCTATGTGGGTCCAGATTTTTATGTTACATGCACCCCAATACGAATTTGTAGATGTCTTGTTCAAATTGGATTCTTTGAACATTGTTATATTTATGAAATATTATATGATAATTAAACCCGAATCCTGATGATATTCTAGTAGAATAAATTTTCTAGTTTTATGATTATTACATTCCATGTATCTGTTTATTGGAATTGTCTTTGTGGAAATATTATTATCCCTTATTTTGATATATTTAAGAAAATTTTATTGAAGGATTTGTTCCCTCCAATAAGAGGGAACATTTTTCATTGTAAGGAAAATATATTTTATATTTAAATATGATATTTTATTAAAGAATGGATAATAATAAACATCCACTTGAAAATTTGTTTTTTGTGGGTATTGATACCAAATAATGTTAGACTCTGGGCCAAATAGTTGGAGAAAAACTCAATATTGTAGATAAGTTTATTTTGAGGGAAGAAATATGTTTCCCATGTTTGAATGGTTGATATATCTTTAGAAATTATACCATGGATGATCTATATAATTTAGATACAATTACCTATTTCCATAGTTCTGTGATAATATAAATTTTGACAAGGAAATTAATTTAATGGGGGAATAATGTAACACCACTGATCTTTGGGAAGTACATTATTTCCCAAAAATTATTCTTAGAATCCTAAATTATTTTTCCTTATTTTTTGAATGGAATTGGATTATATTAGGGAATAATTAATTCCAGAGAGGGACTAAACTAAAAATATTTTATTATTTCATAATAGAGTGGTACAATTAAATTTAAAGAAGCTACATATTACAGGTCGTGGGTGATTATAGCCATGAAAAATTCCAAAAATAATTTGAGAAGAGTAATATCTTTAAAACCACTATATCCCATAGAAATATTTCACCTTTAAGAATAACCATTTGTATAACAAAACCTACAATGTCCAAGAATACCATGAAAGTAGAAAACATATTGTGAGATATAAAATGTATAAAATGGAAATGGGATGTGTGAATGAAATAAGTTTTGTATGGTTATATATATATATTGGAATGCAATTTGGAAATTATAAATGTGAACATTAAAAATATTTTCGTTTAAAATATGTTCATTGTAGATATGATTTTTGGATATATATCCAACAGGTATACTGATGTAGTGTATGGTTGTGCAGAAAATTTAAATTATTATAACTCATATTGAAATAAAAATATAATATTAAAATAATAAATATATATACATATATTTGTGTGTTATAAATAAATATTGTTAACAATAATATTAATATATAATATGATGTATTTATAAACTTCAAATAAAATTTTAATATCAGTTATGTAGTAAAATTAAATCATATAATATAAAATATGAATTTTAGTGGTATTTTTAAAAGCGTATTTAGTATAAAAGTAATATATTGGATTTTCAAAGAATAATTTTGTTTATTATAGAATATTTTATTGTAATATATTAAATTTACATCTTTAAAATTATTATTTTAGATGAACTAATATATTAATATCATTTAAATTAAAAATTTATATGAAAAAATAATAAGAACGCAAAATGTTTACAACAAAATGTTTCAATAAAATCCATTTATCCTTATATTTTTTAAATTTTATGCCATAAAATAACTTTTAGAATTTTACTGATGTAAAAACAACATCATTTCTGAATTTTTTATTTTCAAATTATCTTAGGTTGAAATTTTTGGAATTTGATGAAACATTTGGTTTTTAGGTGAATAGTGAAATATAATGTTTTTACTAATACTATGGATTTCATGCTATTATTTGTATTTAAATATGACATAGATATATATTTAATTTTTTTATAAACATATATATATTATAATTATAATTATACATTTTAAAAAAAATTATTATAGTTTACGAACTTAAGATTTATATTTTTGAACTCAAGTAATATTTTTATCATAAATTATTTTAATACATTATGCTTTAATTATACTAAAATTAATTTAAAAACATTTTGAAATTGAATCATAAATAAATATTTCAAATTTTTAATATGTGGGTAATTCTTATATAACAAGTATGCCTTTATTTTTTGGCCTACAAAATAAATACCACTATAATATTAAGTTTTCATATAAGGCCTTGAGAACGCTTTTTCAAACTCAGTTCTTATAAATGAAATGCAGTCTTTTTTATAAAAAGAAACTGAATAATTTCACAACGTATTACACAAACTAGGAACTTTTACTGTTCTATGTTTTGGAGGATTATACAAAACCTTATATTTATTAAATTTGATCAAAAAATAAAACAATTTCTTACTATGATTATGCATGCACTAACACTAAAAGTGATGACATCTGAAATTGGACTTCTAAGATACATGTGAAAATTCATTATAAAAAAAAGGTTGAGTATTCAATTTCCCAATAAAAAGTTTTGAAATTGTTTAAATACTTTTTTGAAAATATTTCTTTAGAAAAAACTTTGGGAAATTTCTTTAAAGATAACATAAAAGTTCTTTTAAAAAAACCCTTTGAAAATCTTATTTAAGATTACTTATGCTTAAAATAATATACCACTTTTCAAATTACTTACGTATAAAAAAAATTAAATGTAATCTAGTGATTTTTTTTAAAACAGTACCCAATATTTTGAAAATAAAACATTGCATAAACATAGAATAATGAAGCCTATCTTGAGCCTACCAACTTGTCGAGGTACTGAGTTCACTCCTCAATTCCCTTTAATATTAACAACATACAAGTTCTAGATTTTCTGAAAATAGTTTAACCGTTCTTTACTTATATATATACTTTCACAAGAGATTTTAATTTTGAAAACATGTCCCAATAATAAAATACTCATTCAGATTTATATTTATATATATAAGTATGTATATAAAAAAATATTTTATATTCCATGGTATATTACTTCCTAGTTCGGTTCTAACCAAAATTATTGCTATATAGTCGTTGCATAAACATTCATGAACCCAAATTTTATGAAATACATGTTTATATATTTTTATATCTTCAACCATTTAAAAAATCTTGAATAAAAAAATTACAATGACATACTGGTTTCATTTATTTATGCATGAAATAAGGAATGAATAAAATAATAATAATAGAAAGAATATAAATTTTGTATTCTTAAAAAAATAATCATAAGCAATATATAATTATGTTTCACATATAAAATTATCAATGTAGAACATAAATTATACATTCAAAATTTTCATGAATATATATATATATATATATGTAAATAAATTATGAATATATTAACTTTAAAAACATATACAAATATATATACATGTAATTAAAAGTCGATCATGAATGTTGAATGAATCATTTTTTTTTTTTATGTTTTTGAATAATATGTTTCATTCCCATGATTTATTCAAAATGTGAAGAATATCACTTCAATATGTATATATATATATATATATATCAATCAAAAATATTAAAACTAAATGTAAAACTAATAAATAAATTACCTAATACACATATTTAATTCATGAATTAAAATTGTCTTGGATTTCATATAAGTATAAAACATGCAATAAAAATATTTAAAAAAGAATAAAAAATACATTCATGAAGATTGGAAATAATACTCATATTATATATTGAGAAATATAATGGTTGAAAAATTAGAAATAAATGATTTTCATCAAAATAATCCTCTTTACCATAGAATGAATTTAAATATTGTTTCGATGAATATAATTCCTCATAGTAACTTAAATCGAAACATGAACTGATAAAAAATTCAATTTAGCTAAACATAAATCATTTAAATGACCTGATATTTAAGGAAGATAAAAATAATAACAATCCCTTACACCAAGAAATATTTAAACATAATTTTGATAAAATGAATATAAAATTAAAAGATTTAATTGAAGAAATCTCTTAATAAAAAAAAGAGAAATAATAATATTGAAATAAATAATAAACATCCCTTACCTTTAACTTGATGGGGATTATTTTGTATTCTCATCATTGGAAGAATGATCACTCACTTTTTCTCACTCTCTCTAAGAGTATTAAGAAGCGAAATATACAAAAGAACGAAGGAAAGTGGTTATCCTGAACACTCAGCCTCACAATCCATCATACTATGAAATGCTTATATAGAAGTTTCAAAATACTGCTGATAAACTAAAAAATATTTATCCCAACTATCATACCCCAAATACATCCATAGAATAAACTGTTCAGAAATTGATTATCAGAATAAATTTAAATAATAAAAAAATCTATTATGCACAAGACAAAATAACCAAAAAAAAGAAGCTAATAACATAACCACTAATTCGATTCAAAACATCAAAACTTATTCAAGACACCTTAAACCATAGCCACTTGATAAACAGTAGAAAATGTTGGAAATCAAAATATATGATATTCTTTACTATTTTTAACATCAATATTTGAGGAAAATACCAAATCGAACAGACCAACATTAAACCAATAGAATCTATACTGTTTTAAAAAATTACATTTGAAGAAAAATCCAAAACAAAGAAGATCGACTGTATAAATTTAGCGAAAACAAAAAATAATAGATAAGGGTTGGGATTTGATTCCTAATAAATCCAAAAAAAATTGTTGACAATTGAGAAACAAGTATTAAAATCAACACTATCGGGTTGCATAAAATTTAATGTATCAATTAAAAGGGCACCGAATATGACACAATCGAATAAGAAAATCAAAATAATGGTAAAACGAGGTATTTATATATCAGATTCGATCAAGGTAATAAGATTTTTGTAACGGTTCGTATACCATAAATGAAAAAAGACACACCTAATAGTAGATCTCGATAATGATGCTCAACAATGATATAACCCTTCAAGATCTGAAGACGTCAACCAAAATCATCTACATCTCACTCGCCCAGATTGTTCCCTTGATTTCGGCCCTGACTCGCGCTTTGCTTTACTGATGAACAATGAAAATCCCCTCACTACTAGACTTAGTATCCATTTCCCAAACTCTGAAGTTTGGCACTATGTATTGACTCAACGACAGACAACTTCTCACTTGAATCCACACTTGGTTTCACTATCAAATGAAACCCTTGACCCCGATCTCAAGTTATAATTTTTTTAATTTATCATCATTTTTTAAAACAATCGTATCTTATTTCGTTATATATATATAAATAGTTCAAAATATTTTTTTATATCAACATCATAGTTTTTTTAACATTTATTTAATTTATTTAATTTAATGAAATTGAATTTATGTTTAAATAAATTATTGAATATATTATATATAATAGGTTTCTTGTTAAAAAATTATTCCTTTTTATTTATAACTTTTTTCATTATATTAATATAATTATATTAAATATTTATTATTAAAATATTAATTTAAATGAAAAATAATTATAACATATATAACATCATTATAATTTTTTAAAAATGATTTATTGTTTCTATAATTATTTATAATGGTTTCGTAATACCATTAGGAAAAAGTAATCAAGTAATAAAATATTATTTTAAATGAAATTATGTTTATATAATCAACATTTATAAATTTGAAATTTTAAGTTAAGATTAACGTATATGCCTCCAAAATAATAATTTATTTAAAGGAAATTATTAATGATTAAATTTCAACAATTATAATAACAGTATTATTATTTTATGAAAAATAATAAAAAGTAATTTTATTTTTAATATTCTTAACATTTAATTCATGATTTATTTTAATTAACAAAACAATGTACTTAAAATTATTCAAATTTTCTTTGGTTGTTACATTCCACCTAAAACACTACCCTATTTCCTTTAACTATCATTCTATCTCACTCTCATAATCTTTTGGTCACAATATATTATCCTAATCTCTTCCTTTATAAGGAATCCTCCTTTTGAAGCCCAAATTTCTAATTATAATTTTTATCTTTTTTCAAACTTCTTTTACCATTATCATTCAATTATATTTTTCCCAACATTATATTATGAATTTAGTATTTATATTATATTCAAAAAAAATTATATTATGTGAATAACCACTAACATCCACCAATTCCCTATTAAGAAAATTGAAAATGACAATTGTCCATATGTGCAAACTACCACCTTAATGACATAACATGTTTCAATTTACTATTCAACCTTACTAGGATAGTCCTAATAAGAAATTAAATATATAATTATTTTATTTATAAAAAATTTAGGCTTTTTAAATAATAAACCATATTACTCCATTCCCCCATTCTATGGGACATGAAATTATCATCCATGCATACGCATAGACTACCACCCCAATGGAATGATGTATTCCATTTTGTATAGCAACCTTCTTGAATGGTTTAAAATTATATGTGATAATTATATATGATATATAGGATTAATAAATATCGTCAATTTTATATTTTATGGATAATATAAATGTTTACCGTTGTTATTAGGTAATCCATCAATATCCATAAATAACATGGAAAAATTCATTACTGATTTCGGCTTCACAAAATTTGAAAACACTCTCATATTATGGGATTACAAAATTATAGTGAATTATAAAACATAACATCCAGTATCATATATAACTTAGTAGTTAATTATTTTTATCAAATAATGGGATTAAAATTAGAATCATAAATAAATTGCGAAACAATTAGAGATACTAATAACAGATTATAAAAAAATTAGGAATAACTAAGTAATATATTCATAATTAATGATCATAAATGAAAAATATAAAAGGTTAGTTTATATGAATAAGTTTTATAAATATATTACTATGATATTTATGTTTTTTATAGAATTTTAGTGAACATTCAACTAATAATTAATAATTTTAATGGGTTTTGTTGACTCAATTATTTTTTTAGAGTCATAATCCTTCATTTAGATTATAATATTTAAAGATTAAATTATCATACCCTATGATGATGATATATTGTATTTACATATTATTTTTTGGTTAAATAATATGTCACACTAAATTCTTCTTCATCGATGAGATTATTATTTAAAAATAAAATTATTTTATTATAAAAAATATGATATTTTTAATGGATTTTTTCTCCCTATCCATGTTTTCAATTAATTAAAAAAATATTCTTTCCCTAGTTTTAAATAAAATTATTTTTATCTCCAATTATCATAATTTTACTAATTATTGGTTTTAAAAAAATTCTTTATCCTTTTAATAATTTTTGGTTTCAATAATGGATTTTTGAAATATTTAAAAGGATTGTCCTTACCATGATCTTATAATATTACCTTATACATCAATTTTGGACATATGTTTTATTCATTGCCAAAATATCTTTTTTATTTTTTATGTAATGTTTTTATAATTTTTAACCTCATCGTTGATTGTTTTTGCAATTCGATTTGAAAATCAAATTGTTTTAATGTGACATTATGAAATTTTTTTAAGAAAGTACAATTTTATTGGTTTCTATTCCATTTTCAAAGGGTTTATCTCCAATTAAATTATGATTCATAAATCCTCCTATATGTTCTATTTTAAAATACTCATTTTGGGTGCTTATATTTTTGGAATCAAATGATTATGTTTTATATGAGGTACCAGTGGGAAAATTTGTGAAACCAATTTTCTTCCAAAGGGTTATTTATGATAAGTTGGATGATTAAATTTTAGGTGGATGTCATTTATATGGATGATGGTCGGTGGAGTCCTATATAGACCTTTAAGTCATTTGTTAGATTTTAATATCTCATTATATAACTATGGAAATCATGTAAGGAATTCAATCTCCATGATGTGAATCTTATAGGGATGCCTAATCCACTATGAGAATCTGGTAGAGATATCGAATCCAATATGAGAATCAGGTAGTGATTCCTGAAAAACTATGGGTATCAAGTTTTTATTACTTATTCACTGTGTTTTGGGAATTTGGTTGTAAATATTTCTCCATTATGTTATTTTTATCTGCATTCATTTTTGTGAAACTTATTTGTCAAAATTTATTCTTTCTTTATAAGCTATAACAAATTTTTATGATATTCCATGTTCTAATGATATTCTTATTTCCTATGTTATGATTTCTTATTCTTTTAATTTTATTAATTTTCATCCAAGACATGTTTTTTTATCCTTTATTGTGTATTATGTTCCTATTCCCTAACCTATAATGGAAAATATATTTTATTATTTTCACTTATGACCACTTGATATTTTTTCCATATATTTCTCTATACTAATTGTTTTCTTATTTTTTATGATATAGAAGTAATAACTAGTTGATATGGTTCCCCTATAGAGAATTCAATCTCACCAATTTCTTATGTTTCCATTCCCCATGTTATGAAGATGATTATATCATAAGATATGTCCAAAAAAGGGTATAGAGGATAATTGTTATTATGAATTTTTTAAAAGTGTTGTCAAATAATATGTTTTTGTAGTCAATATCCAGGACACTAAAAAATTTAGTCCTTGGGTTGTGTGACTATTTGTGAGATGTATTAAATTATCCATAGAATCAAATTAAAATTTATTTATGTTTATACTTGGTCAGTAATGTTGGAATCATATAAGATTCGACTTATTTTTGAAGACTAGTTTAGTTACCTTTTCTAATAAGGTTATATAAACTTAGTGAAAACCCATGAGATGATTCTATGTATCATATGAAATCATATATAATTTTTAAAGTATATAGTAAGTAATTTTCCTTGAAAAAAATACATTTCTGGATACTAGAAATTGGATGCAGTAGTGTCATATATGAACCTAGCTATAATGATTGAAAAATGTTTAGTTGAGTTTTGACATGATTATCACCCTAATGCACTATTAACGGCCCTAATATTACACTCCTGGATAGACACCATCAATGGATAATTTTTGGTTAGTCAAATTCTATTTATGAACCAATATGAAATAATTTACCCCAGTTACATTATGGGATCATGTAGATCATTATATCATAATATTACTAAAATAAACCTAGATTAATATTTGATCAATATAGGCAAAACTAAAAGAACTATAGGGAAATGTGATATTGTAAAAGAATAATAAGTTTTAACATTAAATTCCTTTTATAATTATTATAATATCTCACATTTTTAATGATTATTCACTCACATCAACCCTTTTAGTTTTATCAATGGAATTAAGTAGATGGAACCATGGGTGTGAGGGATAATGAAAATATTTCATCAACGAAAAACCTATCACAATGGGAGATAGAGTGGGAAAACCTTTCATTATTCCAAACAAACTTTCCTGAAATACGGTTAAAAATTTTAATGTGTTCAAAGTTTCAAATAAAACAAATGAGAGAAGGATGAAGTCTCATGAAAGACCAATTAAAAAAAATTATGAAGGAAGGAATGTTCAACTTCTTACATGACAAAAATGGTGAAAGAACCACCAATGTAATTGTCTCAAATGGACTTGAGGATCCTTTAATAATGGATGATGGGGCCATCAAGAATCAAACTGTTGAGGAAAAATGATTTTTTTGGTTCATGTGATTTAAGGGAAAATATTTCATCCAATGGTATCATTAATAATTCAGTGTATTATGTGTAGAGAAATTCATCATTACCCCAATCAATACCCTAAATCAAGAACTAACAAAGGGGATTAGAATAACTACCCTATAATACCATGAGAAAAATGGAATACATATCCAAACACTACTCCTGAGGTGGATCCTAATATTTAAGGTACATGTACCATTGAATTAGATATTGTAGATTCCTTTGAGGATTTAATTCTTGGAACTATAGTATATCTATGATGTTTTCTAGTATCATTATATTATGAAACAAAATTTTTGATTGTTGAAGAAATATTCTAGTGGTATGATTATTTTATTTCAATTTTTTTATTGGTATTCTCCATATGTAAATTCTAATATCCTTACTTTATATAAATTTAACATGATTTCAAGGATATCTTGGTTCCCTCCACTTACAGGAAAGAATATCTAGAGTAAGGCTGATGCATTTAATGTTTAACTATAGTCTTTTATTAATTAATGTATAATAAAAAATCCCCAAATAGAAACACATTATATAATGTTGGTATTGATTCCAAATAACTATAAATTATTCTCCAATATAGTTAGAGAAAAATTCAATATTAGGGATATGAATATTTTGAGGAATGGTATATGTTTCCTATGTTTATAAGGTTGATATCTCTCTTAAAATTATTTACTGATTCACTTTTATAATTTAGATTCCCATAGCTATTTTTGTTGGTATATAATAATTCGAATTTATAGCACATAATTTATTTAAGGGGGAGAATATAGCACCAATAGTTTTTAGAGGCATATTATTTTTATAAAAAATATGTTTATAATTATACCACATTTTATTTCTATTTGTTCAAATTAATTTAAATATATTAGTTAATTAATGGTTCAATATTGGGATTGAATTAATTTTTTTATTTTATAGTAAAATTTTACAAAAAAACGAAAAGGAAAAATTTATGTTATACATCATGGATGATGACATCCATTAAAACCAAAAAATTAAAAGGGGATAAAAAATTGAAATGAGAAATATATTTAGAATTAACATCTCTTCTATAACATCATCACCTTTAAGAATCACCATTTTTATAACATAACAAAAAAAATTAAGAATAAAATTATAGGTAAAATCATTATGTTAGATGTAAGATGAAATCAATATAAATGGGTTTTTTTGGATATGAATATGATGAAGACGCATGGGAGGGGGGTGAATTGTGATCCCATAAAATCATTTATAATTCAAAACATCTCTCTTTACATGATGTGATTAATTTTTTCTCTCTCTTAATTTTGAGTGAACATCAGAAATAAAAAGACAAGAAAATAACATTGTACAGTGGTTTAGGGAACACATATCCATTACTCCACTCGAAAAAACACTCTCTGAGTGATCTTGGAGATTTTACAAGTAAGTCCTTTTATCGAGGAATTCCACAACTGTGTACAAAATATTGATACCATTACAATAAGGATTTTACAAGGCCTTATTAGTCTTTTACAATGAACCAAATTATCCATATAATATAATGATAAGATAATACTCCTTCAAAAGAAAACTATGCATGTACATCCTATAATCTAATAAATCAATAGAGAATAACTGGATTGAGAACATAGATCTTTCTCACAATTACAACATGAAACTAAAAGGTGTATTTTATCTTCAATAACGTACAACATAAAATAGATCTTTAATGTTTCATAGAATTTCTTAAAATTGTGATATAGAGAACACTAAATAAATGAATAAACATGTATGTCTCCAATGTGCTACTCTAAAAAGTTATTTTTCAAACTTGTCGAAGGATATGTAATTATAAGATGTTGTAGTAGTGAAAACATTCGTAGAAATTATATCATATAGAGCTAAACATTTATGTCTCTAAAATATATCTATGAAGGTGAAGATACACTATTATTTACAATGAAAAATATTTTCACACGTATATATTTTTGTATTTACCATTATATAAATATAAATGTGTCACTTCAAAAGATGATCATATCAATATTTATACAGTAGGTCAAACAACTCGAGGACAAACCATTCAAGAAATACCACTTAATAAATAATTACTTCTTAAATTCAAAATCATTTTTGAGAGTCAAAATCTCCCTTTGATATATTAAAATTTTAATCCATTGGAAAAAAATCCATTGAATCAATTGTAAAAAATATTTAAAGAGACATTTATGTTCATCGAGACTGTTGTATAAATCACAGATAATATCATTAATTAAAAACACTATCATTGACTAGAAAAACAAAATATTCCTTCATATAGTGATAAAAATGAAATATAAGGTTCACAACAAATAGTTGTTCACAAAATTAGGGTTGACAAACAACACTTTTTTTCCACAAACATAGGGGTTCTTCCAAATATAGGGTTATTGATCCATAATTTTCATACAATGTCGGGTACATGATCATTATTTTGTAACCAAGGCCTTCCAAAGCTATAAATAGAGTCTAGTTTGTTTTTTTCATCAATCCACACTGATTTTATTAGGTTGTTTTCATGAAAATTGATATTATAATATAAAATGGATACAATGTTTAAGGTTACATGATTTCCTAGTTTTTAGCAATTTTTTGGGATCAAATTATGGAGGAAGAATCATACTTTGAGAATGGTGGTATTATAGGATTGAATCTTTACAAATATTATAATGGATTATTTTTTGTGAGGACTGGGTTTCATGAAGGGTGAGGTTTATGAAAATGTGAAGAATCATGAATATGCATCACAAATGCGCAATGGAAATACAATTATCTTTTCAAGTAAATGAAGTTTGGTGAATGGGTTAAATTTAACAGGATCATCAAAAATAGAGGAGATTCTTGAATAAGACTAAATATGTTTGGAAAACAGCTACTGGGAGCTTATAATCTTCATGAAAAGGTGTGCTTATAAATAGGCGGCCACACCCACTTCATTTTATATGATGTGAAATGGTGAGAAGGGTGAAATTCTATAATTTCAAAAATTTATACCTAATTAGGAATTATTTTTGAATCAGGAATCCTTCAAAATCAAAGGAATTGTTAATGAAATTTATATGAACTTATTTATTATATAGAATATCAGAAAAGGTTGTTTTGTGAAGACTTGGGGTTTTGTGAAGATTAGGTACTCCACGAAGACTGGGTGATTCATGAAGGCTGGGATCTTCATGAATGATGTTTGGTTCATGAAGTTTGGGAGATTCTCAAATGTTTGTGGGTTTTTAAAGCATGATATTTAATTTTATCATAAATGAGGTTTGACAATGGCTTGTATATTAACAAAAAATAGTATTCAACATCTGGTTCCAATGAACAATGATTTCATGTGAATCAAATTAGTACTAAGATACAATAAGGGTATGATGCTAGGAAGTTATAAATAATTAAATGAAAATCAAGGTATGTGACCTTAAATCCATTAAACTAATTAAGACTTCTCTAAAAGCAGTGTGTTAGGGGGATTCAACAGAAGTGTCCCAAGAGAGGCCATATCATGTCCCTAAAATCTTGTAAACGCGGTGTACCTAACATGGTGTGACTATGTATGAACTTCTTTATTCCACGATAACTAGGGAATATTAGTTTATTTAGATTGTAATGATACATTTTCAGTGTATGCTCCTTGTACTATCCCTCCGTGGTGAACCAAGAAAAACATTTTTTTGTCTCTCTATAAGTGAATGTTTAATTAATACATGATTCCATCAGATTGGTTTTAAAAGTTCCTATCGATGTGGGAACAATACCGATATATTAAAAAGAAAAATTTGATGCACTGATTCACCCCTACCTTATTAGGGTGTTCTAGGGTAATATAAGTGGATTCATATGGTACTTTTCATTGGAGTTGATATTTCCAATGTTGTATTCATGGAGAATTATGTGAATGTTAGTATATTCCCCCTCTTTGAAGGAAGAAACCTCTAGATTTTGAATAACTATATAAGATATCATATAATATCTCATAGGATGGAAGTTGTTTTTTCCACTACTCAAGGGATTCAGGTCACTAATGTGAAATCACTATCTATGACTAAACAAATCGGAAAATGTTTGATGCATATGGAAAAGATCAAAATTTTATTGCAATAGCTCTTTTTACCAAAAATTAAAAATATGAAAAGGGATATATTAAGTCAAGATTCATTTGGATTGTTTTTTGTGTGGAAAAGTAGGGAACATTTACTCTCAATGGCCAAGGAATTTTTATAATTCATAAATTGAATAACAAATCACGAATAATTCTGAAAAGTGGGTTTCTAATAATGGAAACATCAAAAAATGAAATAAATTTCAGATATAGGGATTCATCTATAAAGAAGAAAAATATGATAATGAATGTTTATAGGATGTAGAACCCAATTTTATATCTAAACCCAAAGAATCTATGGTGGGTATAGTTGAAAATTATGATCCTATAAAAGATAAAGACAACTAGTTTCTTGGTGTTTTGATCTCAAGGTTGAACTTGAGGGTACACATGATAATCTTGAAAACCAAAAAAAGATAAATAGAAATATGATATTTGTGCATAAAGAGTCATTAAATGTATTTGGATTATCTTGAAACAAAACATGATTTACTAGAATAAGTGGAATAATAACATGTAACAACTCTTGAAATCTTGGATGAGTTTGTGGAATTTAATCTCATGATTTAAGAGTAAGAATAATTCATGAGTGACCTTACATTAAGACTAGAGGAAAAGGATAAGATAGTTGTGGGAATTGGAGAAAAAGTTGTTACTCTAAGATGTAAAATGATAATTGAAACAAAACCAAGGAAAATATGTATGAAATTGATGTTTTAAAAATTACCAGATATAGATATTCTAGAAAGAGAAAAATATGGGTTTAAAAGAGAATAGAAGGCCTCAAATAATTTGAGATCCACAATTATGGGAAAAGTTGAATAGTATATGATGTTCAAACATAAAAGGATGGAAATGGGATGATCCACAATAAAGGGAAGAGAAAATTTGGTCATATCATAATGCAACTTGATAACCTCACAAATTATTCATTAAATAAAATTGAAAATAAAGATGAAAATTATACTACGTTTTCTAGAGAGGATCAATAGAATAATTCCTTTACAAAAGAATATTTCACAAAGCATAATTATCATGAGAAGTCCTTTCCTCTTATAAAATGTATATTCTATGGATTTCTTGGCCATAACTTGTCTTAGTATTAAGAGTGATATAGTTATCTAAATGGGGATGCACCTGGAAGTTAAAAAAAAGAATGAGACTATATCCTTAAATGTATAGAAGAAATATTTTCTATGGATATTGTTTTCACTATTCTAACTATGGATATAAATCTATTCCTTATATGAATAGTAATGGTGTGAAAAATACCTACAGAACATAGAGACAAGTTACACCCCTCCACCTATGTGTATTTACTCATGATAATAGGTATTATACTCTAGAAGACGAATATGCATATGATGAAACCATGAATATTGAAAATATATTAGAAATTTTATTGTTAGCCTCCACCCAATAAAGTATCTCATTGGAGGAAAAAAAGAAAATCAAGAAATCCAACCTTACAGAAATAGCTCTCAAAGTAAAAAAAAGAACAATAAAACATAGATTCTTGACAGTGGATTCTCATCCCACATGGTAGGAAATATATATTTGTTAAAGGATGTTAAAAAAAGGGTTGATGAAATAGTGATATTAGGAAACAATGGTTCTTTAAAGATAAAAGGTAGTGGAAAAACATAATTAGAAAATGAGGAGCTGAGGAAAACCGAAGTTCTCTACACTGATAGTTTGCATCACAATCTCCTGAGTGTGATTCAAATAAGTGACTTTGGTTTGAAAGTGAGTTTTAATCATAATGGGTGCATAATAAAAGGAAACAAAGTTAATTATATCATAAAAGGATGCATAATAGATGGATATTTTTACCAGACTGACAGTAAATATAACACTTGTTACTTAATAGTTGAAGAAGAAAATAACTTGTGGTACTGGAGGTTAGGTCATATTAAACAAAAAATCATGGAACTGATATCTAATATTATGATTGTCGTTTAATTTTCCAATCTGAATCATGTTAGAGACATTACACGTGACTCATGTGTATGAGGGAAGATGTTAAGTAGTTCATATTGACTGAATAAAAAAGTGAATAAAATCTTCTTGATCTTATCCACACCAATTTATATGTTCCAATGAATATGGATGGCCTAAATGGAGATATGTACTTCATTTTTTTATTTATAATTGTATTATAGTGGCTCTTGTAATGTTTATATAGAGGAAACAACATGTTCTTGATTTATTAAAGAGATTTCATTAAATAGGTAAGAGTAAAATAGGTTGTACGATCAAGATTCTATGACTAGACCATGAAGAAGAATACACATCTGTTGAAGTTAAAAATTACCTGAAAAAACATGTGATAAATCCTGAGGTGTTTCGAGTAAAAACCCTTTGAAAATGGTGTTTTTGAACACAAAAATTTATAAGTAAACAAAATGGCTAAAACAATGAATATTGAATGTCGTGTTTCTCATCATTATTAGAAAGAGGTTATTAAAGTAGAATTATAAACTCAAAATTATAAAAGGTATTTTTATGGGATAATCCAAGAAAAAATATTAGATATGGTATGTAAAGAATACCTCTTTAAAGTATTTTCATGTGTTTGGAACTAAATTTTTTATATAAAAAATGAAGGAAATCATGGTAAGTATATGATTTTACAAATGAGGGAATATTACTTGGATATTCAATGAATAGTATAGATTAAAAATGTAACGAAAATCATGTTACAAAGATTGTGGAAAGAAATGATATCAGAATCATTGTGGACAAACGTAAATACCCCAAAGATCTCAAATGATGATATGATTGATGATGAAGAAGAAAGTGGGAAAGGGACATATTCAAATGAAGAAATAATGGAAGGCTTGCAAAACATTCAGGGATTATAAAAAATGATGATTTAGATGATTAATTATAATAGGAAGCCATTGTTGAAATAACTTGATCATAACATCATAGGTAAACTATAATAGAAGAAATTGATCAATCCAACATCATTGGGGATTAGACCACACATACACAGAAAAGAAGAATGAGTAATGAATACAATTTCTTCCTTCTAATCAATTGTGCAATGAACATTATTTGAAGATGTACTGAAGTATGAATCATGGATTAAGGAAATGAATAAATAACTTGATCATATTGATAAGAAATAGACATGGGATCTTATTAAGAGACCTAAAACACCCAATCTTATTGGAACAATGGGGATCTTTAAAAACAATTATGATAATTGAAATGTTATTAGAGACAAGGAATTTATAGTGTGTAAAGGACATGGAAAAATTGAAGGCATTGATGTTGAATAAACGTTTTCTCTAGTAGCTAGATTGGTGTCAACCAGGATTTTCCTGGCCATGTACATTCAAAGACATTACAAATTTTATCAAATGGATTTCAAACCAAAATTCTAAAATGAAGTTATTAAATAAGTTTACATGAAATAACTAGTTGTATATATGATTATAAATTATAATTCTAAGGTTTTATATTAAAAATTACATTTTTTTGGAATAATGCACCACATGCATGGAATTGTCATCTCGTTACTTATATTAAGAAGAATGAGTTTGAAATAAGAGGTGTTGACCATAACCTATATGTGAAGAATTATTAAAAACATCAGTTTCTGGTGCTTGTCTATATTAAAGATTTTATTTTTGGTGAAATCAGGTAGGGATAATTGGAATAATTTTCTAATTAGATGATATATAAATTTAAAATATCTATTAATGTTGAAATAACACACTTTTTGGGGAAACATGCAGTTCAAAAGAAGGATTATACCTTCATTTCTCAGAAAAAATATAAAAGAGAGTTGTTAAAGAAACTCAATATGCATGACTTTAAACCAATGTTGACCCCCATTTTGGTTTAGTAAAAACATGGAAAGCCTGAGGATGAGATATCTATGGATCCCACCTTATATAAGATAATCATTGGAATCTTATTTTAATTGATTGTGACATGACCAAATATGATGTTTGAAAAATTTATAACAACTCTTCAATGTAATATAAATGAAGATAATTTGTCTACAATTAAATTAATCATGATGTATATTCATGGTAATATAAATTCAGTCTTATAATTTGAAGGTGGAAAAGATAATGAATTATCATCACTTTCTAATATTGGTTGGGATATATATTTGGTGGATAGAACATGGATAAGTGGTGGAGAATTCTTTATTAGAAACAAATGTGTTGTCTGGTTGAGCAAGAAATAGGAAAACACTTCTCTTAGCATAGTAGAAGTAGATTATATCTATGTTGAAAAGAAATGCACTTAGATATTGTGGATGAAGCAAAAATAGACTATTATTAGTGATGAGTTGAAATAGACAAGGGTGATTAACTATAACAATAAGAGTAAAATTGATCTTAAGAAGAATATAGTTTAGTAATCTCATACCCAATGTATTGAGAAAAAAAATCAATTCATCAATGAAAAAGTTGAACAAGGTATGATCAAAATGGTGCATGTTAAAACTGATGACCATGTGGATGGAATTTTGACTAATCTATTTCCAACACAAATGTTTGAAAAACATCAGTTTATCCTCAGTGTTCATCCACAACCCAATGCATGTGAAGGTTACAGTTATTCCCCTATCCCCATTTTTGTTAACTCTTTTAATTTATTTTTTGATGTAATATAGGTTTATAGGAGAGATACAATATAGGGGGAGGTTTTTTTCACTTTATGTGGAAATACAAGTTCTTGGATTTATTTATAAAGGGTAAGATAAGAAAAATTCAACATGTATTGGTTTTTATTATGGGTTGATTGTCTATGTAGGCATGAAATTATCTTTTTTACAATGTTGTTTTATACATCAAGGTTGATCACATGGATTTAGAGTGATGGATTAGTTATTTCATTTATATCAGGTCTTTTTATCAAGGCCAGTGTTTATTGAGCTTATCTTTAGATTTCCATTAAACCCAATGGGTGATATAATTGGAATCGAAGAATATATGTGGTGATTTGTTTTAAAAAATGTTTTATATTTTTTTATGACTATGCTTTTTGGGGAATAATGTTTTTGATATACATGAATATAGAGTTTTTGGTTTCTTGATGTTTTTCATTTTTGCAGAGAAATAAAGAACATGATATGTTTTAAAGATGTTTCTTAAGTCCTTTTTATTTCTGAAGAATCTTGAAAGTGGATGTTGTTGAATATTCAAAGGATATAAAGTTTCTCAAACTTTCTAAAAAAAATTGACGATTCTTTGTTGATCTAAAAGTTCTCACATATCATGAAATGTTTCATGATAGAAGTTTTCAATGAAATTATGAAGAGGTTTGATGATTTTCACTGAGCAACATTTAGAGAAAATCATAACATGATTCTAGTGAAAATCGGAACCTGATTTTTGAACCAATATGGATCCTGATATCTGAGAAAACTAGAACCTAGTTTTAGTGAAAATCAAAACAAGATTTTTGAACCAATACAGAACCTGATATCTGAAAAAACTATAACCTGATTTTAGAGAAAACTAGAACCCGATTTCTGAACAGTCCAGAACTTGATTTGAAGAGAAAAACAGAACCTGATTTTAGAGAAAACCAGAACCTATTTTATGAAAAATTCAAAACCAAATTTCTAAGAAAACTAGAACAAGATTTTAGAGAAAGCTAGAAACTGATTTTTGAACAATCCGAAATCTAATTTCTTAAAAAACCAGAACTTGATTTATGGGAAAATAGGAACCAGATTTTTGAATAATCTAGAACCTAATTTCTAGGAAAACCAGCACTTGATTTTAGAGAAAACTAGAACATGATTTCTAAACAAATCTGGAACCTAATTTCTGAGAAATATAGAACTTGATTTCAAAGAAAATCATAACCTGATTTCTAAACAATCCAAAACCAAATTTCTGATAAAACCGGAACCTAATTTCTTAGATAATTGGAACCTGATTTCTGAAAAATCTTGAACATGATTTCTGACAAAATCAAAACCTAATTTATGAGAAAACCAAAACCTAATTTCTAAACAACCCGGAACCTAATTTATGAGTTTGTTTTTGACAAAACAGGAACCATGATCCTACATTATCATTCTGAGAAATATATGAAGAGTTCAATAAGGGAAACACTAATTTCAACTTTGAGTAATTCTCAGATAAATTTATGGAGGTTTGAAGAAGTCAAATATTGAAGATTAAATTTGAGATATTTGTTGAGTTTTTCAGATTTTAGGAAGTGAGAATGATTTTAAAGATTCCCACCTTTGTTTTTCGAGTTGCTTATAAATTTTTGCTCAGGTCATTAGCTCATTTGTAAATTTCACACATGTAGAAAAGGCAGACAGTTGGAGAATTCAATGTGAAATATTCTAACCAAGATTGAAAAATATTTTCCTGGAGAGTTTAAGGATTTAAATAATCGGAACCATCAATACCTTACTGAGAAGATCAGAATCAGCCAAACCAGATTGAGGATTCAGAGTGAGCATTTGTAAAGCAGATTCAAAGTAGTTATTATTATTATTTTTGGTTCATTTGTTATTTAAGAAAACATTGTAAACTAGTGGGATTCAGTATATTTATTCCTATCAAGAGATAGATGATGTATAATGGGAGTTGGCACAAGTTGTATTAACTTTTTTATTATAGTGGATTTCTATATCCCCAGGAGAGTGGATATGGTACAGATGTAGGTTCTCACATTGTGGTCAAACTTTATAAATCTTGTGTGCCTTACTTTCTTTACTATTCTTGCATGATTAAGTATTTGATAAAGGTTGATAAGGAAATAAATCTTAATAGTTTTTAAAGGGTTAATTTTCTTAATGTTTTGAAACTTATATATTGTGAACAACTGATTCACCCCCCCCCCCCCCCCCCTTCTCAGTTGTTACTCGATCTAGGGAACTTCAAGTGGAATCATAGGGAGGTTCCCTTGTTTAATCCTTATCATGGAGAATATAATTTTTTTGAGCAATAGAAGAATTCCTACATTTTATGGAAAGAATTATTATCTATAAAAAATGGGATGATTTCTTATATTCTATCTATTGACCT
Source organism: Viscum album (assembly GCA_963277665.1). NCBI lineage: Eukaryota > Viridiplantae > Streptophyta > Magnoliopsida > Santalales > Viscaceae > Viscum > Viscum album. The sequence continues at coordinate 90,362,360 of OY728123.1, read as the reverse complement.
TGAAGTTGTTGATACTGCTACTCTTGGCTTTCCATCAATTGAAAAATATGCTCCTACGATGTTTGTTGATAATAGAAACATAGAAGTTGATGGAAAGGTTTGAAATTATATTCCCATGTCCTTATTAGAAAATTTTTATCAAAAGGTGATGGGTCCCACAACATCAAAAAGCATGTGGGACAAGATGGAATGTGTTTTCGAAGTAAGTACAAATGTTAGGGGGGCCAAGCTACAAATCTAGAGTATTATGTTTGAAGACATAAGAATGAGGGATAATGATAAAATTGGTGAATACATAATCGGAGCTAATGAAATTGTATGCAACATCAGAGTACTCATAGACGACTTGGAAGATTCTAAAATTGTTAAGAAACATATGAGAAACTTTCCAGACAAGTTTGATTCTAAAATTTCTTCCTTACAAGATAAGGATGATTTAACTCATGATGAATTTCATAACATTCTTGTTGCTTATGAAATGATGAATGCTCCAATCATTAAGAAGAAAATGAAATATGAAATGGCTTTTGAATCCATGAGAAAGATGAAAATCAATGAACTTGATAAAGCCGATATTGTTGAATCTGATGACAAGGAAGATGATGATTGGAATGAAAAGATAACATCTCTTATATCTAAGAACTATCATAGAGGAAGAGGAAAGTACGGAGGAAAAATTCCCCTAAATTGTTTTGAGTGTGGTGGAATTAGGAACTTTTCTTTGAATTTCCGAAAGAAGAAAGTTGGAGAATATTGAGATGATTTCGATAAAAAACATCGATGGAAGAAGTGGGAAAAATGATAAATAAAATAAGTCATCTAAAAAATTCATGAAGAAGTCTTTCATAATGAATAAAAGAATATTGAGTAAGAAGGTTGAATCTGACTCAACTGTCAATGATTCTTCTGAAGTTGAATGTTCACAAAAATTCAGAACCTTTAATGTGCACATGAGCCTCAACCCAGTTGGTGAGGTATCATTAAGTTCATCCACAATACCCAGGTTCAAAACCAGGTAGAGGCATATTTTCAGGTACTATAGAAGGCACTATAGCAGTAATATAACAGACTGTACACTGTGTGGTTACTATAGTAGAATTGTACACTGTACAGTTACTTTAGCATAACTATGCACTGTTCAGTACTATAACAGGTACTGTTCGGTACTGTAGTAGCTGGAACTATTCACCTTGGGCCACTGGTTTGGGCATGGAGTCTTTAAGGCTTTCGGGACACCCAAGCCTACGAGTCAGTAGGGCTTTTGGGCCACCTTTAAGGGCTTCGGACCACCTCAAGGCCTTCAGGCCACATCTAGTTGCCCCAGACACACTACAAAAAAAGAAGCATCCCCCAAAGAGGATTCAAAGCAGGTTCACTCACCAAAGGAGAGCCAAATGGATTTGTTAGAATGAGAGGGTATGGCTATTCCATCGGGACTAGCCTGTGCTTGTACGGTAAGACTAGCCAGATGGCCATGAAAAGGTGCAGAGCTACTATCATGATGCATATGCTGAGGAGGGGCAGTTCCATGTAGATAGTCTAGTTGAATTCCCTAAGACCATAGGGTCATGTAATCTCCTAAGCCTACATGCCATGTAATCTCTGATCCTACAGTCCATGTAAGGGTTCCCACTAATCCCTTTAAAGGGGGGTTATCAAAAATCAATAAAAATGAAGGTCTTCGGGCCTTTTCGTCCAGAACCTTTATTGAAAAAGTTGAGAAAACAAAAGACTCATCAAAGAATGAAGAAGGTGATGAAGAATCTTATAGAGAGTAATAGCTCAGAACCAAAATTTTTTCTTTTCTTAAGAAAAACATATCTCTCAAGAAATAAATTAGTGTAATGAAGAATGATTATGAAGAAGTTTCTGATGGAAGAAAAAATGTCATCAAGTTGGAGGATGAATACATTCAAGAGATTATATGCTACAAACTTAGAAATGGTGAACATGGAAAGGTGATTGAATATCCGAGAAAGATTTGGGAATCTATGGAAGAAAATTTGAAAAAGGTGCAATAAAAACACCTTGAGTCCAAAACTTCCTTGAGAAGGATGAATATGAACTTCAGAAAAGCTAACAAAGCAAAATATGAGAACTCTATAATTTATGAGAATGTTTATTATGAGAATCAGGTGAAATCTTCTGTTACCAAAAATAATGTTTCATCTAACTCTTCTAACATTTCACGGTCTGAAAAAGGTGTTATGAAATCTTGTGTGGAAAAAAGTTGTGAGAAACCTATCAACTCTACAAAAGATGAAATCTCACTGAAAGGGAGAGATGGTCCCCATCCGGATAATGTTAGGGCTGAAACAAGGTACCTACCTCAACAATGTTTCTATAGATAAAGATAATTCTTTAATAGAAAATCAAGATTTAAAGGCTATTGTTGGTGCTACAGAATCTTTCGGCATAGATCTCATAATTGTTGGCACAATTTATCTCTACCTGGAAGAAGATTTGAACAATGTGGATAAAATATTGAAATAGGACTGTTTAACATTCCCCACTCGCCGAAAGTTGAAAAGTTAAATTCTCAAGATGTTGGAAACATTCAAAAAATGAATCAATTTGAATGTCTTGAAGAATTTTTTGGATGATGTGATCAGTCTAGTCATCATTTAGAAAGATGTATGACACTACTTCTAGAACAAGTTTCTTTTGATAAGAATGACATGAATGATAAAAATAAAAATGTTGATCAGAGAGCTTCCATTGTTGATATAGCTCTGAATGAAATTAAGAGGAAAAAACCATGGATTCTTTATAGTGGTTTTTCTTCACACATGACAAGTGATATAATAATCTTTGAAAATTCTCAGAGTCATGATGGAGGAGTGGTTACTTTTGGAAATGAGAGTCCCTTAAAAATTAAATGAATCGGAACAGAAGAGATTGTATCATAGAAACTAAATTCTAAGGAAGTATTGATTTTTTATGGGCTAAAACATAAATTAATTAGTTCAAGTTGGATTTGTGATGATGAGAAATAAGTAATCTTCATAAAGGATTATTTTTTCTTCCAAAGAGTGAAAAATGGAAAATTCATTACAAAAGGAGAAAGAAACAGTGAGAATCTATTTTAAAATAAAGAATCCAATAACTCTTATTATTTGAGTGCGGAAGATGAGAACATATTTTGGCATCGAAGACTTGGCCATATTGGTCAAACGAACTTGAACAAGCTATCTAAAGTTGATGTTATTTTTAATTTTCCAGAATTCAAAAGAAGAGATGACAATATTTGTATAACTTTCTTGAAAGGAATGATGGCTAAAGAAAGTCATAAAAGAGTTGAGATTAAATCTAGAAAACCAATTGATATTATTCATTCCGATCTATGTAGGCCGATAATACATTAATAAAAAAAGGAGATTTATAATTTATCACTTTTATTGATGATTTCACTCGGATGAAAACCATCATGTTCATGAATCACAAGTCAGGGTCTATTGAAATATTAAAATTCTTCAGAAAAGATGTTGATAAAGAATTGGGGGTTTCTATAAAGAAGCTAAGAACAAATAATGGTACTAAATTCAGAAAAAAATTATTTTGAAACTTATATAAGAAAGCGTGGTATCAAACATCAAAAGAGTGCACCCTATACTCCACTAAAAAATAGGGTAGCATCAAGAAAGAATAAGAGAATGGTAGAAATGGGGAGAAGTATGTTAGCTGAATACAAACTTTGAAAATTCTTTTGGAGATAAGTTATTAGTACTGTTGTACATGTTCAAAATATATTCTTGTTGATACTGGAAACCAATATGACTCTTTATGAATTATGTTATAAAAAACCCTATTTAGAGTACTTCAATGTCTTTAGAAGTCCATGTTTGCTTAAAGTCAAAAATCTGGATTTGGGAAAGTTTGATAGGAAAGCTGAGGAAGGAACTTTCATGGGTTATTCTCCAAATGGTAGAAGTTTCAAATTTTGGAACAAACGTTTAGAAATGTTTGTGGACTTATATGATGTGAAGGTAATTGAAAATCAATGTTCTATAACAAATTTTTTTGAGAAGGCTGGGATGAAACATTGGATAAATCCAACAAAAATGAATGTCATCCAAAACAATGTCATCATTATTCAGATGATTCATGTATTGAAGAAAGTGATGCTAAGGAAGAAACAATGAGATTTCATACCTTATGAAAGCATTTTGAATCTAAAAACATTATTGGGAATCAGAAGGCTCCAGTTCAGACAAGATAGAAGTTGAGATTAGAAAATCAGACAACACTTATCTCAAAAGTTGAACCAGAATCAGTTTCATAGGATATTAAATATAATGAATGGGTGGATTCTATCAATGAAGAGCTCTATTTTATTTAGAAGAATGAATCACGAGTACTTGTTCCAAGGAAAAAAAATAAAAAAGTTATCGAAAAGAAGTGGGTTTACAGAAATAAATTGAATGAGCATGGAGATGTTTGAATAAACAATGAATGACTTGTTTATAAAGGATATTCACAGGTAGAAGGTGTGGATTTTGATGAAAGCTTTTCCCCCATTTCAAGGATAGTAATTATTTGTATGTTTCTTGGAGTGGCTGCCGTGGGAATTACAATGTTTATCAGATGCATGTAAAGTGAGATTTTTTAAATGGTAAAATTGAGGAATTATTTTACATTGAACAACCTTGTGGGTTTTTACTTGATGAGGATGAAAAAAAAGTTTTTAAATTGAAGAAATCATTTTATGGTCTGAAACTAACTCCATGGTCTTTATATTCAAAGTTTGATAGTTGTTTGAGAATGATGAACTTTTCTAAAGGAAAAGTTGATAGTAACATGTATGTGAAAGATGTGGACTCTAGAACATTAATTTTAATTATTTATATGGAAGATATAATTTTTTCTAGGGATGAAGAAAAGGTTTGTGAAGAGTTTTCTGAAGAGATAAAGAATAATTTTTAAATCTCAATGTTGTGGGAATTAAATTTCTTCCTTAGCTTACAAGTTTAAAAATAAATACATTTTTTATCTCATGAAAAGTATTCCAAGGAATTGTTAAAGAAGTTTGGAATGATAGAATCAAAATATGTTTAAAATCGTATTCTAGTGAGAAAATTTTTGAACAATGATGAATCTAGAATAAGTGTGAATCAAAAAGATTTTCGGAAGTAGATACGATGTCGTTTTTACTTTACAGCTTCACGGTATGATATTGTTTATACTGTTACTTTATTTTCCAGGTATCAAAGTAATCCAAAATAATCACATATGTTGGTAGAGAAGGGGACTATGAAATATGTCAAAGGAACAACTTCATATGGGCTGTTATAAAAAATAAATAGTGAGTTAAAGTTTCATGGTTACACTGATGCTTATTGGTATGGTGATTGAAATGATAGAAAATAAACTTTAGGAGGAACATTTTTTATGTGAATGTTGTGTGGGTTAGACTAGAAAGAAATAAAGTTCTGTAACTTTGAGCATAGCCGGATCCGAATATGTTGCATCTACTCAGGCTTGTACTCAAATGATGTGGATGAAAGTTCACCTAGAAGATTTGAAAGTAAAAGTTTCTAAACCATGGAAGATAATGTTTTATAATCATAGTGCAATTTATCTTTCTAAGAACCCTATCCAACACACAAGATCAAAACACATTAATATAAAATTTCACTTCATAAAAGAGAAAGATGTTGCTGGAGATGTTTTTCTAGAATACACATCAATAAAGTATAATATTTTTGATATATTTACAAAAGAAATCTCAAAGGAGAGGGTTTTCTAATTGAGGCTACAACTCAATGTTCTGCCACCCCCCATGTATTCTTAAACTTCATAATGAAATGACCCCCACTGTGCTTTGGATTATGATGACAATGGTGGAGAGTAAGAAACGACTTTGTAAAAAGTTTTTTTCTTAGCTTTATTTGATAAATCTGAAGCCATGGCCATCATATAATTAGGGAGAGAAAAAGAAAAAATGAGAGAAAAGAGGGGAGATAAAAGTAATGGGGGAGTTGTGAGTAAGGGAGATTTTTTCATTACATGACCAAAAAATGTTATTATCGTCGAGGGATGGAAATCATTTAAAAACATTAGTTTATAAAGAAGTGTGGTATCGGGGCACTCTATTATGAGAAAGTCTATGCTTTGATAAAAGGCAAAAACTTGAGTTGTTGAAAAATTATGAGAATTGGAAATGTTGTTAACAAGGATTGTCAACAAATCCAAAGGGAGTGATTGAAGAATCTTTGTTGTGTATTGTTTTAAACAATGTTTTGTATTTGTTGACAATATACCTTTTTGTAGAAAAATGTTTTTGATATACAAGAATATGGAGTTTTTGGTTGCTGGAATTTTTTCATTTTTGTTGAGAAAGAAATAAGTTGCTAAGATTGAAAGATGTTTCTTAAGTACTTTTTGTTACTAAATAATATTGAAAGAGGATGTTGTTGAAGATTCAGCAAATATAAAGTTTCTCAAACTTTATAAACAAAATAAGATGATGATTTTCTTATCTTAAATTTCCCACAAATCATGAAATGTTTCATGATAAAATACTTTGAAGAAATGGTGAATAGGATTGATGATTTTCAGTGAGAAACATTTTGTGAAAACTAGAACCTAATTTTAGAGAAAACTGGAACCAGATTTCTAAACAAATATAGAATCTGATTTTTGAGAAAACCAGAACCTGATTTCCTAGAAAACCAGAACCTAATTCGTGAAAAATCCAGAACATAATTTCTGAGAAAAATGGAACAGAATTTCAGAGAAAAACTGACCCGAATTTATGAACAATTCAGAACCTTATTTCTGAAAAAACCAGAACCTCATTTATAAGAAAACTAAAACCTGATTTCTGAGAAAACCGGATGGTGATTTTAGAGAAAAGTAGAAACTGATTTCTAAACTATCTATAACATGATTTATAACAAAACCAGAACCTGATTTATGAGAAAATCGGAACATGATTTCTCAAAAATCTGAAACCTGATTTATAGGAAAACCATAACCTTATTTTAATGAAAACCTGAACTAGATTTCTGAACAAATATGGAACCTGATTTATAAGAAAGCATGAACCTGATTTCTGAGAAAACCGGAACATGATTTTTGAAAAATCTAGAACCCAATTTTATAGAATACAATAAATTGAATTTTGAGAAACCGGAACTTGATTTATGAACATTATGGAACTTGATTTATGAAAAAACAAGAACCTGATTTGTGAGAAAACTTGAACCTGTTTTTTGAACAATCTAGAACCTGATTTCTGAGCTTGTTTCTGATAAAACTAGATCCAAGATCCAACATTATCATTCTAAGAAAGATGTGAAGAGTTCATGAAGGGAACCCCTAATGTCAACTTTGTGTAAATATCAGAGAAATTTAATGAGGTTTGAAGAAGTCAATGATTTAATATTAAATGTGAGATATTTTCAGAGTTTTAGATATTTTAGTATGTGAGAAGGTTCTTCAAGATTCTCTCCATTATTTTCCAAGATTTATATACATATGTGCTTAGATCATTCTCCAGTTTGTAACTATCACACATAACGAAAATGAGGAGCATTGGAGAATTAAAAGTGAAAAGGTCTCACCAATATTTTAGAAGTTTTTCTTTGAGTTTTTATGGATTAGAATAATCAAAACAATCCATACCTTCCTAAGAAAAATTTAATCATCCAAACCAGACTTAGGATTCAGTCTGAGCATTTGTGGAGAAGATTCAGCAAAGTTTTTATTATATAGTTTTGATAATTTTTTCTTTTAGAAAACATTTTAAACTGATGGGATTCAGAATAATCTTTTTTATAAAGAGATAGAATGCATCTAATGGGATTTCCCATAAGTTTTTTTCACTTCTTCGTTATTATTGATTTCCATAGACCCATAGTAGTGGCTATGGAAAGGATGTAAGTTCTCACATTGAGGTTGAACCTTGTAAATCGTGTGTTCCTTACTTTACTATTCTTTCATGATTATGTATTTGATACATATTTGTAAGGAATTAAATCTTAACATGTTTCAAGTGTTAAGTTTTTTAACATATTGAAACTTATATAAAGTGAACAACTGATTCAACCACCCTTCACAGTTGTTACTCAATCCTTGGATCTTTAGGAACCAAGGACTTTCACAATTGGTAAGAGTGTCTAATTGGCATTTATTATCAATCAACATTGAGTTAATTAAGGAGTTTGTAAGGAAATTTATCTGTAGTATAATATGGATTCAATGTTAAAGGAGGTGTCATTTCCCAATGTTTGATAATTTTGTGGCCTCAAGATCAGGAGGAAGAAGAATTGTTCATGAAAGTTGGTTTTCTAGGATAAATCTTCTAAAATATTGCAAAGGAATTAGTTTGATGAATAATTGGTTTTTTTGAATGTTCAGCTTCATAAAGATGTGGTACATCACAAAAAATAATTGCAAACACACAATGGACAGTTGGTAATCATTGCAACTATGAGAAACTTCTCAAATAGGTTAAATTTAACTGGATCATTGCAAATATAGGAGCCTCAAGAACAATATATAAGATATTTGTATAATGGCTACACAGATCATGGAATATTCACTAAATATTATTAATACAAATAAGAATCCACACCCACTACATTTAATACAAAGAGAATTAGTGAAATTAGTGAATTAATCTGATTTTTGTAAGGTAAACCTAATCAGGAAATAATCATGAATATGGAATTCATAAAAATCATAAGAATCAAGAAGGAAATTTATATAAAAAGATTAATTCTATGGTATATTTAAAAATTAATTTCTAGGATGATTGGGGGTTTTGCGATGATTTTTTATTTTGTGAAGGCTTAGAGATTTGTGATGTTCAAGAGCTTCATGAAGGCTGGTAGGTTCTCTAAGGTTGGGACCCTCATGATTTTGTTTAGGTTCATGAAGTATTGTATTTCATTGAAACCTTATGGGGGTTTTTAAATGCTAAGAGCTTTGTTAATATTAGTATTGAACAACTAGTTCAAGTAAACAGTGCATTCTAGTGCATCAACTTAGGACTACGTTGAAAGAAGAGTCTCATGCTAGTACTGGACAAAGTCTTAAATAATAATATACTAAAGTAACCTTCAAGTCATTAAATTGAGTAAGACTTCTCTCGAGGTAGTGAGATATTGTTATTATATAGAAGTGTTTCGAGGGAGACAATGGGTTGTCCCTAAAATATCATAATGGAAGTGTTCCTAACACATAGTGACTATGTCTACACATCTGTATTCTATAATAAATAGTGAAGATTAGTGTATTTAGGCATCACTGAGACATTATCACCATATCATTCTTGTACTATCCATTAGTGATGAATTATGTTAAACTGATGTGTTATCTCTCTAAATTTGAATGTTTAATTACTACACAATTCTATTAGATAGGTTTAATAAGTTTCTATTAATGTGGGAACAAGATTTGTCACTTTAAAAGAAAAATTTGAAACCATAATTCTCCCCCTTTTAGTTTGTTACAGGGTCCTACACTATTCTCATTATTCTAAAAATTGGGGTTCCAAACCTTACATTACACTTAAAAACATAGCGTATGAATAGTGTTTTATAATACTTTCAAAAACACGGATAATGCTTAAAAAATATGCATTTTAGATTAACAACTTATAAATTCTTCTGGAATAAATATTATAATATAATATTATCCTATTGAAAGTCACTTAAAAAATTATTAGTAACATAAATGTGTATGTTTTTATCATAAAAACCAAAAATAAATTAAAAAAATGTTAAATCAATACATTCTCAACAATATACCCCTTTTGATGATAAAAAAACCCATTATAAGAGTCATACAATTACTATTGAAATAAAATTTTTTAGAAGAATAAATTTTCACAAATATATATATAGATATATTATAAGAACATTTCTCCCCAATAATATTTCTCTTTTATAAACTTCTCAAATTCCTCCCATGAAATATAAATTTCCCCCCTTTCTGTGACATCAAAAAGATGAGAATAAAATATAGAAATATAAACTCCCCTAAATTCATGGTTCCTTAAAAATATATAATGATGTAATCAAGGAGTGTATAAACAGTTTGTTTATTAAAAATTGGATTTTTAAGGAATATATTAAATAACTTAATTCATGTTATTATTAAAGTAACATCCCCCAAGAAAAAGAATATTTGAAAAAGATATCAAATGGATTATAATATTTTCATGGAACAAAAGGTTTTTAGTAAATTTTTTCACATGTCTTATTTGGAAGAAAATACTTATTACTCACAACATTGTAATAATTTATCTACTATAAAAAATAATTATACATTAAAAATACATTCTACACATAATATAACTGATTATAGAAAACTTTACAGTTATAAAATTTAAAAATAAATTGAAAAAGAATTTATAAATCTTATTGAATAATAATAATAATTCAACAAAAATATAAAAAATATTGATAGTAAACTACAAAAATAATAATAAGGTGGGGTGTTAAGAAGGACTATATTTATCATCCAAGCAATCCAAAAATTGAACCTTTTCACTCAAATCATCAAAATCATTTGATAGTTTTTCTATTTTCATATAAACATCTATATATCATTAGTAAAACAAAGAATATGAAAAATGTTCATCAAAGAGTAGTTTCACCGTATCAACATATAATTTAGTTTTAACATCCCTTATGAGTAACTCCATCTGACTTAACATTTCTTCTTAAATGATTCAAAATCATTTATTTAAATTTGATAATCTATCAAATTATGAAAATACATTTTCAGTTCTTCATAAAACATTCTATATAAATACTTATCAGTAAAAAGATTTTCCTTTTCTTTATTCAATATACTAACCACTAACAAATTTTCTTCATAATACATTTCACTTTTAAACATTTGAGATAACGAAACTATCAGTTCATTATAACAGTGAACTTCTATATATTTTTTATAATATTCTTCAAATGAATCATTGACATACAATATGGACTATTATCTTAACAGATCCAAAGAAGGATTAACTTTGTTTTACTTTTCAAAAATAATTTCTTCAAAACATGAAGTCATTGATAACTTCATTTTGCTCAGACTTGTTCGAAAAGTATCGGAAGAATATATCTTGAAGAAGATTGATATATACTTAAAAATTACAAAATAATAAGATTCTATGGTTTTAAAGAGAAAAAGATACATTATTTTAACAAATTTCATATAGTTCTTCACATTCTTGATTAAAAAAATATAGAATAATATTTTCATATTATACTTTTGGAAAAGTCATATTTATATAAGAAAGTTTTTTTGATTTAAAACTTTTCATGAAAAATAATATTTTTTAAGAACATGTAATATAAAGATAAAAATAGGTTTAAAATTTTAAACAAGAAATATAAATATTTTAAATAATTAAATAAGTATTGTGTTATCTAATGATTAATTTTTTTAAGATATTTGATGATATAGAAATTCAAATATGTTATTATATATATACTATGACTTGATTCTTTGATAAAGAAAGGATTTATAATAAAATATATCTCCCCTATTTATAATAGTTAATTCAAAATAAACATATATATGAAATCAGTAAGGAACTACTTAATGTATCAGAAATTCTAGTTATAAGGAGGTTTTGATAATAGACTATATTAGAGTTGATCACTTCTTTGGTATATATTTCAATAAATCACTCAGAGGACTGATTTTAGTAATTTAACTTTGTAGTTATGTGTTTTATTCCTACAAATACAACAAATACAAGTGACTTTTGGTTCCCATATTCTTTTGGGCCAAACTGTGTTTGAAACTTGTGTTTTAGGTAACAAATTCTATTTTTTATGAAGAGATTCTACTATTGATGTTAAATAATTCATTTGAACAACAAAAATTCATAACAAAAAAATCGAGGATTTCTAAAGAAACATTCATTTTCATTATTTCCATTAATACCATAATAAAACATTTGACAATAGACATAATTTTACTATTTTTACCCATTACAGAACAATAAATATATAGTTTTGGTCTTCAACCATTACTACCAATTCCCAGTTTTCCTTTATAAATTATATTTTTACCAAGATTTTTTATTTAAATAATTTTATCCTTTGACAAGAATACTTGAATGTTGTTTTAAAGTATCTAATTCACTTATTAATTCTTTAATTTCAACCTAATACATATCACACAATACATTAGAAGTATCAGATTTTAAATTCTCAAATTGTTTTTCCAAATTCTATTCTTTTATAGAAATTGAGTTATAATACATTCTAAACTTTTTATAACATACATTTTAAGGATTTATAATTATCATAATGAATGAATAAATATCTATTATGTTCATCATAAGAATGTTTTTCCAAATTATAAAATTGAGAGAAAGAATATTGTACCTCATCAATATTATTCATAAGACATAGATTCATCATTTGATTTTTATGATCAGCCTATAGTTCATAATGATTCATTATTAAAACCATATGTACCACTTTAGATTGAATTTATAACTTTATTTCCGTTCTTTACATAATTATATTTTATCTAACATTTGATCATCATACATTTAAAAATTTTGTGTCCTTATTCTTTACAGTCATTGAATATATATTTCCAATCATTTTTTGTTCTTTTATACATTTTTCATATATTTTTGAAAGATATAATAATTTTTTTATTATCTATAATTTTATTCATATGATTCATCCATAGTGATTAAAAGAGGAGCTTTATCTTTTTCACAAAACTATGATTTTCATCTTCAGATTGCATCTCAGATTTATACATCATTATTGTACCAATCAATTCCTTCATTACCAAATGATTTACTGGTGTGTATTTTTGAATAATAGTAGATATAAAATTCCATTTTATTGGTATAATTATAATAACTTTTAATTCTTGATCTAATTGTTAAATTGGATCTCCCAAGGAAGAAACATTATTGACTATATCAGTTAGTCTCCCATTCATTTGAGTGATTCTTTCACCATCATTCATTCTGAATGTATCATATTTTAAATTTTAAGTTGTGTACCTTAATTTTAAGTCATTTTCAATTACTTCATACGCATCATAAATAGTTTTCTACTATTCATAGACATTATAAATTTGAGATACTCTATTTACCTCATCAGTTCCTAATCCATAGAGAATATCATTAATTTCTTTTGGATTAACGTCATATTCATTTTCTTTATCACTATACCTTTTTTCTATATATTCCTTAGGAACTCCATAAGGCTTGAAAACCATTAAATAAACTTCTATTACAGTATTTTTTTAATTTATAATCATGTGATATTTCTAGCATCTATAATTCTCACTATTAAAATAAGGGGTGTGGAACACTGACATACCTTATCTTAGATCAAACATTATGAGATATTACTTCATTTGAATTGTTGACTTAGGCTTGTTAGAGCCAAGATAAATACTCACAATTGTACAAGAGACACAAACTCTTATATCAATTTATATTCCCCTTTTCCAATTCATTGATACCTTTGTTGATATATGATATTATGACAGATCATGGTCCTCTAATATCATATATTTGTCAATAGAATATTAATCGATATAAAAAAATAGTAATAGGGAAATACCTATGATATTACTTATTAGTATCATATAGAAATAGGTTTCCAAAAAGAGAAATATATCAAATAGATTCTAGCCTCTAAAACCTCTTTTTGTGTTGGATATGAATATGACGAGGATACAAGAGGGGCGGTGGAGGGTGGGGGTGAATTGTAATACTTAAAAACATTAATAAATTCCAAGAAACCCTCTTTACATGAATCAATTATTTGGTTTTCTCTCTTATATTGAAGTGAGAAGAAGAAATAAAAATGAGAAGGATATAAAACTCAAATCAAGCATGGCGTTCGTTACGCTAGAGAATTCACTTCACATGATGCTTGAAAATTATTGTCTCAGATTGGGATCTCAACCTAACCCACATGTTTCCCATTATATGGCTTCCACATGGTTAATATATGGGGGGACCATTCTATTAGTTTGGTATTTCATCTAGTTTGAAATCAGAGTTCAAAAAATTCATCGGTCATATCCCTCGGTGGCTCGATGAAACCCTCAGTGAAAATTGTCACACCTCAGTAGAACCCTGCAGTCATGGTTTGGAGAAACCCTCCTTCAAACCCATCAGAGAAAATGTTGGTCGATTTTTTCGGCATCGTCGCACCAAGTTGAAATCCGTTCACACCTCAGCGAAACCATCGGTGAGGAAACCTAAGGCGAAGCCCTCAGAGAAATTTTCCACCGATTCATTCGACATAATTTTGCAGTATCTTGTCTCAACATGATAGTGAAACCCTCAGTCAAACCCTCTTTGACTCCCTCAGACATCCATTTGCTGAAGGAATCGGTGAAGTTATTGGCGATCCTTTCTGCAGTTTCGACTGACGGTGACATAAGATGTCATGTGGTTTATGTCATTTCTATTTTTCTTCTTCTTTGTTCATTGTGTGAATCACTGGGATACAGTCATTTATTTTTGTGGTTTTATTTATTATTTTGGTTGTAATGATATAATTATTACGAATTTTTGTGCATTAAAAGTATTACACAAATTGTTAATGTTTGTCTAACATTTTAATAGTAACTTTGTAGTTTGAATTTGTACAGTTAGATATTTTCCTTAATGATTTTTACTACTTGTCTGTAGTTTCCTCTAGGAGTCTCCAGTGGGAATTTTAAATTTCAATTTTCAATTGGTATTTTCATTACAAAATTTCATTCCATTTTTCTCTGGAAATTTATATTTCATAAACTATATTTATTTATAATTCCAAATTGATTCAAATTTAAAATTTCATATGGAAATTTGAAAATCCAATTATTGGTTGAATAGTTTTTGAAAATTCCAATCATTCTCAATGGTGGATTTCCAATGGATATTTCCTACAGGTAACTGGGAATTTGTATTCACAAATCATTTCCAGTGACAATTTCTAGTGCTCATTCAGTGCTGAATTATCACTAGAAATTCCCATTGGAAATTCCCATTGAAAATTCCCATTGGAAGTTCCCATTGGTAATAATAATTGGAAATTTCCATTGGTAATTCTGTTGTATTCACTGAAAAAATTTGGTGATAATTTCCAGTGCCCATTCGGTGCTGAATTTCCAGTGGAAATTTCCATCATAAATTCCCATTGGGAATTACCATTGTAAAATCCCATAATTCCCTTGTATTCACTAAAAAAATCAGGTGACAATTTCCATTGCTCATTCTGTTCAGAATTTCCGGTGGAAATTCCAATCGTAAATTCACATTTGGAATTACTATTGGAATTTCTCACTAGTTAATTGCCTGTGGTAATTCCCCGTTATTCTAGTGGTAATTCCCAGTGGTAATTCATTCAAAATTTACAACCGCAAAACAATTTTCGTAGTTTAGTTGAAATTTTAGTTTGTGAATTTCCTTTGTTGCCATAGGGGTTCCCACTGGCAATTCTGACTAGGAATTTCAAGCGTCACACTTTTTCCTAACTGGGAAGTCACATTGAAATTCATTTACAATTTATAATTTCTAAAAAATTTGTTTTTCAACCACTTTTTGTTTTGAATCGAGAATTTCCAGTGCACATTTGGCATTGAATTCCCATTAGAAATTTTATCTGGGGTTTTTCAGTGGAAATTCCCAGTAGACTTTCCCAGTCCAACTGGAATTGGGAATTCTGAAATGCTGTGTAAATTACGTGCGGAATTGATTCATAATTTCCAACTAAAAACTATTTTTATAATGTACATCATGTCTTTATACTGTTGGTAAGTGATTTCTTCTGGAATTTCTTAGTGGAAGTTCCCAGTAGAATTTGTTCATGGAAATTCCTAGTAGAAATTCCCAGTAGAAATTCCCTGTAGAATTCATTTATAATTTCCAACTACAAAACCATAATCAGAATTAGTTGAAATTGTACATCGTCTTGTCCTACTATAGGGATCTATATTTCCATTGGAAATTCCCAATTGAAATTCCTGCAAAAATTCCTAGTGAAAATTCCGAGCAAAATTCCTAGTGAAAATTCCCAGTGAAACATTCCAGAGGAAACTCCCACTGAAAACTCCCACTGTATACTCCCACTGCAAACTCCCACTACAAACTCCCAATGAAAACTCCCACTGCAAACACCCACTATAAATTCAAACCGCAAATTCCCACTAAAAATTCACACTGCAAATTCCCACTAGAAATTACCTCTGGAATTATAACTGGAAATTCCCACCACAAATTCCCACTAGTAATTCACACTGACTTTTTCAACAGTTGGAATTGATATTTCCACTGGAATTTGTTACTTGAAATTCGCAGTTGAAATTTCCACAGAAAATTTCCAGTTGAAATTTCCATAGGAAATCCGTAGTGCAAATTCCCACTATAAATTCCTTATGGAATTCATTTATAATTTCCAACTGGAATCCATAATGAGAAGGAGTTGAAATTGTACACTATCTTTAATTACTATTGGAATGGGTATTTCCACTTGAATTTGTTACTATAAATTCCTAGTGTTAATTTACACTAGAAATTTCCAGTGGAAATTCCCAAAGGAAATTCTCCTTGGAAATTTCTACTGCAAATTACCACTGAAAATTCAGTCTAGAATAAATTTCTAATTTAGAACTGTAGATCCCTTTTTAGAATGAGTTGAAATTGGACACTTTGTTTTGGTAATGTCATCACTTTTTTTCCTTATGTTAATATTGACTTTGATGAAGCAAATTGTTTTGGGATACTGGTTTTTTTATGGTAGAAGAAGCATCTATATCATCTATCAACCACTACAGATTATCAATTACTGGGTTATGGAAAAATTATAATGAGATTAGGCCTAAGATTACTGAGAATCACATTACATTTCTTCATAAGATTCCATTTTGGCAAATGTTTAATGTCATTATTGATAATAGAGTTCCCTTTGATGATTTTAAAAAAAATATATGGTTCTATTTTATTAGTATTAAAGAGGTACAATGTTCAACTAAAAATGATTGATATAGGTGGTATGATGATGGAATTAACAGTTGATGACATCCGTGATATATTTGGCATCAAGGATGGTCAGTTTCTTTTATCATCTCCATACACATTACAGCCAAATAACCCAACCCTTTTGAGGGGAAGGTTTGCGCATGTGGGCCGGATATTAACATAGGGTTTTTTACTACGAGCTATTCTTGACACTATTGAAGTAAGGGAAGAGCAATATTTCTCTGACGCAACAATTTTTCTTTGCTAGTTTGCACGCACCACATAATCTTTCCCTACATCCTGTTCATATTTCGGTTGGAATTTTGTTACTTATTTTGATGATATCTCGAAAGTGAATAGGTTTTCTTGGGTTACTGGTATTCATGACCAGCTTCTCCAATCAGTGAAAAAAAATCACACTTTCCAATTAAAATTTGGTGGCTCCATTGTTAGCTTATTGGTAATGTCATCAAATTTATTTAGTCGATTAATTTTCCCATGTTGGTTTAGTATTTCCTAACAATATTAAAAATTATAGTATTGGTATGTTGAGAAGTCTGGGAATGTTTCACCAAAAAAAGAGGGTGCTCCTTTATTTGTTCTGTGGAGTTTGCAAGATGTTGACGTTGCTGTACAAGAATCTACCAAGGTACTATTAGTAGAATATGTAACTAAACAGTCTTTTAATTTTAGATTACTTTATAACATTTTTAATTATGGTTGTACTATGAAATCCAGACTCCAACCAAGTATAGGCAGATCCCCAGGCTGCAGTCAAGGCCTTCTGATGTTACAATACCTAGTCCGCAGGTAGTTGATGGAAAAAAAGTTCCTTTTAGTATGAGGCGACACATGACAGTTGTTTCAAAGGAGGAGTCTTTGGACTGCTACATGGAGAATGTGAAACTTCATAAGTGGGTGATGAGACTAGAGGCCCAAATAAAGATGCAGAGTAGAAAGATTCTGGTTTTGAAAGAAAAGTTGAAGGGGAAGGAAGAGGTTAAAATAGTTTTCGATGAGGAGAAAGGAACTGTTTTAGAGGATATTGGGAGTGAAGATATTGAAATAGAAAAGTTTACAACTTTAGTTGCTGTAAATGAAGGTATCACAAAGGATATTCATGATGCTAAGAGGTTGGAAGAAACTACTTTGGAGGAAAGTGAGTAGGAATATATAAATGAAGAATTTGGCAATGAGGTCCCAAAATGTGTTGACCAGTCCATTACAGGCTCTTCTGCCTCTAAGATACAATCATCTTTGATTAGAAGTGTCAAGATTAGGATGAGGAAACCAAAGTGTCAGTCTCCATATATATATCCACATCTTACTGTGACAAAGAGGCTAGAAATATTGTGACAGTTATCCCAATTAATTCTTAAGTGGGTAATGAAACATAATATAGTGACAACAAATGATCGAAGACTGATACATATGTTGGTTGACATAGATGGGGATAGGTAATGCTATTGAATTTATGTTATAATTTTTTTTCATATAGTTTACACTTTAATGAAATTAAAAAATGACCTTTCATGTCAACACTAGTTTGGTATGGAAATCTAGTGAAAAATCACAGAATATCAATATGAAAAACATTAGTTATTCATTAAAGAGGAGGTGCACTTATAGTACGGTATGTTTTAGATTATATTCTTTAATCTGCACTTTTTTCTCTTTTATTAAGTTCAATTTTTCAAGACAGGTCATAGATGCATATGTGGGGATCATTCAAGAAATATGTCGGCTTCAGAGTATGGTTGGATTTGCTGACGTGGAAAGATGTTCGTTCATGCCAAGCACCTTTATAGTAAGGTTGTACTTAATTTTTCATACAATGATGATCATATTTTGGCAGTTTCCATGTTGAAAACATGTCAAAAGTTAATGGTTACTTCATTCCTACATTTCCTTTTTTCATTGTCTTATAGAGAGTTATGTATTTAAAAAATGACAAATTAATGGACTCCTTTTTGAAGCGACCAATAGTTGACGGTATGAGGAGTTCCACGCATTTATTATGACCGGTAAATTCTGATAATCTCCATTGTAATTTATTATTCATGGATTTGAAAAAATGGTGTTTCGATATTATAACTCAATGCAACCCATTTGACTCATGAGAGCAAGCGATCTGTTCATTAATGATGCAGTGATTGTGGTAAGATATTATACAATGTACAATATATTTTTGAATACATTAACAGATGGACTAATCATTGATTTTTTTACATAAATCATATTTGGAGGAATTTTTCATTTTATTTCATGCTATGAAGTTCAAGACATGTTAATGGGATATGAAAACTGAGAATACACTGCAACAAGGAGATGAAAATTTGGATTACGTTGTCATCATTCGTTATATCATGGAATTTTTGGCTATAGGAGTTGAAGTGCCATAATGTTTGACAGAAAAAGAACTTGTTCAGCAGTTCTTGTTTATGGTGCATTACATCTTAAATTATCCTAGGAGGAGGACAACAGAGATCGATGATGAGAGTCAAAAGTATTTGGTTACTGTCAAAAGCAATGATGATTGTTAATTGACCTTTTTATTGTAACAAAAATATGGTTGTCCTGTAACAAACATAACTAATGTGACTTTTTTTGATGGTGCTGGTGGGTGATTGGTGGGTGGAAATGGGTAATTTCTTTTAAGGATGAACAAACACTGGTTTTATGATAGGTGCTTCTATGTTCTTTTTCTTTTTAGAATGCATTGTTTTATTTGAATTACTAGGAAATCCCCATTAACTGCGGATTGAAATTTTGTAGTTTGGTTTACATCACTTTTTTGGGAATTACATAGGGTGAAAATTGTAATTTTAATATATGGATAACATTTTTCATATAGCTTATATTGAATTAATATTTATCATTATGAAGGGTGTTAAACTGTTATTTTTACTTGTAGTATCTGGAGTCACGTCATTCAATGGAAACAGTTTGTGCAAAAAATTCCAACTACGAATTTTCATTGTAAATTACCTTTTCAATTTCACACTATAAATTGTGGGACATTTGGTTCAATGTAAACTGTCCATGCATATTCATTCCAACTGGGAATTTGCATTGGAAATTCCCAGTGGAATTTCCCACTGTAAATTGCGGGTCAGTTCTTTTAACTGAAACTGGTTATGGATATAACTTCCAACTGGGAATTTTGAGTGGGAACTCCCACTCCAAACTGTGTGTCGAAATTATCAGTTTCATTTACATCATTTCTTTATGTGTTACTAGGTTATTTTTATTTTCACTCTCATTTCATTAGGCATACAAATTTTAACTAGGAATTTGAATTGGAATTTTCCACTGGACTATTTCACTGTAAAATGGGAGAGGACACTTCTAGTTTTATCATATATAAGATGCTTTCTATAATTTCCCTATATGCAGTAACAAATTCAATTATAAAAACTGATTTTTAAAAGAACTTGCATATTGTGATGACATCTGCAGTTTAAGTTGTGTATCAATTGTATTCTGAAATACTTGCAATGAGTTCTCGGTCCTCATATTTATGTTTTCATTCCCATTTTCCTCTATTGTTGAATCTTGCATCGTCAATGGTGGAAATTTCCTCCTTGTTGGCTCCTAATTTCTTCAATAATTATACATTAACAAAAACTATTAAAATTAAAAAAAGTGTTTCCTACAATTTCAAATAGTAAAATATATCAACTGCTATGAACTATTTTTAAATATGTAGCTTTTGAAGATACATAAAAATATGTACGTACATTGAGATTTATGACACTATCAGCCTGGTAACTAGTATTAAATAGTTCTATTTCATTTCCCTACAACATTATTATAACATTATATATGCATGTTATCATTGTATTAAATAGTTCATTAATATAATGAAATAATAGCAGAACTTCTGTATAAGGTTTTAAATATCACATTTTATATAGTGCTATGATGTGGGTATCAATGTAACTCTCAATGGTGGTTTCATGGATGGAACATGGTCCACTAGGCTAGTATTGTAGAGAGTTTGTCTTGGTGAATAATTTGGTATAGAAGAGTAAGAATATTCTAAAGCACCATAGGCTGACTAGGTGGATTCAGACTATGGTGTGTATATAATAGTGGATCTAGGATAGGGGGTTCATGCATGTTTTACCCATAGAATGGTGGAAATTAAATTCTAAGGTGGAGGGTCTGATTTTTATACAAAAATGTTCTTATCCTGGGACTCTATTGTGTGGTCAGTAGGCTATAATGTGGAGGGTCTGATTTTTCTAGTCATTTCATAATTTACTATCAATATGTTATAGATCTATATGGAGTGTCTAACCATGAAACCACCATTGAGTGTTACACATAACCATTTATACTATATAAAGTTTTAAATATCACATTATATAAAGTTCTATGATGTTGGTTTCAATATCAAATGTTTTGTAACCTACTGTACAGTACTAACATTGACACATGTCATAGTTTTTCCATTACAACCACTATTTTCCGGTTCTGTAGTGGTTCCCTGCAATAACATTATAACAATATTTATTCAAGATAACACAAAATTTATTAGTTCAATAAAATAAGTAAATAATAACAATGTAGTACCAGTTTTGTGGTCTCTTGATTTCTAATTTTCCACCGGTTTTTTCTGCGTTTTCTTACCTGCTCTAGAGAAATTTTCATCCTGTCACCGACTTTCCTTTTATCTTTTTTTAAAATGTCATTTTAGACTGTTGTCAACCTTGGTTGTTAGCTTCTTTTTTACTGAATTTAGAGGGTACATTTTTTTTGGCGTCCAGTAATTCTCCTGCATAATTATTCAAATTTTACATTCCAATGCTATATCCTCGTTCAAAATCACAAGATTCTGTAACAAGATTTATTTCCATTCATGCCAATGGTTGGTAACATTTAGCTTTTCTTGCTACCATTTTCTCTTCAACATGATTACCTGTGATGTCTTCCAATTGGATGTCACGGGCATTTCTTGTCCATCTCTTAGAGATATACAACTCTGGAAAGGACTTCACGTCCAAACTTTCTAATATTTTCAATGAATAACAACTCAAATGGCCATAACATTCAAATTTCAGACAAGTACAACCAATTCTATCTGGTAATTTTTGGTACACTTCTACTCTAAACACATTTGATGGACCATTAATTGCCACAAGATACCATTTTGGGGAAATAGTTTCATTACAAAACTTAAGGAATCAAGCACCACATAGTAAGTGTTCATGCAGGAAAAGATCAAATATTTTTGGTGTGTACAAATGACTTTCTTGAACCATGATAGGATGATATGGAAAATGATTGTGTGGCAGCTTTTCCCTTCCATCAAATTTAGCTTTCATTTCTCGAAACCGATTCTTCTCCAACACATGCTCAAATTGTTGGAAGAATTCTAAGACACTAAGCTTATGATTCAAATAATCCTTTAATACACCATTGAAAGTTTCACTTAATAGTGTGCTTCGAATTCCTAACGTCAATGCAGTTTTCATAAAACAATGAGGCCATTTTTCTATTACATTGTACATATCTTCTATCCATGTTGAATTTTTATCACTACAATGTATTTTTATTTCTTTCCATATTGTTTCTAATTTTGAAATCTCCTCAACACCATACATGCATTTTTTCAATTTTTTCAACACTGTCGAGTCATATTTCATTACATGGGCCACGTGTTTCATGCCATTTTGCATTAGGTTCCTAGTGCATAGGCTGTGTCTTGTTATAGGTTGTGTAAAACCAATTTATTTAGACATAGAAGAATCTTAATTTGTGAAAATTCCCTTGGGATGCTTACCTCCATGAAAATGAACAGGTCTATTAAAGAACCAACTAAATGAGTCTGCAGTCTCATCATATAACAATGCTGCACCAAAAATTACAATCTCCTTATACTGATTTATACCTACAAGCACTCCCGAAGGCCAAGACTCCTTGTTTGTGTTGAGGGTAGTGTCAAACAAGACAACATCTCCAAAATTCCTATAATGAACCTTCATTCCAGGGTCAATCCAAAAAATGTGGCTAATTTGACCACACATGTCATGTTGCACTAAGTATACGAATGATGTGTTATCTCTTGATTACTTCTCTAGGTATTGTAACATACCATTAGCATCATATAGTTGCAACTTCCTTTGTCTTTTGGACTGTAGATAATTCAATTGGTCCACTCTAGTATATCCAAGACCCATAGGGAATCCTTCAAAAATTGTTGCAAGTGAAAATGAATCACCGATCTTCAGACCACCTTTGTCATTAAAATCCAACTCAGCACCTTGTGCATCACTAATGCATCTTTGTGTCCTCATTAAATGCATGCTATGAGGAGCATGTAAGGGATGGTTATGCTCCTCAACAAATTGTGTGAACTCGTACTAGTTATTGGACATGTAGACAACTCCCATTTTTGCTGGACAATTATTCCTTATTTCTGCACGTGGCTTTTTGACATTGACATCGTGTTTTTCTGCTATTTAGTATCCTTCTTTACTACATGGACACAATGTTGATGTTACCAAACATTTTTCTTTTTTATGTTTGTTAACGTACGGTTTCTATACAATGAAACCCACAATGCCTCCATAAGCAACATAAAATGAATAAGCATCTAAATCTGATTTAAAATCCATCCCAATACTTGGTCTCCATGTACTGATTCCATTAGAAATGTTTTCACATGGGGTGCTTTCATCCGAATTTGGGACTTCATCTCTGTTGATGAAAATTTATACACTGCTCTTTGATTTTGTAATGTCCTCACTACTATGCTCCATGATGTAGAAGTCACATAAATTTTTAACAACATTTAAATAAAATAAATTTATGGCCTCTGTACCTTGTAGAGCATTCAGATTTAGGTCCCTTGCTGTCATTCTAAGATGAACAATTTTTATGCACAATGTGTTATATCACAGTTGTATATAATTTGTTTAATGGTGTTTTCCTTAGATCTAGTGGAAATTCCCATTAGAAATTGGAATTGAAAATTCAAACTACTATTTCCTATTGTAAATTCTCACTGAAAATTCGCACTGCAAATTAGCACTGCAAATTTGCACTAAAAATTTGCACTGTAAATGCACACTAGAAATTCCCATTGCAAATTGCAGTTGCAAATTCATATTAGTAACTCCCAGTTGAAATTCTCACCGAAAATTCACACTGAAAATTCACACTTAAAATTCCCACTATAAAATTTCCAATGGAAATTCTCATTGGACTTTCCCATTGGAAAATTACCATTAAAAATCCCAATTCCCTTCTTCTAATCTATTGAAATTTTGTACTTAGAATTTCAATTATCAGTACATAGTGAAATTTTGCAGTGGATATGTCAACACAAAATTTTAATTTTGATGTAATGATGTTCTTTATAACAGATAAAGGGACTATCCGAATATCAAACCTTGATGGGAATACATCCTACAAACTGCTACACTATTGGAAAGGGTTTCTGAAAATCCATCATGAAATAGCTGCATTAGAACACCTCTTGTGAACGAACCTTCAGAAAGCCCCAAACGTGCATGGTTTATTGCCTCCCCCTGTGAATGAAAGCTGAAAATGGCACCTAAAAATGCCAGGTAGGGATTCTATCCCCTGTAATTGTGAAGAACCCACATGAGTATAGCTACCCCTAACAAGTGGACCTGACTCAATGTAGTCGTAACCAGAAAATGTTGAACCTAACCCTCAGAGAATCCTTAATTTCGTTGCACCAGTGTTTCCACGACAGTCGAAAGATTTATATCACCCTTATGTAGGAGGGAATTAATTAACCCCGCGCTTTTCTCTTTACTTTCCCTAAGATTATTTCATTATTTTTTTCTAGTATTTTAACAGTTCATATAGACTCACATGGCGTGGCGGTAATCCAGCGGACAACCTGACGCACAGGTTTAGGTGTCGAACATGAGATGATTTAAATCTCGTGACACTATATTTTTAAATTCATTAGACCTTTATGCTTTCACCTATTTCCCTCACCACTACAAAGCCTCTATTGAAAGTGGCTGCTCCGATTTCCTTGATGCCTCTGCCTACAAGGTTTTTGAAGGCGGGATGGTCCTCATCTCACCCATCAACTCCACATGGATCTTTCAAGGATGCACATTGTAGTCTTTCTCTTGGATCTTCTCTTGTCCTTCCTGTGATTGCTTTAGAGGTCGTTTATTCCCTGAATGATGGCATAACTATAGAGTTGGTTATTCCTGCCTCAGATTTCATGGAGGCCGCGAATCTACTCTGCTAGACACTAGTGGCCTGCTTCGGAGCAGAGAGTCCTTTGATTTCATCTTTTAAAGGTTTTGTGATCTCCTAGGGGTGGGTGCTCCGGCTAGGGATTCCTCTCTCAATCACAGAGCTATCAGTGTGGTCCTTGCTTCATGTGGAGACTTTGTCCAAGCCTAGTGAACAGATCCCTAGTTTTTTGGATGATGGAATTTCTCCCTAACTCGTTGGGTGATGGAGGTTCACCGTGGTTGTGAGCCATCATTGGCTGTTGTGTGGATTTCTCTTCATGGGATTCATCTTTACTTTCAAAATATATCTTTTCTATAGGATATTGGAGATTCTCTAGGGGATATCTTATGCTTGGATGACCAGAATCTCATCATGGATGAAGCCTCGGTTGCATGAATCTGTGCAGAGTTGGATCTTTCTTCCCTCCATCTGGAGAACATTCCACTAAAAGTTTAGGACACCTTCTCTTGGATTCAGTCGATTGTGTTTCTAGATCCCCTAAGGGGTTTCTCTCACTATTGCATTTAGTAGAATTTGCTTCCAGTTTGTAGAATAAAATGTCTTTTGGATCATCTTGGGACATCGTCTCCTAAGCCGAAGGTTCCCCAGTATCAGCCTTCTATCGCTCTATCTTTTTTGGGGTAGACTCTTCTAGAGCTGGGCAGGGAGGTCATGGAGGGAAATGAGGTGTCTCGGTCCCCCTAGGCTATCCCTTCCTCACCATCCTTGGTACCTCATGCTAACTCTTGTAGAGACCTATTGCTTTTCCATCCCCCTCACCCACTAGGGAGGTTTGAGGTTTTCAGCTATCTTTCTTGTGTGGACAGTATGGTAGCACGTCAGTTTAGCTCCTTTCTTCCTCTTGGCATTTTAGTCCTACATGAATATCCTCTTCTCGTTGCTTTTCCCCCTATTTCTCTCCCTTCCACTAGCGGGGACATGGATTCCCTACCAACCTTGGATGCTATCCCTCCCTATCCCCAGTTGATCCCTCAGTGGTCGATCCTCCTCTGTGGCTGCCTACTTTCAAGAATCTAAAGTCGTCAAGCCACTACCAATTTAAGAACCTCTCTTCTCTGGTGGGGTATTCATCTCGGACTGAAGGAGTGTGCCCGAGGGCTCAAACGAAAATTCCCCAGGTTTTCTCTCCTTCCTCATCCAACAAGAACAAGGGCATATCATCTGGGTCCAAAAGTAGGGATTATCTGTCTCCATGTTAAGCCTTCTGTTGTGGAATTCCTGGGGGCTTGGGGCCCGGGTGAAGTCGGACTTCATATCCTCGGATATTTAGAAACACAAAATCTCGCTCTTTGTGGTTCTTGAACCTTAGAATAATTTTTCCAAGATTCCATAGTTTTCTTTCCATTTATGTATGCAGGATTTCATGCATACAGGGCCATGTAATTCATATATCTGGATTTTCTGGAATAGTTCCATCTCGGTGGTTTCTTTCAATGGATCAGACTGATACATTACCACAAGAGTTTATTCTAACTCTAATGTGCTTTTAATCACATGTTTCTATGGATTCTATGACTCACAGAAAACTGAGGATCTTTGGGGGGACCTGGCTGATTTTTACCCAGGAACCACTCCTTGGGCGGTAGTTGGGGATTTCAATATCCTGGCTTCTATGTAGGAGGAAAATGGAAGGGGGACCTTTCCTAGGTGTGAAATTGAAATCATTTCTCACTTAATGTCTATCAATGGTCTTACTGACCTATGTTTCTCAAGGTATACTTTTACATGGTGCAACAATCGAAGTGTAAGATCTCACATGTGGAGCTATTTAGACCAATGTTTGTCTAATAACCATGTAATATCCATCTTCTCTAACTCAAAGGTGGCACATTTAGTCTGTGGAATTTCTGATCACTTGCCGCTCTTGGTTACTTTGTCTTGTAGGAAAGCTAGTGAGGATCATTTTCTTTTTTTTTGTATATTTGGTCCAACATTCTGGGTTATCTTCAGTCTATTGAGAGTTCCTGGAACAAGCCAACTCGGTGGAACTCATGGCTGAGTCACCACTCCAAATATCGGAGGCTGAAGGAAACCCTCAAAGCTTGGGTATGCCAGACCCCCCCCCCCCACTCTATGGACCTATACTGGGCTAAAGATGATGTTGGGCACATAGAGACTATATTGGAAGAAAACTAGGATGATCAGATCTTCAGGGAGCTGGCTAGAAAGAAGGCAGTTCAGGAGGAATTTCTTCTTTAGCAAGAGCAGGTTGTCTGGGAGCAGTCGAGAATTAGGTCACTCCACGAAGGGGATCAGAACACAAACTTGTTTTCTTGTATTAAGGAGAAGAGGAGAACCAACATTCCTAATATCATCCTTGAAAATGGTTCATATTTGAATGATATCAATGTTGTAGGAGAGTTGTTAGCATCCCACTTTTGTGATCTGTTTGTTGGGAGCCACCAAAGAATGGTGGGGAGATATCCATAGGGCAATGAGTAATTTTTGGAGGTTGTTTCTTCCTTGGTTTCCTATAATAATAGTTACTTGTTTGAGGTCATTCCCTCTATATACGAGGTTCATGAAATGATGAAAGGGCTCAAATCAGAGAGTTCCCCAGGGTCGGACAGTTTTCATGGATCTTTTTATAGGGACGCCTAGAGTATTGTTGGGAAAGAATTAACAATGGCGGTGCAATCATTTTTCTGGGGAGCCATTCTCCCCTGGGTGGATAGTGCGACCTCCCTCATCTTAATTCAAAAAAGAAAGGACCCTTAATCTCTTTTTCATTATAGGCCAGTTATCCTTTGAATATTTTCATATAAAATTCTTGGTTGCCCCCAAATTTACCCTACTGGTAAAAGCAGTCGTTGAAGTACAAGTAGGGATCGAATCCACAGGGACCGGAGAAGAAACCTTGAGACACAAATTTGTTGATGGATTGGCTATGAAGTGGCCAACTTTGAGGTATATTTTAATTGTAGAACTAATGATATAATTTAAATAATACATAAAGAAAATGATGTGAACTAAACAATTATTGATGATGGGTTGATCTTAGGGTTTCGCTTGGGATGGAGTGGATAAATTTCTTTTCTTAAAAATTTCAGGTCATTAATTGAAGATGTATCCAAACAACAAGATAATTCTCCCAAATCATTCACCAATTTAATACCTACAAAATTACAAGGCCAATCACTAATTCACTTTGAGGATCACTTTAATGAGCACTAAAAAGAAATATATTGTACTAGCACTTAAAATGTGTCGTCATTAAATTTTGCAAAGATGAAGAAGAACATGAATCATCGAATGGAAATCTTAAAATAACAAATAGATTTAAAAATTAACGTACATGAAATAACATCCAATCCCTGACCTTGCTACTCCCTTGGATCAATACTTAAGTGGTTAGCCATCCATTGATGCTATTATACCAATGGAAGTGGGATGTAGATTTATGGGGGTGGAATTGAGGAAGAAGAAAATTATTAAAAGAATGAACACTCCACTGTTGTGTGATTGAATTCACAAGTGATGGTGTGAATAAATTTAGACCTTGACTCAACGGTATCAAAGTGAAAATAAAAGGAAAAGAATAAGTGAAAAAGAAGAATAAATTTTATTAAAATAGTAAACGTGAAATAAAAACTTACATGGGAAAACTTGACGATGCGATTACAGATTGAAAGCAGGAAATTACAATTGATAGAAATATAATGGATGAAAGAAAAACATGGATTCAAAGAAAAATGTTAGATGATAATTACATTCACAACCAGATCTTTATATAGGCATATTAGTAGCCTTATATCCTCCCCCCCACAATCAATTCACCCCCAACAATTAATAGAGTCAAAAGGAGTGTGAATAATCAAAAGGAAATTGACATTTCAAAGTTGACCCGGAAAATTGTCCAGATTCGTCCACCATATTGATGTGTGAATTCCTAATTTAAGAAAGCCGAATCAGGAGGGGTCATAGAAGAGATATATCTTATTCCATCTATCATATATGATCTGTAAAAATATCAGGAAATGTGGCTCATCCATTTGGATGTTATGGTCGAAATGGTGGGATGCCTTTATGTGCATTAATGTTGGGTCCACCATTTAAATCTCAACTTCAGATACCTTTATCATCATGAAAACATCAGAATTATCTCTGACCACAGTTTAATAAAATGGTCCCAATATGTTTATCTTTCTACTGTATAATGTTTAACTTCATTGGGCTTGTTTTTTGGGCCCCACATTTGTTTGATGGGCCTTAGGCCCATTATGCTTTTTCCAGAACGTTTCTGCATTCAGGTGCAAAAATCTCCAACTTCCCTTGTGATTCATCCATCAGACCTAAAAGAAAAAATGTTCCAAATAGAGTGTTGAATCATATAACAAAATATCAAATTAAAATGATGAATATTGTAATTTCCACAAGCAAATTCTTGAGTAGGACCAAATTGACACTTTAAGCATGAATTGCACAATGATGGGAAATGAAGTTCAATTTCTGAGTTGGACTAAAATTGATGTTTATGAAATTTTAAACACAGTAATATTAAGATATTAACAATGAATATTAACCACTTTCAGTGACTAATCACACCCCCCAACTTGATTTTTGCTAGTCCCGAGAAAAATATATTACAAATATGAAATTCAAATCCACTTTTCCAAAAAAAAATTAATACACATTACTCACCCAAATATCTCATACCAAAAAAATTATGAAACCCATCAAAATCATTTAAAACAAGCTAGGTCCATAAGCATATCCCAAGCCCAAGCCCGTTACTTTGTTCAAATTCATCGCCACATTTCATCCAATTCCAATTAAGCGTGATAAAGTGTTGTGAATCACAAAATATATGGGGCCCATTTTATTGTTCAAGGGGAAAAAAATGGAAGCTCTAGGTGGGAATCACATTAAACCTTAAGATGAGTATCCAATTTTTTTTGTTTTATTATTATTATTTTTTTAACCACAATGGATATGAAAAGACTAACTATGGGCATGACAACTATGGAGTCACGATCCCCAAGTGTCGGACGCCACACATTGTCAATTCCATGATCTAAAATAGAGATATAAAGCCTAAATCTGGGCAATAAAACTATAGAGTCATGATCCCCAAGTGTCGGACTCCATGCATTTGGAAAAAAAATTGCTCTATGTGGTCATTATTTTATTCATTTTTTTTGTTTTTTTTTGTTTGTATTTGGATACTCAAATTAATCTAAAAGTGACCACAGAACCCTATGATATAATGAAAGGGACCCAATAACTCAAATTTACACCCACGATCCAGTAGACGTGCATTGTGGCATTTTTATTAAGAGGATGAAAATGTAAAGTTTGAAAAATCACATCGGACAACCGCACTTTCCATAATCTATGCTCATGAACTTAAACATGCATTAAAATCAGAATCAAGGAATGCAAAATTATTTGATATCCAATTTCAGAGTTTGCAATGTGTGTTATCATGTTCAAGTTTAATTGAATTTTTCTTTTCATGCATGTTTTTATTCACAAAAAGAAATCCTTTTTTATCTCCCCCCAACTTAGAATAACACTCTCCCCAGTGTCTAAAGAAAACATAGAAGGGGTTATGGGGGAGTTGTTCAAAGAAGAAATTTAAAATGATAATCATGGAATGAAGTTACCTGGTGGTTGATAATGATAGTGTATCCCATAGTCTCCCTTCAATCCTTTATTTGAGTCTCAGTGGATTGGATGGGGGTGAATGGATTTTCCTTATGACTTACAACATGTCCTATTATTTTTTTAACCTATAAAAACATAAAAATAAAACAAAACAAAATAAACTGATGATACATTGTCTTATTTATATTTTTTGGGTAAGGTATTACTCAAAGATTACACCACGTGACACTGATGAATATGAAACTCCCCTTTCATACCCATCCTTACTCATAAAATAAGAACATGTAAATAGCTTATGGTAATTTTTTTAATGATAAAAAATGATTGGAAATGATTGGAAACATAGAAACCATGGGTTGCCTCCCATGCAGCGCTTTTGTTTAACATCGTTAGATCGACTTGAACCCCCAAAATTATCCAATTCCCACTTTCCATATTTTTAGGACCCCATTTTTATCCACCTCAACAATATTTAGATGAAGTCTTTTTATAGAATTGTTTCCATGTGAAATCCCATTTTTAACAATGAGTGTGAAAGTACAAAGAATTTAGGTAATGGTTGATTGAGTTTCATTTGGAGTATTTCCTAATATTTCAAGGTTCATTCCTACTTTGTGAGATTCTTGATGAAAATGGATGATAATTGAATGGTCTAGGATTTCATAAATAGAGGGATTCTTGAGTGGGGAAGGAAGGATTATAATGTTGAGTTCAGTTTCATTGAATTTTCCCAAAGACGAATTGAAATTTGAATCCAAATTTGTTTCTTCTACAAAACATTTTTAAATCCTTTTGAAAATATGATTCATCCCCAAAATTTTCCAGTTGAATTTCATGAGTGGGTATGGACTCACTATTCATTATATCTCCCAATGGTTCAATGATTGGTGATTCTAAAAAAATGTTATTGGAGAAATATTCTGAACACTAAATCCATGAAGACAAATTTTCTCCTTGTGAATCCAAAAAATTAATTTATCCTGATTTAAATACCCTTTAACATTTTCTTGATCTTGTTCAGTTATCCCATATCCAAAGGTTGGTTCTTCAATAAAAGTATGAGGGGTTTGTGTGTTACAAGATTCATCAATCAGTATTGAATAAGGGATGGTTTGAGTGGGAATGGGGTCCACACATGTTTTAATGATTTGTAGTTCTAGTCTCAAACTTGATACCTCTGAATTCATTTTTTCCATTTCTTCACACAATTTTTGAAGAATTTTTTCAGGATTATGATTGATAGATGTTTGGAAATTATGTACTTCCTCAATATTTATTTTTTCAATCATTCTTGATAGGTATGGAAATTTATATTTTAAACATTCATCATCACAAAGATCGTTTATGTTATAGGGTGTGGGGTAATCATTCAAGTGTTGATAAAAATAATTTTCTATGTGAGGGGATTTCCATTATTGAGTTTATATTTGATTCCAGTCCGAGTTTATGAAAGGAAATTATTGATGATACTCCATTGGAGTTGAATGAAATTTGGATTTGGATTTTTTTTTGGACACACAAAAACAGAAAGGGGAAAAGAAAAGAGAAATATAGGTGAGAAAGTAGAAGTTAGGAGAGAATAGAAGGTGGGATTCTAAGAAAACTTACTTGGGTCCCCAGCAACGGCCCAAAAATTTGGTTGCGCCCAAATTTACCCTACTGGTAAAAGCGGTCGTTGAAGTACAAGTAGGGATCGAATCCACAGGGACCGAAGAAGAAACCTTGAGACACACAAATTTGTTGATGGATTGGCTATGAAGTGGCCAACTTTGAGGATGATTTTAATTGTAGAAATAATGATATAATTTAAATAAAAGATAAGGAAATGATGTGAACTAAACAATTATTAATGATGGGTTGATCATAGGGTTTCGCTTGGGGTGGATTGGATAAATTTGTTTTCTTAAAAATTTCATGTCATTAATTGAAGATGTATCCAAAAAACAAGATAATTCTCCCAAATCATTCACCAATTTAATCCCTACACAATTCCAAGGCCAATAACTAATTCACTTTGAGGATCAATTTAATGAGAACTCAAAGGAAATAGATTGTACTATCACTTAAATGTGTCGTCGTTAAATTTGGAAAAGAAGAAGAAGAACATAACTCATCGAATGAGAATCTTAAAATAACAAACAGTTTTTAAAATTAAAGTACATGAAATAACATCCAATCCCTAACCTTAATACTCCCTTGGATCAACCCTTAATTGGTTATCCCTCCATTGATTCTATTCTACCAATGGAAGTGGGATGTAGACTTATGGGGGTGGAATTGAAGAAGAAGGAAATTATTAAAAGAACGAACACTCCACCGTTGTGTGATTGAATTCACAAGTGATGGTGTGAATAAATTCAAACCTTGATTCAATGGTATCAAAGTGCAAATAAAAGGAAAAGAATAAGTGAAGAAGAAGAATAAATTTTATTAAAATAATAAATTTGAAAGAAAAACTTACAAGGGAAAACTTGACGATGCGATTACAAATTGAAAGCAGGAAATTACAATTTAAAGAAATACAATGGATGAGTGAAAAACCTAGATTCAAAGAAAAATGTTAGATGATAATTACATTCATCACCAACTCCTTATATAGGCATATTAGGAGCCTTAGATCCGCCCCCCACAATCAATTCACCCCCCCAACAATTAATATAGTCAAAAGGAGGGTGAATAATCAAAATGAAATTGACATTTCGAAGTTGATCCGGAAAACTGTCCAGATTCATCCACCATATGGACGTGTGAATTCATAATTGAAAAAGGCCGAATCCGGAGGGGTCGTAGAAAAGAAATATCTTTATCCATCTGTCCTCTATGAGATGTAAATATTTCAGGAAATTTGGCTCAGCCATTTCAATTTTATGGTCGAAATGGTGGGATGGATTTATGTGCATTAATGTCAGGTCCACCATTTAAATCTCAACTTCAAATCCCTTTATCATCATGAAAACATCCGAATTAGATCTGGCCACAGTTGAATAAAATTATCCTAATATTTTTATCTTTTTACTGTATAAATTTGAGCTTCATTGGTCTTGGTTTGTGGTCCCCACATTTGTTTGATGGGCCTTAGGCCCATTATGCTTTTTCCAGCAAGTTTCTGCATTCAGGAGCAAAAATATCCATCTTCCCTTGGGATTAATCCATCAGACCTAAAAGAAAAAATGTTCCAAAAAACGTGTTGAATAATATACCAAAATATCAAATTAAAATGATGAACATTGTAATTTCCACAAGAAAATTATTGAGTGGGCCCAAATTGAAATTTTAAGCATGAATTGAACAATGATGGGAAATGAAGTTCAATTTCTGAGATGGAATAAAATTGATGTTTATGAATTTTTAAAAAAATTAATATTAAGATCTTAACAATGAATATTATCCACTATCAGTGACTAATCACACCCCCCCATCTTGAGTTTTTCTAGTCCCGAGCAAAATATATTACAAATGTGAAATTCAAATCCATTTTTCCAAAAACATTTTAATACACATTACTCACCCAAATATCTCATACCAAAACAATTATGAAACCCATAAAAATCATTTAAAACAAGCTAGGTCCATAAGCATATCCAAATCCCAAACCCATTCCTTTGTTCAAATTTATCGCCACATTTCATCCAAATCTAATTAAGCTTGATAAAGTGTTGTGCATCACAAAAGATACGGGGCCCATTTTATTGTTCAAGGAGAAAAAAATGGAAGCCCTAGGTGGGAATCACATTAAACATTAAGATGAGTATCCAATTTTTTTTGTTATTATTATTATTATTATTTTTAAGCACAATAGATATAAAAAAGACTAACTCTGGGAAAGACAACTATGAAGTCACGATCCCCAAGTGTCGGACGCCACACATATTTTCAATTCCATGATCTAATATAGGGATATAAAGCCTAACTCTGGGCAAGAAAACTATGGAGTCATGATCCCCAAGTGTCGGATGCCATGCATTTGGACAAAAAATTGCTCTATGTGGTCATTATTTTATTCAATTTTATTTTTTGTTTTTGTTTTTTTTTGTTTTTTTTTTGATACTCAAATTAAACTAAAAGTGACCCCAGAACCCTATACTATAATTAAAGGGACCCAAGAACTCAAATTTATACCCACGATCCAGTAGACGTGCATTGTGGCATTTTTATTAAGGGGATGAAAATGTAAACTTTGAAAAATCACATCGGACAACCGCACTTTCCAAAAACTATTCTCATGAACTTAAACTTGAATTAAAATCAAAATCAAGGAATACAAAATTATTTGATATCCAATTTCATAGTTTCCAATGTGTGTTATCATGTTCAAGTTTAATTGAATTTTTGTTTTCATACATATTCTTATTCACAAAAAAAATCATTTTTTATCTCCCCCGAACATAGAATAACACTATCCCTAGTGTTTAAAGAAAACATATAAGGGGGTATGGGGGAGTTGTTCAAAGAAGAAATTTAAAATGATAATCATGGAATGAAGTCACCTGGTGGTTGATGATGATATCGCATGCCATAGTCTCCCTTCAATCCTTGATTTGAGTCTTAGTGGCTTGGATGGTGGTGAATGGATTTTACTTATGACTTACGACATGTCCTTTTATTTTTTTTAACCTATAAAAACATAAAAATAAAACAAAACAAAATAAACTGATGATACATTGTCTTCTTTATATTTTTTGGGTAAGGTATTACTCAGAGATTACACCACGTGACATGGATGAATATGGAGCTCCCCTTTCATACCCATCTTTACACATAAAATAATAACAGGTCAACAGCTTATGGTAATTTTTTTTAATGATAAAAAATTATTGAAAATGATTGGAAACATAAAAACCATGGGTTTCCTCCCATTCAATGCTTTTTTTTAACGTCATTAGCTCGACTTGAACCCCCAAAATTATCCAATTCCCACTTTCCACATTTTTAGGACCCCATTTTTATCCACCTCAACAAGATTTAGATTAATTATTTTTTTAGAATTTTTTCCATGTGAAATCCCATGATTAAAAATGAGTGTGAAAGTCCAAGTAATTTTGGTAATGGTTGATTGAGTTTCATTTGGAGTATTTCCTAAGATTTCAAGGTTCATTCCTAATTTGTGAGATTATTGATGAAAATGGATGATAATTGAATGGTCTCTATTTTTATAAATAGAGGAATTATTGAGTGTGGAAGGAAGGATTATAATGTTGAGTTTAGTTTCATTGAATTTTCCCAAAGATGAATGGAAATTTGAATCCAAATTTGTTTCTTCTACAAAACATTTTGAAAGAATTTGTTCCTTTTGAAAATATGATTCATCCCCAAAATTTTCCATTTGAATTTAATGAGTGGGTATGGACTCACTATTCGTTATATCTCCCAATGGTTCAATGATTGGTGATTCTAAAAAAATGTTATTGGAGCAATATTATGAACACTCAATCCATGAAGACAAATTTTCCCCTTGTGAATACAAAAAAAATAATTTCCTCCTGATTTAAATAACCTTCAATATTTTCTTGATATGGTTCAGTTATCCCATATCCAAAGGTTGGTTCTTCAATAAAAGCATGAGGGGTTTTTGTGTTATAAGATTCATCAATCAGTATTGAGGAAGGGATGGTTTGAGTGGGAATGTGGTCCACACAAGTTTTAATGTTTTGTAGTTCTAGTCTCAAACTTGATACCTCTGAATTCATTTTTTCCATTTGTTCACACAATTTTTGAAGCATTTTTTCAGAATTATGATTGATAGATGTTTGGACATCATGTACTTCCTCAATATTTATCTTTTCAATCATTTTTGATAGGTATGGAAATTGATCTTTTAAACATTCATCATCACAAAGATCGTTCATGTTATCAGGTGTGGGGTAATCATTCAAGTGTTGATCAAAGTAATTTTCTATGTGAGGGGATTACCACTGTTGATTTTCTATTTGATTCCAGCTCGAGTTTATGAAATGAAATTGTTGATGATACTCCATTGGAGTTGAATCAAATTTGGATTTGGATTTTTTTTGGACACATGAAAATAGAAAGGGGAAAAGAAAAGAGAAATATATGTGAGAAAAGAGAAGTTATGTGAGAATAGAAGGTGGGTTTCTATGAAAATTTACTTAGGTCCCCAGCAACGGCACCAAAATTTGGTTGTGCCCAAATTTACCCTACTTGTAAAAGCAGTAGTTGATGTAAAAGTAGGGATCTAATCCATAGGGACCGAAAAATAAACCTTGAGACACACAAATCTGTTGATGGATTGGCTATGAAGTGGCCAACATTGAAGTAGATTTTGATTGTAGAAATAATGATATAATTTATAAAAAAGATAAGGAAAATTATGTGAACTAATCAATTATTGGTGATGGGTTGATCCTATGGTTTCTCTTGGGGTGGATTGGATAAATTTCTTTTCTTAAAAATTTCATGTCATTAATTGAAGATGTATCCAAACAACAAGATAATTCTCCCAAATCATTCACCAATTTAATCCCTACACAATTCCAAGTCCAATCACTAATTCACTATGAGGATCAATTTAATTAGCACTAAAATAAAATAGATTGTACTAGCACTTAAAATTTGTCGTCGTTAAATTTGGAAAAGATAAAGAAGAACATAACTCATCGAATGGAAATCTTAAAATAACAAACAGATTTAAAAATTAAAGTAAATGAAATAACATCCAATCCCTGACCTTGCTACTCCCTTGGATCAAACCTTAAGTGTTTATCCCTCAATTGATGCTATTCTACCAATATAAGCAGGATGTATACTTATGGGGGTGAAATTGAAGAAGAAGAAAATTATTAAAAGAACGAACACTCCACCGTTGTGTGATTGAATTCACAAGTGATGGTGTGGATAAATTCACACCTTGATTCAACGGTATCAAAGTGAAAAGAAAAGGAAAAGAATAAGTGAGGAAGAATAATAAATTTTATTAAAATAATAAACATGAAATAAGAACTTACATGGGAAAACTTGACGTTGCGATTACAAATTGAAAGCAGGAAATTACAATTGAAAGAAATACAATGGGTGAAAGAAAAACAAGGATTCAAAGAAAAATGTTAGATGATAATTCCATTCACCACCAGCTCCTTATATAGGCATATTAGGAGACTTAGATCCACCCCCCATAATAAATTCACCCCCCAACAATTAATAGAGTCCAAAGGAGAAAGAATAATCAAAAGGAAATTGACATTTCAAAGTTGACCCAGAAAACTGTCCAGATTCATCCACCATATTGACGTGTGAATTCATAATTGAATAAGGCCGAATCTAAAGGGGTCATAGAAGGGAAATATCTTCGTCCATATGTCCTCTATAAGATTTAAATATTTCATGAAATGTTTCTTATCATTTTGGATGTTATGATCGAAATGGTGGGACGGCTTTATGTGCATTAATGTTGGGTCCACTATTTAAATCTCAACTTCAGATCCTTTTATCATCATGAAAAAATAAGAATTAGCTCTGACCACAGTTGAATAAAATGATCCTAATATTTTTATCTTTCTAAGGTATAAATTTGAGCTTCATTGGTCTTGTTTTGTGTTCCCCACATTTGTTTGATGGGCCTTAGGCCCATTATGCATTTTCCATCAAGTTTCTGCATTCAGGTGAAAAAATCTTCATCTTCCCTTATGATTCATCCATCAGACCTAAAAGAAAAAAATGTTCCAAATAAAGTGTTGAATCATATACCAAAAAAACAAATTAAAATGATAAATATTGTAATTTCCACAAGAAAATTATTAAGTGGGCCCAAATTGACACTTTAAGCATGAATTGCACAATGATGGGAAATGAAGTTCAATTTCTGAGTTGGACTAAAATTGATGTTTATTAACTTTTAAACACATTAATATTAAGATCTTAAAAATGAATATTAGCCACTTTCAGTGACTAATCAGTTCTCTCGAGTTTCATCTGTCGTATAATTTCTGCCCAAATTTCCAAGTGGGTTTCTAAATAGAAACACAGCTTGGATAAGGGGAGATTGATTTGAGGGGCGATTTCTTTGGCCCAAGAGCTAATCAGTGACATAAATTTAAAGTCCTGAGGCTCTAATATGGTGATTAATCTCAGCATGGATAAGGCGTAATATGGGGTTGAGTGGAGTTTCATCTTGAGGGTGCTTGTGAGGATGGGTTTCTCTAACAGAGCTTTAAATCTCCTCTTCAGGCGTTTTAGTTCTTCTTGGATTTCTATTTATTTCCTGGAAAAAAACATTGTTTTCTTCAAGTTGGTGCAGGTCCCAAGAAGTGTGACCCGTTATCTCCACTGTTATTCATCTTTACTCATGATTTTCTTAGTCATCTCCTTAATAGGTGCTTATTGCAGGGCACTATTTTTTCCTACAGGTGTCGGGCTCTTCGTAACA
This sequence comes from Viscum album, assembly GCA_963277665.1. NCBI lineage: Eukaryota > Viridiplantae > Streptophyta > Magnoliopsida > Santalales > Viscaceae > Viscum > Viscum album. Next base: position 90,323,166 of record OY728123.1, on the reverse strand, counting down.
GGGTGTCTCACCTCATGTTTGCAGATGAAATAGTTATCTTTATTAATTTTATAAAGAGATCCATAAGAGTCTTTAATGATACCCTGGAGGCCTATTGAAATTGGAGTGAGCAAGTGATTAATCTTCCGAAGAGCAGTTTTTATATCTCGAACAAGTGCTCAGATCAACAGGCTATATCCATCAAGACCATCTTGCACATGCAGCAGGGTTCCTTCCCTAGGAAATATTTGGGTTCCCTTCGCTCCTCAAGGAAACTGAACATCCATAATTTTGATCATCTATTTGGGAGGATTACTGAGAATATTTTTAATAGGAAGAATCCGTTTTTTTCTTTCAGAGGAGGATATCTCTTGTGAATAGCGTCTTGTACTCCATGCCTATACATGCGCTATCCACTGTTAGGGGACCCAAGCAGGTGGTTTCCTCTTTTGATAGAATCTTGGCCTCCTTAATTTAGTATGCCCATAGTGATGGAAAGCACCACTGGGCTTCATGGGGGGGGGGTATGGACATGCCGTATGGGGAAGGTAGAATTAATGTTTGAAACTTGTCGGTAATGCTTCAATGCTTGCATTCTAAGCTCAGATGGGAGTACCTGAAGGAGACCACCCATTGGGGTTATCACATGAAATGGAATGCTAGGGGAGGTTACCACTTCTAGGGGATCCCACCATCGATATGACCTATAGTTTATATGCATCTTCACACACTTCAGGTCCAATCTTTCTAGATTGTTGGTAAAGGTGAATTTTATTTTTGGTTCTATAACTAGATGGGAGGGAATCTCGACATCCTTGGGTGCCACACCCCTAGGATCACATTCAAATATGCTAGTTTCTTTCTATGTTTCATCATCGTTATCTTGACACCTGATCATAGATCAGTTTATAACAGCATCGTTTTTAGTCTAGAGCCTGACAATTGCATTTTCACCGAGTCTACTTCCGATGCTTTCTCGTCTAATAATTTTTTTAGGTTAAAGTGATCGGGGGAGGAGGTGGATGCATGGGGGTGCATTGTGGAGGAAGGAAATTCCTGGAAAGATCAACTTCCTTCTTTGGAGGATTAGGAACCGCACATTGGCCATAAATGAAGATATCCAACGCATGGGTATCTCCATGGTTTCCAGGTTCTCTTTTGGTCATTTTTACAAGGCAGAGTGATGTGACTCTATTTTACATAGTTTTGCGACATCTTTTTATTTAATTTTTAATGATTTAATTAATTATTTAATCACTGTATACTAAATAATTATACTTTTGTATTTTTTGTAGTTAGCTTTGTTAATTAATCAATTTTTATAATCATTTATGTATTTTTAGTGTTTAGATGAATAATTTTAATCTTACTTAACTTTTCCAATTTAATTATTTCTTAATTAGTCTTGTTAAGTGGATTCGGCTTGACTTTTAAATAAGTTAATATAAATTTTAAACAATTATTCAATCAACATAATTTTTTTTAATCAAGTTAGTATTTATTTTAATAATTTATCTTTTAACATAGTTTCATTAAAATATTTCAACTTTATTAATTAATGTGTTTAGTCATTCTGCTAATCATTTAAGTAAATAATTTGTTTTTTAAATTAAATTAAGTAGATTACTTGAAATTTTATTTGATAAATTATTTGTTTAATTAATTAATCTAGTGTTATATAACTTTAAATATTTAATTTTTTATATGCAGATAAATTATTAAGTAACTAAATATTGATTTTAGTCTACCGATGAGGTAGACAAGAGCTTGCAGTGACTCCTTTGGGTCATCGATGCTAATCTTTATTATTCACTACTACTCTGTAATTAACTTGTATAGTTATCTTAATTTAAGCCTTTTATAATCTTAGTTTATTAATCATCCAGTTTTTAATTTAAGTGTTATCTAATTAATAATCTTAGTTGGGGTTTTATAATTCTAGAGTTAATAAAAATCCTATTTTAATTAATAATGTTTTTCTATTTTGTAATTAATTATTATCAATCCTTGTTTTAAATAACATAAGTTTTAATATTTTTTAAAGTTCAATTTGTTTTCTTTAAGGTCACCATTTGTATTGTACCGATGACCCTTTTTTTATGTATTGGTAACCTTTCATTGGTTTTACCAGTAACTTCATTTAATTCAAATGGTGAGCTTATTATTTTATTTTATAACGGTACTCTGTTTTATATAATTATACCGGTGACTCTTCTTTTTATTTTGTAGCGGTGACCTATTTTTTATTTACTAACAGGGACCCCCACGCTGATTCTCCCCTTTGATTTTAAACTAACAGTGTCCCCTTATTTTTATTTCAACCGGTGATCTGTTCTTTTTATACAAACACTGAGCTTTTTATTTTTATTTTTATTTTTTTATTTTTTTTAGTATCGGTGACTGCTAATTTAATGTAATGGTGAGATTTTCATTGTGCCTAATGGTAACCCTCTATTCTGATGTTATAGGTCACCTTCATTTAATTTTATCAGTAACCTCCTCACCATTTTCATATATAATCTCACCGTTTTCCCCTGTAACCCAATCAGGCATCCCGTGCACCTACCCTACATCTCACCGTCAGTTTTTCTCACCCCTGCCTTGTCTCCACTCTCTAACCCACTGTCCCACAACCATCGTTGGCACATCTCATCAGCCTGTGACTTCAAATTTATATACTAAACTCAGAACAAATTCAATACTACTATCACCTGATTTCTAATCCATTTTCTGATTCCAAACCCATATCTGAGGGAGTTTGCAGGAGTGGCTTTTTGAAGAAGAGTTTTTTTTCATTGCGGTGAGGAGAAGCTCATATCCTCTACTGCGTTGGAGAGACCCCCGCTGCATCACTGCATGTAGTTTTCTGTTAGGCTTAGTTGTCACCACCGTGGGGAGCGTCGTCGTGATGGAGTGGTTGTGCACCACTAGAAAATGAGGAGGCCACTTGCTGACGAGGCTGATCTTGGAGAAGAACAGGGTCACGCCGGAGCCGCTGATTGGAGGTTCCTGCATCGGTGCTGCGTTGTTCTTCACTGGAGACGCTGAGGACCGCTGTTGAAGACCGAGGACCATCATGCCACTATTGAGGGAGTCAAGAGGAGGTGCTCAGACCCAATCAGCCGCTGAAGTGGACTGAAGCCAGCGCTGAAGCCGTTGTGGAGCTGAGGAGGAGGCCACCAGGTTTAGAGGAAAAAGAAGACCCCCCTGCACCAATAATTGGGGGATGAATTTAATAATAATAAAATAATAATAATAAATTTAATAAAGTTAAAGAAAATTTAATAATTAATAATATAATCAAATAAATATAATATAATACATACTAATTTTAATATATAACTGTTATAATATTAATAAATAGATAAGTTATAAAATTAAAAATAAACAAACTAATAAGAACTTATAAAATTAAATTATAAAAAATAATAACTTTTTAACAGAATTAGTTATTAATGTAAATAATTATATTAACATTTTATTTTAATTCAATTTCTTCATAATAAATACAATAATTAAATTAATAAAGTAATTTATTTGGATCTAATTTATATAAATAATTAATTCATGATAGCTATTAATACTTTCACCAACTAAATAACATATTTATAAATTATGAATAAAGAAATTAATAACTTTATTAAAGATTATATAATAAATTAATATTCTTAATATTTAATAATAACCATCTTCTAAGATATTTATCTATTAAATTTAATTACTATAACAATAAACTAAAATAATAACATTAAAATTTTAATTAAATTTCATTGAGTTTTAATTATTTCATTTTGTTTATAACATGTACAGGTTCATTCAAGAGTCAAGTATACATCCATGTTAACTTAACTAACTCATCGGGTGTTAGTTATGTCAGAAAAGTCAGTGCGATGTGCCTATCACGAAAAAACGCACGTTGTGCGGTGAATATGTGAAGGACAATTAAAGTCGGTGGAAAAATGTTTGGTGAAAAGAAACTTCTGACAGTATCTACTTAAAGTAGAGGAAGCAGCAGGAAAAAAAAGTAAGGAGAGGGTGGATTTACACATCAAGGACATTGGTTGAAGATTCAAGAGCTTATCTCTCATCAGGAGCATAGGGAGTCCAAAGAGAGACTCCGTAACCTCTTCTTGGAGCTGGAGGAGCATAGGAGCAGAGTATTTTCAGGGAGTTTGACATTCCTTTTATTTTGAATTCTTACACTCTGTTTAGCATGTCTTCAATTACTGTTTTGATAATATACATATTTTCTAGATAAATCATTTACTTTAGGGATCAATTGATGTTTTACTGGTTACCTTTCAATTCTCAATTCACTTAATCATTTGAATGTTCTCAGTAGTGATTGGCGAGATCGATACTTAGTTTATCTAATGGTTTTTATCATGAGAATATAATCTCAAAATTTCATATTCAGTGGGCAAGATTGATTGTGGAAACATCTTTAAAAAAATAGATTCAAAAGACTTCAATAATTACTGTGAGTTTGTCTTGTTGTTAATTTTCAAAATAGTTCGTGGTTGATTAATTTTGGAATGGAAAACTATTAAATTGGTTGACTAGTGTGACTTAACTCCTGATGAGGGTGGTGAATTATACTTTTTATAGTGGTACTCTGCAACAATCATATAAGTGAATTGAAGAACCTTCAAAATCAGTAGAATCACTACTACAAAAACGGGCAAGGGAAGCACGCCCTTATAACAGCGCTAAGCAAAATCGCTGATAAAGGATACCCTATATCAGCGCTAATATTACAGCGCTGAAAAAGCTAATGTTTATCAGCGCTTTCTTAGCGCTGATAATAGTAATATTTATCAGCGCTAGAAAAGCGCTGATAAATATGATCTGTATCAGCGCTAAAATTTTAGCGCTGATACAGTTGGTCTTTATCAGCGCTCAAAAAGCGCTGATAAAGGTTCGCCTATATAAGCGCTGATACAGAACACCTCTATCAGCGCTCAAATTTCAGCGCTGATATAGGGTATCCTTTATCAGCGCTCAAAAAGCGCTGATAAAAATTATCTTTATCAGCGCTAAATAAGCGCTGATAAAGAGACTCGGTATCAGCGCTATAATTGTAGCGCTGATACGGGGAATCTTTATCAGCGCTTTTCTAGCGCTGATAAATCATAATATTATCAGCGCTAGAAAAGCGCTGATAAAGCTAGATTTTATCAGCGCTATAATTTTAGCGCTGATAAAGGTAGCCTTTATCAGCGCATTTTTAGCGCTGATAAAACCTTAGTCGACTTTTTTATAAAGTCGGTCGCACAGTGCCCTCGTTTTATCGCAGCTAAAGCCCTCGCGGAACCGTAACTCTGCTACTCTTCTCCCGAATACCGCTGTTGTGTTCGCTTCGCCGGAGCTTGCCGCCCTCGGTACAGTCGTCGTCCTCCGCCGCCCGCAACACCCTCGGCCGACCTCCACCGCCTGCCGCCCTCGGCCGCCGTTCTCTGCCGCCCTCGGCCGCCCTCCGCCGCCCTCGGCCGCTCTCCGCCGCCTCCGTCGCCCTCCGCCTCACTCGGCCGCCCTCGGTCGCCCTCCGCGGCCGCCTTCCGCAACCCGCAACGCCCTCGGCCGCCGCCTTAAGGTAACAATCTATGAAGAAGATGTATATGTTTTCATATAGATAGATTGTGTATAACTGATTCTCTCTAAGTGTACGTATGATGATGTCCAGATGTTGGGAATGATCATCATTATTTTGGTATTACACCAATATGTCATCCATAAAACAACTACAATCTGGTCTAGGTACAAGTGAAATATTCAACTCATCAAGAGAATAAATGCCATGGGGAATTCGTCAACACAAATTTTATTATGAAGAATTCATAAAAACTATACATGATTTCAAAATTAGTTTATAGTATATCAGAATTTCTCAACCTCAAATGATGATAAACAAACCTTAGATCAATCTTAGAGAACAATATGGAACCCCTCAGCTGGTCAAATAGATCAAAAATACAAAGAATCTAACATAATCTATCATTATCTAAGTCCATCCTAATTTATTTTTCATAGATACCTTATCTCCTGTCAACATTAGATAAAAACATTACTGGTATGTGAAGAATCTAACATAATCTATCATTATCAAACATAATTATGTCAAACATATTAAATATTCATATTTTCATTTCCTCAATGTCGTAGGTTAAAAGTGCTCCATGAACATATCCTAGATTTTCTTCCAAGTCATTCCCTCCATATGCTCATCCCAAGACTAAATATCACAGTAGATCATTGTTGGCCCCCATAACATATACGCTACCAACTCTACCCTATTCTACTAAGGAGTAGAAAAGTTATCTAGAATATTCTAGATGAACTAAATTTAGAACTTATCTACCTTGGGTCCACCCTCTCCAGAAAACATCAGAGGGTGTTGCAACTGAACCTCTATTTTCAAGTCAAACACACTCGGCACTTCCAACCCTTGTCATTTCTTCATAAATTGTATAAAACAAGAAAGGTAATCCAAAAACTAATATTCCCTCTATCACTCATGATTAATGGGGGAACCTGTACCACTACTAGAATGAATCCTGAGTGCCTATACAAATCATAATAGAGATGATAATGAATTTTAAATTGTATAATGGATTATTTATTTTAATTATTCGTTCTTTATCTCACATGCATTTTAAATATAGTTTTTGTATCCTGAGTGCCTATACAAATCAGATAGAAGCTCTAGTGGATGCGTTTGGTTTCTCTCTGATAAAGGTATCTCTCATCGATTGGAAATCCTCTATCTCCTGTTATATCCTCCTTATAGAGTGATAGATAATCATCTTTTTAGTGAATCTAATATTCTTTTTTATGAATCTTGATTATAGGTTAGACTACTTGATCTCCTTCCAAGGAAGTGGTTCCCTTCTACTGTATTTGGAAGTCTTCTTTTGTGTACTTGAACCATAAATACTAATATTTGAGATTCAAATAGGATGAAGATGAATAAAGATTGGATGGATTCTAATCGTTTAACAATAGAGTACGAGAACGGAGTGAAAGAGTTCATCAAGTTTGCAAAGGATCACACAAAGGATCCTTCTCAAATCCTTTGTCCGTGTTTACGTTGTTGTTATTCTAGACTACTTACTCCAGAGGAGTTGGAAGAACATTTGATATGTCACGGAATAGATCGGAGTTATAAATGTTGGAATAAACACGGAGAAAAAGCGAATGTAGCTACTGGCTGAGATAAAACTGCGTTTTATGGATCGTCAGATATGAATACAAATATAGATAATGAAGAAGACCGTATGGAGGATGTGATTACAGATGTCAATGATGATGAAGATCGTATTGAGGAAATGACAAAGACAATTCAAGATGAACCCCGTGATTGCCCAAAATTGTTTGAGAAGTTAAAGAGTTGTGCAAAGACGCCATTGTATGCTTCTTGCACTAAGTATACAACATTGTCAGTTGTACTGAAGTTGTATAAATTGAAAGCAGGCAATGGATGGAGTGATGTCAGTTTTACGGAACTACTTGCTCTCTTGAATGACATGCTCCCGGAAGATAATGAGCTCCCAAGCCGGACATATGAAGCTAGACGAATGCTACGCTCGATGGGAATGATTTCTGAAAGAATACATGCCTGCCCGAAAGACTGTATATTGTTTCGAAAGGAGAACAAATCACTTACAGAATGCCCAAAGTGTGGTGCTTCTCGATACAAGAAAGATAAATCCAATCCTACGAAAGTTGTATGGTACTTTCCAATCATTCCAAGGTTTAGGCGTTTATATGGAAGTAAAGAAACTGCAAGACAATTGTCGTGGCATGCAGATAAAAGAAATAAAGATGGGTTATTACGTCATCCGGCCGACTCTCCTCAATGGAAGAAAATTGATCATGAGTATCCTGAATTTGGAAAAGAGCCGAGAAACCTTCGTCTTGCGTTATCTACAGATGGAGTGAATCCTTTTGGTTTTCAAACCAGCACTCATAGTACATGGCCTGTTATGTTGCTAAATTATAACTTGCCACCCTGGTTATGCATGAAGCGAAAATTCATCATGTTATCTATGCTTATATCAGGACCAAAACAACCAGGTAACGATATTGATGTTTATCTGACTCCTTTGATCGAGGATTTGAAGTTATTGTGGGACTCAGGTGTAATGTTGTATGATGCTTATAAAAGTGAATACTTCACATTGAGAGCGATGTTGTATGGGACAATAAATGATTTCCCTGCTTATGGAAATTTGTCAGGCTATAGCATTAAAGGAACTCAAGGGTGTCCCGTGTGCGAAGAAGATACAGAATCAATTAGGTTGAAACATTCATCGAAATCTGTGTTTCTAGGACATCGTAGATTTCTACCTCGTCGGCATAAGTACCGATCTTGGATGACATCATTCAATGGAAGTTCAGAAAAACGCACAACACCGTCTCCACTAACAGGTGATCAGCTGTTTGAGAAAGTAAAAGATATGAACACTGTTTTTGGTAAACCATTTTCGAAAAACCTTACGAAAATCGGTTGGAAAAAGAGATCAGTTTTTTTTTGAATTACCATACTGGAATTGTTTGTACGTCAGACATTTTCTTGATGTGATGCATGTGGAAAAAAATGTATGTGATAGTGTTATTGGAACGTTGCTAAATGCCCCTGGCAAAACAAAAGATGGAATTAAGGCAAGGTTGGACATGGTTGACATGGGAATACGAGAAGAGTTGGCTCCCGTGAAAGGTGAAAATCGAATGTTTCTTCCTCCTGCTGCTTATACTCTTTCTAGGGCAGAGAGATATCAGTTTTGCAACTTCTTTAATGATGTAAAGGTTCCAGAGGGGTACTCATCAAATATCAAGAACATTGTGTCAATGAATGATTTGAAGTTAAAAGGTTTGAAATCACATGATTGCCATGTTTTGATGCAAGATCTAATTCCTATAGCTTTACGTTGCATTTTACCCAAGAATGTTCGTCATACGTTAACCAAACTTTGTTTCTTTTTCAAAGCTATATGTAGCAAAGTTTTAGACCCGGGGAAATTGCCAGCTATGGAAAAAGAAATTGTCATCATATTATGTGAATTAGAAATGTTCTTCCCGCCAACATTCTTTGATATGATGGTTCATTTGATGATTCACTTGGTGAGAGAGATTCGACTTTGTGGTCCTGTGCACTATAAATGGATGTATCCTGTTGAACGGTATATGAAGATTTTGAAAGGATATGTCAAAAATCGAATTCGGCCAGAGGGTTGTATAGTGGAGCGATATATTGTTGAGGAAGCCATTGAATTTTGTATTGAATACCTATCTGATGTGGAAAGCATTGGTCTCCCGAAATCTCGTCACACTGGACGCATTGAGGGTGAGGGAATTTCTGGAAGAGAAGTTGTAACAATCAGTATTACAGATTGGGAGCAGGCTCATCTTTATGTTTTGCATAACAGTTGGGAGGTTGCTCCATATATTGAAACTCACAAAGAAATTCTTAGGCAGTTGAATCCATCGAGGGCTGAAAAATGGTTAGCAGATACACATAATCACCAGTTTATAGGATGGTTTCAGGACCATATTTTTAAGCAGTTGGATGAAAATCCGAATTCAATTTCAGAACGACTTCGATGGCTAGCCGCTGGACCAAGTGTGTATGTATTATCTTACATTGGGTATGTAATTAATGGTTATACATTCTATACGGATGAACATGATGAAGAGAGTACCATGCAAAATAGTGGAGTTACACTAGTGGCTGAAGCGATGCATGTTTCTGGTAGTAAGGATAGAAATCCAATTTATGCAAATATGTCATACTTTGGCATTATCAAACTAATATGGGAGTTGGATTATACGACATTTCAATTGCCGATTTTTCAATGCAAATGGATTGATAACAATAGTGGTGTTAAAATAGATGAATGGGGATTTGTGAAAGTTGATTTTAGTAAAGAAGGGTACAAAGACGAACAGTTTATAATGGCATCACAAGCGGTACAAGTTTTTTATGTTCCAGACCCCGCAAACCAAAAGTGGTCGATTGTTCTGTTATCGTCCAAAACTATTGAGGGTTCCGATGAAAATTCAGTTGAGGACGATCCTTTTAGTGGTACGTCACAATCAATTCGGAGCGGTCCCAATGCAAATGATGTTTTGTATGTTAGAGGAGACCACAATGAAGGGATTTGGATTGTCGATAGAGGTGTCAAATCTCTTCAACCTTTGAAAAAAAGAAAGAGAGTTCAGTAAACATGTTATATTTTGTTTGTAATATAGATCTTGTTATCTCATGTTATTATCTTATCATTACAGAATTTATGTAATTTGAATGAACTGTTCAACCACTTTTGCAGATAATGACTTCTGCACATTCTGGTGCTCCTAACCTTGAGACTGAACAAGTCTCTCAAGCAGCTGCTGCTGCGGCTACTGCTGCTCCTGCTGCTCCTGCAGCTCATTCTGCTGCTACTGTTGCTCCTGATGCGGCTCCTGCTGCTCCTACTGTTGTGGCTCCTACTCCTCCTCCTGCTGTGGCTCCTGGTGCTCCTACTGCTCCTGCTGTGGCTCCTGGTGCTCCTACTGCTCCTGCTGCTGCTCTTACTGCTGCGGCTCCTGGTGCTCCTACTCCTCCTCCTACTGTGGCTCCTGGTGCTCCTACTGCTCCTGCTGTGGCTCCTGGTGCTCCTACTGCTCCTGCTGCTGCTCTTACTGCTGCGGCTCCTGGTGCTCCTACTGCTCCTGTTGCTGCTCTTGCTGTTGCGGCTCCTTCTCTTAGTGTTGAGGTCCAACAACCATCAGCACATGCCGTTGATATCATAGTAGATGAACATATAGATGATGTTGATATCGATGAAATGGTCGGGAATGAAGGACCGACGTCGCAGAAATCACAGGTGCGTCGTAGTTTGACAGTGTTAGCCAAAATTCTTAAGGCGAAAAGCAAAGGCATCAAATTTGAAGTCGGATGGAATGCACGAGGCCAACATGTGAATCCCAACAAGGCTATGTTTAGCAGTTACATTGGAGTTGTCACTCGGCAACGCGTGCCGATTGACATAGATTCATGGCACCATGTTGTGTCCGGGTTGAAGGCTGTGATCTGGGAAGAAATTACGGTAACATTATGAATTTATTTCTTTAATTAACTAGCAAATAAAATGATGAAACAGTGTCTTACTCTTCTCAATCTCTTACAGAGTACATTTATAGTAGACGACTCACACAAGGATTATGTACTAAGGCTTGCAGGAAAGATTCATCGAGGTTTTCGTACTATTTTAACAAGATGTCACCTGAAAGATTCTAAAGGTAAAATAAACCTGCACCCACCCATTGTCTATGCGCACCTGATATCCCAAGAAGCATGGGATGCATTTATTGGCCGTCGTGGGGATGAGAAGTTTCAGGTACATTGTGAGTGATAATACGTTGTTTGAGGATACCTGTATTCATCACTTTGATTGTCAATATTTCATTTATGAAACAGAAACTCTGTACTGAAAATAAGGAACGTGCATCAAATCCAACATACCCCTATCGTAAAGCAAGGATGGGGTACGCTTCATTAGAAAAGAAAATGGTACGTATTGTAAATTTACAGTAATATTGTTAGGTGTCAATAAACAACATCATAATTATCTTTCTATGTTTATATGTAGATTGATGAATCTAAAACCAAATGCACTTCTATCCCACGTCATGTGCTATGGAAGGAGGCACGTGTGAACAAAGAAGGGAAGTTAATAGATGAGAACACACAAAAAGTGTGGGAAATATGTGTAAGTATGACACGATGATAAAAAGATTTGTTTAAAATTGCTATTACATAAAAATAATTAGTTTTTTTCCTATATCTGACAGTCACAGGAATCAGCTACTCCTGTAGCTGATACAGACCTATTATCGACGGCTTTGAAGCAGCCAGAAAAATACGGTCGTGTCAGAGGTGCAGGGTTTGGGGTGACACCCCAAGTATATTTTGAGAAGAAGAAAAAAATAGATGATACAGAGAAAAAATTGGAACAAATGAGCGAAAAAATAGCAACCCTTGAAGAACAATTGCAATGGCAGGGAGAGTTGCTAGCAACTTTTATGGGTGGGAAGCAAAGGGAGGACACAACTCAGGAACAACCACCGCATGAACATCCTGCCCCACCCCCCACCAGCTTTGAGGCGAGCCATTCACCTAAAAAAAATGTCTTAGCCGTGGTAATCAATATTCTAATAACGGTTCCCATTAAATATGAATCAGACAAACACTGATAATTTATCTGTACTGATCTTCTACAGGGTGATAATGATTGTGATTTATATCTGTCAACACCCACCTATCACCTTGTAGCGAGGGCTACAGTGTTCAATATCCCAGATGCCACACTGCATAATAGACCACTTTCAAAAGATCATCTGAAAGTGACGATTACTGTAGCTCATGAGCCAAATGCAATGCTACCTATTCCACTTGATGACGATGATATTCATACGGTTGAAAAGGCTATTGGGACATTCATTGCATGGCCGGCAGAACTTGTAAGAGTATATGCAGACAAAGAGGTATTTATTTCCTTTTATTTTCAAGCTAAACCCTTAACAATTAATGAAAAGAGTGTCTGAATCAATGATTGTTGTTATAGACGGAGAAAGGAAAGGGGGTGACTAACATCGGCTCGAAACCATCTAAAGGATCGACCAATCGATCCCAAGGAGCTACTGAAAGCACAATAACACCACCTGTTATCTTTCCACATTTACTAGCATTGAAGACTCATGTGGATACGAAGCTAAAAGATGGTAATAGTCATATAGTGATTTTCAAAGATAATATATACGGAGAGGAAAGTCAAGATTTCGTTGCTGCTGAAAATGTAAATGAAATCCTTGAAAACGGTTGGTTAGGCGTCACTGTTGTAAATGTATATATGAGGTATGTTTCCATGAATTGATTTTCTAAAAGCTGATCTAATGTGCAAATTATGACTAAATGCATTTTATATTGTTGACAGACGCATTTATGAAAAACAGTTGAAGGGATTTTCCCATGAGCCAAGATTTGGACTGGTTAGTCCTCATATCACATCAACACACCAAACAAAAATAGAGTCATCAAAAAGGGATGCAATAGTGAAGGACTTGCTGAAAACATTTGAACGCAAGATTACAGATGACAGACTTTTCCTAATACCAACCATGCAGGGGTAATACTCTACGATTAAAGCATATCAATTATATTTTCACTTTTTTTATTACTTATTCCTTTTTGTGTTTTTAGGCAACATTGGTTGCTAATTGCGGTGAACTTGGATACTCCGAAGATTTATTTTCTGGATTCAAAGCTAGGATATCCATCAAACCGACCATACATGATGGAGTTTGTGAATCTGTAAGACACTACATCTTACGTTTTAGGTCTAAACATCAATTTATATAATATATATTATCTTTTACTGAGGATTCTGTTATGATAGGACGGTGTACCAATATCTTCTAAATCATGGTATGAGGACAGGGGCTAAGCATAAGGAGCCGAGCAATTACTACGTCTGGACAAATATCAGGGTATATATAATAAAATTTCACTATCCAAACACACCTCAACACAAGTTATTTATTCTCCTAATTATCAATTTTTTTGCAGTGTCCAAAACAAACAAACGATAATGATTGCGGTTATTATGTTTGTAAATTTATGAAAGAGATCGTTTTTCATCAGCAAACTAGTATCCCTAAAGAGGTATTTTCAAAAACAATTACTAGTTCGTTTAAGTTATTTATTAATTCTTTATTTTTTTATTTTGCAGTACTACTATGACTGCCGAAAAGCCTCATACTCACAAGACGATATAGATGTGTTCAGAAACGAGTGGGCCGCATACCTGATGACAGATTGTACACAAATACAATGATGATCTGACTTGGGGACATGTACAATTGGTGGTCATTTTTGAGAGGGGTTAAGGGGATCAAAAGATGAAATATTGTTGTATGTAAATGTTCGTAGAAAAATTGTAATTGTTATTAAATAAAACATTCTTTCTCCAATGAGTCATTTTTCCATTTTAACAGATGATATGCACCAGCAACATGCAAGAATGTTGAACCACTAAAATGGTCGCTCTCTTGTTTAAAATGGACACCACTTTAATTGAAAACAACAACTGACCTACGGAAATCCGACCAGACGCATCTGGATTGCCTTCATCCTTTAGGAGAACGATCCACGGGTCCTTGATGACGTGTACGAGTCAACTCCGCCTCAATCCGAGGCACGGTGTGACCGCTACCACCCAAAGGGTCGCTCTCTTGTTTAAAATGGACACCACTTTAATTGGAAACAACAACTGACCTACGTAAATCGGACCAGACGCATCCGGATTGCCTTCATCCTTTAGGAGAAGGATCCATGGGTCCTTGGTGACGTGTATGAGTCAACCCCGCCTCAATCCGAGGCACGGTGTGACCGGTACCACCCAAAGGGTCGCTCTCTTGTTTAAAATGGACACCACTTTAATTGGAAACAACAACTGACCTACGTAAATCTGACCAGACGCATCCGGATTGCCTTCATCCTTTAGGAGAAGGATCCACGGGTCCTTGGTGACGTGTACGAGTAACATGCAAGAATGATGGACCATATTTCTTTGCCCTTTGGACAAAAAAACCAGTAAAATCTCCAAAATACCTTCATATCATGCATGAACCAGTAAAATCTCCAAAATACCTTCATATCACGCAGTTCTGAAAAGAGTCACTATTTAAAAGAAAGTCACAAATTTAGATACATCTCGAGATGGTCAGTTGTTGATTTCACTTAAAAATAAGTCCATTTTTAACAAAACAGTGACACTGTGAGTGGTGTCGGCCACACCGGGCCTCGGATTGATGCGGTGTTGAATCGTACACGTCACACATGAGTCATTGATCATTTTGAAAAAGTATCAACGCAATCAGAAGCCGTTAGATCGATTTGGCATATGTACGTAAAATATTGTCCATTTTAAACTAAATACATACACTTGGAGTGATACCGGTCACACCGCGCCTCAGATTGAGACCCCACCCTTTCCCCTCGGCTGTCAAAAATCATAACCAGATAGTCGAAGGGTGATTTTGACAGCCGAGGGGAAAGGGTGGGGTCTGAAGACATTGTAGGATATGTCGAAGGGTGATTTTGTGTGTGACCGGTATCACTCCAAGTGTATGTATTTAGTTTAAAATGGACAATATTTTACGTACATACGCCAAACTGATCTAACGGCTTCTGATTGCATTGATACTTTTTCACAATGATCAATGACTCATGTGTGACGTGTACGATTCAACACCGCATCAATCCGAGGCCCGGTGTGGCCGACACCACTCACAGTGTCACTGTTTTGTTAAAAATGGACTTAATTTTAAGTGAAATCAACAACTGAAATACGGCAAAACGACCAAACACATTGGGATTCTATTGAAACTTAAGGACAACTATCCATGGGTCAAATTTGACGTGTAAGATTCAACCCCGCCTCAATCAGAGGCGCGGTGTGACCGGTATCACTCCAAGTGTATGTATTTAGTTTAAAATGGACAATATTTTACGTACATACGCCAAACCGATCTAACGGCTTCTGATTGCGTTGATACTTTTTCACAACAATCAATGACTCATGATACATAGAGAAATTCACTGGCCACCTTCGAGAATGATCTGAAGCACAAACCATGACATCATTATGTTTTTAACTTCAGCACCTCAATTGAGAATGTGACACCTTTCAGGACTTGGCGCCATTGTATGTCGTTTCGTCCACTGAATGGGTCTATCCTTTTATTTAATTTTTTTAACTTCAGTCAAATATTATAGAAAGATGTCGCGGCAGATCCTTCACCATTTTGTTTTGCTGAACATCTCATTACATTGTTAAAAAAAAAGCAGGGTGTCTTGCATGGGCAATACGTTCTTGTATTGAAGATGATGCACTCCCATTTATTCGAACCCACATGGTTAATTATTTTGTTTAAGCCTAATGATTGATTTAATTATTGTGGAACACATAATCATGAAAATCGTATGATGGTTGTACCCAGATAGGACTCCAATTCATTGGTTAAATCTATTGTCTCATGAGATGTTATGTATGAGATTAGGGAGTAAACCTAGTCCATTAAAATGGGAGTGCATCATCTTCAATACAGGAACGTATTGCCCATGCAAGACACCCTGCTTTTTTTTAACAATGTAATGAGATGTTCAGCAAAACAAAATGGTGAAGGATCTGCCGCGACATCTTTCTAGAATATTTGACTGAAGTTAAAAAAATTAAATAAAAGGATAGACCCATTCAGTGGACGAAACGACATACAATGGCGCCAAGTCCTGAAAGGTGTCACATTCTCAATTGAGGTGCTGAAGTTAAAAACATAATGCTATCATGGTTTGTGCTTCAGATCATTCTCGAAGGTGGCCAGTGAATTTCTCTATGTATCATGAGCGTTCTAATGCATATCTTGTTTGGAAGATCATTGTAGTAGACAACGATCTAAAAGTGGGGGATGAGTGCATATCTGAGCATGTCTTTAGTAGTGTCCCTCAAAATGTCTTTAAAATGACCATCTTGAGATGTATCTAAACTTGTGACTTTCTTTCAAATAGTGACTCTTTTCAGAACTGCGGGAGTTAACATTTCTCCAACATATTCACACACAAAATCACCCTTCGACATATCCTACAATGTCTTCAGACCCCACCCTTTCCCCTCGGCTGTCAAAAAAACCTAAAAGACAATGGCTAGCAATGATCATTCCAAAATGCATTTAAACTGAAACCTTCCAGAAAAAAATAGAGTAGAATACTTGCAAGTTGTAACTTAGGTCGCTTTGCACAAGCCGATTTCCACATTGTTTGTAGCAACCACATTTGCTCCAACACTCTAACGATCTTCATTGCTTCATGTATTTTATACTCTTCCAGAAACCCTTCTCTAAGAAGGTCAACTATCGTGTATGCATACTCACCTTCAAATGTGACATGTACGAGTCAACCCCGCCTCAATCTGAGGCCTGTTGTGGCTGACACAACTCCAAGTGCCTCTGTTTTGTTCAAAATGGACTTATTTTTAAGTGAGAAATCAACAACTGACATACGGGAAACCGACCAAACGCCTTCGGATTGTGTTGACACTTTAGGACAACGATTCATGGGTTATATGTGACGTGTACGACTCAACCCCGCCTCAATCTGAGATGCGGTGTGACCGGTATCACTCCAACTGTATGTATTTAGTTTAAAATGGACAATATTTTACGTACATACGCCAAACTGATCTAACGGCTTCTGATTGCATTGATACTTTTTCACAATGATCAATGACTCATGTGTGACGTGTACGATTCAACACCGCATCAATCTGAGGCCCGGTGTGGCCGACACCACTCACAGTGTCACTGTTTTGTTAAAAATGGACTTAATTTTAAGTGAAATCAACAACTGACATACGGCAAACCGACCAAACACATTGGGATTCTATTGAAACTTAAGGACAACTATCCATGGGTCAAATGTGACGTGTAAGATTCAACCCCGCCTCAATCAGAGGCGCGGTGTGACCGGTATCACTCCAAGTGTATGTATTTAGTTTAAAATGGACAATATTTTACGTACATACGCCAAACCGATCTAACGGCTTCTGATTGCGTTGATACTTTTTCACAATAATAAATGACTCATGTGTGACGTGTACGATTCAACACCGCATCAATCTGAGGCCCGGTGTGGCCGACACCACTCACAGTGTCACTGTTTTGTTAAAAATGGACTTAATTTTAAGTGAAATCAACAACTGACATACGACAAACCGACCAAACGCATTGGGATTCTATTGAAACTTAAGGACAATGATCCATGGGTCAAATGTGACGTGTACGAGTCAACCCCGCCTCAATCAGAGGCGCGGTGTGACCGGTATCACTCCAAGTGTATGTATTTAGTTTAAAATGGACAATATTTTACGTACATACGCCAAATCGATCTAACGGCTTCTGATTGCGTTGATACTTTTTCACAATGATCAATGACTCATGTGTGACATAACATCGCATCAATCCGAGGCCCGGTGTGGCCGACACCACTCACAGTGCCTCTCTTTTGTTCAAAATGGACTTATTTTTAAGTGAAATCAACAACTGACATGCGGCAAACCGACCAAACGCATTTGGATTCTGTTGAAACTTAAGGGCAATGATCCATGGGTCAAATTTGACGTGTAAGAGTCAACCCCGACTCAATCCGAGGCCCAGTGTGGCCGACACCACTCAAAGTGCCTCTATTTTGTTCAAAATGGATTTATTTTTAAGTGAAATCAACAACTGACATACGGGAAACCGACCAAACGCCTTAGGATTGTGTTAACACTTTAGTACAATGATCCATGGGTCATATGTGACGTGTACGAGTCAAACCTGGGGTGGATTACATGGATTTCCTACATGGAATATATCCCACTACACGTCTTTAATGAGCCAGCTACGCAGTTTATCCCTTGTACAGATACACAGGAAGAATCACACGAGATCGACGTCATGTACTAACATAGGGAAAGGGTGCATAAGAGGACACAAGATCAAAGGGTAACACATATATGTTTTTTAACATGCCATGTAATTTCCTATTGATATGACATGTATATTCACACAGGCAGCTGAACATTGGAGTTACCCAGGGTAAAGCGACAAGGCATGTGACCCTTTAAATGACACATAATTTTATGTACCATGATTGATCTCTTTGAACACTATATCAAGGACATATTTCATTAGGGTTGGCTCCCATGATCCTTCCTAGGATGGTTTTGGTATCTTTTCCGACTTACGGTAGTACGATCGCTTCAGCAGGACGTCCTAGACATAGTTGGAGTCTCTCTGAAAGTCCTGGAGTGAGATCATATATCTATTTTTGAGGTCCAGGTAGAGTCATGTATCAACGCAACCAATCCTACCAGACATTGATCCTATATATAGAATGTTAATCTTGATGTCTCATTACAGTAACCCAATTTATGATATGTTACCTTTTTTGTATTAATATACATAATTACTAAGGGTGATGGTTGGGAGAGTTAGGATATCCTTTTTATGTATTACAGAATGATTCAAGGAGCACGGGCTCTGCACGATTTGTCAAAACCAAGTGGCAATCCAAGGAGAAACAATGCATAGTGGAATGTTCTAGTATTTATCTTCTGAGTTGTGTAGGAATATTTTGTGATACTATGTAATGAGGTAGTTTTGCTTTCTGGGTAGATGGTATCTAACTCATGGTAAGAACACTGTTTGGTTGGGTTGTGATCGGTTGATGACATGCTTGTGGTTGATATACTGGTTTTTGTGCAGGTCTGTGGTTGATATACTGGTTTTTGTGCAGGTCTGCTCGGCTGGCTGTACTAGTGCAGGTTTTTTATTAGCAGCAGGCAGGGATTTAACAGCGCTTTTTTAGCGCTGTTAAAGGCGACATTTAACAGCGCTAAAAAAGCGCTGTTAAAGGAGATATTTAACAGCGCTAAAAAAGCGCTGTTAAATGCAACATCTAACAGCGCTTTTTTAGCGCCATTAAAGGTATCCTTTAACAACGCTTTTTTAGCGCCATTAAAGGTGACATTTAACAGCGCTTTTTTAGCGCTGTTAAAGGTGACATTTAACAGCGCTAAAAAAGCGCTGTTAAAGGACCCCCCCTTTATCAGCGCTGAGCTTTACAGCACTTTTCTAGCGCTGTTAAAGCCCGATTTTAGCGCTGTTATTGCCCGTTTTTGTAGTAGTGAATGGAGATTACTCCCTAAACGTGTAAATAGATTTTTCATTTTATCAGTGTTCTAAACCTCTGTTATTCCTTGTTTTACAATAGTCTATAGATTCAATATAGTTTTTAAACATTTTTTTAATATTCTGTCACTTCATTGCTTATGAATATATATAAAAAGTAAAAAAATCACTCCATTACTGACAACAGTGGAGTTTACCAAGTTTTTAGAAGATTAGTGGAAAAATTTACCTTCCCTGTGGGTTCGACGCTGCTTTCCACATATAAAGTAGTTAGTAGGAATAATCTTTCACTGAATTCACAACATAAAAATTCAAGAAGAAAACGAGTTAATAGAAATTTTAATTTAAACACTGGGTCAATGAATGAAACTCAAGCTCAACTTACTGAAATAACCAACCAAATTCAATCCTTAATGATCCATAACTCAAAACAAACTATTAACCAACTAGGTTGTCAAAATACCAATCAATCTTTAAGGGAATAGTGTGTCCAGTGTGGTATGTTTGGGCATACTGAAAACTTTTGTCCTCATTTTGATATGCCATCCCAATGACAAGAGAATTCAAAAATTGTTAACTATGGTCCTAGAATGCCTCCTAAAGAAGATCCATATTCAAATAATTACAATAAAGGCTATAGGAACCATCCAAATTTGTCCTAGATCTAGGTTTAATCAGACAATCCACTGCCCCTAATTAATCTAAACTATCAAGACCAAACTTTCAGAATCAACAGAGGGGTGAGTCTTCAAATACACAAGGAAACAATGATAGTAACATGTCTTATAAGCTTGATATAATATTGAATCTTCTAACCAAACACAAAAATCAATATGAGTCTAATAAAATGAAAACTAATGTTAGAATGAAAAACAAGGAAACACAGTTAGGCCAACTTTCTAGAGATTTTTCATCTAGGAAAAATGGTAGACTTCCCAATACCACTGAACTTAATCCTAGTGATATTTCCATGGATTTTGTAACTAGAAGTGGGATTAATACTCAATCTTTTACTGAAAAACACCATGAAAATACCCAAAATGAAAATCTTCTTCAATCTAGAAATTAAAATCTTCTTTGCACACATGCGGGAAATTCCTAGAAAAGTCTTGAAAATGATCTAAATTTAAAAATTTCACCAAAAACTCAAGATGAATCTTCTTATAAAAATCAATAGAATAAAGGTAAAAAAAGTGAGGAAGAGGTGAGGGATATGCATAGTGTCCTGAAAAATGTTTCCCCACCCATCTCTTTCCCTGAGAAGCTGAAACCTCAAAGTAACACTAGGGCTGAACTTCTTTATTTCCTTGGTCTCCTCTCTAAATATCAAGTGAAAATTACTTTCATACAAGATTTAATTCAAATCCCATCTTATTTTAAAACTCGGAAGAAAATTATTTCAAATAAAAACTCTAGAATAATTTTCTACTTATAGCCTCACTAAATAGTGCGGTGTTGTACATAAAAAGAAAATCCCACCTAAAATGAAAGACCCAGGTAGTTTTTTCATACCTTGCACAATATGAAACTCTAATCAACTCAACTGTTTGTGTGATTTAGGTGCTATTATTAATCTGCTCCCATACTCACTGTTTCAACAGTTGAAGTTGGGTGACCTTCAACCCACCACAGTCATACTACAGTTAGCTGATAGATCTTTCACTCATCATGTGGGTAGGGTAGATGACTTACTAGTTGGAGATGGGAAGTTGTTTCTACCTGCAGACTTTTTAGTCTTGGATATCGAATGTTATCAAGAGCTTCCCATCATCTTGGGTAGGCCCTTTTGGCCACAGGTGGTGCTGTTATTGATGTCTCTAAGGGTCAATTAATTTTTAAAGTTGGTGAACAACAAGAAGAGTTCAATGTGTTTAAAAATGTTAAAGGACCAATGTTTTCTGAAAACTGTTCAATGGTAGACTCCTTAGAAAATTAGAACTCAACTGAAAATATTGAAGAATCAGAAAATAAATCCTCTTCTGAAGAAAATAATTGTGAAGTTGAAAATCCTATTGAATATATTTTAGAAATTGAAAATTCTGCTCAAACTCCAAAACTGGAAAATTTTCCAGAACTGGACAACAGTCCAGTTTCTGCTGTAGAAGGGTCCCTTGTTTCTGAACATAGGAGATTTTTGAGTGAATTTGAGGGTGTTTCTGTTAACACCAACCTTATTGAACACTTTGATGATATTGAGGGAGAACTTATAAGATAATTAGATGATTCTTCTTTGATAAACTTGCTGAAATATGATCTGGAAAATCTGGACAATGTGATGCCCATGCTGGATAGTGACATTATTACTTCTGAATCTGAGCATGAAATTGAAAATATTTCATCTCTTAATACTCCTTACAAGAAATATGGTGAATATGTTGGACCTCCCAGGCCTAAGAGTCTTCCTTCGAGTGTAGAACCGCCCACTCTTGAACTAAAACTCATTCATGCTCATCATAAATATTCATTTCTGGGTGAGAACTCCACTTTGCTTGTAAAAATTTCTGCTTAACTTAATGAAAATCAAGAACAAAGATTGTTGAGTGTGTTAAAAAAGTTTAAATCTTCCATAGGTTGGACAATAGCTAATATCAAGGTTATTAGTCCCTCATTTTTTTCATAAAATTCATATGGAACCAGATCATTGGCCTAGGGTTGAATGTCAAAGAAGATTGAATCCTAACATGAATGATGTCGTGAGAGATGAAGTGATTAAACTGCTAGATACTGGAATGATATATCCCATTTCTGATAGTTCTTGGGTCAGCCCTGTCCAGGTTGTCCCCAAGAAGGGAGGTCTCACTGTAGTCAAAAATGAAAAGAATGAAGAAGTCCATGTTAGGAAAGCCACAAAATGGAGAGTTTGTATAGATTATAGGAAGCTTAATGCATCCAATAGGAAGGACCATTTTCCAATGACCTTCTTGGATCAAATGATTGAGAGGATTTCTAGAAATGAATTCTTCTATTTTCTGGATGGATATTATGGTTACAACCAGATTCTTGTTGATCCATAGAATCAGGAAAGAGACCACTTTCACATGCCCCTTTGGAACATTTGCCTACATGCGGATTCCTTTTGGGTTTTGTGGAGCTCCAGCCACCTTTCAAAGGTGTATGGTGGCTATCATTTCGGATATGATTGAGAGAATCATTGATGTTTTCATGGATGACTTTTCCATTGTGGGTATTACTTTTGATACTTGTCTTGAAAATATTGAATTATTTTTAGAGAGATGCATTGAAACCAACCCTGTTCTTAATTGGGAGAAATGTAAATTCATGGTTACAGAAGGTATAGTGCTTGGTCATAAGGTTTCAAATAGAGGTCTAGAAGTTGATACTGCTAAGATTGATGTTATTCAAAAATTTTCTCCTCCTGTTAATGTCAAGGGTGTTAGAAGTTTCCTAGGGCATGTCGGTTTCTACCGGAGATTCATAATAGATTTTTCAAAAATAACTAAACCCTTATGCTATTTTCTAGTCAAGGATGCACCTTTCAATTTTGATGAAAACTGTTTAAAATCATTTAATCTTCTTAAAGGGAAACACATTACATCACCCATCATTACTGCACCTGACTGGAAACTACCTTTTGAGCTAATGTGTGATGCTAGTGACATAGCTGTAGGTTATGTCCTTTTGAAGAGGAGGGATAAGAAGTTTCATGTGGTGTATTATGCTAGTAGACTGCTAGATGATGCCCAAAATAATTATACCAACTCTAAAAAAGAGTTTCTAGCTGTTGTGTTTGCTCTACAAAATTTTAGACAGAATCTGTTAGGTTCAAAAGTCACCATTTTCACTGATCATTCTGCTTTAAAGTACTTGCTGTCTAAAAGGGAAACAAAACCCAGGCAGATTAGATGGATTATTTTGTTACAAGAATTTGATTTAGAAATTAGGGATAAGTAGGGAACTAAAAATTTAGTTGTTGACCACCTTTCTAGGATTCCTATTAACCTTTCTGAAGATCCTAGAGAGATTAACTCTCCCTTTCCAGATGAGAAGCTACTTACTATGTCAATCAGGCAATCTGCTTGGTTTACAGATTTTTCCAACTTCCTGGCAGCTGGTGTTTTTCCCAAAAATTTGTCCAATAACCAAACAAATAAATTCATTTCTGAGCTTAAGTACTACCTTTGGGATGATCCCTTGTAGTTTATGAGATGTGATGATGGTATTCTTAGAAGATGTTTACCTGAGGAAAATATGTTGCCTGTTTTAGAATGTTTTCATTCTTCACCTTGGAGAGGTCACCATGGTGGTGAAAGAACTTCTCAAAAAGTCTTACAATATGGTTTCTATTGGCCTACTCTTTTTAAGGATTCTAGGAGCTTTGTGGTTGGTGGTGATAGGTGTCAAAGGTTAGGAAACATTGGTATTAATCGGGAGTTACCCCAAAAAAGAATTCTTGAGGTTTAGATTACTGATGTATGGGGTTTAGATTTTATGGGTCCATTTCCATCATCTCATGGGAATGATTATATTCTTGTTGTTGTAGACAATGTTTCTAAATCGGTTGAGGCAGTGGCACTGCCCAACAATCAATCCAATTCTATAATCAAATTCATTAAAAGGACCAACTTTAAAAGATTTGGAGTCCCAAGAGATTTTATCACTGATAATGGAACACACTTTAAGAACTATAAGTTTAAAGCTTTGGTGGAGAAATATGGTTGTGTTCATAAAACTATTACTCCTTATCATCCACAGTCTAGTGGAAAGGTGGAAATTTCTAATAGGGAATATAAACAAATTCTTGAGAAAATCGTTTCAAACTCTAGGAAGGACTGGTCTCTTAAATTGGATGAAGATTTCTGGGCATATAGAACTACTTTTAATACCCCAATAGGTATGTCTCCTTATAGGCTGCTATTTGGGAAATGTTGTCATTTACCTGTGGAGTTGCAACATTAGTCTTATTGGGAAGTTAAGGCTCAAAACATTGATTTTAAGAGTACTGGTGAGAAGAGATTACTTGAGGTGAGTGAACATGATGGGATTAGGAGATAGAGTTATGATAATTTAAGGATTTATAAAGAAATGACTAAAATATTTCATGATTCTATCATTCAAAACAAAGATTTCAAACCTGGACAGAAGGTCCTTCATTTTAATTCTAGACTCAAACTCTTTCCTAGAAAGCTAAATTCAAAATGGTCTGGACCTTTTACTGTAGTGAGAGTTTTGAATAATGGAGATTTAGAAATTTTTGGTGAATAGAATAAACCCATGTTAGTTAATGGGAAAAGAGTGAAACATTATTTTGAGGGACAGCCGAAGGACTTGGCTACTTTCACTAGGCGTAAAAACTGTTCTTAAATATTTTCTGGCTGGGGACTTTAAACATAGCACTGGATGGGAGAAAACCCATGGTTCTTTTTGTCTTTATGTTGTTTCTTTTTAACCTTGAATAAAGTGCTGCTTCTGTGCTCTGTTTTTGTGAAATACTTATTACTACTTGTTCTATTTTCCTAGGTTACATGTTCTGTCTCAGGTTGATACTTCTTGTGTCAATAAAGGAGTGGAATTCCGATGATCATTTTTGGACAAGAACTTTGTCAGGTAAGTACTTCAACTTTCTTCATTTATTTCTGCTCCTATTTTTGTTAATAAAATCATTCTTACTAAAAAATATGCTTTTATTAGTAAATCCTACTATATGTCACTATGTTGTGCATAAGTTCTGCATGTGCCTCCTTGCTTAAAAATTTAATTTCATTGTTATTAAAATATTTTCATTGCTTGAAACTTAGTGTGTGGGGGGGGGGGGGGTACATGATACTTGTCTTTTTAATCAGATTAATTTTTGGGTTTTTTAGCTTGAACTTTTTCTGCTGTGTTGAATATCTAACTGAACAAATTCTGCTAAACATTATTTCACCCCAACTAATTATGCACCCATAAGTTTCAATCCTTGTTTGAACTTTAATGGAAAATATTTTTCATTGGACATAGATTTTAATGCATGTTTTTTCTAATGAACCTGATGATTATTTATTCATTGTGGTAAATAAGATTTTTGAACTTCATTGAGACCCTTTTTACATGTCATAAATCTACTTAATTGAAAATCTGTTTTGAACCTTAATTGATTAATTGTTCTTCTCCATATTTAGAAGTCAACTTTGGGAACAAATTTGAGTTTTATGTGTAGGGGAGGTGGTCAATTATTGACTTTGCTAAACTGTGCTTAATTGAAAGCCCATCAATTCCCACTTCAATTAAAATTTAAGTAAAAAATGGTTATATTTTTCAAAATTCTTGTATAATTATAAGTTTTACACTTTACTCAATTGGGTCTTTCCTTAGGACAAGTTCCTTGCTGTTAGTTAAGAACTGCTTTAAAGTCTGAAATTAATGATAATGGATGATTACTGAGTGATCTTACTTAGTTATTTGATTGAAATTCAGTTTATGACCTACTTCTGAAAGTGATATGGGTTACATGTTTGTGGAGCTATGATTATAACCCTTGGAACAAGAAGTTTGATTCTGATTCTAGGGGCCTCATTTATCTTTTAATTATTAAAAGTTTTTTCTTCAATGAGCCAATGAAAATTAGTTTTGATATAAATCTTTTGAAACTGGAGTAATTTGGGCATCTGGGGTCCCACGGTGAGTCTCTGAGACCCTAGATGCTGGGTGTGTTTCTATTAACTATAATCCCTCTGTTCAATTTGAATAAGTGCATTGCACAATGCTTAGCACAATGAAGCATGGCTTGGGAAAAATAAATAAAGTGTCTAGAGTAAAAAATGAGCTCATTCGGGTGAGGGGAATAATGAATGCCAAATGAAGAAGGGGTCAATTTGTTTATATGGGAGTCATTTAGGTTGTATTATTAAGGTGATTCAAAAAAAAATTAATTATTTTTGGAACCTATGATTAAGTCAAAGTACACAGTTCCTTGGTTAAGGTCTTAGTTCCATTGATATTTTATCTCCTGTCACTCATGAAATTAGAACTTGAGATTGAATTGAACTGAGTCATTTTGTTGTATCACATATGAGGCATCACATCTTCTTTGATGGAAGGTCTTTGTGTTCTTAATTACACTTGACTATTTGTTATAGGAAAGATTCATATAAGTAATTTGTTTTCTTAAAGCACGTTGTTATGTTTTGTCCTCTGTTTTCGAGTGCTGGAAATGTTACAGTGTGATCTTAATCATTAATACCATTATATATTTTTTTAAATATAATAATACATGGGATTAATGCGTAAGTGTTGGGGAATTTGATGTGGCTCTATTTTTACATTGTTTATCCACATCTTTTTTACTTAATTGTTAATGATTTAATTAATTATTTAATCACTGTATACTAAATAATTGTTCTTTTGTATTTTATATATTTAACTTTGTTAAATAATTAATTTTGATAATCAATTATATATTTTTAGTCTTTAGATTAATAATTTTAATCTTACATAAGTTTTCTAATTTAATTATTTCTTAATTAGTCTTGTTAAGTGGATTCTTCTTGACTTTTTAATAAGTTAATATATATTTTAGACAATTATTCAATAAACATAATTCTATTTAGTCAAGTTAGTCTTTATTTTAATAATTTATCTATTAACTTAGTTTCATTAAAATATTTTAACTTTATTAATTAATGTGTTTAGTCATCCTGGTAACCATTAAAGTAAATAATTTGTGTTTTAAAAAAAATTAAGTAGTTTGCTTTAAATTTTATGTGATCAATTAGTTGTTTAATTAATTAATCTATTGTTATATAACATTAAATATTTATTTTTTTATATGCAGATAAATTATTAAGTCACTAAATATTGATTTTAGTCTACCGGTGAGGTATACAAGAGCTTGTGGCGACTCATTTGGGTCACCGATGTTAATCTTTATTATTCGCTGCTACTCTGTAATTAACTTGTATAGTTATCTTAATTTAAGTCTTTTGTAATCTTAGTTTATTAATCATCCAGTTTTTAATTTAAGTGTTATCTAATTAATAATCTTATTTGTGGTTTTATAATTATCAAGTTAATAAAAATCCTATTTTAATTAATAATTTTTTTCTATTTTGTAATTAATTATTTTCAATCCTTGTTTTAAATAACTTATGTTTTAATTTTTTTAAGTTCAATTTGTTTTTTTAAGGTCACCGTTAGTATTGTACAGGTGACCCTTTTTTTATGTAACGGTTACCATTCATTTGTTTTACCAGTAACTTCTTGTTTTAATTCTAATGGCGAGCTTATTATTTTATTTTATAATGGTAATTTGTTCTATTTAATTGTACCGGTGACTCTTATTTTTATTTTGTAGCGGTGACCTATTTTTTATTTACTAACAGGGACCCCGCGCCGATTCTCCCCTTTTATTTTAAACTAACAGTGACCCCATATTTTTATTTCAACCGGTGACCTATTCTTTTTATAATAACAGTGAGATTTTTAATTATATTTTTTATTTTTTATTTTTTTTAGTATCGTTGACAGCTAATTTAAAGTTACGGTGAGATTTTCATTATACCTAACGGTTACCCTCTATTCTGATGTAATCGGTGACCTTCATTTAATTTTATCAGTCACCTCGTCACCGTTTTCATCTCTAATCTCACCATTTTCCACTACAACCCAATCACGCATCCCGTGCACCTACCCTGCATCTCACCCTTAGTCTTTCTCCCCCTGCCTTGTCTCCACTCTCTAACCCACCATCCCACAACCATCGTCGACACATCTCATCCGCCTGCGACTTTAGATTTATAAACTAAACTCAGAACAAATTCAATCCAACTATCACCAGATTTCTAATCCATTTTTAGATTCCAAACCCCTATCTGAGGGAGTTTGCAGCAGTGGCTTCTTGCAAAAGAGTTTTTTTCCATTGCTGCGAGGAGAAGCACATGTCCGCTATTGCGTTAGAGAGATCCCACACTGCATCACCGCAGGTAGTCTGCTGTTGATCATACCTTTCACCACCGTGGGGAGCGCCGTCGTGATGGAGTGGCTGTGCACCGCTGGAAAATGAGGAGGCCACTTGCTGTCGAGGCTGATCTTGGAGAAGAACAGGGTCACGCCGAAGCCGCTGAGTGTAGGGTCCTGCATCGGTGCTGTGTTGTTCTTCATTGGAGACGCCGAGGACCGCTGTTGAAGACCGAGGACCATTGTGCCGCTGTTGAGGGAGTCTGGAGGGGTTTCTCAGACCCAATCAGCCTCTGAAGTGGACTCAAGCCGATGCTGAAGCCGCTGTGGAGCCGAGGAGGAGGCCCCCCCTGTGCGCCGATAATTGGGGGGGGGGAATGGATTTAATAATAAAATAATAATAATAATAATGATAATAAAGTTAAAGAAAAAGTAAATAGTTAATAAGCTAATCAAATTAATATAATATAATAAATACTAATGTTTATATATAACTGTTATAATATTAATAAATATATGCGTTATAAAATTAAAAATAAACAAACTAATAAGAACTTATAAAATTAAATTATAAACAATAATAAATTTTTAATAGAATTAGTTGTTAACGTAAATAATTATATTAACATTTTATTTATAATTCAATTTCAACATAAAAAATACAATAATTAAATTAATAAATTAATTCATTTGGATCTAATTTAAGTAAATAATTAATTCATGATAGATATTAATAGTTTCACTAACTAAATAACTTAGTTATAAATTATGATTAAATAAGTTAATTAATTTATTTAATATTATATAATAAACTAATAATCTTAATATTTAATAATAACCATATTCTAAGATATTTATCTATTAACTTTAATTACTATAACAGTAAACTAAAATAATAGCTTTAAAATTTTAATTAACTCTCGTTGAGTTTTAATTATTTCATTTTGTTTATAACAACTGCAGGTTCATTCAAGAGTCATGTATACATCCAGATTTACTTAACTAACTCACCGAGAGTTATTTATTTGAGAAAAGTCAGTGTGACGTGCCGATCATGAAAAAATGCACGTTTTACGGTGCATAAGTGATGGAAAATTGAAGTCGGTGGAAAAATGTACGGTGACAAGCAGCTTCTGAAACTAGCTACTTAAAGCAGAGCAAGCAACAAATAAAAAAAGGAAAGAGAGGTGGGATTCCCACATCAAGGACACTGATTGAAGATTCGAGAGCTTCTCTCTCATAAGGATCATAGGGAGTCCGGAGGGCGACTTTGGAACCTCTTCCTGGAGCTGGAGGAGAATAGGAGCAGAGTATTTTCGGGGACATTGACTTTCATTTTCTTTGAATTCTTACACTCTGTTTATCATGTCTTCAATTATTTTTTTTATAATATACATTTTTTCTAGCTAAATCATTTAATTTGGGGATCTATTGAAGTTTTACTGGTTACCTTTCAATTCTCAATTCACTTAATCATTTGAATGTACTCAGTAGTGATCGGCGAGATCGATACTGCGTTCATCTAATTGCTTTTATCACTATAAAATTATCTCATGATTTCACAGTTAGTTGGTGAGATTGATTGTGGAAACATATTTCAGAAAAATATATTCAAAAGACTTCAAGACTTAAGGTGAGTTTGTCTTGTTGTTAATTTTCAAAATAGTTCACGGTTGATTAATTTTGGAGTGGAGAACTCTTAAATTGGTTGACTAGAGTGACTTAACTCTTGGAGAGGGATGTGAGTCATACTTTTTAAACTGGTACTCTGCAACAATCATATAACTGAATTGAAACACCTTCAAAATCAGTATAATGGAGATTACTCCCCGAACGTTTAAATAGATTGTTCATTTTATCAGTGTTCTAAACCTATTTTATTCCTTGTTTTACAATAGTCTCTAGATTCAATATAGTTTTTAAACATGTTTTCAATATTCTGTCATTTCATTTTTTCTAAAAATATATAAAAAGTAAAAAAAATCACTCCATTGCTGACAACAGTGGAGTTTACCAAGTTTTTAAGAAGATTAGTGGCCAAATTTACATTCCCTGTGGGTTCGACCCTACTTGACACATATACAGTAGTTAGTAGGAATATAAATTTTAAACTTTGACTAACTTCAATAACAGTACAGGTCACAGAGACCTCTAATCAGCATTGTTTTTGAATATGATTGGGCATGTTCTACCTAGAGATCGTTTAGTAACTTCACTGGATTTCTTCTTCATGAGACTCGCTCCTCCTGTTTTTTTTTCTTGGCTTCACAGAGCCTATTCAAAAGGACCTGAGAGGATTCTGAGAGCATTAGTCCTTATTGTTGGATGCTGGTGTATTTGGAAATATGAGAATTCAGCTCGCTTTGAAGGGGTGGCCACCCGGTGTCACTCACTAATCACCCACACCAAAATCCTACTGAGATATTTCACTAGAATCCTCAATTATGGGGAGGACTCCCCCACTCTCAGGCTTATCGAAGCGGGGATCCATTCCCTTCCAACCAAATCTAGATAAGGGCTTCAGGTGTGTTGGTTCCCTTACCCATCCAAATTGAAACTCAACACTGATCGATCCTATATCCATGGTTTTCTTCATAGAGTGGGGTGTCCAGGATCCTACTGGCTTAGTAATTATTTCTTTTTGCTCATGTTTTTTCCACAATCATGCTCTTAAAGCTGAGGCAATATCCCTTCTCATAGGTCATTGGCTTCATCAGCAAAATAATATCTCTATTGCTACATTGGAGATGTATTCCTTGGTTCTTCCTGACTCAATGAAGGGAATTGGAAAGGTTCCATGATCTATCATTTGTACCATCAGATGGTGAAGAACATACCTTAGGAGAGCATAGAGGTTCTTCACAATTGGAGGGAGGGGAGCAAAGTAGAAAACTTTTTTGCCTCTACTCCAACCAACAGTACTGATATCAATTTGTTTTCTAATTTGAATTCATTACCACCAGAGGGGGTGACTCTGGTTAGAGGGGATGCCCATGGATTTCACTACTTTAGACCTTCTTGAGAGAATCTTTTTGTATGAGGTGCCATTGATATTAAAATTCAACATGATTTTGATGATGATAAGAAAACATCAATTTAAGGTGGTTTAGGGCACAAATTTTCATGAGTCTGCTCTACCAACTCTCTCTCCAAGCATGTTGATTTTACAAGTTTGTCTTTTTACAGAGGACTTTCACAATTGAGCACAAATAGTTGATACATTTACATTTAGTTTTTTGCAAGGAATTCTAGTTATTTTACAAGGAACTGAATTATCCAAAGCTTACTATAAGAAGTTGACACTCCTTAACACCATGACTGAGTCTAAGAAGCTAATTCTCTTATAAATCAATAGAAATTGACTTGATTGAGAACACATATTTTTCAGGCATTTATAGCATGAAACTGATAGATTTATTTGATCTTAAATAACATACACCAGTAGATAGATCCTCAATATTTCATAGGGATTATTCGAATAGTGATAGGGAAGACACTAGATAGATTAATAAACTACCTTTTCTCTAATGTGTAACCCTGAAAAATTCATTGTCAAATTTTCAGAAAAATATGTAACAATCAAGTGAATCAGTAGAGACAAAAATAATAGCATATCGATCAGATAGATCTAAATATGTATGTTTCCAATGTATATCTCTGAAGGCGGGGATACATTTTTATTTACAAGGACTCATCTCTCTATATATATGTATATTTTCATGTATATATATATATGTGTCACATTAAAAGATGATCATATCAATATTTATGTTGTAGGCCGAATAACACCTAGTAAAACCAATCTAGAAATTCTGCATAATACACTAAGATTATTTTAATTCAAAATCCTTCATGTGAGTCATAACCTCCCTCATAAATATGTATTATTTAATCTATTGATAACAATCATTTGAATCATTTCTAAAAAAATGTTAAAATAGAAATTTATGTATATCGAGACTGTAACTGAAATCGGGGATAATATTTTTAATTAAAAACTCATCCATTGACTACTCAATCATTGGGTTTCTTGATATAGTGATATCCTCCAAATGTAGGGTTGAAAACCTATAATATTTACAAAAGCAGGGTTGATAAAAAATTAGTTTATTCCTCAAACATTCCATTCCTTCCAAACATCGGCGTTTTAATCCGTACTTATCCAATAGAGTAGGGTACATGATCCATACATTTTATTCAAAACATTGTGTTTCCAAACCATACACTACTCTTACAAACATAGGGTAAGAAAATTGTTTCTTGAATACTTTCAAACAATTCAAGAATACTTAAGAAAATAACCTTCATAGATTAACTACTTGTATACTCCTCCAGAATAAATATTCTAATAAAATATTAGCCTATGAAAATTCTCTTAAAAGAAAATTTATTATTAACATAAATATGGTTTCTTTGTCATAAAAACCCAGAAAAATTAATAAAACTATTGAATCAACGCATGCTCAATGATTAGAAGTGTGAATGAAAAATGTTTTGTAAATTTATCAACACAGAAATGAAATAAGGATGTTGAAAATATGGTCATTGAAAATATGTTCATTTAAAAATAGCCATACCAAATTTTTTCATTGAAGATAAGGTCATTATAAAATTAATGAATATATATATATTGAAGTCGAGAATGGTTAAGTCATGAATTTAAAATAATATAACTCATATTGAAATTAAAATAAGATACTAAAATATTATAAATACAAATATGGGTTATGTTTTAAAATTATAATTAATACTGTTTAAATATGATATGATATATATAAAATTCCAATAACTATTTAAATATCAATGTACTAGTAAAATTAAATATTAGAATATAAATAATTAATTTAAATGGATTTTCTTAAAAGATATATAGTAAAAAAGAAAATTTTCATCAAAGATCTAGTTTGTTAAGAATCATCTATTCTGTCTTAATATATTAAATTCGAAACATTTAAAATATTACTATATATGGCATAATATATTAACATAATTTAAATTATTATTTGAAATGAAGTAATAATAATATTACATAATGTTTAAAAATTCCATTTCTCAAAAAAATTATTCATCATTGTATTTTCTGTTTTCATTAAAAAGATAAATATATAATTTTTTTATTTTAATTAGATATAATGATCAAAATTTTTAAATTTATAATGTAAAAATTATCTTTTAGTAAAATTATGGATTTTCTTTTAACATTTTATTTATTCGTGAATAGTGAAATATATCATTTTTACTAACACTATGAATTTTATGCCATTATTAGTATATAATTATGAATTATAAATTTATAAAACCTTTTTTTAATTTTTTTTATTTTTTAATTTAAATTATATATTTTAAAATATTTATTATAGTGTACAAACCGATGGTCATTATTTTAGAACTCAAGTAATATTTTTCTAAAAAATTATTTTAATATAGTATACATTTTCTTATATTAAAATTAATTTAAAAAACTTTTAGAAATTGAATCATAAAAAATGGATTACATATTTATAACAAGTGGGTCCAAATTATCTAATAAGGATCATATTATTTTTATGAATTAATATTAAGTTACCTATGGTAAAAACTAGTTACTTTGGTAAAATATTGAGTTGTAAATGTAATAATTCAAGGGGAAAATGAAATGAAAATATTTGAAAACATGTTTCTATTTGAGTGGGTTGAATATTATAGACCTTATATCCCTAAAAAATATTATTTTATATTTTTGGATACAATTTACATGTTTTACATGTGATCTCATTATATTAGGTTAAAATATTTTAAAAAAAATCAATTCTCATCACTTATTAAAGGGTCCTCATAGAACACCTTGAATACCACTCTAATTTTTTTGTCATAAAAAACTTCCTATTTTCTTCCCATTAGATCCTATTCTACTATCACATGATTTTGGTCATAATATATTATCCAAATCCCTTCATCTCTAAGGAATCCTTAAAGAGAACCCCAAAAATCATAGTTTAAGTTATATATTTTCCATAACATATTTTCCATTTCTTTTTTCCATTAAAAATTTATTTATCCAAATATTAAATTATTAATTCAGTTTTTATAGTATTAAAAATGTTTTAATATTTTGGGAATAAACACTAACCCCATCTGCACTCTCTCTTAAGAATGGAGAATATTTCAATCACGTGTTTGTGCGGACAACCACCTCTATGACAAAACATTTTTCATTTTTCTTCACCACCTTACAAGGATGATCCAAATAATTAATTTAATATAAAATTATGATAACTATAAACTGTTTTACATTCCAAAAATTGGTAACTATGTTAATCCTTTATTCCGTTCGATGGGAAACGAAATCATCATCCATGTGTATGTGACAACTGCTTCCCACTGGAACAATGTATACTGTTTTTTACTACCACATTAATGTCCAGTTATAAATTATAATTGATGAGTATATATGATATATTTGAGTATAAAATTTCATGAGTACAATTTCATATAAATAATAAAATAATTAATTACAATTTTTAGCTAATTTTTCAATATTGATTGAAAACACGAAATTAATTCATTGCTGATTTCATCATTACTAAATGAGAAAAAACACTCAAATAAGGGGACAGTAAAATTATATGTACTTATTAAACATCAATTATAGTAGTTTATATGTGTAATGAATGAATAAAATTATATCAAAGAATGGGTATGGAAATAAACATCGTATAGCTCACACAAAATAATTAAAGTTAGTAACACGCAATAGTAAAAATAAGTGATAACTAACTAATATAATTTTAATAAATGGACATAAGTTACTTGTATAAAAGGATAGTGTAAATGAATATGGTTTTTAAATAGTGTATTATTATTGTTTATGACTATTTATAAAATGTTAGAGCACATTCAACTAAGAGGGAATAATGGTAAGGGGTTTTCTTGGATCAATTTTTTTTCCTAAGTCATAATCACTCCACCTCTATAATAATCTATCAAGATTGAATTATCCACCATATGATGATTTTTTTTAATTTAAATATCATTTTTTGGGGAAATCATGTTTCACAGTGAAGTATTCTTCTTCGAATAATTTATTAATTTATAAAAAATGTAATTTTGTTATTCATAATTTACATATTATTTAATGGATTTTTTATCTATATGCAAGTTTTTACTTACCACAAATGTTATCCTTTACCCAGTGGATGTTTATTTTTTTACTTCCAATGATCATTATATTCCCCTTTATTAATTTTTAAACCATGTTTTTATTATCCTTCTAACAATGTTGATTTTAAATAATGTCATTTTAAAATATTTATAAGTATTTTCCTTACCGTGACCTTATATTATTCCCTTATTCAACACATTTTTACATATATTATGTTTCTTATTAGTGTCTCTTTATTTTAATTTTATTTGTTTCACTAGTTTATGATGTTTTATCTTCATATTCATAAAAATGGATTTTTGAATGAGACTTGATTTTTCTTTCTTTTTCAAGGTGATTTTAAGAAACAATTTCTAAGAATTTTTCTTGATTTATTTTCTATTTTAAAGTATTATTCTCCAATAATTTAACGGTTCAAAAATCACCCTATATGTGATCTTTTTAAAAAATCATTTAGTATTACCATGTTTTTTGTATCATAAGATCTTATTTTTTATGTGATCCCATTTTGAAATGTTTTGAAACCCATTTTATTCCCATGGGTTATTTATGATAAGATGAAAGATTTGATTTTAAGAAAAACTCATACATATAGATAATGATCAGTGGGGTCCTATATCACCCTTTAATTTATTTGTTATGTTTATATATCTCATGATATTACTATTATAATCAAGTAATAAATGATAACTCTACTATGGGGATGAAGTAGAGATGTGCAATCTATTATGGGAATTAGGAAGTGATGACTAATCTACTATGCGGAGAAGGTTGTATACCTGATCCACTATAGGAATCATGGAGTGTTGTCTTCTCCACTATATTATGGGAATATGGTGGTGAATCCTTATACTCTTTGTTATTATTATCTATTCTCATGTTTTTCAACTTAGTAAGACCTTATATATTCGTTAGGATACAAAATCATTTTTATTTATTGAATCACATTAATTTTATCTTAAGTGAGTTTTTAAGGGTATGGGGGAAGTCTTAATTTATCATGGGGATACATGGATTTGAATTACCTGGTATTGGGGATGTGTGGTAGGGCGTATGGTTAGCGCACAGTTTTCACTAATTGTGCACCCCGAAATTCAACCTAAAATGTTAAAGAACACAATTTAGTAAACAATACGATGGAATTAATTAAACCATAAAACCCTAAAATTTATTATAGATCCATTCTTCATAGTTTGAACATGATGTCTCTTTCTTTGAACCTAACCGTGCATGGTACATCGTTTGTTGATATAGCAATTTGTATGGTTAGAAAATGATTTGTAAAAACATTTGGTTAAACCCTATGCCTAATTAAATGTTTGAAAAATTATATGTTTTACACTATCATCCCTTATTTATATCATAATATCCCCCCCTATTTTTTATATAGAATCCTGTAAATATTGTTTTCCCTCCATTCTCCATCAAGCATGGGGATATCCTTGGTTCCTCATCCAATCTAATTTTTTTTCTGAAGTAGTTGGATACATGAGTTAAATACAAGAGTCTTTTTTTCTATATTATTTTTTAAATAAAGTGTCTTTAGGGATCTATTTTTATAGATGACATTCATTATTTTAAAGATTTTTTTTCGGTTTTATCAATTTATTTCATTTACAGTTAATTTAGATACCAGTAATTGATAATTAAATATCCTATAACCTCTGGTAGGTCATATTAGAGAAATCCCCCATGGTCTTTACATTTTATAGTAGTGATGTGTATATATTCATTATTGTTTTTCAATATTTTAGATTACAACATAAATTAGTTAATTTTTATCGAAAGTGAGTCTATTCCTTAAAATACCGAGAGTTGTCACCTGACTAATTTTATTATAACACTTGACACCCCTTTAGGTAGATCCTATTTATGTTACTATTTTTTTATAATAAAGTGTCTCCCAAGGGTTGACTTAGACAAGGGAATGTATTATTGGATTGACCATTGTTAACTAAAAATCAAGTGGAATTATTAGAATGAAAAAATTGGGGATTATTTGGACATTGGACATGGTCCAAAATGTATTTAAATTCATTATATGGTCATATGTTGTCTGTATTTAATAAATGGGAATGTTGGGATGATATCATAAGATTCCAAGGGATGAATGATAATAAATAAATATGAATAATGGGATGAGATCCTTAGATTCAAAGTGACACAAGATATTAACTGAATTGGAATGCCTGGATGAGCTCCTTGGATTCTAAGTGACATGAAATGTTATATGAGTGGGATTTTGGGGAAAATCTACCTAGAATCAATTTTTTATTTTTGTTAGGAATTATTAGATGTTCTCTATGGATTACAAATGTTACCACATGATAGGTTATGGTGGAATGAGTAATAATATTGTTCATGATATATGATGTTTATAATGACATGATGGGAACCTGAAATCCTTTATGGTGGTTATGGTTGGAAAATTTGTAGTGATGTTCTTAGAGTCATTGGACCTTGGATTATGTAAGTATGTTTGTACCATGTTTCATAAGATATATTAAGGATCAAGGATGTTTTATTTTACTAATTTAATATCCTTATCTACCTACATTTTGAAATACATGTACATGAACTATTTTTTGCTCAAAATGGATATTAATATAGATACTTTTTGTGGTTACATAATAATTTATACTAATATGTTTCTTAGGCCCCTAGTCGGTACCCAAGTATAAATCATGAATGAAGTGTTGGATAAGGGAAATATCCATATGTTAGACATTTGATCTTGAATAAGATAAACCATGGATATGATAATTTCAATTGTGCTCAAAATTTTGGTGTATTTGAATGATTTTGTTTACTTTTTTTCTTTGAATTATTTTTGAGTCTTATGACTTTTAATTCTATGAATTTTTTATGGGAATACTGAGAATTTTTTATAGCATTGTTTTTTGGTTTTCTTGCAACATTCTTTATGATTTTTTTATTTATGTCTGGTTGGATGATGTATCCTTTTTTACATTTTCATTTAAAACTCTGATCAATAACTAATAGACTACCCATGGTAACATCATAGGCACTAGTCACTAGTCGCTGGACTCTAGTGACTGGGGGGAATTCTTGAGGCCATGCAAAATGCTGGCCTGTAGCACCAGTTCAGTGTCTTCTAGGATAGAGAATTACAAAATTTTTCTAGAGATATTGTTTATTTACCTAACTATTTGGATATACTTGACAATATAATAGGCTTTTTTAGGGATTTTTAATGTGATCATGGATGGTATTAGCTAACCAATGTACATGGAAGAAGAAAATTCATCTTGGAACGGATTATTGGGATTTCTTTACAATTTTTTTAATGAAATATTTCCAGATTGAGTGGTGTAATTAGTTTTCATTGTCATTGGATTAAGGTTTTTTCAGTCTTGGCCTGGTATGGGAAGAGGAACATGTCCATGCATAATTAAGGAATATAATAATTAATTATATTAGCATTCTTTCTTGAACATAATCTATACTCTAATACAATAATGTTCATTTTATTAAAGTGTCTGCAATTATTTAGAAGTTGTTTTATATAAATTCACCATGCAAATCTATCGAGATGATCCTTTAAATGTGTTATAGTTTTATTTTTTATTAAAATTCATTAAATAATTGATGGTGGTAGGTAAAAAGGGTGGAAATCACAACTAACAAAGTTGGTTCATCTATAACATGGGGTAAACACTCGATATTACTACACCTTGGTTGTGAAACTTATAAAATAGATAAAGTAAAAAATTTAAATATTTATAGAACTAAATGGATAAATGACCCAAATTCTACTCCCAAGGATGATGCTTGTAAGGTGTTATTCCTTTTCAATATTTTTCCAACTTTTTAATACCAAGAACTGTTATTTCATTGTAATTCAATATGTATATTTAAAATTTTAGTGGACTGCCTCTATGTCGACCACTAATTAGTAACTGAGAGGATGTCTATGAGAATTCCCTTAAGGGTTCCATGCTTGTTCCTCATATAGTTAATGGGGTAGTAGTAGATGACCATCTTCAACTGAGTCTACAATGAGTATTTCAAGCAATGGAGAGGGAGGCTCCTCACATTGTTTTTTCCATGATAAATCTTAATAGGTTATTATAGCTCTAACATCCATCAGTATTGAAACACCTCAAGATTTTGTGGATTATTATTTTTTGATTTAATTAAATAATTTTAATATTTAATATTTAATATTTATAAAAATAATAAAAATAGTTTATTTTTTTATGTTTGGATTACGTTATATGAAACAACAAATTAATCTTGAACTAAATGAAAAATAAATTATAGATTTCTATACATGGAGCAAGGAGTTTTTCTTATGTTACATGAATCAATGACTTTCCTCAATGGCTAGCATAACATTCCAGACTAAGTTTTACCAAACAATATTATATCATTAAAATGTTATTATTTAATACAACAAGATATACCATATCCGTTAAATTAGAAATTATGAATAGTTTTAAATTATTTTCAAAAAATATGGTTTATGTAAATGTAATATGAATTAATAGGTTACCAACTAATTGTAAATGAATATGAAAACATATTGAATATAATGGGAGATGTTACAATTTTTAGGGTTAGAAAACTATTTTACCCTAATAAAATAAATTAATTATAATTAGTAACTAATATTAATTTAATATATATTTCATATATTCGATGAAATATTTTTTACATTAATACAATAGATTTTATCGACATAACATAATAATTAAAACAATTTTATGCTTAAAAACCTATATTTAAAAAAAATGCATTTTTACCACTTTTTAATGGAGTTTCCGTTTAAATAAAAATTCTAAAATTTCATATATTTAATATTTAAAAATAAATTTAATATTTTCAACCAAAACATAAAAATTAAGTTCGGATAATTTTTTTTATAAGGTTTTTTAATGAACAGTTAAAAATAATGGATTTTAATTCAAAACTGATTTTTTTTATAATATATTTATTAGATTAAATTATATTTTAATTTGGTTTAAAAGTTTAATTATATAATATTTATCTCAATTAATAAAATTTAGTTAATTAGAATCAATTTTAATTTGAATTTGAGTATAAAAAACCTAGCAAAAGTTTAGACGTTTTTACATTAAAAACCAGCAGTGTCATCGTGTCAGCAAGATTAATTCTAAATTACTTTCTACCACTTCTATGATTATATTTAGGAAAAATAAATTAAATTATTTTAATAATAATAATTTATAATTTACAATAAGGACAACTTTGTTTTTTAACCAAAAGGATTATTGAAAGTGATTAAAATTATTTACAACAGTGAAAATAAAAATTAGGTTAAGAAAGTACTAAACCATACATTTAAGACCTAACACAACCTATATTGTTGTATAAAACCAATTTAATGGATATTATTCTTCCATTAACCTTACATTATTAGGTGTGGTAGGTTTTGTGTGACTTTTTATATAAAAACATGGGTATATATAACTTGTTTCCCAAATGACAAGTGTATCCTTTCTCTTCCCTATAAAAGGACACCACCTCTTCCTCTTCATCAAAACTAGGAAACCAATTATTATCAGAAAATATATGACCAATAATATTTTCAAATAACTCCCTTACTACTATAATCAACCCCTTGGTCAGAAATCAATCCATGTATGCCTTTTGAAGAAAACTAAAAGGAGTTATCCTATTAAGAGGTAACGTCTTTTCTCAAGCTCTTTCCTTTTATTTTATTTATCCACCCACTCCACCCACCCCACTCTCTTTATTAATTATTTAATAAAAATATAAATATATTCACTATAATATTATGGTTTGACTCAAATTACTTTACCTACCCTTTTACATACCTCCATCTAATGGGTAACGAATATACTATTTACATGTACAATGAACTACCACCACACTAAATGATGATTGTTCATTTTTTATATACCACCTATCATGGTGGAAATTATGATGTAAAATCTATTTATAAATGTCATATGTTATATTTATTAAATTTTTAATCTTCTTTATTTCTTTAATAACACATATCATTTTATTTTCCATTTAGTGTAAATACAATAATTTTGTTTGAGGAAGTGTGGACTTCCACCCACTCAAAGTGATGGTATTTGTTAACACACTAGATGGAATGTTTTAAGGATGTGTTTAGTGAAATTATATGATATATATCACAGTATAATTTTAATGTAATTATATAATATGAATATACTCATATATTTTGTTTTCCTTCATTCTTTGAATAAGATAATAAAAACAGAAACATCGTTCATGTAAACGTATGACTTACCGTCTCCCTAAACTGTGTATTCCATTTCAAAAATATATATTATATAGATTACTATAATAAAAATATACTGAATATACATGATATTTATATCATGTATTACATTTTATGAACATGATATAAGTACAAGGACCGAAGATATAACAAATTAAGTCACATGTGAAGAACAAAGAAGATATTACCCGAAGTGAAACCTTAACATATGATTGTTAACATGAGGGTAATATAAGGTAATAATCAAACCATATATGGTATTATATAAAATATAATGGTTTTTCAAAAGATTGATAATAAATTTATATTTATTATACAGTTTATTTGAATAGAGATGACGAGAGTCAAGACACATTGTAAGGGGATTCCATCTCACTTTTTTATTTTTGTGAGATAAATGATTTATTCACCACCCATTACTTATGTGTTATGTGTATATTTCCCATGTATGTATTAAATTATTCATATAAATAAATTTATTGGTATTCACATATCCACTCTATGATCTTTATTTTATGGGGTTTATGTCTCAAATGTTAGAAAATCATTAAAATAGTTTTCCCCCAATTTTCCTTCTTGGAGACTCATGCTTTTCTATAAACCTAAATTATTTTTGGAGGTGTATATACAATCATTTTACATGTTATATCATGAATATTATAATTTTCATGATATTTTATTTTTAATTTTATTTCTTTTTCGGACATGGAGAGTACGATCCTAGGTTATCAAGTGATATTAGGTTATTGAAAAAATCTCATCCCATTTTAAGATTTTTAATATACATGATTTCTTTGATGAAATCATATAATACATCTCCCAAGTATGTTGATGAATTTTCATTTACACTATATATTCATAATATAATCCTATATTGGTACCATTTCGTACTATTTTTTACATAATATAGTTAAGAAATGGTTTTTAGAAAATGCATACTTTACCCTCTCCTCAGTCAGAAATATGTGTTCTTTTAAAACCACATTTTATGAAATGGGTTTCTAAAAATATTCTTCTATTCTCCTATGATCATTAAGATATTTTTTTACCCTTTTTTTCTTTTACCAAGGTCTTTAAATAAATCTTTTTTCTAATTTCCGAACAAGGAATTTCTCTAACCGTTTTCCTATGAAATAGGAATGTTTCTTTTTTACCTCGTATGACATGTATAGATTTACCTATCATAAATTATTTGAGGTTTTTCTTAAAATTTTAAAGGATTTTTTTTAATTTTTTTTTAAAGTACTTTTATGAAAATGGTTTTCAAAATTATTTCATGTCCTATTTATTAGTTTTCAAGGTATTTTTGATGAAAAATATTTTGTAATGGTTTTATTTTTTAAAAATCCATTTTCAAATAAGAAAGAATACTTTAATCAAATTTTTTTATCAAATTTATTTAAAAAATATTTTACATACAAGATTAAATTCATTGTTGTTACTCATGCCTATATAGGAAATTATCTAAAGGTTTGATTAATAATATTTCTCTTAATGGGTTATGAATAATTCCATGGTATTTATGAAACTCATTTCTCTTTGACGAGTTATATATTTATGAAATATTTTTTTTCACAGGTAATATGTTCTTGAAATCCATTTCTATTTCACGGGTTATATGTTTATGAAATCTGTTTCTCTTCCATGAGTTATGGTTTTGATGAAATGATTATAAACCAAGTATAT
This sequence comes from Viscum album, assembly GCA_963277665.1. Taxonomy (NCBI): domain Eukaryota; kingdom Viridiplantae; phylum Streptophyta; class Magnoliopsida; order Santalales; family Viscaceae; genus Viscum; species Viscum album. The sequence continues at coordinate 90,279,442 of OY728123.1, read as the reverse complement.
TTTTCTATAGGTGGTGATATGATTACATGTTTATGATAACCATTTAATTTCATGAGTTATGATAAGAGTTTTTATGATTTGTTATCACGTGTATATATGATTTCAATATGATATGGGTGAGACCTTTATATCCTCCTAATTAATTAGGTAATGATAAGTCGTATATGAGCTCAATGGGTATACAGGTTGTAGCCCAGTCCCAGAAACAATAAGGTACATGATTTGTAGGAAAAGCCTAGAAACAAGAAGTTACATGGGTTGTATCCCAAGCCTAAAATAAGTGGGTGCATGGGTTATAGACCAAGCCTAAAAATAAGAAGAAATATGGGTTGTAACCCCAGCCAAAATGTAAGAGGGTAAATGAGTTGTTCACTAAAGTTTGAGTAGGTACATAGGTCATATCCCAAGACTAACAGGTTATAAGGGTCTTGGAAGGAATATTTGATATATGATTTTATATTCTTATGTCCATACCACAAATTCCATGAATTATTCCAATGTTATGATTTGATGAATTATTCTCTTAATTATCTTATGATATATGTATTATGAACTATAAATATTTATAATGATCTCCAAAAATTAGGGCATTATTTTCAAATGTTATTTTCAAGATTCCTACCCTTTTTTTCATTTTATGCTTATGCATTTCCTTAATTTACCCTTACTGATCATCTAAGCTCACCCCTATCTTATGTTTCCTTTCCCCAAGATATGAAAAATGTTTTTAGGTAGAATCAATGGAGGTGGAGATGTTTATAAGAGATGTTTAAGATCTTTCACTAGGATAGAACATTGTTTTCCACATTTCCAAAGCCATTAAACTATTACGGTCCTCGAACATTTATTTTTTTTAATTTACCAAATATTCATCTAAAATAATGTAATATCCATGAATCTTATGCCTGGGTCAATATAGTTATTTTAAAAGGAACAGTTTATCCGAAATTTAGAAACATGGATGAGAAATATATACTAATATTTTTAGGTATATTTCCAATGATCTTTCTAGGGATTTCTCTAAGGGCATGTATAAGGATGAGTCAATGTTTGGGAAAATTTACTGTAATTTTGGTGAAGGATAGAGTGATTGGTATCTTAGGAATACATCCCAATCTAAATAATAAAATTTGATGTGGCTCTAGAATAGGTGTAGCGATGGGAAACATGTTTTAAAATTTATCCCGCGCCTGACTTGGGGAAATATGGTACATGACAAAGAGAACATCTATACACTTGGATTAACACTCTCGGGGGATATGCATTGGAAATTCACCAAAACTACATTAACAATTGTGATGGATTTAAATAAGGTATGAATATGAATAACCTAGGAAAACCCTAAGGGTTTATAGAATAAATAAGTAGGATACATGATTTAGGTACACTATAACTAATTTTTCATGATTATATGGTATCCCAATATGATAAATGTTTCTCACACTATTCCGTATTATTTTAGTTAATAGAGATAACTCAGAGAATCATGGTTGAAATTTTTTTTAGATATGGAATGTATGGGAATTATAAAAATCAATTTACCAAGTGAAAATCTCATTAAGAGAATGAGGAAGGTGGTAAGAGTATTGGTTATACATATAAAGATAAGGATACCTCAAAAGACATGTGAGAGGTATGCGATGTTCTTATAGTATTGTTTACATTAAACATAATAAGCATGATTAGATTGAGTTTGAGATACATTAAGACATGATTGATATTTTATATTCTAGGAAAGAGGTATTAAGGAATTAATTGACGAGGCCTATGTAATGGTTTAAGAATAAATTTGGAGGAATAAAGTATTTATGTTTTGGAATTCAAATAGTATGTTATATGAATCATGAAATATATGATTATTTTCAGTATACGTTTTCGTTAAGTATTGAGAATTAAATGTTAGATAGAGATGAAGACATAGAAAAATGATTTCATGGAAAGGTGATATTTTGATTAAGGGATGGTAACCCTTAATTAATGTTTCATGTTGATATAATGATATATGGAAAAAGATATACTAGATATGAATAAGTAAATTGGATGGAATAGATTACCCTAGAACTGATTATTGAAAAAGTTTTATATGTCATCAAAGACTAATTTTACAACTTCTTGGATTTAAATAATATATCACGTAATCATTTAATTTATGAAGAATCCATGTTTTCCAAAAGGATTTATAGTAGTTTTGGTCATGAAAATTTTTCAAGAGAATACACAATAAGTGTATCCACATGTTTGGAATGTGAAAAATAAGTTGTACTTTGTGATATAGGGGGGATCCATATTAATAATCCTTCATGGATTTCTTTCTAAATCTTTTAATTATAATCATTCGGAAGGGTTATAGGGATAAAATTTTATTGAATGTTTAAGATAAACTTCGGATGATGTTTGTGAGAATAATATATTATCTTTCCAGATTTTGATTTAAGAATATTAGATAACCTATTATAAAAAGTGCTATTGATTGCAACTATTGATAGATGGGATAACATATCATGGATCTCATGATCTATTAGTGCTTTAGGAATGAAAAATTTACCTTCCATTTTAGAGAAATATGTGAATTTGATCAAGGAAAAACAAAGGGTGAGGATGTACTAAAATCATGAAAGTTTATATTTTCATGAAAATTCATTAACTTTATGAAAAAGGATCATGAACCACAAAATGTAATCCTAGTACCTCTATTTCTGATGAATTATATGGTCCCTTAGTTCATTATAAATTTAAGGTTTTATGGTTGTTAACTCTCTCCTTCACTTGTTCTCTATCAGTATCCATCAGAACATGATGATTATATTTCCCTTCCAAGTCTATGTTTTCACTTTCCACAGATGTTATCCCATGTAGATACGTAGTTATATGTTACTCTGGGATACAATTTTGTTTCCCACATACCTTCATATAAGGAAGTTTTAGAATTAATTTTTATGATTTGGGTTTCTAAAAAAAGGAAATTTAATGTATTAATACTTTAGTAGCCTAGAATAATTTCATGGGTGAAATTCATTTTATGGGGGGTAGAATGTAAAACCCCAAGATTTTGTGAATTGTTTTTTTAATTAATTTAATCTTTTTGATATTTTACATTCCACGGAACACAAAAAATATTTTTTTGATTGGATTATGTTATAAAGAAAGCAAGTTAATAATTTACTAGATGTAAAATAAATATTATATATCTCTACATTATACATTTAGGTTAGCTTATGTTACATGAAACAATGACATTCCTTGATGACTTGCGTAACATGGAAGACTGAGTTTTACCGAACAGTGGTATATCATTAAAATGTTATTATTTAATATAATAATATATAAATTATCCATTAAATTAGTGTTTATGAATATTATTGACTGATTAATAAAAATATATGGTTTTCAAAAGTATAAAATAAATTCATAGGTTACCAATTAATTAGAAATGAATATGAAAACCTATTGAATGTAAAGGGAAATATAATTATTTTTATGGTCGCAAAGCTATTTTACCCAAATAAAATAAATAAATTGTAATTAATGAGTGATATTAATGTAATATATATGTGTTTTATTTTTAATAAAATATTTTTATATTAATCCAATATATTTGATAGACATAAGATAAGAAAAAAGCCATTTTTATGCTTGAAAACGTATATATTTTTTATAAATGTATTTTTACCGCCTATTATAAGAGAAATCATTTTATATACTATGTTTAAAAAATTGATTTATTTAAGTTATAAAAATAAAAATATTATTTATAAGAGAAAAAAATTAGGTTACTATAAGGTTTTGGTAATTTTCTTTTACAGTTTCATTTTTAATGAATAGTAAAAATAATGGAATTGATTTAAAACTACCTTTTCATATAATTTATTTATAAAGTTAAATTATATTATAATTTGTATTAAATGATTAATTAGATAATATTTATATCCATTAATCCATTTTATGTCATTAAAATTAATTTCACTTTGAAATTGGGTATTAAAACATTGCAAATGTTTCAAGATTTTTACTTTTAAACCCCATAGTGTCATCCCGTAAGCGGGATTAATTATAAATTTATTTCTGACATCTCTATGATTATAATTTGGAAAAATTTATTCCATAATTTTAATAATAATAATTTATAATGTCTAATAAGTTCAAATTTTTTTATAAAGAAGATTAGTGAAAGTGATTAAAATTAATTACAACGGTTGAGAGAAAAATTAGGATAATAAAGTACTAAACCTTAAATTTAAGACCCAAAAAGATATTTACACTTTTCCTACACCCATTTACTAGTAATTGTTCATCCATTCACATTAAATTATTTATTTATTATGTTTGTTATGACTTTGGATAGGTAAAAAGGTGGGTACACCTAACTGGTTTCCCAAAATGCCAAGAGTGTCATTTCCCTACCCTATAAAAGGCCACCACCTATCCCTCTTCTTCACACCTCTCAAACCACATAGGTTTGACCAATATCTTCCCAATACACTTCCAAAAATCCATACCTTCCTCCTATAATCCTTTCCTTCGGTAGAAATAAATCCATGGAAGCCTTTTTGAACTAACCAAAAGGAGTTACCCGATTAAGAGGTAACATCTTCTCTCAAGCTCCTTTCTTTTATTTTTTTTATACACCCCATCCACTATATTTATTACATTATTTTATAACAAAATCAGTATCATAAATATACTAGGATGTTTTTATTCTATGTATTCTACCTATACTTACAAACACCTCCATCTAATAGATAATGATCATACTGCTTACGTGTACTACAAACTACTGCCTCACTAATTGATGATTGTACATTTTTCCTCTACCACATATCATGGTGAAAATTATGTTAAATAAATTGTTTATATATCTCATATATTATATTTATTATGTTTTAAGATTTTATATTTATTTTAAAACACATATCATTTTTACATTTTATTTGGTGTAAATATGATAATTTTGTTTGAGGAATTGTTAACCGCCGCCCCTTAAAGCTGTGTGATTCATTCACCCACAACATGGAATTTATTAAGGGTGTTTTTAGTGGAATTATATTATATATATAAAATTATAATTATAATATAATTATATTATATACATATATTCGTATGTTTAATTTTCTTTATTTCTTTCATTACGAAAATAAAAACGGAAACAGGGTTTATTCGTACATATGGATTATCATCTCCATGAACGGTGTATTGAATTTCATAATTTTATATTATATAAATTATAATAACAAAAATATTATGAATAAAAATTATATTTCTATCATGTTTTATATTCAGGAATCAGGATATAATAATGAGGACCGAATATATAACAAATTATGACACATCTGAAGAACAAATCAGATATTACCAGAAGTGAAACTTTAACATAGGATTGTTAAAAAGAGGGTAATATAAGGCCATAATATAACCATACATGCTATTATATATAATAATATGGTTCTTTAAAATATTTATATTAAATTTATATTTATTATACATCTGGTTTTAATGAGTACGATGAGTAGCAAGACAAAAGGTAAGGGGATTTCATCTCACTTTTTATTTCCCTGAGATACATGATTTATTCCCCCCATTACTTTTGTGTGGTGTGCATAATACTGATGGATTTATTAAATTACTATTATAGATAAATTTATCTGTATTTACATATCCATTCTATGATCCTTATTTCAGGTGGTTTAAACTTCAAAAGTTACCAAATCGGTAAAATATTTTTATCTCAATTTTCCTTCTTTGAGAGTCATGTTTTATTATGACCCTACATTATTTTTCAAGGTGTATATACTTCTATTTTATGTGTTATATCATGAATATTATACATTTAATTATATTTTAAGAATCATGTAATTTCATTTTCTTAAATGGAGAGTTTGATCACATGTTACCAAGTGATATGATCTTACAGGAACAATCTCATCGCTTTTCAAGATAGTTTATGTCTGTGATTTCATTGATGAGGTGTTATGATCGATATCTCAAAACAATTAATGAATTTTGTTCTTGTATGGTTATTTATAATTTAATGATATATTTTTAACATTTTTCTACTCTTTGGTATATAATATAGTTAATAATGTGTTTTTAATAAATCCCAGATTTACTCTCTCTTCAATCAAAAATCCATGTTCTTTCAAAATAATGTTTTCTAAAAATGAATCCATGTATATTCATATAATATCCCATGATCATTAAAATAAAATTTTATCCTTTTTTTTATTTTACCAATGTTTTCAAATGAATGTTCCTGTCTCTTTCCAAATGAGGTATTTATCTGACCTTTTTACTATGAAAAAGGAATGTTTTTTACATCATACGACATGTACAAATTAACCTACCATAAAATCATTGATATTTTTATACTTAAAGTTTTATTTTTAAGAATTTTTTTAAATTATTATCATGAAAATTGTTTTCAGATTTATTTAAATTATTATTTATATTTTTTCAAGGTATTTTCTAAGAAAATGATTTTCAAGTGGTATTATGTATTAAAAATCCTTTTTTCAAGGAAAAAAGGATTATTTATTCAAGAATCAATTTTGAATGATATTTAAAAATTATTTTCCATCAAATATAACACATCTTGATGTAAATCATTCCTCTATTGGAAGTTATCTAATGCATCCATTAATATTCTTTCTCGGAATGGGTTTTGTTTAATGTCATGGTCTTTATGAAACCCATTTCTTTTTCATGGGGTATATTTTTTTGAAATATGTTTCCATTTCACTGGTTATATGTTTATGAAATAAGATTCTCTTTCATGGTTTATATGTCTATGAAATATATTTCTCTATTAAAGGTTATGATTTTGATGAACTGATTATAAAAATTTTATCCTTTTCCATATTATATGATATAATTACAAGTTTATGATACCCATTTCATTTAATGGGTTGTGATATGATTGTTTATTATTATTTTTGCACATGTATGTAAGATTTCATAAGATATGGGTGAGATTTATATCTTAATATAATGAATTGGGTAATTATAAGTTGTATATTATCTCAAAGGGTACATGGGTTGTTGCCCAAGCCTTAAAATAAGAAGGTACGTGGGTTATAGCCGAAGGCTAAAAAAAGGTATATGGGTTGTAGCACAATATTAAAAGTAAGAGGGTACAAGGGCTATATCCCAAACCCAAAAAGAAGAAGTTACATGGATTTTATCCAATTCTTAATAGTAAGATGGTATATAGGTTGTTATCGGAATCCCAAAGCTAGTACAAGGGTCATAGCCCAAGCCTAACATGTTATAAAGGTCTTAGTAGGTAGCCTTGACATAAGATTTTCTATTATTATGTGCATGAAAATATTCCTTATATTACTATTAAATTATGATTTAATGACATATTATCTTAAAAATCTTATGATATATGTCTTACAAACTGCCAGTCTTTATTATGATATATAATATGTAAGGTATGATATTTAAATGTTATTCTCAGGTTCCATATCCTTTTTCTATGTTATGAAAACACATTTCCATTATTTACCATGAGTATTTAAGATCAACCTTTATTTTGTTTCCATTCCCTATGTTTTGAATAAATGTTTCCAGTAGAAGTAATAAAGGTGGATATATTTATGGGAGATATTGAAGATCATTCACCATGATATAATATTTTATTTCTCTGTTTCCAAATCCACTAAATTATTATGGTTCTTGGGAATTTTTTTTAATTTAGTGAATATTCATCTAAAATGATGTTATATCCATGTATGTTAAGACTAGTTCTATATAAGTATTCATGGGGTATGGTGGTCCCAAGACAGTTGTGTTCTGGATCGTGATTGTTTGGGATATCTTCAAACTCCTTAAAATCCCTCATGATAGCAGGATGAAGATAGTTAATTATATACCATAGGAATCTACGAGGTGATGATGATACATCTTAGTTTTAGTTAAGAGTCTTATTAGAATGACCTATAAGGACAGTAAGACCCTATATTTCGACCACTTCTTCCAGATATCTAGATGGATGATAGGACCATAGAGTTTATACGCATTAAGAAATGACGTATGACTGTTAAGGAGTATGTTGATCTCTTTAAAAATGTGGATCGATTCACCCTTATGATAGTATTAGATGTGTTAGATCAATCTAGGTTGTTGAAGGATGGATTTAGGTGTGATATCCATGTCATGGTGAATGTATTATGGCTTAACTCCTTTTTGATAGTGGTGAATCAAGAAGTTATATTTGAGAAAAACTAGAGTGAGAGAAAGGGTTTGGGGTACCCATCTTCTAAAGTGACATGTAGTGGGTGGTCAGTTAGAAGAAGGAATCCTTATAATTGAAAACTCCAGATCATCCTTGGACATGGATTATATAGAGATAGTTCATCAATGTTTCCCCATTGTAGTTGGTGGGGGGAAATTCAAACATGGTTTGACCAGGAACCCATGGAGCAATAAGTGCGTGGGAAGATGGGTCACCTTCACAGGTTCTATTTTATGGTGTTTTAGAAGCCATTTTATCAGGGTTCTAAACCAATATTGATTCTATGGTTGTCTTGGCTTCACTGTATCGACTGGGTAGTTGGAGTTCTATAGGATTCTTAGGGAAAGATGAAGGTTGTGGTGCATAGATTCAGGTATATAAGTTATCGTAGGTTAGTAATGGATAGGGAATTTAGAGTAGATATCAAGGTGAAATTTAGGCTAGTTAAATGATTTGTAGCCTACTCCCATAGATCAAGATGTCGGGCCATCTATAGTTTGAGCTATGATCATGGTAACCACCACTTTATCAGGATTCTTGTTTGATATATTGGCTTCTTACAGTTCTATGTTGGATTGGTTCATGAAATTATTAGGCCTAGACATGGAGTACCGGTAAGGATTTATGTTCATCAACACCTAGTTGGGAGCATGGTCAGAGGGTTTTCATTATTTTCAGGAGTGTGACCAGGAGTTTTAAGGATATAATTTCTTGTGGGATATTTATATATTAAATATGAATAGTTTTTACATGTTTATTTATACGGATATCATAGTCCTATACTTAGCTCATATTGGCTTCAATCAAAGGTAGCTGATGTTTGTGTCTCCTGATGGTCATTAATATGCACATGACAAAGAATGGAACTAAGACAAAGCTTATATAGGAATGGGTTTCCATCTGTATGGTAAGGTGACCACCAAGATCATCAGTATGATACTATATGAAAGTGGTATTCAGAAGGGAATCATTCATATTAGTATTTTCATGTTCTAGACTGTATTTCTTGAGTAATTTTCAACACTACCACCTAATAGGGGAATATAGTTCATGAAAGATCTTATGTCGGGAAAAAACCCTATTTCCATTACACATGTATAGGATGGATTTATAAGTACATTTGGAAAATATGATTCAAATAAATAAATTAGAGGACCAAGGGTATATCAAGTTGGGTAATTCCCATTTGGGTTCCCTGGTTCTTTTTTCTAAGTATGATGGTTCCCAATAGTTATATGTCAGTTAAAAGAAGTTGAGACAAATGATGGTAAATAACCAGTTCCTTATTCCCAGGATCGAATAATTGATTGACTATATAAGAGGATTCCAAGTGTTTTCCATGGTTCATCTGAGGCTAATCTATCATCAGGTTAGGGTGATACCATCAAACTTGCCTCATATTACTCTTAGAAGAATAAATGGTTCATGTGAGTATCTTGTTTTGACTTTAGCCCTAAAAACACACTATATATGTTTATGTCCCTAAATATTCATGTCTTAAATCCATTTTTTTGATTCATTCATGATCATCTTCATTAATTATATCCTTATGTTACACTATGTCAAGCTAGGATCATGATCAATATTTGTAGGTCATGTTGAACACACATGGGGAGCATTGTTTTCAAACCAATATCTCTAAGTGTAGTTTCTTGATGAACCAGGTGCACTATAAGGGGAATATCAACTTAAAAAATAGTATATCTCTGAACATATAGAATGTTAGATCTATGACGTATTAGGATCTAAATAATAATATGTTTGAAATATATGAATTTTTCGACTTAGAAAGATACTATGAGAGGTTTATTCAATAATTCAACCACCTAACTATGCCTTTGATGGGATTAAATAGGAATTGGTTGATTTTTGTGTAGTCAAATTCATGAAAATAATAATATTAGAATATAATGAAGATAATGATCATGACACTGATCCTAGCCACACTTGATCCTAATAGGGAGTATACTGTATGTTATGATGCATCACGACAGTCCTGATGCATCAAGGTCATTTTGTGTCATATAGGTATCAAAAGTAAGGACACATGAACAAAGATACCTAACACATGACATATAAGTGGTAGTATTAATGAAATATCTGAGGTATTGGTGACATTACTTATTTTGTGAGAGGTTCAAAGTTTTTATAATCCCTAAAATCTTGAAATATATATTTACATAGTGGAATATAAATATTAAGGAATTTAGGGGGGCTTAAATATCTATAATTATTTGATTTTGAATCGGCCTATACCCATGGTAAGGGAAACTACATTACCTCAACTCTAAGATGGAATAATTGGGTTCAAGATGTCTATGAGAATACCAATTAATGAAAGTTAATGGTTCTCTTTATTGAGATACATTTTGGGGTGTACAAATATCAAGGGAAGACAACCCTTACATCATTATCTATCATGACTTCACTTATGAATCAGATTAAGAGGATGAAATTATCAAATTTAGAGTTCTTCGATTTTAGGGATAATATTTATGTTGTGGAGTCACCTCTTAAATTGTTTATTGATGTTTATCATTCCATTTATGTTAACAATATTGTCTTGGTTTATAAAGACATTCATGAAGATCTAATGATAGAGAATCATGGTTTTATGTGGGAGACACACCCTGGGATAACCAAAATGTGTCTAGATATGTGATCGAAGTACAAGTCGATAGGAATGAGGAAGGATACAATGGGTTTTTTCATGAGGTGATCCACCTGTTAGTAGGTGATGGATGAGCACGAGTGGCCCATTTGAATTCTATAATCCTTGACCATTCCCAATTGTAAATGGGATGATGTTACTATATTTTTTAGACTGGTATGATGATGAAACCTAGGGTGAAAGAATACATGTGGGTAGTTGGGGACCACAAAACCATGTTTTCTCACATCGTAAATTTATTGGAGGCCTTATCTTTATATGACATGGGGAAACATTATATACATGATTTTTTGGGGTTTCAAGGGTTTAATCATACCATAGTCTCATAAAAAGATACTTATTTGATGTCTCTCTTTCAAAATGGGTTAATGAAGTCTCTCAATAAACATGTGGTCCTGAAAACTTCCAATCACTCCATTAATGATAAGAAATAATAATACACTATAAAAAAGCTGTAATACATGCTTAGAGTATCCATCCATGAATTTTGGGGCTCTTGGGATAATTACATGGACTTGGAAAAAACATCCTACTACAATAGAAAGTAAGAAACCATTTAGATAACAGATTATGAGGCTTTATATGATATAAAATGTGGATCACCCCTTCATTGAATAGTTATAGGTGTGGTGATAATGATTATACTAAGTCTCATATTGGAGATGAAAAATTATGCCTAGTATATTCATAAGTGGATGGAAATGATAAAAAACTAGAAAGTTATTCTGATGATAAGAATCCCTGATATCTCAAGTTTGAGATTAGTCACTAGGTATTCATGTTTTTGTCACCCAGACATGGAAAAAATCACTTATGGAGATAGGGAAAACTAGAACCTATGTAGGTGGGTCCATTCAATATTGTTTAAACGTTCGGCCTATTAGAATAATGAATATTATTTCCAAACTGATTTTGTATCATGCATGACTTTTTTTATGAATCATAGAAACAATGGTAAATTCCTAATCCATCACATGCTCTTGATGATGATGATATATATATTAATGCTGATGTGTCTTTTGTGGAGAATAATGTTATCATTATGGATCATATAATGAATATGATTTATAGAAATGCTGTACCTCTATTTTAAGTGTTACAAAAAAATAGGTGGTTTCAGAAGTAAACATGGGAGAAATAATATGATATGTTGGCTCAATGGCAAAAAATGGTCACCAAGGAGACTGATAGTGCTTGTTGATATAGCACATGGATGAGCTATCTTATGATGGGGATATTGTAAGTCCCAAACTATTTGATATGGCATTGAATCCTTTTAATTTTTTGAATCTATTTTATTTTATCTTAAGGGTGTATATAATGGAGCAGAGGAGGACTCAGAAGTTCCCCATGGTCTAGGATTAGAATTTCATGTTTTCTAGGAGGTATAGAATGATGTGTGATTTTCATACAGTTTTCACTAACCAAGCACTACAAACAAGAATCATAAAAGCTGGAGGAGAATGGTTTCTTTAATTATTTTGTGGGAGCTATAAAACATTGAAAACCCTAAAATTTAGTGTGAAGACATTTCAAAATGTTTCTTAATGTTTTTTTATCATGTTCCTAACTATGCGGTGTTTGTTACTTCTAGACATTGTAGTAAAATGATTGGTACATAGTTTAGAAAACTATGGGGCCAAACCATGTGTCTATTTAAAAATTGAAAAAACTAAATGTTTTCCCTTTTCAACCCTTATGTAAAACATTATTTTCTACACTATTTTTGCACACAACATCCTAAACCTGGTCTGTCAATCCCCCTTCTCTATCAAGATTGTGGGATCTTCTTAGTTTTCATATGATCAGAGTTCATTTTTATGTGATTGAAGACACATGGTAAATATAATATTATACCCTCCTCGGTTATTCTTTAATCCCATGGCCTATAGTACTCTTATTATTTATAGCTATATTTTCCAATTTTTAGTGTTTTTATAGTTTCTCAATTTAATCAATTTCTGCTCAACTCGAAGGAAAATATTCGACTAGGAAAGCTCCTCCAACCTAAGGTAGGTAGTCTTTGAGCTATCTCCTTTAGGGTTTCCATTTTATTGTATGTGAAATGTATGTCTCCATGTTGTGTGACAATCGGGTCCCGGTGACAGCACAACCACCCCACCTTAACATGACCGTCGGGTCCTGGCCCACTAGGTACCACCAGTTGCCCCGCAGACACGTGGGGCCCATCGACATGCCTGAACGGGTCATCTGATTAATAACAGTCCCCACAGGCCAACACATGTCTTTTTCAGTGTGCTTTTTCCTCACTCACACACACCCTGGGATACTTCCCAGGAGGTCACCCATCCTAATCACTACTCCAGGCCAAGCACGGTTAACTGTGGAGTTCTAATCAGGTAGGCTCCCGAAAAGGAAGATGCACCTTGTTGACATGAGTCATATCATTTAATCATTTAACCCTTTATCATTCGGGGGTGTTACAATCAGACCCCTTTAGAGCACAAAATCCTCGTTGTGGGCCCTACATCTCAACCTAGGCAGTGCACCGCACTTAAGGCTGGGTTCCTCCTCTGATACCAATTTGTCACGACCCGTCCTCGGGGACCGTGCCGTGACTACCCCAAGCCCGCCTTCCATTGGCCAGGGGCTGGCGACTCGCACCAAGTCGTAATTTCTGATAAAAGGGAAGGAATTACCTTTGTAAAGCGAACAAACACAAAGAGTAAGCAAGCAGAAGTAAACACTAAATAAAAACTGGGTACAAAAGTGAGTGCGGAAAAGTATGTGGGACAGAATAAAAACCCAAACTGATAGTAAAGTACAACTGGAAAGGAAATAAATCAACTGAAAGTAAGCCGCAACGTCAAGTCGTCCACTAGAAGTCCCACCTGAAGGGTTGGTACAGATAGCCTCCACAGCTCCTCGGGTCTAGCCGTCCGCTCCGAGTACGTCACGCCCAGTGGTCCACCTCCAGGTAACGGCCTGCTCCTCAAGCTTTAACCACGATCAGCGATGTCCGTCGTCTGCAACCAACACAACGTAGTGCGGGTATAGCCCGTGCAGGGGTGAGTATAAGCTACTCAGTAGGGACCCTGAGACCCCCGAAGGTCTCCCAGAATCCACAAAGTATAATCCAAAATGGAAAGATACAATCACGAAGTAACATCCGACACTACTTAGGTATATTCTCACACATATACCTAAGTCATCAATTCTCATTCGGCTCCAACATCCGAGCTCAAGTACAACCCAGTCCACACAGGAAATCACAACCCAATCCACACAGGAAAGCATAACATAATCCACACAGGATATCAAGTCAATCTTATCGAAGATAGGGATTGAAAGTTAAGATTAAGCTCACACATGTATACTTATTCTTAAGATAATAGAGATGATCGGATTTAGCCACTGATTCATCTAAGCCGTCAGACCCACACATGATCGATAGGTACTAACCCCCACAATGACCCACAAAGGATTGATAGGTAACTAACCCCCGCAATGACCCACATAGGATCAGACCCACAAAGGATCTGTAGGCGCTGGCCCACACAAGACTGCTGAGCGCTGACCCACACAGGATCTGACCCACACAGGATCGGTAGCACGGATCCACGTAGGATCGCTGAGTCCTGTAGTCTTCGTCGTCGAATCCACGGATGATTTCTATACAGTCGTCATCGTCGTCGCTGTCGCAGCCAGCTCTAGGGTTCCCACACACAACAAGCTCGTTCGAGAGGGTCTGCTCCACGATCTGAGGGGCTGATACATCAAATGACACATAGTCCGGAATTGATGTATCCAAAAGTTCCGTATCGTCAACAAGAACTCAACGTCACAGAGAACGCGTCAATCGGACGCCCGGTCTAAGAGTTATTGGCTTTTTCGTCCTAGGGGCCCAGTTGGGTTTTAAATCAAAACCAACCCAACCATACTACAACTGCATCCAAACCTCAATAGGAGTAATCTAAAAGGTCCGTCTCACTAAGAGTAATCCAGCAAAGTCGACGGCACGTCAATCGGACATCCGGAGCTCAAGTTATAAGTGTTTCCGCTCTGAGGGCCCGGTTAGTTTCATGTACGAACCAACCTGGCCGAATACAAAGTACTTCGAAACCTTGAGTGTAATATACCAGAACGACTGTCTCGATACAAGGATCTCTATGCAACTGACAGTGCGCCAATCGGAGGTCCGTAGCCCATGTTATGGGCAACAGATCGAAACAGTCCAAAAATGGGGGGTCTGGGCCCAGTTTGACCTGGCCCAACCCCCCTGGGTCGGACCGAACCGGCTGGGGCAGCCCGGCCCGGTGCGGCTGGTGCCGCCGCCTCCTGGCGGCCGGCCGGTGTCAGCTGCCGCCTCCGGCCGCCGGCGCCGCCGTGCTGGCGTGGCGCGCCGGCAGGGTTTTCCGCGGACCACCGTACACGCTCCGGTGGTCGGTTTTGCCTGTCGTCTTCACCAGCAGTCCTCCCGGGATCAACTCTTCACTGCGAAGACCTCAAAAGGCCCTTACAGCTGGCTTCATCGTCGCCTGCCGATCCGCACACCAAGAATGAAGAAAATGTGGGTTCAGACTTGTTCGTTGTTCCTCACCCCCTGCGTTGGCGGTTTAAATGGATTCTGACTAATTTTAAACACATGCCGAGGATATAAATCACATAGATTGAATTGAACCAAAACCCCTACCTCAAGCGTCGTTGAGTGAGGGTTCATCACGGAATTGCATGTTGCGGAAGAAGGCGTCGCGGAAGGGGGATCGTTGCGTCGCAGGGAAAGGATTCATCGGCGTCGCGCCGTCGATCTCCGAGGATCCGGCGTTCTTATCGACCTTCCTCGGAGGTCGGTGTTCTTCGCGTTATTCGCGTTCTTCGTGTTCTTCACGTCTTCATGTTCTTTGTCGAGGAAAGAGTGTTTCACGGCTTGAGTGATTTCTCCCAAACCATCTCGCACAACCAACCTCTAATAAAATAAGACTTGTATTAATTTATTAACACACAAGCCAACGATTTGAATTTAAAAAAATTGAAACAATCAATTAATTGAATTAATTGAGGAGTTTAAACCGCCCAATTAATGAGGCGTTTATTATCCAGATTAAACACAAGGGTTGACTTCATTAAAAAGGGGGGTATGGGTGCGTTACTTAATTAAAGGAGGGGGTTTGAAAAAGGTGGGGATCGTGTGGGCCCCACCCCACAAATATCCTACCTAGTGGTGTAGGATATTGTGGGTCCCACTTTAACCTCTTATCTTAGGTCAAAAAACTTAGAAAAATAACTTGGTTGCACCATTTTATTTTATTCATTTACTTAACCCGAAAATTTAAAAACCACACCCAAGTAAACGAAACTCTAGAAAAGGTGTTTCTAAGCAATTACCGGCGCTGAAATTCCATCGGTGCCCTCGGAATTCGATTCCAAGCACCGGTTAAAATGTTAGAAAATCCCGCTTATTCATTCACTGAATGTACCCGAGTAAAACTTCAGAAAATGATTCCAGGCACACCGGGCCTCAGAATCAGGTGCCTTCAGAAACCACGTTCTTGTAAAATCCCAAAAAAAATTAAGAAAAAATTTTCCTTGAATTTTATAGGTATTTACATTACTCCCAACTCAGGGCTTTACGTCCCCGTAAATATACATCAAAAACTAGGGAAACAAATGTGGGTACTGAGCACGCATCTGAGACTCTCGCTCCCAAGTGCTCTCCTGGAGGTTCCCGTACTGCCATATGATGCGCACTAGAGGAATCGACCATCCATGTAGGACCCGCGCCTGTCGATCCTCAATCTCCACTGGGACCTCCGCAAAAGTCACCCCATCATCGATGTCCAGCTCCCCATGGTCAATGATATGTGTCGGGTCATGCACGTATCTCCTCAGATGAGATACCTGGATGACGTCTTGCACCCGGGGCAACTGAGGTGGTAGAGCCAGACGATAATCCACCTCTCCTATCCTGTGGAGGACCTCGAATGGTCCAATGAAGCATGGAAACAACATGCCGCCTCGACCAAATCTCTGTAAACCACGTCGAGGCGAGACCCGCAAGAAGACGTGGTCGCCATCCTCAAACTCTAGTGGCCTTCGCCTCCTATCACCATAAGATTTCTGCCGGCTCTGAGCTATCCTCATCCGCTCCTGGATGACCTGGACCTTCTCTGTCGTGGCCTGGACCATCTCCGGTCCCACAAGTGCTGACTCCCCAAGGTTTGTCTAGCACAGTGGAGATCTGCAAGTTCGGCCATACAACGACTCGTATAGTGCCATCCCGATGGTGGAGTGGTATCTGTTGTTGTACATGAACTCCACCAAGGGTAGGTGGTCCTCCCAGCTGTGACCAAAGTCGAGGACACATGCGCGGATCATGTCCTAGAGAGTCTAAATGGTCCTATCTGTATGACCATCTGTCTGAGGGTGAAAGGCGGTGCTCAGATGTAGCTGCGTCCCGAACGCCTCCTGCAACCCATTCCAAAGCCAGGAAGTAAAGCGAGCATCTCGATCAGAGACGATAGATTATGGCACACCATGAAGCCGTACATCCTCTTGAACGTAGAGACGTACCAAGCTCTCCACTGAGCCCTGCTCTCTGATGGGTAAGAAGTGAGCTGACTTGGTGAGTCAGTCAAAAATCACCCAAATGGAGTCATGACCTATGGAAGTGCGTGGACGTCCTGTCACGATGTCCATAGATATGTCGTCCCACTTCCACTTCGGGACCTCCAAGGGATTCACCAAGCCTGCTGGTACCTGGTGCTCTGCCTTCACCTGCTGGCAGGTGAGGCATCGAGAAACGAACTCTGCCATAGCCTTCTTCATACCCGGCCACCAGTGCTGTCGTCTGAGATCCTAGTATATCTTTTCCACTACATGATATACCGCCAAAGGGGAAGTGTGAAACGCTCTCAGCACCTCCTCTTGAAAAGCAATTGGTACCAAGGTACGTCCTCCGAAAAGGACGTCGTGCTCTCCTCCTATAGAGAATCCATCAGGTGCCTGTCATGAGGATATCTGCGCACGCCGCGTCTCACAGTCAGCGTCCCCACGCTGTGCCTCTCTGACCCGCTGCAGTAGTGGAGGAGTGACTGTGAGTGACTGAATGAAGGCTACTCCATCTCTATCCACAAAGGATATCTACAAAGCGGCTAGCTACTCTGTCGCCTCCCCAAGTAGCTGAATGCTCGTCCTCCTGCTGAGGGCATCAGCTACTATGTTCCCCTTTCCAAGAGTATAGAATATCTCAAAGTCATAGTCCTGGAGGAACTCGAGCCATCACCGCTATCTCAAGTTCAGGTCCTTCTGCGAGAAGATGAACCTAAGACTTTGATGGCCAGAATAGACTATAAAGTGCTTGCCCATCAGATAGTGTCGCCACATCTTCAGAGCGAAGACCACTACTGCTAACTCCAGGTCATGGGTAGCGTAGTTCTGCTCATGTTGCCTCAACTGACGTGATCCAAAGGTGATCACGGCACGCCCTTGCATTAGGACACATCCGAGTCCGGTCCCTGATTCATCGCAGTAGACTACGTACCCTACTCCCTCCTCCAGAAACCTCAAGATAGGCTCACTAGTAAATCTCTGTCTCAGCTCCTGGAAGCTCTGCTGACATCTGTCTGACCACACAAAGGGTTTCACCTTCTTCGTCAAAGCTGAGAGTGGTTCCGCAACTCTAGAAACGCCTGGCACGAACCTTCGGTAGTACCCATATAGACCCAAGAAACTCTGCACGTCCGTCATGCTCCTGGGTGGCTCCCAAGCTAGCACTTCCTCGATCTTCACAGGGTCCACCGCAACTCCAACCTCAGAGATGACGTGTCCCAAGAAGTGGACCTCACGTAACCAGAACTGACACTTCGAGAGTTTTCCATAAATCTGGTGCCCTCGAAGTGTGTCTAGTAAAACCCGCAAGTGGTAAGCGTACTCCTCCTCTGTCGTCAAGTATATCAAAATGTCGTCGATGAAGACCACGGAAAATCGATCGAGGTATGAATGAAAGATCATGTTCATGAGGCCCATGAACACCGTTGGATCATTGGTTATGCCGAATGGCATAACCAAGAACTCATAGTGGCCATACCGACATCCTATGGCCGTCTTCTGCACGTCCTCATCTCGAACTCTGAGCTGATGATAGCATGATCTAAGGTCTATGTTTGAGAACCATCATGCTCCATTGAGTTGATTGAAGAGGTATTCAATCCTCGGTAGCGGATACCTGTTTTTCACTATCACTTATTTCAGGTGAAGTTAGTCGACACAAAGTCGCAAGCTCCTGTCCGCCTTCTTGGCGAACAATATCAGGGAAGCCCAGGGTGAAACACTGGGTCAGATGAATCCCTTGCCCTGCAAGTCCTCCAACTGTACCCGTAGCTCTCGAATCTCAGCGGGAGCCCTCCGATATGATGGGGTGAATATCGAGGTTGTCCCGGGGTACAGATCAATATAAAAGTCTACCTCTCTGCGAGGAGGTAGTCCTGGAACGTCGTCAGGGAAAACATCCGCATACTGATCCACCACTGTAGGAAAACCAGGACTCCACATGTCAACTACTCCTAGGATGAGGCTAGCCAAATGATGAGTGATGGGCTGTCCTCTCCTCTGCGTGAGTCCATCCTATGCTGCGAAGGCTCCCTTCTCACCGGTGAAGGTGAAACTGCTCCCTTCGGTGCGTACACATCGCACCTTGTTCCTAATACAGTCAATCTGAGCATGGACAGTAGATAACTAATCCATGCCCAAGATGATGTCGTAAGGCCTCAATGCCACTACAAGAAGATCCCAGCCGAAGCTCTCGCCTCCTATAGTATGCTCACACTGCCAGCACCAGTTCGTAATCATCGAGTCTTCTCCCGTAGGAGTCTCTAGCCATAAGGATCGAGCCAACGGCTCTGTCGGAATCTCCGAGCTCTGAAGAAGGGCAGCAGCTATGAATGAATGAATCGATCTTGTGTCTATAACAACTAAAACAAGGGTGGAATAGACACAGATAGTACCTCGAATCATCTCGGGCGCACCGTGGTCGTAGGCCTCCGCTGCATGGAGTTGTTCCTGTCTCTGCCCGCCAGCTCCCTGTGGTCGAGGTGGACCTCCTCGTGGTGGGGGTGGTAGAGCCTCAAAGTGTCTCCCACCACATGCTGCTCGACCAGCTCCTCTGCCTTGTATGCCTGCTCCCTGCAGACCGCCACGGTCGACCCTCTGTCTCTGCCTGGGTGGCCCCTCAACCGTCTACTGCTCCTTGGTACGGCGGGTCGGGCAGTCACGAGCCATGTGGCCCTACCCGCCGCATGCGTAGCACTATCTGCCTCTCGAAAGACTGGCTCTACGCTGAGTGCCTCGCCCCTCTGAGCCAGTGTTCTGAGGTCGTCTGCCTGAGGGTATGGTCTGCCTGGACCCATGTGTCATCCATCAACTACCTACTATAGAAGACTCTGCTACGTGCCGCCCTGCGGTAGGTCTCGCTGCTGATGTAGGCTCAGTAAGGAAGCTCTCGATGAGAAGGGCTTGCTCTAGTACCCCTGCCTGAGTCGAAATGCTGATGGAGATCAGCGATGCCCTGATCTCCTACCTCAATCCCTGCTTGAAGGTCCGGGACCGGAAGAATGGGTCACATACCATGTCCGTCGAATAGCGCGAGAGGTCGGTAAATCTCGCCGAGTACTGGGCGACCGTCAAGCTTCCCTACCACAGCTATAGAAGCTCCTGGATGCGCACCGCACGGAGGGTGGCTGGAACGAACTCCGAGCGGAAGAGGCTCTCAAAGTCCGTCCAGAGGAGAGATGCCTCGTCGTGCACATGGAGCATCCAGCTCCACCATCTGCCTGCTGCCGTGTGAAGGAGACTCGCTGCAAGGATCACCATGAGGTCTGCTGGTGTCCTCACTAACCTGAAAACTCATACAACAACCTCCAGCCAATCCTCGGCTGCCTGAGGGTCTGTCGCCCCATGGAACCTGGGCGGTCGCTGATGCTGAAACTCATGCAGTGCACTAAGGAAACGTGCATTGTCAGCGGCTGGGGTTGGTAGCATAAGTGGCTCATCGGGAAGAGGTACCGACAGTGCCTCTAATGTCAAAGGGCCCTGTACTGAGGCCTCGTCGCTCGGTGGACTGTCGTCACGCACAATGCTCAGAACCCTAGCTGGCTGCCGTCGTGGGTCCATCTTGAAAAGAAATAGGTGCACCATGGTTAAACAGTATACCTAGTGAGCTGACATAAAGTAATCACAAAGAAAACATGAAACACACATGCAATCAATGTTTTCGTGCATTAAGTCAGAAATCAGAAGTCAGGGTCCTGGTGTACAGATACGTCAGCTGCCGCACCAACACTGGACTCCCTGGACTGATAACCACACCCAATACCCTTAACACTATTACTTCACATAGAAGTAAGATCAGAGTACTGAGTTCTGCGGTAGAACCGAACTCCTCTGATACCAAATGTGACAACCGGGTCCCGGTGATAGCACAACCACCCCTCCTTAACATGATCGTCGGGTCCTGGCCAACTAGGTACCACCAGTTGCCCCGCAGACATGTGGGGCCCACCCTAGGGTCCACTGACATGCCTGAACGGGTCATCTGATTAATGACAGTCCCCACAGGCCAACACATGTCCTTTTCAGTGTGATTTTTCCTCACTCACACACACCCTGGGAATCTTCCCAGGAGGTCACCCATCCTAATCAATACTCCAGGCCAAGCACGCTTAAATGTGGAGTTCTAATTAGGTAGGCTCTCGAAAAGGAAGGTGCACCTTGTTAACATGAGTCATATCATTTATCCATTTAACCCTTTATCATTCGAGGGTGTTACAATCACACCCCTTTTTAGAACAACATCCTCGTTGTGGGCCCTACATCTCAACCCAGGCAGTGCACCACACTTAAGTCTGGGTTCCTCCTCTGATACCAATTTGTCACGAACCGTCCTCGGGGCCCGTGCCGTGACTACCCCAAGCCCGCCTTCCAAAGGCCAGGTGCTGGAGACTAGCACCAAGGCGTAATTCCCTTTTATTGGGAATTACACCTTGGTACTAGTGGCCAGTCCCTGGCCTATGGAAGGCGGGCTTGGGGTAGTCACGACACGGGCCCCGAGGACGGGTCATGACATGTTGGTTTGTTGTCCTTTTGGTTTAGAATCTAAATTCCTGATATTGTTTCACTAAAATGATTATAGATCCCCTTAAGGACCATGCGTTATTTTCTGATTAATTTAATTATAACCTTTGACCCCCCATTTGGGGGAGCCTATTTTTGAATGGGTTGTTTTATACTAAATAGATTTCCAAGGAATGTATTAGACATGAGAATTGAATATGGGATTCACTATTGTTAATATAAAATAATGTTGAATGTTTAGAATGGAGAAATAAATTGGATCATCACGACTTTTTCCATAGTGCCCAATGTATTTTAATGGACAATGTGATTATATAATATCTTGATTAAATAATTTTTTATGCCAGGATGAGCTCCTTAGATTCTTAGTGATGGATAATACTAAATAAACAGGAATGTCAGGATGATCTCCTTAGATTATCTATGAAACTTGATATTAAGTAAATTGGATAGTCTTGATAGGATCCATTGATTCCTGTTGAAATGCGAATCTATATTAGTTGGAATGTTGGGATAAGCTCAATGAATTTCATTTGGTACATGATATTAGATTTTCTATAAGAGCTATGTGGATTCCACATTTTACTAGCTTATTTGTAATGATGGAATGCATGATTATAATTTTCATGATATATGATGTTTGGAATGTTGGGATGAGAACCTGGATTTCGTATGGTGGTTATGGTTGGAATAGTCATCAATACATACTTAAAGACATCTAAACATAGATGATAGATACAAATTTGACTATGGTGTCATCACATAACACGAGGATCATGGTTTTTTAATTATTTAATTTATTTATCTGCATAATTTATGAAATAAATCTATAATTAATACTTTTATCTCAAACTGGATATGGTTTTGGACACTGTTGGTGGTCAAAAATTGATATATTCCGACACCTTGTTGGGGGAAATAGTTTATACCCACGAAGAATTCATGGATGTAGGGGGGATAAAGGAAAACATAAAATTTTAGATGTTTTATGGGTATTGGGATAGAGAATAGAGAAGGTAACTAGGATAGTTCTCATACTTTTATCACATTTTGATGCTTTTGTCTTTTTATAATTTTCATTCTTTTTTGAACTTGAATATATGAGTATGAATTTTTTGAATTACCTATAGTAATACTAATAATTTTTTATATTATTATTCCCTGTTTTATTTTCAGCCTTCTTTATGAATTATTTATTTATTTATGTATGGTTAGATGATATCTACTTTATTTACAATTGTGTTGTGCACTCTGACCAAGAGGAAATAGTTTCTCCATGGTAGCCTCATGGGACCTCACTACTATTCAGAAGCCTCTAGAATATGGGGAGGAATCCCATCGGTCATGTGTCACACCAACCCAAAACACCAATTAAGTATACTTTATGGAGTGTAATTTTTTCCTAATTTATGATTAATTTACGTGATATTCTATATTTTTATGATATCCAATGTTCTACATATATAACTTTTTTTAAGTTATGATTTAATATTTTGTTTGATTTCTTTATATGCTTCTAAGACATGTTTTTGATGACCCGTCTTGGATATTATATTTCTATTTTATGTTCCATCATGATAAATCATGTTTTTTTGAATTTCAATTATGATCCCTTGATCTGTTTATGAGGAATTTTTTCATAACTAATTTTTTAGCTCATATTTTGGATCTAATGATTATGACCACTTGATATATTTTAATTATTGATTATTTAACTCAACCATTTATTATATTTCTATAACATATGTTATAAAGATTATTATATCATTAAATATTTTGAGAAGAGGTACCACACATTCAAGGTTATGGGGAAATGTAAGCAAGTGTAATAAAAGAAGATGCATATGTAGCTAGTATCCAATAAAATGAACCGTTCATTAATTTTATTTGAAATTATTTATGAGATGTATTAATTTATCCCTTTAGTTAATGTAATATTTATTGATGTTTTTCTGGGGTCTTTTTTGGTAATGGTCATCAATCTTGTATAAAAATTTAAAATTAATAGTATTTGGAAAAAATGTCAAAGTCATGGAACTTCATGTGATATATAAAAATAATTCTAAACTTTGTATTTTATTTTCTAAGAAATATGGGATGAAAAATAGAAAAATCCATATAGTTCCCTATGTACGTAATTTTCATGGATGAAGGGAAATATTTCATATTTATTAGAAAAGTGATAAATGAAAAATAATGTTTGTGATATGTAATATCTTTTCACTATATGTGTAATATTTTCCAAAAGTATTAGAATATTTAAAAGGCCTAAGTACTCTATATATGTGTAAGGTTTTTATTTTAGTACATAATAATTTTTTTTTGAAATATAGAGTAGTTCAAAAAATGACACATACATAAAAATAAATATTGAAATGTAATGCTCCCTAGGATTATTAATAGGAGAAGGAGAATAATTATTACACTCTATCCTATTTCTTTACAGCAAGATCTAGGAGATTATAATATAGTTCATGGAGCCAGAACATGGGTCATTCTATGAAAATTTTCAAAAAATGGTAATGTCAGAAATTTAAAGGTAACCGTACAATATATAATAGTATTTTTTAATATAAGTGGTCATATATGGATTATAATATTATTTATCAATAAAAAAATATGAATTATAATACCCACAAAATGAGAATAATATATTTGAATTTATGAGAGATAGTAATATTTTAGCGAATCATTATTTTTAGAGATTCCAAAACCTTGGAAGAGTCTCACATTATAACATGTGAAGAGAAAGGGGAAGAAGAACCCATGAACATGGATGTGAGAATAAATAGGAGTACTGTTTTGTTGGATTTTCATAGATTAGTCCACAATAATAGTTATCATAGCATGACATGTTCATGAATGAAGATAAATTTGGGAAATATCACAGTGATATTTGGCCACATAAAATTGATGATAGTACATGAATTTAATGGATTTGGATATTCTATAGGAATCAAGGTTTGAGTATTTTCATCACATCATGATGAATATAAAGAATATGTAATTCAAACAATTATGAGGTGAGTCACACTAAGGAGATGTTTATTTTAGAATATATAGAGGACTAATTTATTGTTTAAAATAAAAATATGACATGATATTTTAGAATTTTGACTTTGAGTTTAATTCAAATTTTTTACTAGAATAACTATATAGTATACTAGGAATGATTTTTGAGGATTTAAATAAGTTGAATGATTCCAAACCATTAGATTATTGGGTTGGGTGAATAGATGTATATGACAATATCTTGGTGTAGTTCTATGAAAATTTTTG
Source organism: Viscum album (assembly GCA_963277665.1). NCBI lineage: Eukaryota > Viridiplantae > Streptophyta > Magnoliopsida > Santalales > Viscaceae > Viscum > Viscum album. The sequence continues at coordinate 90,254,174 of OY728123.1, read as the reverse complement.
AGAAAGAGTTGGAGATAAAAATACTGATACATCTAATATAGAGAAAGGGGAAGAGCCACAAAGGGTTCCATTGAAACATCTAGTTCAATTAAAGTGCAATGGTTCAATAAAAATAATGTAATTGGTAAATTTTTATATCTCACGAAAGTAGAATATAGAGTGAAATAAGATAATTTTTTAATGGAATTATCATTATTTAGGGAAGTGTTTTTACTACATTGATTTCTAGAAGATAAAGAATGAATCAAATAAATGAGGTGTTAATATCATAATGCCTTGGAGGATTTGAATATCAGTTGTAATTGAATTCAAAGGATCACAAAATCTATAGTTATAATGTAATAATACTATGATACTGATCATGGATAGACCATCATGTCTATAAAATAATTGTTTCCTTCACTAAAGCATTGAAAAAAGAGAAGAAGATGAATGTTGAGACCAATATGTGTTTTGGGGATATTTTTGAAGATGCTAAGAATATGATGATATGAATAAGTGATTATAAAATTAGGCATATTACAAATTCCCATGAAGATTTTACGGAGATTTAGAGTTGACTAAGTATCTCTTAACAATGTTGTATTTATTTAGGAAAGTAAATTAATTGAGTAAATGATACAGATATTGTTCTTGTGTTTTTTTCAGAACATAAATCATGATGAAAATAAAGTGTTTCAAAGTGTATAATCTGTGGTAAATCACACTCTATGTATTTAGAGTTCTTGAAGGATTTTTGATGAAATTTGAAGAGGTTTGGAGTTTTCTGGCAGTGTTTTTGAGTTGAGAAAAAATGGATTTGAAATTTGGGTAAGTCATAAATACGTAAGAGTAATTATAATCTATATATAATAGTAGATTAATGAATAATAAATAAATTTGTAAATTAAAAAACTATAGGTTTATATAAGGGTGATTTTAATATCAATGATAGGGTAATCCAGGGCAATAAATGCAATATTCGGAAAAGTTCTCTAATATGTAAAGGGAATGAATTTTTGTAACACTATGAACATGAACATTATTCTATGATGTAATCCATAAATGATTCAAAGAGCTCCGGAAATTATATGCACTCAATGAAGATTACTATTACACTGTAATGCAATCCATAGATGATAGAAAAAGGTTAGGAAAATGATGTCAACCCTAGAAGATTACTATCATACGTTGACATAATCCGCTGATAATATATAATGTTCTTGAAATTGAATCCAGGATGTGAAAATAATTGTCAAACTATGACACAAGTTATAGATAAATAACTTTTTTACATTCCTTTATGATTTAATAGTTAATAACACCCAATCTTGAAGGCCACATAGTAGAAAAGAATGAATAATGATTTTTTTGGTTGGATTCACACTATTGTATGAATCCATGGTTGTAGGATATTTTTATATGGTTAAATTTATCGAACCATTAATCATGGTTTCAGAACATGATATACAGACCTAGATAAATTGAATAGGAGTCCCATGACAGGAAAAAGTGTTTCACTCTACAAAATGGATAAAGAAGTTTTGAAGGAGTTACATGAAATTGATTTTTCATGATCTGAGGTATATATTCAGTATTTTAATTATCCCATTTTACACCTATATAGTTCTTTCAATTGAAGGATAACTTGAATAAGAGGTAGAAAATTTAAAATAGTTGAACGAAGTCAGTTTATCATATTTGAATTCAAAATTTAAATTCAAACATAAAGAAACTATTGGTACTCTATGATATTAAATTTGAAATGGATATTGTATGGAATGTGTAGAGCCATAGTTTCGATAGACCACCGAGGGGGCGGGATCAGTTATTTATTTTTACAAATTATTTTCTATTTAAATTCATCTTATTTTACCGGTCAAATTTCTTGATCAACTCAATAATATTTATCATATCCTGACCTCATGTAATGTAATAAACTAAAAGAAATAAACATGTTGCATTTACAAGGTTCAACATAAAAGGTAACTCCATTATATAGTGGGTAGACCCAAAAAACTAGATTCTTCACTATTATGAATGTGATTACAACTACAGACCATCCTAGTTTAATCAACATAGAGTCCCACAATGCTTCTCCACTTACAGTATCCAATGAAAGATATAAATATATTATATAATAGGGATACAATATAGAAATATCTTTTATATATATTAGTTTTCCTCTATTACATTATCTAATACCATCTTCCTCGATAATTATATATATCATAAGGTCTAGATGTAAACCTCTTTAAGATCTTTAGAACATCTTATCTTGAGACAATACACCCAATCTCTTATGATATGGATTCTCATAAACTTTCCTAAATACATAGAAATGTATTCTGGATTTACCTCACATTCTTTTCTCCATGATACTATACTCTTCAAAAAATTATAATAATAAAAGTAAACATGAGAGCTATATCAATTCTCTCAATTTATTAGTCACTTTATTACTTTTCATCTTCCATATATATATAATTAGAAATATTTATCATACAGAGTATCCATTTATATTTGGAATCTCTTTGATCATTACCAATGGGTATAATATTTTGATTCTGATTGGTTACCATATTTTGAATTAATTCAATTTTTGAACTTTCATTAAAATATTATCTAATCCTCATGAACTCTTGGACTTTTAATTCCATTCATGGTATTAAATATCACGAGCCTAGAAACTCCCTAAATCATTCTTCTTTTAAATACCCGAAGAAGATGGGTGTTTAATTATTTTCCTATGATATTCAAATATCATATTCTCAGTATCCATAAAATCTTGTTCATTTAAACCAAATATAAATTCACATTTATATAGAATCATGATTCTTTTGCACATAGGAATTCTTATTTATAAAATATAAGATTATGTAAATGTCATTCGATATATCGGTATATGATCTTATAAGTTTTTATCACATGCCTACATGAATCATATATGTATATTGAATTCATTAAAATCACAAAATTCTCATATGTAGATTCAGTTATGTCAATATATCAACTATGTGGGATGTCTATCTATATGTTTCCATCCTGTTTGTATATATAGAAGTTTCACATATGTGATTCATATATATAGATATACACTAAAATATATCCATAAAGTTTTCTACATGATTCTATACGTCATATATTCATATACATGGTACATTTGGATATGAATATTTTACTACCTAATCAAAACAGTTTCATGAATATGGGAAATTGTAGAATTAATTCAAAATCACTTAGTCCTTTTTATATGACTTTTACAACTTCCCAATCACATAAAATACTCACATATATGATATAACCAATTATAATTTATCCACCGACACATTTCTTTTTATTCCTTTGATAATCATCTTATGAATAATCACAATTCATTACCACATTCTCATGAACTTCCCCACTTGAGTTCTACAAGCTGTAGCTTTATGGTTCCTTTTCCATAGAACATGGTAATAGATAAACCAATTTATAGACTTACATGGGTTATTTATCCAAAATGATATTATAAAATATAATCAATCTATGAAAATTCTCCAAGAATCATCATCAACTCCAGAAAACACATATGGAACCATTGAAAATAAATTAAATGAATAGGAACATCTATACCCCCTTAAATTTATTGACAACATCAATCCTCAATTTCAATATGTTTGCTTTGATAGATTATCTCATTATCCCTTTTATTGAAAATAAAATGAAAATTTAAATGTTAGGGACATATTATATATTTTTTATTTTTAAAATTACACACATAATCTACACCATTTCCTTAAGAGATTGATGATACCACAGGGTAATCTTATAAAAGAGATTTTAATTAGATTAATCTAAGTATTCATGGGTAATCCTAGTGTAGAAAACTAGGGAGATACATCCAATGGTGTCAATGATATCGTTATAATAACAATCATGTGATATCATTCTCATAATTTATTATTACCCAAATAGGGGTAGTATAATGATACATTCATTTAAAAAAATCATGTATCCAACACACATATCAACAAACCAACAAAATAGTTCACGTAAAAGTCATGTAACATTAACTTTTTCCAATGTTATGATAATCAACACTCCATCATAGTAATTTTATTTAACACAAACATAAAAAATGGATGTAAGTGTGATTATGATAACTCAACCATAATGGTTTCATTTCTATATATAAATTATAAATTTTCTAGAAACAAAATATTAGGAAATACCATGTCATATTACTCCCCTAAAAGGAATGGAATCCTCTTATTTCATTTCATTGAAGTCAGTATAATCAATGAATTAAAATATCTTAATGATGTTTAATATAGGAGGATTTATTTATACTCTTACTTTAAACTTATACTTTATTTAAAATATATTATTGAACCTCAGTCATCTGAATGTTTATGTTTCTAGTTTTGGATAAATCTCATAAATTTTCACCTTACCTTATAAATACTCTTTATTTCCTTTATCCTCAAAAAATTGTTTATATTTATCCAATTTCTTATCCAATTTGTATAAATTTTTTAAACAAATTGGAATTATTTCATGACATTCACAGTCATATAATAATATTTACATGAATTATCAATTATTTTTATTTTGAAACCGCTTTCCTTTCACTATATTGGGAAACTCTCCTTATAATAATGTCATATATAATTCATATTTTTGACCTACTAAATATTATCTTCCTAAATATTCATTCAAGATATGATATTTACTTTATTTTGATAATTATAGTGAATATATGTTCATAGGTTATTTTCTTTGATATTTTTCCTCATATACTCACTTAAAATCAACCATGGTTGTTTTATCTTTCCCGGTAAATACAAATTGATCTATAAATATTTTCCATTATTTATATCCTTACAATAACAACCGTAAAACACTTAAAAATTAGTTCTTCAACATTGGTCCATGATCTCTATATGACTATGTTTTTAGTGAAATATTTAATATCAAGCATCAATCTTCATATGGGGTTCCAGAATCTTTGGCTAGTATTCCATTACTTTGACATGGCTTATTTTCATTCAATTTTCTTTAACTAACCACATATGTGTTTCTTTTTTTCTCCAACTGTCATTTATAATAGATCTTCCTTGATGATAGAAAAATAAAATATTTTACTCGATAGTTGGAACCCTTCATCTCAAAGGTTTTAGAAGAATATACTTTAATACCAACTAATTTATTTATATCTTCTTTGTCCTTTTTGACTCATGTTGTGCGATCAAACATATAGTTTGAGTTTCAAAAAACTCTTATTATTTTTCAGCCATATTTTCTTCCAGACCACTCAACATAATTTCAAGGATAGTAGGCTACAATTTATGGTCTTAGATATCCTTAAAATAGGATTTTTCCTTAGTTTTTATTTCTTACTTCTTAGTATCAACCATTTTATTTTCATTCTTCTAATTTTTTTCTTTCTTGAGGTACTGTATCTATCCAATGTTGAATTCCGACATGTCTTTCATCACCCACTAATTTTTTTTTACTTTATTATCTATAATATGTACTACTTGATAAATTAGATACATTATTTACATGTAAAATGAAACCAACATCATCATCATAAGAACAACATGATGATGAATAATTTTTTCCTTTCTCTTTAAATTACAATTACTACTAATGAAGTGCTTATTCATCTTCATATTCCATTTGTGTTTGTGAAGAATCTCATCATATTATTCCAATTTTGATTCCTAAACTCTATTTATTGTAATTTTTTTGATGTATGATAAGATTTACCATAGTTGTTACACTTTAGTGGTTCCTTACCCTTTCCCTTCCACATACACTTTTTCAATACCTTTTCTATAACACCAATAATTTGATTAAATTCATCCTCATCCTCATCACTCTCTGAATCACTTAATTAGATAATATCTTAATCTTTACATTTTCCCTTTAAAATTTATTCATGTTCTATGTAAATGTTTTATTCGTTCTTGAAAGATGTAATTTTCCTCATCTCAAAACCTATGAAATTGTTGAGTTTTTTTATCAATATAAAATTCATATCTATATTCCAATGCTGAAATTTTTGAGTCAAAATCATCTAGATAGTTCCTCATAAATTTTTTAAGAATGATGGAATCTTCAATATTCTCACTAAAACCCATTTGTTTCTTAAAATTTCATTGACCCTTGTAAACTAGACATTGGTAGTCTCATCATCAGTCTTTTTATATCTTTTAAATTGGATCCTATGGAATTATATTTATTTTATTATTTGACTTTATAATCACCATAATAGTTTCTTATTAATTTTTCATAAATTTCTTATGTAGTTTAAATGCCCAAGACCTTGGAATATACCTTATCTGATAAAAAAATCATGATGGATTTTTGGGATTTTCTATCTATGTACAAATTTCTCTTATCAAATAGAGTTAAAGATAATCCATTATTAATGGGCAGAAAACCCACTATTATAGTATATCTCACTTCTTGGATGACTGATATGAGATATGTGAGAATATTATTCCTTTAACTGTGATAATTAATCCCATAAAATGTGGAAACCCAATGGGAATTGATAGATTTTAGATTCTTCATCTCTTAGAATTCTCTATGGATATTTTGGGGGAACCCATTCATGTACAACTTGTATAACCACATTTTATATGGTCCATTGAGGGGGTGAATTAGTAGTATTATTTTATAAATTATTCTCCTTCTAAAATAAAATTATTGTACTAGTTAAAGTTCTCTGTTTAATCTAGAGTATTTATTATATCATCAACACATGTAAAATAATATACTAAAATAAACCAGTAATAAGTATTTAAAAGGATCTCCATTAAAGGATACTTCTTTTTACTTTTTTAGAAAAACCAATATATATTATTGACCATCAAATAAGTGATGACAACTATAAACATTCCCTGCCTAGTCAATATAGAGTCTCACTATGTTCCTTAACTTCCATCACACACTAGAAGATACAACTCTCTTCTATAATTAGGATATATTATAATTATATATTCTTCCTCCTAGTTGTTACTTGTTCACCACTTGGAAATTTAATATTCCTCCATGATAATATGAATCAATAAGTCAAAAAATATACCTCATCATAATCTCCTACACCACTGGTCTTGAGACTCTTCTCTAGATCTGGTATGACTATATTCTCCTCATAATACATAAATACTCCTGTACATCTCCTGGATTTAGCTCACCTTTTTCTCTCCCTGATACTAGATGTAACAGACTCTTTTCATAATCAGACTAACAATGTGAGTTGTCTAAAATTTATATTTAGTACCCCTTATATATTTTTAATTTGAAATATATAACAAACCAAGTTTGTATTCATATTTAGTAACTAAATGATCATTGGAAGTAGGTGAAATTTTCTCACTCAAATTTGTCAATAAATTCCTAATTAAATATTCATTTAAACTCTTATTTGAATCTTTATTAATCCTCCTAAAGCCTCAATATTTAATTTAATTTCTTGATATTAAATATAAAGATCTCTTAAACACCTCAAATCCTAATGATTTTAAATAATTGAAGAATATGGGATCTTAATACTTCTTTTGATATGAAAATATAACCTTTATAGCATCAACAAAATACTATTTGTTTAAACCCATTATAAATTCCTATTTACATGGAAGAATACTTATTTACCACATGGGAATATCTATTTATAGAGTATTTGATTCTTGAAATACCACTCTATCTATAGGGATTTGATCCCTTATATAATTATAAAATTCCTATTTGAATCCCATACAAGGATCAAATTCACATACATGGTTATCTTTTTCTATGTCATGACATTCACATATGACGATCAACCTATATTGCTGTATTTGCATCATGAGATATTCAACTTCATTATTCTATCCCATTCACATATGTAAATGGTTTTCTTATGTGTTTTAGTTATATCAATCCTTACTCTAATAAATCATGGCATTGGATATGTAAATCTACACTTTACATATTCCCATACATCGTACATTCATCTATGTAGATTTTTCTATGTGCTCAGTATGATTGTGTGAATCTAGGATATTATAGAACTCACACAAAATAGATTATTTATTTGAAATATAAACCATGAAAATGTGATCATGAATTATCAAATAGTATGTAGAAAATCCTCCTTCATCTGATAACACATGTCATATGATCCTATTAATGATCAACTAATCAATCATCATAATTCTTCAGTGCATCATCTTGAACATCTCTCCATGATTTATTAAACATGTATCGTCATGGTTTATTTTCTATATAACATGGATTTATCTCAATAATATTATATAATTATGTAGATTATTCATTTGTAAAGATCCATTTCCTTATCATGAATCCATAATAAACCTCCACGCATCATCATCAACTCCCCTAAACACATATTGAACCATTAGAAAAATATTCCATACTTAGGAAAATTATTATGTAATGTAACTAAGTTAAGAATAATAAATAGGAGTAATATATAGAGAGACATTATAAGTGTGTGTGTGTAATGAAATTCATACAAATTAAGAAGAATACCTATAATAGTTAAAGTAAGAGAAGATAATGAAAAGAAATAAGAGGGAGTGTATATATAGGTTTGTGTATGATCAATATATCTTTTCATGTGGTGAGAAATTATGAAGTCATACCATTTATATATTTTGAAAAACTGTTGAAGAAATATAATATTTCAAATATACATTTATTAGGGAATTTGGATAATCCCCACCTTAGTAAAGTATTATAAAAAAATGAAACATTTTAGGAGACTTATTAGGAGAATTTTTTATATTCATGGACTATCAGTAAAGGATATTACCTACTTGTTAAAGTCCTCAATAGTGATTTTAGTGAATTGAATAGTCCTAACATAGTTTAAATCAGACCAACGATTAGAAAAAAAGTTTTATTAGTGAACCATATATGTCAATTTTCATTGTTTATTCATTTCTTAGAGTGTGTATTTTAAATAAGTGATATCAATATCTCTCTATAAAAAGTAATAGAATATATTATTATTATAAAAAATAAAAAATAAAATAGATTAATTTTTATTGATTCACTCAATCTCAGTATACCCACACCATGCATGGGGAAATCATAAGTCGTACCACAGTAGACCGGGTTTCCATCAACGATCAAGAAGTTTATAGTTTCAAAGTTGAAGGTTTTTAATCATAGTTATCATGCAATTTTTTTTTATTTTAGAATCATGGTATTATTAACAATTATTTATTTATGATGTTAAATGAGTTTTTTATGATATATACTTCTTATCTATTATAATCCTTACCTATTTTGTTAATAGTTAATGTGGTCCCATATATTAATGGAAAATTTCCATTATTTGGATAGAATGAATGATACCATATTTAATTTGGTTGGGAATGGATGTTCTATATATATATATATATATTTCATGATGGTTTGACACCTATTTCATAATAAGTTACCTTGACACACGTTGTTTGGAAGAATTTTAAGCCTGGTGAATTTATAAAAATGTAATCTTATCATCACATTTAGATAATTTAAATTAAAGGTTGTGGGGATAAAGAATAAAAAGGAATTTGGGAAAATCTAAAAAAATATTTGATGTGATATTACAGTCAAAAATGATAATATGGATATTCTACAACTGAAGAATGATGATATTCATATTCTTAAAGAAAACTTTGTTTTTGAATTATTTACGAGGTGCAATGTGGTGGTGAGAACCATTTATAGTTTTGGTGGGACTCTGGTCGAGAAGATACATTTTCTCTTACTAGATAGTTTTGATGAAAATGTTATTGTCATAGAAGGTCATGATCTTAAAAAAAATCCTTTGGATGAATTCTACAATGTCTTTCTTGCACATAATATGAGAAATGAATATGACCAAAATGTGAATAGTTTTATTGATAAGGAAATATAATTAAAATAAGTTAATAATGGATATTTCACAAAGAAAATCGAAGAACAAGAAGATGATGGAGCTGTATGGTTATATTTGGATTATTTTTCTGATGTGATATTTGATAAGATCATGTCACTCATCCCAAGAGTATTCTAAGGATGATGTGGTAAATTTCATTGTATGTTACCTCTTATGTATTTCCATAATGGGTTCATTTTACATTTCATCTAAAATTATATAATGTTTGAATAATACATAATTGAATATTAATAGGATTACTCAAACAAATTATTATGAAATAATTTGTATAATTTTAGAATAGGATTTTTATCATCATGTAATTCAAGAGATAAATACTCTTTATCTAAATTAATGAGTTATATATTAAAAAAAGATGAAACATAAATTTATGGAATCAGGAGTGGGTTTTCTTAAAGTGGTATCTAAAATAATATATTAATTACTATAATAGATATTAATGAGTCAGTAAACTAAAATTAAATAAAGAGAAATGAAAAGGTTATTTCAAACTGTGAAATAGAGTCTTATTAATTAAAAATAAAGTTCATTTTAATATGGAATTAAATAATAATTACATTTTTGTCAATTAATTAAATAAGAAAAATGGATATTTCATCTAATTATCTTCAATTGGATGATATATAAATCCTAATTATGGATGTTGAGTAACTTATATTTGTTAAAGAAGAAAAATACCAACTCCAAAAGTGGAAAAATAAATTTAAATAACTAATAGAGAAGAGTCATACACATTTGAAAGAATATGGTTCACTAAAAGTGGACATTTTTAGAAAGAAAATTATATCAAAAATTTTATATATGAATAATATAATTCCTAGAATGAAGTGAATGATTTTAAAGGAAATATTAGTGTGTTATTACTGGAGTGTGTCATGGAGATTATTTTAATCGATTAGTATGTCAACCAATAATTCATAAATACAATTTAATCCCTAAAGAACAGGTAAATTCCCAAAATGCGGTATAAAAAGTTTGAAACATCACACAATATTTAATTATTCATAATCTCATTTATTCCTGAAAATCAATCTTTAATGGAAAATATTACATTATATATGAAGAATAAATATAAATTTAAATATCTACAATAAATATAAACATGTTTAGACTATCATGGTTCTATGGATCATCCAACAGTAGATATGAAGGCTTTCAAAATAATTAATTAAATATAATTACATCAACTAGACAAACTGGTGGTTTAGTATGATGATAGATCATTTATGTTTGATGTCGGTTCAAAATAGTATAAAATAATAGGATGAAATGATTCTATTTTATTGAAATAATATTTCAATTTATAATGGGATATGGAAGGCACCAATTTTTATAGAGATGACCCATGGAATTAAATAATGTTCAGAATAATTCCATTTAACAAAAAATTATGTTGTTAATAAATGATTTTGATGACTTGAATGAAGCGGCTCAGAGGCATTAAAAACATGTTCATATCAATAAAGAGTATATCAAGATACTTCTTGTTGAATAGTTTTAATAAAAAATAATAAAGAATTTTAGGGTAGAGATAATTGAAATAATAATGTGATGAATAAGATTCCTCTTAAGAAGGAAAAATAATGTTTATGAGAATTATATTAATATTATTGAATCAAGAAAGGTGAAACAATTCCACTAAAGTATAATTTTGTAATAGTGATCTCAAGAAGAATAGATTAGAAGTATATTTAAGATTTATTTTCTTACAAATCTATAAAATCGTGTCCATTATTCGAAATTATTTATCAAAATAGTAGTAAGAAGAAATAAACGGTAGAATTTCATATTTATAAAGTAAAAAAATATGAAGATGATTTATATCATACCAACATGAATGTTAGAGAATAAAAAGAATCATAAAAGTGGTTTTCCATTATATAGGGAGTTTAATACCAAGCCATAGTGGTGGATAATTAAATATCAACCTTCACTCATGAAAGCCTATAGAATGATTAATTTATATCCTCTATCACATGTTGAATGCATAAAAGTTTTAAAAGGAAGATAATAATGGAATTATTATCATTATATTTATTTTTCAAAGTTCTTAAAAAGGGTGATAACATGAAAATAGTGGGAGAATTCAAAGAGATGTGTTTAGTTGAATAGGGTAGAAATCCCTTATTTTGAGGTAACATATATTTGTAGGGTGTTTTTAAAGGAGAAAGTAGTTAGGTTAGCATATTAGTGTGTGATTTGTGTGGGTGTTGAACCATTATAGCATGTTAAGTGATAATATTTTTAGAAACATATTATATTCATGTCCTTGTAATAGTTTAGAAACATAGAAGAGCAGTCGATGACGATTTCTAGTTTGTATTAAAAATATGAAATATTATTAAGTTTTGAATGTAAGTAGTATTAATATAAAATTTATATAACTATTTAACGATCTATTTACTATAACTTTTTAACTCATAAGGTATTTTAATTATTTAATGTTTATTTCTTTCGATGTGTAATGAGTTTTCTAGTAATTTTTATTCATCGGTTGACAAAAATATAAAATATTAAAGATTGTTAAGAAAAAGAGATGTTTTGGTGACATTGATGAAACTATAAAGGTAAATGTGTGATAGAGAATTTATATTTACTAGGGGGTGTTTTATATGAACCCAATGGAGTATTTTGATATTGATTATTAAATAAGTTTCCCTTAAAATTTTGGTATATTTATGGGAAAAAATATTTGCTGATAAAAAGAAGAGGATATGGTTTATATGGATTATTTTTTTAATAAATAAATCAAATCCATAATAAAAATCACTTGGAGTTTTATTTATAATGAATCTAAATCTAATTAAATGGAGTGTTTGAAGGTTTTTCAGGGAGATTAGAGAACCATGGATTAGTTTTGGAGAGTTTTTGAGTAAAGCCCAATTGGATGTGAAATCTAGACTAGTCCTCAATATATAAGACTAATTATAAACTATATATAATAGTAACTAAATATATACATAAGAATTTTTTTAAAGAATAATCATTATATTTTTATATAATGTAAATTTTACTCAATATATATTTTTCATCCTATGTAAGCTGATTTGAAATTCCCAAAAGTAAACTGATTTGTTAAGGTCAGGAATTAGAGAAAATTAATTAAGATGATAGTCATTCCCTAAGGAGAACCATATAAGGTATGTAAAAGTAATTAAATTAGAGTCATGATATAGATATTAAATTCATACCATAATAATATCCATGTATGATATATACATTTCACAAAACTGGAGTAACATCATGAAGTTGAATGTCACACCACAATGAATGTTGTGGATGATATATAAAGGTCATCAAATTTTATTTGTGTAATTATGATGATAGTCACACCATAAATCAAGAAATTGATGAATACATGTTTAAAATTAACCTTTTCATTTAATAGGTAGTCATTCTTGGTTAAGAAGGCCACACCATGGATGCAAACGAAGAGAAGTTATTAATTTGGAGTCACACCATGATTCAAATCCAAGTCTCTCATGTTATGGACTATTTTTATGTTTTTAAAGGTATTATTATGTGATGTATGGTGTGATTCCATGACATGAAAACAAGGGTAAATAAAATTATATTTCTACAAAATGAGAAATATTGTCATAACACAAAAGGAAGAATATATATTAAAGACTATCTACAAAACTAATTAATCATGCCATGTTAAATACAATAATGCAATGAATTACCTCAATTTACACCTAGAAAAATCCTATAATATATAAAAAAGTAATAAAGGAAGAAAAATAATCCAGAAAAAAATTTTATTAAGTTAGTTATTTTAAAATAATTTGAACTTGAATAAAAAATTCAAAATTGAATAAATGGATGCTACTATACAATATTAAAATGAAAAGGGATCTTCAATGGAATGCTATGAAATTATATTGATAATAATAAAATGTATTATTATAAAAATATGGAGTGTAATATTGCGTGTTGTTTTGTGACCATCAATGAAAAATAATAAATATAGTAGTTATTGTATAAAAATAATAATAAATAAATAATATGTTTACCTAATGGTTTGTGTGCAATCACCACTGGTGTTTCATGTGTTGATTAAGAACTCACACCTTTCTATATATTGAATAAGTTTTGGAAAATATAATATTATCTAGATATAATGATCATTGGTTAATTATAATCCTTTCCACAAAAAATGTAAATGAAAATAGTGTGACATGTCAAGAGCATTTTTATGAGACTTATTGGGAGACTTATAAGGAGGCGAGATTTTTTATATTCTTATTCCATGGGAAATGTTTAATCCATATTAATTTTAATGTGAAATGGTTATTATAGTACACAATATGGTATTGTTTGTGTCTTGATCATGGTAATGATTATTTATCCATTATTAATAATGAATCTTCTATAGTAGGTGTTTTTGTTTTGTTACTTCCCCAATTTCGTGTAAATTAAGCAAGTGAGACCACTCACATTAAAATGTGATAGAGGTTTTTTTGGTAGGAAAAAAATAAAAAAATAGATAAATTAATCACTAATTCACCACTAATATTCATGTAACCATACCACACATAGGGCTATTACAATATAATTTCCCTTTGATTGACAATGTGACATTAAAAAACAATGTAAGGAATGTGTCCCTAACCATTGAGGGATATTGAACTAAATACATGTAACTACTGAAAGTGAGTTTAGGGTATTTTGGTAAAAAAAAGGTCTATGTTTATATTCTCCTTAGAATATCCCATATTATTGATCTAAGTATAATTCTTCTATTCTACAAATATATTAACTTTTTTCTATCTATATGATTTGTTGTGAGAGGAAAATTGATTGGATGTGGTCATCATAATAAGTCAAATAAATTTGAACTTTCATAATAACTAAGAGAAGGGAATTATTTTTATTTATGTTCACCTTGATTAAATTCCAACCATATCTTGGCATTTTTTACACCACACTCTCACTGGTAGCTTTGAATGACCAAAAAAAGACATTTTTTTGTTTCCAATAGTTTATTTTCATGGATTTCAACATTAATTTTTTATACTTATTTTTATTTAAGTACAAGAACAAACTAATGGCTAAAGAGCTGGATAAATAATATTTTGGAGCCCCTAACTATAGGTACCTAGGTAAAATGGGTGGGTTTCCATAAGATGGGTGGAGGCTCCCATCAGATACCCCATTGAGTTGGGGATATATAAAATATAGCTATTAGTTATGGCCCCACACACAATAATTCAACCTCCAATGGATACAATTGACCCCCAAGGCCACTTGATTCATTCTAAAACCCATGGAGGATATAAATACACTTCCTTGAGTTTCTGGAAGGATATGGATCACATGAGTAATGATTATGCTATAAGTTTCCACCAATATAGATCTCTTATGATTTATCATAATATTCAATCTCTCTTAAATTTTTTTACTCCCTATATATCTTTTATATCTTCTCTTATTAATTATAAAGGATGAGTGGAGTGTTTTGTTACTTGGGATTTCATATATCAAGTTCCTTTTTATTTATTATTTTCGTTCTTTCTTGGTTAGTAATGAAAGCGGTGGTTCTTTCCAGGTCTTTAAATGATGGTATTGGTATATTCATGAGACCTAAATCAAGGGATATTTAGTTTCAATCATAAATTGTTAAAAGGACAGAATGTTTCAATCTATAACCTTTAAAAATCTAGGGAGTCTATGGATTCTTTTTTGGTCAATAAAAAAGGTATTTATATTTTTAAATGGGTTTCATGGGTACTGTTGAACCCAAGGGAGTAATGTCCTCCAAAGGACTTATAGAAAATAAATAGGCACATTTTTTGGTGGTTTCCAAACATTTTTATCAAATAATCTCATGTTATTCAATTTATTTCCACTATGTCAACTTATTTAATTAATTTTTTACCCGTAGAAATATTATTATTAAACTATCAATTTTTTTAATGACATTAACATAATTCACATTATTTTTCTTAAATTATTTAAAATTTAGTGCATTGAATTATTTTTTTAATTTCATAAAATTTATTTTGATATTATAAAAAAAATTAAATAGAAATTCTCCCCACCTCTTTCCATCCTTTCTTGGACCAACAATTGGTATTAGTGCCAAAATTTATATTCCAAACTGGAACTATTTAAAATAATGATCGATTAAGGATTGAATTATCTTATAACATCAAAGGTGATATTAAAATACACTCTATGGTAAGAGTAACATATGCAAAAAAATTGTGTTTATTAAAAAATAAGCATGTCTGCACTTCGTAAAATAAAAGTCTATTCCATTTGAATATTTTTTAAATGGATACACTTTTTATTACTAATCATTGGAAAAATGTAATTTCTAAAATATTTCATCTTTTTAAATATATGAAAGATCAACGAATGCAATTTTTTGTTAATTAGATAAAATCTAATTTGATAAAGTTTCAATGTGGAAAAATTATCATTAGATTTGGATGGAACATGAATACATACATGAGGAACAAATCCAGAAATAGTGTCACAAAAAGAAAATGGAAAGCACAATACTATAAATTAAAGAAACAATTACTTTCTTTCAAATGAATATATTATCAAGATAAAATGTTTAATTTGGTTCTGAATTATATGAATATGGTTGAGAATCAATGTGAAGATATCGAAAATGAAAACAAGGAATTAAATTCTGTATTAAGAAAAAAATCTTGTTCAAGTTAATATTATATAAATACATTAGATTTAAACATAAAATATATTAAGGAATCACTTTCCAACTTTAATCAAGGTGAATAAAATTCTAACTAAATTTTTGGGTCCTAATGGAGGGTACAGGACCGTTGTAGCCTTGGACATTCAAATAATTCATTCAAATATAATAATATAATTCTTATAAAGGTTTTATAGCAAAATAATATTTTATAAATTATTTTTATAGATTTAGGAATGTAATTTATGAATGAAATTGTAATAATTCTAATTATTTTATGCCTAAAAAAACTTTTCAATCAACTAATCTTCCTCTTCGAAAATCTTGTGCAAAACATGATTGGGTGACCAAATATCATTTTACAACATTAGTGGATGAAACTCACATGCGTACCAAATTTATTTTCAACATATTATATGAAATGTCTCATGAAAATTCTTGATGAACTACATTGTCAAATTCTGGATGGTTTTTGAGAAAATTTTATGGTTAAATCTCAAAATTCCAAAAAAAAAGTCTTCAAAAATTCAAATTTATGATATTTTAAATTATCTATATATTTTTATCCAATTTTATTAAACATATGAAGTTGGTCTCTACTTATTGAATTTTTTTTTTAGTTTTTCTATTTATATTTCTAAATTATTTAAAAATACAATTTATGTCTTCTACTTGAATAGGATTCATATTTTAAAATCATATTTTTGTAATTTTAAAATTAATTTTAGATATCCTTTTAAAATAAAACTTGATCATCTAGTGTTTTGTACATTGAGTATGTAACCATTTACAAAGCTATTATTTTGTTAATATGTCATATTATTTTCAAAAAATTTGTCCTTTTTTTATTATTTAAATTGGATATATATATTCATCCATTTTATAAAATTCTATCCAAAATTATCATGTAATGCTTAAAGCCGTTATAATTTGTCTCTTAAAAATTAATTTAAATTTTTATATTTCAATATTATATAATCGTTAGATAGTGAAAATATTTTCAAAATTTTGGTTTGATCACATTGTGAAATACTGAAATTTGCATGGAGAATTAATTGAATTTTTCAATTTGTTCCTTAAAATTTAGTTCTAAATTCAATATTCTTCTTTTAAATATATTAAAAATAGGATCTTTCAAAAGAATTTTAATTTTTTATTTCAGATAATAAAAAAAATATGTTAATATTTTATTCAAATCCTGTAAAATGTTATATGATTGAATATTAAATTTCAGGAAAATATTCATTAAAATCATTAATAAATTAATTTAAATGTTTTAAAAAATTTCGATATTCCTAGTGATCAAATGAATTATTGGTCATTACTCACTATATTTATGGTGGTGACTTATAGAACATCCATTTTTTTATTTCCCAGTGGGGAACTGATACAACTTATTGGATAACTTGTAGAAAAATTCAAATTCATCTTGGCCTCTTATGTTGGGGATGTTTTTTATGTGTTTAATCCTCTTTAAACATACCCTCACAATAATTATTAAATATTCATTAATTTTTATAAATTAAAATATTTTTAAATCCAATATATTTAAAATATCATTTTTTATGTATGTTTTCTTATCTTCCCCTCACTTTTTTAAAGATCTAATTTATTTGAATAGTTTCATAATAATAGAATTATTTTATTTCTCAAAAAGTTGAAGAGCAGAGTGAATTAAATCATTTTTTATCTATTTTATTGATTTAGTTATGAGAATTTCAATTTTATTATTCATTTCATTATCATTTAATTTATAAACCATTTTTATTAGATCTTATAATTTAAATATGAAATATTTAATTCATCCCATCCACCTAATCTCCCCATTAATCATTTTAATGAGGATTGAAATTACCCCTCATTCTTTATATGTTTCATTGTTTCAACTTCCATGTTACTTCTTGATTTAAATAATTTATCCTTGTTATTTATAGAACACTGTTTTAATCATAAAAGTTAATTTTTATTTAGTTATATTATTTTTAATAAATTTATTTATCATTAATTAAAAATACATCGGAACAAAATTTAATTTTATCCATTGATATGATCATGTGATTTTTTGAATATGTGTTTTTCATTGAAAGGAAATTGTTTTTAAAACCCTTTAATATAACTCATTGGTCATATTTTATTTACCATATTAATCATGATTTAACATTAATATGAGAGAAATATTGATATTAAATTTTTTAAGGGAGATAATGGGTTAAATGGTCTGAATATCCATTCTCTATTAACCACATAACAATGTAATGAGACTTGGTTTGCTTTTAACACCCACATAGGGGGATTCTGAATTTATCTCTTTATAACTAATCTAATGCTCTACAAATTACATTGTTTTAAATAGAATTGTAAAATTATATTTTTTTATTTAAATAATTCATTTGGATAGTCAAAATTTATTTCCTCAAGATTTAAAAAATAATTCTAATACACCTTAAAAATTAAATATGTGGAAGGTAACAATAATACATTTTCATAAAAATTCTATATTTTCATTATATAAGGGGATTATTTTTAAAATCGTACATTTTTTCCTCCATAAATGATCCAATAATATAGAACTATGATATTTATACTTGAATGTATGTTTTTTATCAATATAAATAGTTTATTAAATTATATTTCAGCATGATTTATTAATATGTTTATTATCATCCAAAATATCTCATAGTTTGTTTATCAATAATATTTTAGTCATCTAATCTCATGTAATGAATTTTTCTTAAAACGACAAAAATAACTTTTTTATCTATATTTTTGTACATAGTTTAAAAGTTTCAAGTATTAATTTATTTATTTAAAATAATATTCATTTATTAATAGCTTTTATTATTATAATATTCATCACCATGATAAATGTTTCCTATATTTTATGAATCAAAAGAATAACATCTATTTTCCTCAACTTATTATGCCACCTTTTTGTTTTATTTTTCACTTTTACAAGTCATGGAATGACATTTTGAATATGTTGATCTATTTAATTAATTTTTTAAAACATAATATAATATTTTCTGATCAATAAATAATTATGAACATCAAAAGTAGATTTTTTTGTAATTTTTTTGTGGTTTTCAAAAAATGTTTTAATGAAAATTTCCATTTTTTAAAATTTGAAACCTTGGGATTTGTTGAAGAATGATTTTTATCACATTGATCATCATTGAATTTTGTGCTCATTTTTAGAATATTTATCACATTGGTATTAATATGATATTATTAAATTCATATTTATATAATTATTCCCCCAAATTATGAAATTATCTTGTCTCTTTAAGTCATAAATCAAATTAAACTAATCACTTCTATTTAAATATT
Source organism: Viscum album (assembly GCA_963277665.1). Lineage (NCBI taxonomy): Eukaryota > Viridiplantae > Streptophyta > Magnoliopsida > Santalales > Viscaceae > Viscum > Viscum album. The sequence goes on along the minus strand of OY728123.1, from coordinate 90,234,276 downwards.
GAGAAAAATTGTGTCATTGAATATTTTTCTTCAGTTCATTGATCTTTTTTTGTTTTAATCTTAGATTCAATTGATAATATCAAGATAAATTTTCATTATATCATTATTTCATTAATCAATAATTATCTGTTGATATAATTAAATCTTGACATCATTGATATTTTTCTCTCACTTTTCTAAACATGTTATTGTTTTATATTTATTTAAATTTTGAGTTTCATTATTTCCTTGTCCCCTTATATCATTTTATAGTTTGCATCATTTTAGTTTGATGATAAGGAGTTTCTTTTAAAAATTAAATTTTAAGGAACATATATGTGTAGTGATTAGTTTTCTAAATATTCATTGGAAAATGGAGAGCCTTCAAGATATCAATTTTTTAGTTTTTAACTATTTTGATGATATAATTTTGAGTTAAGATATTTTAATTTCCATTTTGTTTTCTTTTTTTCATAGACAACATCTCTTTATAAATTCTTAGGTCCACCAGGCGGAATATGCTAAGAGGGAGGGGTGAATCAGGGTATGGAAGATTGAAACAATATCCCGTTTTGGATCTTGTTTCATTGTTTGAAAAAACTGAATTCTCTCTTCCTCCCATAGGAATATGTGAGTAGATATAAAACCATGCATAGGAAACAAAAAATTTTACTTGGTTCACCCTCACTGGGCTACGTGCAAGGAGAATACAATGAAAATGTGCTGATGTACCAAATTAACTAAGGATCACATCCAATAATGAGTACAATGTTTAGGCTATAACTTCTATGACCAAGCTCCCTTCCTTTAGAAAGCTTAGGGTATACTCACTACATTCCCAAGGGTCACTCCCTATGTCTCTTTTTCTAGCACACTACCAGTGGAAAGGGTCACCATCTTCCTCTTTCTGCACTCACTACTCATGGAAATAAATCCACACATAGTTTATCGACTTGTAGTTGAAACATAGTTTAAGGATATATAGGTCCCTTCATTATCATGAATTAATGAATCCTCAACTCTGGGTAGATGCTCTTTTGAAGTTCCTTTTTCACCCATATATGAAGTCCACCCTTCCGTGTACTACTATGAACCAGAGAATACTTTCGCAAACTGATTTTATGATTTCGAAATATTCCTTCTACAAACCATGAACCACCTTCCACTTCTATGTACTAAGTAATGGGTTTGGTATGTGGAACACCTCCTCTGCGTAATTCTACTGCTGCTGTGAACTACTCTTCACCCGTGAACTTCCTGCGCTAATGGACCACATACCGCTGCCTTTGTTTCCCCTATGTGAACTACCTTCTGTCAGGAAACTGTTCTCTGTTCATAGACTATCTTCTCTTCCTTATACCGGAGCTCCCCTTCTGCATACCACTTGTGTAATTCTCTCTCTTGTGCACCATAGATTCCTCCTCCATGTACCGAGTCTTCCTTTTAAGGTTATGAATCCCCACAAACTAACCTGAAAGAATTTCTTCTGCATGAACAACTTCTATTTTCATGGAATTCATCCCCACGAACCACCATTAGAATTTCATGAAATCTTGGAAAAAAATATGTTCTCTAATGATATTAGTTCTCCATAGTAATTAGTGATATTATCAATTCTTATACAAGAAACGATACCTACAAAATCTGCTAATATAAGATTTACAAAATCTTCAATCCAGCTTTCACCGCATACGGATCCTTCTACCATAGCGAACCGCAAGCCACTTGCGAACCATTTTTCATAAATGGTACACATACTAACATTTTCCTACATTGTCTATACCTCTATCAATTACACACCATCCATGTACCACATCACCTTATGCCACAGACCATTTTTGGTTTTGCGAACGTCTCCGACATACCGTTCCCACCGCTCCACATACCGTTCCCAGAACATGGTATGCAACCCATGAATTATGGTATGTAGTTCTCATAGTTTTTTAATTTCCTTATATTTTATTCATACCATTAAATACTATGAAGAAATCCTTATTTTTCTAACATCAAACTCTAGATTATCAGGCCTAAAAATTTGGAAAACACATGAAAACTGCACCACCTTAAAAAACTATCTTTGGAAAAGACCAATCATACTCATTTTTGGTAATCTACTTTTGTCAATAAACACAACCACAAATAAAACATAACAAGAGGACACCTTGAGGGATTTTCCCATCAATATCACCCATTGGGTTTGTTGACAACACTTCTCAAAAAAATACTGCACATTTTGATACCTCATTAAAACTACTTCAATCTTCTACCACCATTCGATTCATGCGATTAAGACAACGATCAAGGATTTACTCAAAACATACTCTAAGCCCACATGATCCATGATCAGCATGAGAAACAAGAGTATAATGGAATGTTCATCAATGAATCACTTCATTTATAGTAATAAAATGTTGATACCATACTAATACACTAATACCAATCAACTGATTTCATCACAAACCTCATCCATCGTGATATATAATCATTGATCGATCACTTATAGAATCATTAGACATAATGCTCCCCCTATGTTATAGATCCTATAACCAACTTCAGCTTAGATTCAACTCCCCCAAATATCACTGTTCTACTAAATAGATTCTCCCCAGGTCATTTGTCTCCCTGAATAGTCACACTTTCTCCCCCTTTGACAAAAAATTAGAATGGAACTTCAAGGTTGTCTGCAACAGGTTTAAGAACACACATCAACACATTAGGGAAAGACATATCTTACATCAGGGAGAGGGGGTCCAACATTCACACTTTTTCAAGTGCACGAAGTCTACAAGATTCCCAAATCCAATCATTTTCTTCTAAATGATTCTTTGGGTAAGGCCTTTGTTAGAATGTCTACAATATGTTGTTTTGTAGGCACATACTCCAACTTCACAAGCCTTTCCTCCACCTTCACCTTGAAAAAATGATATTTGATTTCCATTTTCTTGGTCTTTGAGGGATAAACAATATTTTTTCTAAGATTTATAGAACTTGAATTATCACAATGGATTCCGATCAGAGAATTCACCTCAATTCCAACATTTTCAAGTTACTACTTCATCCACAATCGCTTCGTGCAGGCTTGAGTAGCCACAATGTATTAATATTCCACGAAGCTCATTGAAATGCAATATTGTTTCTTACCTAACCAATAAATACACAACCCTCTAAGATAAAAGGCACCTCCTGATGTTAATTTCCTATCATCTGATGAACCGACACAATATGAATATATATATCCCAATAACTATGGCTAAGATTTTTCATTATACATTAGGCCAAAATCCACTGTTCCCATGATATATCGAAGAATTGTTTTTATTAAAATCACGTGGATTCCCTTGGGATTTCTTTGAGACGTCACTGCTTTGCATGTGGAAAATACAATATCATGCCTTTTCACTATGAGATACAACAGACATCCAATGAATTGCCTATATTCTATGATATTAATTATCTTGCCTTCATCATCTCGTGACAGTTTCAACTAGGTAGAAAATAGAGTCTTCATCTTTTTAGAATTATACATTCCAAAACTTCTCAAATATTTCATGGTATATTTAGATTTAGAAATAAAAGTTCCATTTCTTGCTTCACTTTTAAGCCAAGGAAAAATGTCATCTCACCAATCATTGACATTTCTAACTCACTTTTTATTAATTCAAAAAAATTTCTGCATTGTGCATCATCTAATCCACCAAAGATTACGTCATCGACATAAAACACCACTATTATCCTTTGACTATTTCTATTTTTTGAAATACAGATTGTAATCAAGTCCCCCATGCTGAAAACTGGTTTTCCTTATAAATTTATCAAGCATTGAATATCATTCTCTTGGTGCTTTCTTCAAGCCATATAATTCATTCTTCAATTGAAAAAACCAGTTATCATCTTCATGGATGAGAAAACCTTCTCGTTTCTCAATGTAAACATATTCTTCTAGAACTCCATTCAGAAATGATGACTTGATATCCCTATGAAAAACCTTAAACTTTATTTTCACTGCTATTTTCAAGAATAATCTTATAGTCTCCGGCCTTGAAACAAGTGAAAATGTTTCATCGACATTTACACCCTCTATCTAGGAGTACCCTTTTCAAAAAAGTCATGATTTGTTTCAAATCACAACACCATATTCATTAATTGTGTTGCAAAAAACCAATTTTTCCCTTTGACATTCTTATCTAATGGTCTTGAAACAATCACCCCTGATTGATTTTTCTAAATTTGTTCAAGATCTTCATTCATTTCCTAAACCCAATTATCATCTCAAGCTACTTCATCAAAGTTTTTAGGCTCTATTTGTGATAAGTATGATGATTTCCATAGAGAATTCATTCTCTTAATCTACATTGTTTTTGTCTGATCACCAATTATGTTCTACCTATCAATTTCATGTCTTCTCGCTGGTATTTTCCTAGGCACTGATTTATTCTCATCATCTAGGTATTCTTCTAAATCATTCTCCAATGCTGGAGCATCTCCCGATCTCCCGATCTGCTCATCTCATCATCACTATCCACAGAGTTTGCTCATGTATTTTCTGAATATTCTGTTCATTATCTACTATAGTCACACCATGAATTTCAACTATCTCTCCAAGACTGTTATTAAAGCATTTATATGCTTTTATTTTCATTTAGTATCCAAGAAATATTCCATTATCTTCATGAGATTCAAACTTACTATGTTTCTCCTTATTGTGAATGAAACACATACTTCCAAAAACTAGAATGTATTTCAATGATGGATTCTTTCCATACCATAGATCATATAGATTCTTCCCTTATTTTTGGAACAGTAAGGCTCTATTTGATGTGTATACTCCTATCATCACTACCTCTTAACAAAACATCTCTATAAGATATTTCTCAATGAGCATTGTTCTAGCCATGTTGTTCACAATTCGATTTCTTCTCTCAACTACTCCATTCTATTGTTGAGTTCTTAATATTGAAACATGATGCCTTATCCCATGTTTCTCAAGATAATCCTCCACTAGAATATTTTTGAACTCTATTCCATTATCTGTTCGAATCATCTAGATAATCTGACCAAGCATCTTTTCACATTCTCATCGATATCTTGTATTGAAACATAACACTTCATATTTGTCGGTGATTGTTGATACCCATTCCATTTTTCTATTGTCATCAAATAATTGAACATAATATATCCTCCCATCAATAGACCAAGGTGAAATTGGCCCACACACATCAATATGCACCAACTCAAGTAATCTTGTTGACCATTGCTCTTTTGGATTATATGTCTTTTGAATGATCTTCCCTTGTTGATAGGCATCACACATATGAGTACAATCACGTGATAATCTAGGGAGACTTTGAGCTGCATTATATTTCACTATATCATCTAAAAAACCTTTTATTATGTGGACAATATGCTTATGCCATAACTTGTTTTTATCATACTGGGACAGAAATCACAAATCTTCTTCTCCACTCACGAGTTAGATATTCCATTTAATATGATTTCCATGCAACACAACATCACCATAATTTCATTGATGATACATAATTTCTTGAAAAAACATATGGCATACCCTGATTCACAAAATTGACAGACACTGAGTAAGTTGTTATTATGGCCCTCAACAACAAATACATCTGCTCGTCTCATGTATTTTCCTCCAAACATGGATTTTCCAGAACCAATAATTTTCATGCCCTCATCATTACCAAATATTATGATACCTTGTTTATTGTACCTAATTCTGGACACTAAATCCTTATTTCCTATCATATGGGAAGTGTATCCACTATCAATGATCCATATCACAATGCGATCTGATTCATTGAACAAAATTTCTACAACCACCGCTTGTTCATCGTAGATTGATGGATTCCACTTCTAGTAGTTTTATTTGTTTGATTTGATCTTTAGCAGTTTTAGTAAAACTATCAATTTCTATTTTCTGTTTTTATATGTTGAGTTTTTACCCAACCACCTTTTCTGAGCATTCTGGCAATAAAGACCTCAAATTTTCATTTTTTGCATTCAACTCAGAATTCACTTCTACCTACTACTGCATAAAGAGTTTGATATCACTAACAACTTTGTTATCTTACATTTTCTTGTCTCTCAAAATATATAACTCTTCAAGGTATCTTCGAATTCAGCCTAAATATCAACTCTTACTTCAAATTATCCTTCTTAATTTGTACTTTCCTCTCTTGTTAATGAATTTCTGACAACTACAACCAAAGCATATATTTTATGATCCTTTTTTTCCTCCAACACTTCTGCCGTAGATTTTGTTGAACTTTTATCCTCTCCTGAAAGTAGATTCTTCTTTTTGAAGAAAATTCTCCTAGTACTCCTCATCCCTTCCTCATTTTTTGAATACTTTTTTTGGGGAGTTTAATCATTTTCTTCATTTTCATCACCAATCATCTTAGGAAACATTGTAGAGAAATTGCCAGCCTTTCCACATCAAAATCATGAAAAAGGATGTTTACCTTTAAACCCCCCTTCTCCCCTTTGTAGATTGGAAGAGAGATATGACATTAAATCATCCATATTGTCCTCCTGAGGACTATATTAATCAGAGAGATTCTTCATGGACTTGAATCCCACTCCTTAGACTTCCCCTTTTCCAATGTATAATTACTTATATTTCTCATTTTAGTTTCTGCAAGGGTACTATAGAGGTTATATAGTGTCAGATCTTTTAGGTCTTTATCTTCCAACACTGAATAATTCAGATTGAACCGCGGTGGAAGTTTCCTCAAGATACATTTCACGATCTTTATATCTTCAATGACTTCTCTATGACCCCAAAATTCTTCCAAAATAATATTTATCCTATCAAAGAATCCATAAATAATTTCATTGGCATTCATTCTGAGAACCAAATACTTGATCCATAGAACTTACATCTTTTCTTCCCAGACTTTTGTGTCTCCCTCATAAATGTTTAATAAATTTTCCCAAATTGCATGTGATGTTTTATAGGACATCACCTTAGTATAAATTGCATTTTTTCGGGATCCCCATTAAGATTTTATCCCTTTAGAATTATCATCCAATTACCTTCTTTCAGCTTGTAAGAGAGAACCACTATTAATGGCAGCTGATATTCCATGCATAGCTACTGTGAAGACATCCATCCCTACTGATCGGAAGCAGTGTTGCATATGATTCTTCCATTGTTGAAAATTATTTCTGTCAAAGATCAAAATTACATTATGATTGACCACCTAAATTTTCTTTTCTTGACATATATCCACTGACTTTCAACATTTCTCTCTAATACCAATTGTTAGGTCCACTAGGTCGAATACCCTGAGAGGGAGGTGAATCAGTGTATGGAAGATTAAAACATCCCCCCATTTTGGATTTTTTTCGTTTTTAGAAAAAACTAATTTCTCTCTTCATACCATAGGAATATATAACCACATATGAAATCATGCATTGGAAACAAAATTTTTTACTTATTTCACCCTCACTGGGATATGTCCAAGGAGCATACAATAGGAATGTGCTGATGTACCAAATTCACTAATGCTCACAGCTAATACTGAGTACAATGTTCGGGCTAGAACTTATATGCCCATGCTCACTACCTTTAAAAGGTTCGGGGTTTACTCATTTAATTTCCAAGGGTCACTCCCTATGAATCTTTATCTGTCTCACTACTGGTGGAAGGGTTCATTATTATGCTCTTCTTGCACTCAATACTCTTGGAAAGGAATCCACGCATAGTTTATCGACTTGTTGGTAAAACACAATTTATGGACTTGTAGGTCCCTTCATTTTATTGAATTCCTACATCATAAACTATAGAAAGATGCCCTATTGAAATTACTTTTTCACTAGTAGATAAAGTATACCTTCCTGAGTAATACCAGACACCGGAAAATACTTACGTGAACTGATTTGAAGCTTTTGCCAGCTTCCTTATAAAAACCGTGAACCACCTTCCTCTACTATGTACTTAATAATGGATTTGGTACACAGAAAAACTCCTCCACACACTGCTACCACTGAGGGGAACCACTCTTCTTCCGTGAACTTCCTTCTCGAAACGCCCGCATACCACTGCCTTCGTTTTGCCTCTACGAACTGCCATCTGTCTATGAACTTTTCTCTGTTTGCGGGCGGTCTTCGCTTCTGCGTACCAGATCTCCCCCTCCGCGTACCAGAGATCAACCTTCAAATAACTCTTATATAATTATCTCCCTCATGTACTATATATTCCTCCTCCATGTACCAGTTATTCATTTGTAGGTTAAGAATCCCCGCAAACTCCTTTGGAAAAATTTCTCCCATGCAAACCACATCAGCTTTAGCGGAATCATTCCTCGTAAACCACCTTCAGACATTGCTGAAATCTTGGACCAAAAGTATGTTCTCTATTGATATTCATTATCCAAAATAATTGGTGATATTAGAAATTCATATATAGGAAATGATACCTACAACATCTGATAATATTTGATTTTCCATATCATAAATCCTGCCTTCCCTGCATACCGATTCTTCTGCAGCCGCGAACTGTAATCCACTAGAAAACCATTTTCCTATATAGTCCGCATACTATCTTCATTACTTTGAGGTCAATCTCCTCCATAAATTACACACCATCCACATAGAAAATCACCTTCTTCCGTGAACTATTTTTGGTTTTGTGAATATCTCCAACATATCGTTCCCACTGGTCTACATACCATTCTTGGCGCTTCGCGTACCATTCCTAAAACATGGTATTTGGCCCATGAATTACAATATGCGATTCCAATTTTTTTACTATTTTCTTCATAGTGCTCCATTCCGTTAAATCCTATTAAGAAATCCTTCCTTTTCCAACATCAAAATCATGATTTTGATGCCCAAAAATTTGGAAAACACTAGGAAACCATGCCACCTTAAAAACATGTCTTTGGAAAACACCAACTATACTCATTTCTGTTATCTGGAATTTAAAAAAAACAACCACACCCAAAAAATACTGAGTGGACACATTGAGGGATTTTTTCCCAACATCAATGAATTTATTATAACATATTTTATGTGATTTATGATGAATCCAATTAGATTGAAGGTGAGGAAATTAATGGTGTGATCCTATTAAACTTATTCTAGGGATATATGATAATGAAATGAAATGTATGATTTTTTTCTAACTAAAAAATGTATAATTTGATATCATGAATGGGATAGATTGTTTTTTTCATTAAAATATTCATTTATATTGGCTTCATGAGGGAAAATATAATAGTTTTAGTGGCATTTTTTCTTATTACAATTATTTTGAAAACTGAATGATTTTGATATTGGATTAATATTTTATTATGGAAATTTTAAATTTTTATTTTTATTCTGATAATCATGATGTGGGGGAATATTTTTTATTCAATTAATGATGAAATGATTCTTGAAATGATTATTGAATGACTCACCTAAATATATTTTTAATATATTGATAATAATTAGTTTAATTTCATTAGGTAATATTGAAATTAATTTTTTATATTTCAATTTAATCTAGTTTGGATCATGTCTATCATAATTGATTAATTTTCATAGTATGTGTTATTATTAAATGGGTTATAATGTTTTACACCTCACTCTCTCAAGTAGTTTCCAATTATCACAAACACACATTTTTAATTAATGGTTTATTTTCATAGATTTTGTGATGTTCATTTTCATCATTTTTTCATAGAAGTATCATACCAAAAAGAGGGATAAATAGGTTCATAATGGGGATTTTTAGAGATCCGCCACATGCATATACCGGTAGTTTCCAAGTGGGGTACCATAGGATGGCCAACGAAGAACATAGAAAAGCTGGTGGCACCCACAGATAACCCATTTTTCTAAGACTATAAAAAAGGAATAGTCATTGGATAGGGGACCACATTCCTTTATTTCACCCCAAAAGATATAATCGACACCTAATGATTTTATATGATTCCAAAATCCTTCAGAGTCTATTAATACACCATGGGTTACTTATAAGTCTATGGTGTATTAATATCAGGATTATGCTATCATATTTCCATCTATATCTCTATCTTTCACATTCTCATTTCATTCAAGATCTATTATATTTTTCACTCTCTACCTCTCTATTATTATCTTATTAATTATAAATGGAAGAGTGTATTTTTTTCTTTATTGGGCCTGAAGATAGTATTTATCTTTTTTTACATGGTCCTTTAAGAATGGTTTGGTTCTTTATTAGTCATTAAATAAAGGGATTAGTTCTTTATTGTTCCTTAATTAAATAAATATTTTGTTTCTTAACACAAACATTAAAATCCTAGTGGTTTTCGTTCTATAACAGCTAAAAATAAATGAAAATTGTATTTTCTTATTTGGTCCATAAAACAAGGGATTTATATTTGTAAACGAGTTTATTGGTGACATTGAGACCAAGGGAGTAAAATCATCCACATTTTGGTGGGGGTGGAGACATAATAATCTTTTATGTGTAATTTCCAAACATTTTTTTTAAATTCTTTTGACTTAAATATTTAATTTCCACTACACATACACAATTTATTAATTTATTCCACCCACAAATAATATTCTTATGCTATAAATTTTGATTACTCGGTTCACTTGATTCTCATTAATTTTCTTGTATTACTTTAGTTTTTGTTCATTTCATTAATTTCTTTGATTTAAAAAACAGTTTTAAATTATAAAATGTTTCTAAAAGAATATTCACCCCTCTTGAAATACTTGTCAAAACCAACACCTTTTGGTATGCCTGGTCCTAAAAACAATTCTATTTGATATAATAATATGGTTTTTACATCAGGTTCTCTGTTTCAAAACATTCTGAGACAGTTCATATTGGACTATTTTTTTAGATTTTTTAAAATAATAATCAATAAAAATATGAACATTTATCTCTAATTAATGTTGGTAGTTCATTTATGCTGCCCTAAAATACAAAAAGACCCTCCAATAATGTTTTTTATTCTATTAGTGGTGAAAAAACTCTAAAATTGTGACTAAGTTATTTTTCCTTCTAAAATTTTATATTTATTCACTAATATTAATTGTATATGTAACATAGTGTATAATAGTAATTAATTTTTTTTATCTAAAATAAAATTAAGTATTCTACATTATTTATTATATAATGAAATATCTAAATAAGAATTTGATATTTGATGGAAAATTTTTGTGTGTTTTTATTAAACATCAACATTCTCATCATATTTAGAAAAAATAATGTAAAATATTTTTTTGTTATTTTTAAATTATTTAACAACCATTAAATAAAATATATATATTTATTACACTCATATTTATTCAAATATTTTTTTTCTCATGTTTTTATGGTGGATAATGTTTATGATAATGATTTTTTATTTATCATTCATTAAAATATCATAATTTTTTTCATGGATATATTTAAAACCATAAATTTCATTATAAATTACTTGATGATAAGTAATTGATTCATTTGTTATTGAGTATCTATATTCTATAATATGGTTATTTTAGTTTGAATAACAAAATATAAAAAATCATACAATTTTCTCCCTATTTTAGTCATTTGTTTAAAATTATTTATTGGAAGACAATGTTCTTGAATACTATTAATTTGATATTATTTTGACAATCATGGATATAGTTAAATTTAATGAATTATATGGATAATTAATAAAATATTTCAATACAATTTTTTTTAATATAATATAATATTCTAAATCAAATTTTGTTTATATAAAATTTGATCACTAGGAATTTGTTTGAATTTTTTTTTCTTTTCATTGTATTTATATATGTTTTTAGATACATAAAAGTTGGTATATACATATACTATTTTTTGGTATTTTTAGAATGATTAAAAATTCTGAAATAATTCTAACATGATTCACTAATCTCTCTACTAAAAAACATATTTTATGGATTTTCTCATAGATTATTAATTAATCTGAAAAAGAAAATATTGAAACTACTATATTTTTGTCTTTATTTGGAATATTATCCACCCATTAATATTAATTAAAATTAATAAAATTTTATTTTATTTATTTCTATATATAAAATCATTTATTTTCATAGTCGATATTTTATTCACCAAATTTTCCAGAGTTTTAATTTTTTAAAGTTGTATTTCATTGCCACATGATTTTTAATGAAACCTTTTAGAAAATCTTCAATATGATATTGTTATCTATTATACCGACATCCTATAATGACATAATTTCTATATTAATAAATTTTGAATGCCTATATTATAAAATTATAATGCATATTGAAAAGAATATTAAAACAATTATTTCCCTCTTAACTATTTTTAAAATATTTGAAGCCATATAATAGGGTTCTTTATAAAAACATAATATTTAAATCTTATGAAGACTGGTTTTAGTGTCAGACAATAAAAATATGCCATTATTACCTTCATGTAATACTTTATGTAAATCCTTTTTAATCTAGTTATAGTGATGGGGATAGTTGGGTCCAATTATACTAGTTTCAAGCTTTTGAGGACTATTTTTTAACACATTATTTTAGATGCAACATGAAAATAAAAACCGTGATCATTCAGATGTTATTTGTTCAAATCAATCATATCATGTAATTAATAAACTAATATCTTATTTTATGTTAGTTAGATATTCATTCATTAATAGTCTTTTTATAGGGTTCACCATGGAATTTAGATATTAAAATAATTTCCAATTATATAAAAGCATCACCATATTTTTATAGGGGGTTGGTGAGAAATTAATTTATAAAAAAGTAATCAAGTTATTAAATCTATTAATAATTTTTGTTGAATAAATAATATCATATTTTTTGATAATATATGTATTTGATGATCATTGTTGGAGCATATTAAAGACATTTACACCTTCATGAAGGATACAATTGTGAAGTTATTTATTGTTTAGTGCTACTTTTTCAAGTCCGTGACTAGTTTTTTACTTGGTATGGGACTATAGGTTTTTTATTTTTTCATTCCCATGTCCTTAAAGAGGGTTGAAAAATAATTTCATCATAGTAAATGATCATATATTAAATTTCTAATTTTTTAGCTGATCAGGTGATGTGGTTCCTACCCTTGAGATAAATTTTGTGTTGACTTTCCAAGCTATCCTTTTCTTATGAAATTTACAATATTTATTTTTTAGATAAATTTTAATTAAAAGAATAAGAGAAGTAATATAACATAAATGGAGTCCTTAATGGAAATTTTGACACTATTTGGGTTGTGGTGTTTTTACATTTGAGAGGCGTAATCTATTGTTCAGGCAATATACCCAAAGTCTAATTTTATTGGATATTTAATTATTTTATTTGGTTGACCTAGTTTCATGATATATTATAATATGTTATCCCTCCACCCTAGTTATGATAAATTCTAAAATGCTGGAACCCAATAGATAAATGAGGATTATATGAAGAAAATCATCTGGATATATTAAATGACTGTGGAATCCATAGATCAAAATTTTATTCATGGGGTGAAATCATATTAATTGACATGATAGATGATTTTACATAATGTAGAAAGATTCTATGTTTTATATATCCTTATTACAGTTAAAATTAATAAATATTTTTCATGTTTCATTTAATCAAAATCAATTGAAATTATCATCAGTACAATCCAAAAATAACAATGTTTAAAATTATATTCCAAATTCTTTGGATAACATTGATTATTCAAAAAATATTTTTATCATTAATGGAAATATTATTTTAAGATTCTATAAATATGGAATACATTTGAATATTTTGAAAAAAATATTTTTAGTATTGTGTGGATTATTTCCCATCATGGATTCAATGTATGTTCTTAAATATTATATATATGTTATATACCAATAGAAATTCATTGCATCATCATTGTGATTTTCTGAGGAATTTATTATTATCTTTTTTTATTAATGTTATGTGTTTTAAAATGAAATTATGGTTTACTAGTATCACACCATCCATTTATTATATTCACCAACTAATTAATTTTTCACCATATCGCATATCCCCTCTCACACAATGGAGACAAATGAAAAAGCCTCCGTAGTGGTGGTTAGTGGTATCAAGAGGTGGATTGATGAAATTGACCACAATAAGATGGTACAAAGATCACTAAAGACATCATAGACATAAAAGAGGTATCATTTATTCAGGGTTTAAATTTTAGGAATTTCCATGTGAAGACATTAATGGTGAGGCACTAGGGAGATGGTCGATCGATAAAGGATTCACTAGAGCGGTTATTGGTGGTGTCTAGGTGTGGTTAGTGAGGATAATGATGGTGGAAATATGTTTTTAGGGATACAAAGGTACATATATTTGACATTTGACTATGTGATAAGGAGTCTATCAGTTGTCAATATGTTTATGTATTTTTCAAAAATGGTAGCATTCTTAATGTATTTTAATATCACTTAGTGGGTGATATTTGGTTTTACACTATATATAGAGGACCACATGACGTAGTGAGGGTCATAGTTTATACTGGATAATTTTATAGAGACACATGCTATGTAGGATAATGTATATGTCTATATATTTTTAGAATAATGAATCAAGCCTTAGAAGTACACACTTCCTAGCACCCTAGATTAAAATTTTTTCTGTTGTTATACAACACACTGTGTTTGGGTTTTTGATGTGACCCTATATAAGAGGGATATGTTTCATTCCAACTCATAGGACCCAGATTTATTGTACTATATTTTGACATTCTATGTAGGTTTACATCATAATAAATAACCATGGTAGAAATTCCAATTTATTACATGAGGCTTACACACCTTATACATAGCAGTACATGTCATGATCTTTGATGTATGTACTATTATACCTATATTGTCTTCCATGTTTCAAAATCAACTAAAATATAGCTCTTTTTTAGCGATTTTTCATGTTGAGTTTTTTATATAGTCCTCTTTGTAACTATTGATAATTTATATAGTGTTTTAGAAAATTTTATGTTATTAGCTGCTTAGTATTGGTGACAAGATAAAATAGGGATATTAAAAATTGGAAGTGTTTGGTAACCCTTGGAAAATTTCTAATGGAATTTCATGGCTAACTTGTGCTTTTTTAAGTAGGATATATCACCATATGCTTGGGGGATAAGACATCTATTATTAGGGATCACTTCTTCTATTTTGGAATTGGGTTTGTAATTCCACAATCATGATGAGGTATGGGTCGTTCATACTATGGTTAGATTTGGAAATACCCTATATATATATATGCGATTCAACTACATATATATTTTAATGTTTCTACTATGATATAGGGTGTTTTTACTTCTCATGTTCAATTTTTGGTGTACCAAAAATAGATGAATCCAACTAATCAAGGAATATATCCTTATTATGGATTCAGAGGATGCATTGATGTTATAAATGTTTGGTGGTATGTAAAATATAATTTTTTCTATATTTGAACCTTTTTTGATAAATTAAATATTCATTTTAGATATATATTATAATTATTAGAATTTTTAAGCCTTGTTCTTTATTTAGAGTCTCTAGTTTCCTATGAGATGATTATTTGTAGAGAAGATCTGAGATAACTATGATTTGTTTTTATCCCCAAAATTTCAATCTTTAATTTATATGTTAATTTTCAACATTTTCTATTTATTTTTTATTTTGGGGAATTGGATTTTATTTTTGATTCATTTTTATTTTAATTTTTCAATGCATCCTACTGGGTTTGTTTATAATGACTCTTACAGAAGCCCTATGCCACAAATCATTTTGATATTTTTGTGTCACACATTTCATTTATAGTATGGTTGGAGATATAGATGAATATTCTTAGGTATAGATGAATCGTTTTTGTGCCCCATGGTACATGATATTGGTGGTTTTTGTTTGAAAGACGATCCCCAATGTTCTTGTAATAAGGATGTGATATCTTGTTTCATATATACATTGTACAAGGTAACATTATCATATTGTATTGGTTATCAATAAATTATTTCCCATGAGTAATTGTATCATATAGATATTTATAAATTCACACATTAATTTTATAATTTATTAAAAAATAAATATATTTTTAGTGATTGATGGTTTTATTTTGTGACGTTGGATTGCATATTTGTTTCATATTAATATGAAATAATTCCATCCCTATAGGTTACACCTTGTTGGTTCTTGTCCCCAACCCCTATCCTATTGGAGGTGGGGATGGGTTGTAAAACATGGCTTATGAATAGATAACATGGGTTCTTGGTTGATCGAGTTATGAAAAAATGGTATTAGAGTAGTTGATTATTTGGGAAAAAGTTTGGCGTTAATGATCTTGTAGAAAATGGTGGGAAAAATTTTCAAAATTATATTAAGGGTTTATTTGTTTTCCCATCACACTAAAGTACCTATTGTTGTTGTAGTAACTAACTTATCGATTCATCACCACTATGATAGTATTTTTATAAAATCAAAACCCATAGGCGTTGGTTATTGGGTATAATCATAATGTTAAGTGTATCATATAGTGGTCCATTGTGATGATTCATGTCCTTAATGTTTGATAATACCATGAAATGATATAATAATTTTGAATTATATTAAAGATTAAAGTATGTTAACCATATATAGAAAACATTATTACATTTTCATGGTAATGATAATATTATTCTAGTCCTGACCCTCTTTCCAAAAATCAGTTGACCAAAATGGCATTGTCTCCATGACTAGTTTGAGAGTTATACTTTCCCTACATGAAAAGGTGGATTCTGTACCCATTATAAAATTACTACATGGTAGTCCCTATCGACTAATATGAGACTACATATAGGATTATAGAATTATAAATTTTGAGTTACAAGGGATTTATTTATTTTGAGATGGGTCTGATCCTTAAATGACATCATGAGTTTTGGAAAAATAATTTTTTTTGAACCCACAAAAATACAATTATACTTATTTTATAGATTAAGAACATTTATATTATATAGTCCTCTTTAGAGTCATGGGGGAAGGATTGTGTTTTAGATATGGTGGGTCTTAACAAGGACCATGACCATGTATGAGTGTACATTGAGGTTCATAGAATTAATGGTTCACATCATAGATTTTATTCACTAAGGATTTTTTCAAGAATGATTTTTCTATGAGGGAATTAAGGGAAATAATTAAGCCTACATTTGTGAACTTATATACCATTCCTAATAAATATTCCTTAAGGGAAGATTTATAGATGGGAGTTTATGATAAAATATGAAACTCAATTTTATGAATAATTTCGTTTGTTTTATAAGGATAACTAGGGTGGTATAGAAATACCACCATACTAAAGGTATAATTGAGATTATAGATCTAACCATTTTTAGAAAAATTCATACATAGAGGCTATTTCAATTTAGGATCTGGTAGTACCATAGTAGAAAAGGGTGGAAAAAGGTCAGATCCACATTCATAAAAAAACACTTAAATAAATTATTTCGGGCACATGATGATATAAAATAATGATTTAGATAGATGAAAATACTGTATGCCTATGAATAGGTGAAATACATTAAGATTCAATGTATGCGTGATTATTATTATACCATTTTTAGGGGTGAGATATTCTAGTAGAACACCTAGGTTAACCATATCACCAATAAATTTCATATGGTGGTAGTCACCTTATAACTGTCACCTTTTAGTGAAGAGATTTTATGAAATGTGACTAAAGTGGACAATCATAGGATTCCATCATTGAAAATATAACATATATGGGATCAATATTTAATAAGAATTAGTTATTCACTAACAATGTTTGGGTAGAAAACGTGCATTGGATCATGTTATATAGTTGATAAGATAAGGTGATTTATGCCTTTTTTGTGTTGTAACAATGTTATAATGAGTATATCCAACCATTATGATGTTTTGGAATACTAAAATTCAATCAAAAATCATATATTTTTATTCTTTAGGTATATTTTAGGATTTTCTTATATTCTAATAATGGGATGTGTTTGTGTTTTATATAATATGATTTTGTTTTGTTTCTTGAAATATAATAACCCTTATAGTAAATTGAGGTCCTGAGTTGGTGTTAAAGTGTTATATATAATAATTAATGTTCCACGCTAATCTTTATAGAATTATGAACCCCCTTATTATATTTGTGGTACACATGGACATAATATTTTGTTGAACAGACGTGAGTCATACAAAAATTATGGTAACCTCAACCTTCCAAGTATGAATTTGGAAATATTGATAATTAGAGGAAAATATAAGTCTTACATTAAAAGTTGATTTTTTTAGTCAACTATTTATTGTATGTCCTAGGTTCATGGAATTGTTCCTTATTGGATATTTTCATGGGTTTTGACAGAACATCTTATGATGATGGCTATAGAAGAAACCAATATAATATTCTATATCTATTTGTATTAATCAACACATATTATTATGTACATGAAATATAAATAGTAATACCAAAATCACATTAGATTATATCTTCGATTATTCGATAATTATTACAGATAATGATAACCTAGTGACTAATAATAGACTATCACCTCCAAAACTAATCCTATGGAAACTAGGATCCTTGTTTTTAATGAAGTACTGAAGGTGTTTTAACAACATGTCCTCACTGATGATTGGTGAAATGGACTGAAGAAGTATTCAAATATGGATCAATAATATAACATTAACACACAAATCATCCACCCAGAATATCATATTATTTATAGACTATTTTATTAAATGAAGTTGGTCAAGGGTCAACTATCACCACATGAATGCTAATATTTTATATAATAAAGTATTACTATTAGGTTTTAATATTAATTAAATGTTTCAATGATTTTTCATGAATGTATAGAATTAGATTATTTAGAACATTGAAGCATAATTGAGGGATAGAAAATGGATGAGAAAGAGAATTCTACATACCCATATAAAAATCCTATCTTAAAATTTGATTGATGAATATCATTCCTATATGATATCAAGATATTATAATCTATTATATTCCTTAAGTTAATATTTTTAACAATGAAATAGTGTATATAATTTAATACAATATAATTTGTTTTGTAAATTTCCCACAACATCTCACTTGAATTAATATTTGATAAAAAATTTATGAAAAACTTCAAAACTTATTGTTAATCCATCTAATGTCATTTGGATAGGGTTTATCAAAAAATTTCTCATATTCAAATGAATTTTTTTAAAAAAAATTAATCCCTATTATGTGGACAAAATATGTAACTATAAAAGGATTTAAAGCATTGAAAATGAAAAATAAATGCTAATTTCAGAGATTTAAGTATATAGTGACCTCTTAAAAAACATTTATGCTACTCAAGATATAAATTAGTCTATTATGATCTAAATAAAACCTACACATAAAAACACATGAACTTTTCCACCATAATATATATCATATAAATTATAAATATAATACCCTTTTTTCCATGACATTGATTGAATAAAATTCATAGATCATGTCAATATATCATACACCAACTCATACCTTCAATATTCTCTGAAATAGATTGACAAATTTGAATGAATACATCACATTACATTCATATATCTATCTAAGAAAATCACATTTCACTCAACTAATCAAGCCCCTAAATTTTATTTTTCTAATTAATCAGAGGGATTGAATGTATTTACTCATTATATATATATGGAAAAATATAATCATAGATGTGATTTAACCAGAAACATGATCAACAACATACCCAACCATTTCTTGATTTGATAAACCCCATCCATTTTATAAGAAAGGTATCATAGTATAAATATTCTAATGCTAGGTTTTTCCTCTAATCATGTATTTGAGATTAATATTAAGAAAAAATACCTATTTATATCAATAACTATATGAAATTCCATGTGACATACATTTATAGGCTAGTCCCAATAAAAATTCATGACTTGTAAACTCATGAATATATTATTTATCCCAGGCTTATAAAATTTTATATCTTGTACATGATTCTACTCATTCTAATCATAAAATATCCTCACAAAAAATAATACTCTAATTTGATAATCATTTTAGGAAAACTCAATGATAAGGGATAATTATTATGTCACATCCTAAAAAATATCTAGACAACAGGACAAAATGATAATGTATATATTTAATTTTAAAAAAATCCTATATTTTATATTTCTAGATTCATTTTATAATACTCAATATTCATAAATAAGTGACTAACTTATATATGATATTTTATAGATCATCAAATTATCCTAATTTTAACGTCACTTTCTATGGTTTTGTTAAAATAATTACATCTTTATGTAATTACTAAAACAACACTATATGATTTCCTTATAAAAAATCATCCATTTAAACTCTTTTTTGAGGAACATCTATGAAGATAGATAGTTTAAATAATGTTGAGATTTTTGAATAATGTTCCTTATATTCATCTTTTTTAACATACTCAAACCTCTATACTCTATAACATTAAATGTTACCTTGATAATAAATTATTTTTTCAACATAGAACTCTCTGTATGTCCCTCATCAAATTTATTTGATCATGTTTCATAAAAATTTTCCTTGAAATAATTTTTTGACTACTATAAATATTCACATAGTCACTTATAAACACATCCTACTCTCATTTATGATAATGTGACTTTTACTATGTTATGGTAACAAAATATAACCATTTATATATCTATTTATCTTCATACCAATATATATTTTATAATAACATGTGAAATACCCTTTAAATTAAGACTATCATAATCATTTAATTATTAAATTTTAGATAATATGAGACTAAACATACTTTCACTTGCC
Source organism: Viscum album (assembly GCA_963277665.1). Classification (NCBI taxonomy): domain Eukaryota; kingdom Viridiplantae; phylum Streptophyta; class Magnoliopsida; order Santalales; family Viscaceae; genus Viscum; species Viscum album. The sequence goes on along the minus strand of OY728123.1, from coordinate 90,213,552 downwards.
TTAATAATAATATATTCTTTTAATAATATCATTTTAAGATAAAAAAAATCCTATGTGTTTCTAAAATAACAGTTATTTTATTTTAGAAGGAAAATTTATCAAATAAACAATTTCATACAAATTTTATTTATTTTTCTTTGTGTTTGGAGAATTTCATCTTGAAATGATAATGTTATTTAATAAAACAGTACATTGGTTATAGTGGAATATCAATACCTAATATTTTTAAAAACAGTAAGATGACATAATTTAACATAGAAAATTCATATTTAAAATTATATCCATTTGAAAAAATTGATATCGACATAAATGAATCATAAACCATGGATATAACCTCAAATTGTTCATAAAATAAAATTATAAAACAACTTCTCTTATCATATAATAGAGATGATATAACTATATAAAAATTACTAATAATTTTTTAGAGATTGATATATTAATATAAATTAAAAAATTTATATAATAAATATTTCCGTTATTATTAAATGAAAAATAAATTATAAATAAATTATTCACTTGTTATTAACTATTATATACTTACAATAGTAGTTAAATATACATTTATTATCCTAAAACATTGAAAAAAAAATTATATTTTCATTAACACTAATAACTGAAAAAAATATTACATTGTTTTTGATAAACCCCTTTAGATATTTTGATAATTCAGTCATATGGAATCATTAAACCTTCATTAAAACTCAAGTCTTCAATGACCATGACTTTAAATTTGAAAAAACATTATTAGATTTCACTACTATCCTTTAATGTTCTTGTTTCAATTTTTACCCGCTTGTATTGGCTACACAACATGATAACCCAGATATCGCAAGCCATATTTTATCATTCCTCATAACTTTGAGAAAAATTGGTATTTTCTGAATATATTCACATTTTTATAATAATTACATTAATGAAAATAGATCGAATTCACCAACCTTAAAATTCCTTATATGGTATCTATTATCTCAAAAATTCAATGGTACACATAGTAGTACTAATTATCTGATATGGGACTAATGATTTTATGTTATTTTTTAGCTACATTCTTTAAATACTTAGTTTAATACATATACACCTCTAATACAAATCCAAATTTGTTTATTTTATTAAATCAAATGTTGATTACTCAGGATATCTTAATGCCAAGAAATGGATTTTCTATTATTTATGATATTTTATTATGTTAAAAATAATAGTAGTTTCTTACAATAATATTTTCATTTAAATTATTAATTTTATAAAAAAATTATTTTGATGGTGGTGATACTATTATGTATATTAGAATATTTTATCAGATGACTATCAGGTTTTACTAATTGAATAATAAGAACCATTCTTAAATGTAATCCCACTAAGATAACAACACATTCTAGATACATCATATCCCTTAGTAGGTCCAAATCCATATTTAAAAAATAGATGAGTTCTGTATATCATTCATCCCACCACTTAGTTTTTTAGGTGGTTCATTTTTCACATTTATATCATATAGTATTCTTGGATAGTTTATCGTATAATAGTTTTTCCAATCCATCAATCTGATAAACCCCACTTAATTTTACCAAAACCAAATCCAATTAAGATCTCCCATACTTTTGTAGAAAAAATAGAACACGATGAATGGTAACTTAATCATATTTAGGATACACATTAATTTTTTTATAATATAAGATAATATAGGGGCACACATTTATATCATGAAACCACCTATTTGGAAAATTAAATTCAAGAGAGTTTATGATTTTGGAATTAATATAACACTTTTTATTTTAATAGGGAATTAATTCTTACTATCTTAACTCTTGTTATTCTGGTTATATGTATTCTTACTTTTAATAATTTATTTTTGTATGTTATTCTTCCCACAAAATCATTATGTTCAAACCATACTTTTCAGTAATCCTTTACACAACTCATATACTGTGTTACTAACATGAATTAATATCCAAATATATTCATATATATCATAATTAATTAAATGCATAATGTATACAAATCACATTCTTGTAAAGGATTATAATTATAATAAATAAACTACTAAAAATGAATAAATTTTTAGGCACAATGTGTCAACCCTCACCTTTCTAGAATAAGGCATATGATTCGGGGATAGTGTAATATCCAACCCAAGGTCCCTACACCAAGGGATACATTACCAATGAGAGATTAAAATTAGTAATAAATATAATTCCAAATATTTATAAACTATAGTGAACTACATAATTTAATCTCAGAACATTTATTACAAAATGAGGTCAAGGTAGATGAAATTAAAATCCACTATCAAACTAGCACAAAACTCCGTAGATGCATGTATGATAACCATTAGATGTGATATAACTATTTCCACTAATGTATCTTAAAAATTAATAATATCAAATTATATATATGTATTATAATGTAGAAACTTTTAAATAAAGAAACAATTCAAATATATGTATATGGGATAAAAATTTATGACCAATTCAAAAATAATTCTGAAAATAAAAACATTATAGTTTAGATAATGTTATAAACATTAAACCATTTTGAATATAAACACATTATATTAAAATAAAAATATATACTCTTTCATATTATTCATTATGTGAAATTTACATTAAATATATGTTATTTTATGAAATATAAAAATGTAATTTTTCGATTTATATTATGTAATAAATATACATAATCCAAATGAAATAATATTTATCATATTAATGCTTGATCAAATAAATCACCAAAACACAATACGATGTCACTTAAAATATTTCCATAAATAAAATAATTAATTTTATGAATTCATATTAACAAAAACAACGAAACACCCCATTATTTTATATCTATTTCCATTAAAATAATATTGAGGTGTTTGACATCTTGATTTACATACAACGCCATGTCAAAATGAACTGTGATATAACAATACCATAAAAGCTATCCATTACATCGATGATTATGAATAAGATTAACCAAAATTATGAAATATATATATATGTTTTTATTCAAATTTATTGATTAATCCCCATCAAATAATCATTAAATTTTTATGAAAATCATTTATGGATTAAAAGACCTATTTTTCAAAGAAAAGTATTTTTCTAAATGTTAAGTATTATTATCTAATTTTTTTTTGATAACTCATTAAAATTTATTTTAATGATATTAATTGGTAATTTACGAATATTAATACATATATTAAATATTTTAAGGTTAATAATCAAGATATAGTCATTTAAACGTAGAAAGTGTTATTTTTCAAAAAACTAATTGGACGTGGGCAATGTGTTTTTATCCTAATAAATTAAATATATCTATATTTATTAACAGTTTTAATGAAATTAATATATTATATATTCACTCAAATATTTTATCATTCATCAGATAATTTTTACTAAGAAATTAATGAAACAAAGTACAATTTTATCGATAAAATTGATGTTTTGTAAAAATAAATTATCATTTCATTTTGATTACTTATTTTAAAATTAAATTTTTATGAAAAAATAGTAAAAATATGATAAAATGGATTCTAAATATATTATTCCTATTTAATTTTTATAATGATCCCCCTTTCATTGTTAGACATATTAAATTGTAAAAATAGTCATAAATGTTTAGAACGATTAAGGATTAATTAGGTTTTCTTGGAGGGGTGGGGGAAACAAATAGATAAGGGTAATATTTCAACATAATATTCTCTAATTATTATTTTATTGATAGATTTATACCCTATATTATCATAACATCAATTATTGTTTTCATTTGGAAGCATTATACTTGAGAAGGAAAATAATTATATTTAAATTGTTTTGTAATTCAAAATATGCCCTCCCCCCACTTATAAAAGGAAGCCTCATATATACTATTATTAAAAAAAATTGAGTTTTATATTTTGGTAAATAACAACCTTAATATCTCTTATATTCATCACCTTCACCCTAGATACTAGAGTCTGCTCTATTGGATAATATTTCAATGATTATGTTTTATGATAAATGATGCCTTTCAAAAAAAAGCGGTATAAATCTTAATCAAGCTCATTCAATTTTATTTATTCTTATGCAATATATAAATTTTTATCAATAATAACATTATTATTATAGTATAATCAATATAAGGTTATGTTATTGTAATGATTACCCAACCATTCTCCCCTCATTATCATCAACTAGGAAATAATTGCATTGATTGTGTATACAGGTAGATTATCTCTTCCACATAAATATATGATTAATTTTCCGTCACCACTATACATGGATATATATAAAGATGAATTCAATAAATATATGTGATATTTATGGTATAGTAATTACCTTGTAATGATGCAATATTATAGATCATTTTTTGTTAGAATATAAAATCAACATCCATGCATATATATGGACTATTGTCTCCATGAACAGTGTAAATTATTTTTCTATCTATAAAATTTATATATTATTTTTAATATATATATATATATAATTAATATATATGACAATTATATCATTATTAAAATTCTATAGATGATAGAACAATGATTATTATACAACTTATAACGACCCCTATTTTTTGGATGTTGAAATTTGGGTGAAAATTTTAATTTTTTCGTTTAGGTGATCATGAGAGGTAAAATAGTAATATAACCAAGAACATGATCTAAAATAATTTTTATGACCAATTTGTTGGTCTATTAATTAGGTTTATTCCATTGGATATTAATTTTATGGATTTCCAAACCATTCAATTTGACAAGAATATTGAATATTTAATTAAGTAAATATTAAATTATTCACATATTTTTTGGTGGAGACATATTTATAATGAATAATAATGTTGAGATTACAACTCATTGGTTTATTATAGATTTAGGGGGGATTTCATAGGTGAGGTATAATCTGAATTTGGGTTATAGGATTCAAGATAGTTGTTTTAAAAGGGGTTTAATTAGTGAATCAATTAAAACACTCCCCCCATTTGGGGTTTCCCACACATTGAAGGAAAGGGAGAGGGGTTCTCCCTTGAATGCATAGTTTTTATTTATAGTGGAGGTGGTGTTTATGTTTTTTTAATTCTTCCTTGGTGGAGATCGATACTAGATTGAGGTTCAGTAGCTTCTGAGAGAAGATTTTTAACTAAAGCTTCAATGTTTATGCTCTAAGGATGGTTTTTTTTGAGTTTTATGCCCTGGTCCCCATAGATGTGTTGTTTTTTATTTTTCAAAGACATAATATTATTTCTAATGACCTTATGTGGATCAATATATTCCAAATAAGAAAAAAGGATTTTGGGAGGTTCTTAGGGGTTTCCCTTTCAGAAATCCTGATCACACGATGTGTGATTAAGTAACACTCCTGATGTGTTTTTTAACATTTAGGTAAGAAGAAATTATTTAACTACACACCATGTAATTAGGAAATAAAAATTTTAGTGGTTATTGGATACATGTTTGATTACTTATGGAAGATGATTTACGGGACTACACATCATGTTGTTTGGGTATATGACATTTAGTGAGAGATGGCTTGGTGGCTAGGTACGTCAGATTAAACCCCATGTAAGGTGGACCCATCCTTGTGTAAGTGCTTGGATATAGCCCATGTATGTTGTGTAAATGTATTAGTACATGTCTAGGCCCAAGGATACCCAGGTTGGGTGGGAATATATGTCCTGGTTAGAGGTTTTAGAGTTCACATTGTGTACTCGAAGTACACGTTGTTTATCACCCATTTGATGCCCTTTGTAGGTTTCTAAGAGGGTTTGTTCCACATAGTTCTAATTATACACAATATGAATCCATTTTTGTTGTTTTTGAATTTATATCATGTTGGTGGAACCCTAAGGTATTTTTTAGGAATGCTAAGTTGTGGTTCTGGGTGAGTATGTTAAGATAGAGTTGTTTTCCTCTAGAAGGTGAGTTAAGTTGTCTCCTAAAGGAGATACATGAGATGAAACCAAGGTGATGGTTATGAAGATGATTTTATGATGAAGAATTTGTTTTTCAGAGACCATGATTTGGTATTGTAATGGTATTGTTTTTGTTTGTGGGACTGAGTTGTGACTCGAGGGGGTGGATATGTTGGTTGTATGATCTACCCTAGGGTGACATAGAAAGGGATTAGTCTTGAAGACATCCCATTAATGATATTTTACTTATGTTGATGTATTCATGGTCTTAAGAAGATATATATTGGTGGATGATATGTGTGATCCCTAATAGATGGATGTTGGCTTGAGATATTAGTTCTTAAATAGGTTTTTAAGAGGCATTTTCCTACTTATTTTCTGGTACAGCTAATATAAAGAGGGAAACTTATGTTATGTATTGTCTTAGAGGGTCATGTGGGTGAAATATTGATTAGAAACCATGATCAAGTGCATATTTTAGTTAGTAATGTTTGTTGATGTTATTTTGGGACCTGAATCGATGTTTGATATCGTTTGGTTGAGATGTGATGAAGCGCTTGGGCTATTGTTCATACCTTGAAATAATTTCATTGGTAGTTTAATTTTAAACTTCTTTACTCCCATGAAAATATTATGCTATGAATGATTTTTTTTGGAAATGTAATTCCATAGATATATTTTGGGTGTTGGTTATGGTGGTCCTCACCCATGGTTTAGGGTGCTAGTTAGGGTGGTCCTCACATATGATGTTTTGTGTTGTTCACCGAGGTCCCCACCCATGTTTTAAGGTTTTTTCCATGTACGTATTCACCCATGGTTTAGGGTGTTGGTCATGGAAGTTATTACCCTTGGTTTAAGGAATTAGTCATGGTGTCATTCACTTTTGGTTTAGGATGTATGTAATGGAGGTCCTCACCCATAATTTAGGGTGTCATTCATGGTGATCCTTACCCATGGTTTAAGGTGATGGTCATGGAAAATTTCATCTATAATTTAGGGTGTTTTTATAATGTTCCCCACCCAAATTTAAGGAGGTTGGAATGATTCGCTATATTGGTACCCATTTTCTATTCATAGTTTGGGTGCTAGTCAGAGGAACTAGACATGATTGATTATAATATGAAGTCAAATTATGAATTAATTATCTAAAAATAGTTGGTATACTGTATAGATTAGGTGTAATTTTGAGGAACTTGACACTGATAGTAAAATTTTTGGTTTATGTTCCAGACTGGTTCTCTGGGTAGTGATGGTATACCAGGTGGAATGGGATGGTAGAATAATGCTCTATATCCATTGTTTAGGTCCTAGATTAATGATCTGGGAACAATGTATTTTTTTTATATGGTTGATATGATAAAAATATTGTAGGTTTGATTCCCCATGTCTTGAGGACATGATATAGGCTACCATATATTAGGATCCTGAGTGAGAGGATTCCCATGGAATGTTTTCCCAATGTCAAGATAAATGGTTAGGGTGGCCTTGGAAGTGGATTACGTATGTTTTTGGGATTCTATATCTTAGGGACATGCTCAGAGACACCCTAACAGTTCCTAAATTAGGAATGTTTGGTCAAGGTCTACTACTTAAGGATCCAAGGTGGTTTTAATTGTATTTTTCTCAGTTTTGTTTTAGGTAAGATGAGAATATCATATGAGAATTCACTTATGGGAGACTGATATACATTCACCATTGGGGGTGGAATACTGAGATTTATTTCACACCACCTATATATCCAACATGGTATATGTTCAGATCATATTTATGATTTTAGGTTTAACATGGATACATGATGGATAGATCAGAGGCCCAGTATTGCATTATTGACCGAGATGATCATGTGGAGTTTGATGTTCGGGATCGAGAAACTCAATATTGTATTGGAGGTTGGGTATATGACATGGATTTGAGTGGGCAGTGGATCCTAACATATTTATTTTTAAATTATTTTATTATATGTGATTGTCCTAGTGGGATATTTGTGACGTATGTATAACATGGGTATTTGGGCCATTATTGTACTTAATTTTATTACCACATTCTTCTATTTTAGTTTATATCATATTTACACATACTCTAATATATATTATATTTGGTTATTTACTTCTAGTGGTGGACTCTAATATGTGGTTATAGTCTCCTCAAAGTTCCACCTTATACCCCTACTAATAGTTGGAATCCTCTTGCATAGGATTTCAAGCACATTAGTTCTTGGGTCACACCGGATCGCAGAACCGATTTACATGAATCGGGGATAGGATGTTAAAAAGTGGTATCATAGGAGTTAATTTATAGGTTTACTATTCAGGATTTGTTAAAATTGATATATAAGAAATTGTCAGATCATGTGATGGATATCGACTTGTGCATCATCAATAGATGTTCTTATTGGATTTCCTTGTTACTAGGGCTAGGATTGGTGTTCTTGGTTTTTGATGTTATTGTTTTATGTGATTATCACCTTGAAAGAAACATATGATGTATATATTTGATAAATTTTTATGGATTTATACATCTTTCACCATTTTAATAGGTCTGTGATTTTGTTTTGACACATGTCACATAGATCAAATATCAGTCTCATGCATCATGGCAAGCACATAAGATCCACAAGAAAATATCTTACAATTGAGTTTTATTTTTTATTTTTTATGGTATGTTTTTTGGATCAATAGTGAGGCACTCATCAATATGGATTCAGAAGAAATCCTAGTTTGTAATAGGTGTAGTGTCCCTAGTGTATGAGCATGGTATATGTGTATTACCATTGGACCCCTTTTGGGTGGCTTTTGTTTGTGAATAGTTTCATGTTTGGGTCCTTCAGGGAGCAGTCTGAAGTGTAGATTCTCAAAGTGGATGAATTCACTATTTGTGAAAAATTGGTTTGATGTGTGATGTATTTCAGATATGAGACCCTATAGATGGGTTTTTACATGTTTTTTTCATGATATGATGAGATGAGAGCATGGTTTCTTCCCAATGTGTTATGGAATTCTATGAGTTGGTGTAGACCTAGGTGGATTAACCTAGTGACTTGATGTGAAACTTGGTGGGTGAGGATTTTTGGGGGAGCCTAGTAACCTTATTGACATGACTCCAATTAGGTATCTGGTTCTATGGGATTTCAAGGGTGAACCATGATATTTTTTTTTCTGAGTTGTGTGTTCATTTGTGCATTGGAGGTACAAATGTATTCTTTTGAATTTTTAAAATGCTGCTCAAATGGTGAAGCCTAGTTTGAGATTTAGGAACATTAGATGTGTTTTTTATGGTTAGAACCAAGTGTGATATCCATATTATGATAATGGAATAAATGGTAAGCAGGAAATGTTGATGGGTCTTGTGTTCTATGATTCATGATATGTGATTCACTAGATTCAAAAAAGTTTGTATGTTTGTGTTACACAAGATTGTGTAATAGTTTGGCGTGGATGAAATAATAGTGGAAACAAATGCACGATGATGCACTGGGATGTTTAGTCAGGGATTGGGAACTATATAATCATATGCATGAATTGTTGTGTTGAGTATACAACAAATGAATAGGATGAGATCCATTGTGGTTCTGATTAAAGGCTTGTGGGCATGGTGACCAAAGGTCCCTAGACTTGAACTGTGATGATACATAAATGGATGAATTTGTTGTGGTATTCATCAATGTAATATTAATGTAATCATGGTTTAGAGATGATTATTTGAAAAATATCACATCATCCTAAGTATACTGAGAGAAAATTGGCTATAGGACAAACTCTATAAATGCTATTCTGGTTGAAAAAGGGACCCCTAGGAGGATGCTCTCATGGAGAGATGTATGTAAATACATTGGGTGGGAAATTCACCATTATAACCTTGTGAGTGGGGTCTTTTTAAGGGAACATATGTTGATGAATACCATGGGGCCCACTCTCAAATTATTTAAATGAATAATAGTTATAGTTTTGTTTTCCTGCTCTAGTGATGGTGAGACAACTATGTCTAGTTTAGAGGATTCTCAGTGACTGGAAAATGGGTCAGGAAGATGGAGTGAAGCTATAAGGTGAAGCTAAGGGACATCCAATGGTGGGAAGTATAAGGTGAGTCATTTTGATATGATCATTGTCTAGGTTTGGTTGAGGTTTTTTTTGAACCACATCGAATAGGTTGTAGGATCACAAAGGAGTCATTTTGATATGATCATTGTGGGAAGAACAATGGGAATGAGGATATGTTTGGATGATGTTGTGATTTCATAGAATGAAAAAGCGTAGTTAATAACCTTCCTAGTAATTTGTGAATGGTTAGAAGTGGTGGTATGACCTTTGATGGCTTGTACACCTTATCTTAGGAGTTATGTAAAGAAACTTGGATGGAATATTTGATTAGAAAGAAATGACTTGATATTAATTTTAAAAAAATGGTGGGACATGGTTTTTAGTTAGAAGACAAATGATGCTTCATGGGGATGATAAGGATTATGATTAGGAGGTTTTAGAGACTTGAGTTTTTCCAGATTTGGAAATTTGATCACAGATTTGAATTTTTTCTTTCAGGTGACCATGAGAGGTAAAATAGTCATTTTACACAATATGATTATCTTGGATAATCTTTCTAAATACTCATATTGTCCAAAAATATATCATTTACCTATGGATAGAAGTTTTGTTGAATTTTTATCCATTCTATTTTGGAGGAATATTTTATATTTGTTTAATTAAATATTAAATTATTCACGTGGGTTCAGGTGGTAATACTTGTTGAAAAGATAATCAGATTTAGATAATGAATCTATATATGATTTTTGAATGGTGGTTTTTTCGTATGAGGGATTTAAACCCACTTCAAGATCTGGGATTCGAGATAGGTGTTTTAAATCAGTTTTAGTTAATTTGTTAATAAATGAATGAAGGAATTAAAACACTCCCCACCCATTTGGGGCTTCCAATGCATGAAAGAAAAGGTGTAGGGTATATACCATGCATGTAGTAGACAAATATATAGTTTAATATGTGTATATTCCATCAAACATCATCCATGGTAGAGATAAAGACTAGATTGCGGTACAATAGCTTACAAAAGAGGATTTGAACATGAATCTTCAACATTTACGCTATGAGTAAGGCCATTTTTTGAGTTGTATGATGTCATACACATATATGTTATTTATTATGTTTTAGAGAACTATTATAACTACTAAAGACCACATGGGTGAATATTTTCCCAATAGAGAGAAAATGGTTGTTTCAGGAGGTTCATAATTGTTTCTTATTCATAAATCAAGATCACAATATCTGTTGTTCAAGAATACATGATGTATGTTCTTCCCATTTCAGGAAGAATAAATTTTCAATCTACAGGATGTGTACTAGATTTAAATACCATGTACTGGTGCATGGCCATGTGGAGGATTAATTTAGGAAGTTGAATTTTGGTATAACACGCTGTGTATTATAGGTACAAGACATGTAGTGTGACTTGGCTGGGTAGTCGGGTATATGGGAAGATACCCCATGTAAGGGGATATGGCCATGTGGATGTATATGGCCATACCCCATTTATGTGTTTTCTATGTAGTAGTAGACATTAAAACCCTAGGTGTCCCATTCCATAGGGGAGTACTTATCCAAGAATAAGGTTTTGGAATACACTTAGGGTACTCTAAGTACACACTGTGTACAACCCATTTGATTCCCTTTGGAGGGTTTTGAGATGTTTTTCACTCTAAAGATATAATTAAACACAATATGATTCCATTTTGAGTGAATTTCCATGTAGATCATGATGGTGGAACCGTTGTGGGTTTTTACGACTTATAGGAGGTATTTTTGGGGAGATTGAGTTAAGATAGAGTTTTTTTCTTCCAGAAAGTGTGTTCTTCTATCTCCGGAGTGTGGTATGTGTAATGAGACAAAGGAAATGGTCATTTGGATGATTATAGTATGTAGCATGATTTCATCAAAGACCTTGATTTTTTATTTGAATTGAATTGTACCTAGTTAATAGTACTGATTTGTGACTTGCGGTGGTGGATATGTTGGTTAAACATGCCAAGCTATAGAAGCATAGAAAAGAGTTGGGTTTGAGTCCTTTTATCATACATGGGTTTCAATATTTTGATGTAGGTAAGGCTGTGAGATTCTAGAGACTTGGGATCAAGATGTGTGATCCCTTAGAGAAAAGTTTTATCCTGAGAGATTGGTTGTTATCAAGGTTTGTGAGGGGTATTATTCCACTTATGTTTAGATCTAGGGGATCCCAAGAGATATATTTCAATCATATATTGATATGGAGGGAAATGTGGGTGCATTATGGCAAGAACAACCCTTAGTGGGTGTCTGTGTTGGTAAGTAATGGTTTTAGGTGTCCCATTGGGACATAAATCATTGTGTGAGCCAGTTTGGTTGAAATATGATGACGAGATTGGGATTTTTATCTATCTCTTAATATTATTTCGCAAGTAGTTTATGGTGATACTTGTTTACAATTGTAGCGATCTTGTGATATGGATGAGTTTGGTTGACATGTAATTTCACAGGATTATTCCCATGGATCTCTTATTATATAGATGAGTTTTGTTAACATTTCATTTCATAGTAATTGTTTAGGGTGTTAGGTATTGAGGTCATCACCCATAGTTTAAGGTGCTGGTTATGGATCTCTTTGCCTATGGTCTAGGGTGTTGGTCATGGAAGTCATCACACAAGGTTCAAGGTGATAGTAATGGAGGTCCTCAACTATAGTTTAGGTTATTGGTAATAGTGTTCCTCGCACAAGGTTTAATGTGTTGGTCATGGAAATACTCACCCATGGTTTACGGTGTTGGTTATGGAGGTACTTAAATATGGATTAAGGTGCAGATCATGGTGGTACTCACCTATAGTTTAGGGTGTTGGTCATTCCAGTTGTCCCCCATGGTTTAGGGTTTTGTACATGGTATTCCTCACCCCATGGTATAAAGTTATGATCATAGAGGTCCCCACATTTGGTTTCAGATGTTGGTCGTGGAATTACTCGCCCATGGTTTATGATTATAAAAATGAAATTCTGAATCGACATCGATAGTTTGTTAATGTTTTGGGTACTATTCAGAGGCTCTAAAATCGATTTTTTTGATATGTGGTTAGATTCAAGACTGATTTTCCAGTCATGGGTAGTATACTATATGGAACAGGTTTCGTAATGAGGATCTTGACACGGAGAGAAAACTTTTTTTGTTTTTATTCTAGTACAATTATCTAGGAAATGATTTTATACTAGGTTTAATGAGACAATGGGCTAATTCATTTCTTCCATGGTTTAGGTACCATACTGGTTCTCTAGGAACCATGTTTTTTTTACAGTTGAGATGATATGACCAATGTAGGTTTCATCCCCAGAGTCTTGACAAAAAAATAGTGGATGCCTTAGATTTGGAGACCGTGTGAGAGGATTTTCATGGTATGAGTTCCCAATTTCAAGAGAAATGGTTAGGGTATCCACTAATGTGGTAGATGTATGTTTTTTTTGGTTGCACCATCTAATATACATGCTTATATACACACTTTAATTGGATGAATCACGTATGGTCGATTGAGGTCTCAGACCAAATGATTGATGGTGGTTTTATTAGTATTTTTTAGTTATGTTTTGGCTTGGATGAGAATATTTGATGAAAATTACATATAGAAGAAGGATATAGGTTCTCCTATGGGGGTGGAATAAATATATTTATTTAGAATACCCTTTACATGAACCCTAGTGTATATGGAGTGTTTATGTGTACTTTTAGGTTGATCCCAAACACAAAATAAATACAATGAAGGACTAGTATTGCATTAGGGAGTAGGAAGCTTGTGTGAAGTCTGATGTTCGTGCTGGAGCAGCACAACATGGTATTGGATACTGGGTATGTTACTTGGCTTAAAGTTTTTAGTGGCGCTTGAGGTATTTATTTTTTAGTTATTTATTTTATTATATTTGATGGGATATGTGGGAGATCAGTGATATATGTATGGAATGACTATTCAAGACTTTATTATATTTCATTTTGTTATTGAATGATTCAATTTCATTTTATTCATTATTTATACATACTCTAATGTGTTTGGTGTTTTTTATATACTTATAGTTGTGAAATATGATATGATGGAATAGTCTCCTCATAGTTCAACCATATTACCTTACTACTAGTTGGTATCCTATAGCCTATGAGGAGGCACAATTGAAGTCTTTTGAAAACACATACTGAGGAATAGGATTAGTGACATCTTTCCCAAGAAGATACACAAGTATTGAAACTTTCAAACATACCCCATTATCAAAATAAATTGTTAACCCCTGGAAATGATGATTTTAATAAACAATTAGTAATAAATGGGTGTTTAACTATTATAAGTGGACCATATATGTTTTTATAGGAATAATTATGGTTTTTTTATTTAAAATAAATTTTAATATATTATAAATGTTATTTGACTGCATAAATTGAAAATCATACTTGTGGAAAGGGTTTATTACTTCACTATATAATTTTTACCAGTATTTTTTATGATAAATTATTTAATGATTAAAATATATAATATATCTCCAAAAAATAATATGTATTTTCTTATAATTTGGTTATTTTGAAAAATTAATTTTTTTGTTTAATTTTCCTCTTTTTATGTACTAAATTATTTAATAGAATGTTTTAAAGGAAAATCGAGTTATATTTTCTATTCTGTTGAGAATATGTTTCTTCCTTGTCCATATTGTATTTAAAACTTTTTAAAGAATATTTTTAATATTATGTTATTATTCATTAAATTCATTTATATCCATGTTATACTCTCTATAATAATTTATAAAAGGAATATTCTTCCCATTTTTCAAATGAGGTAATTACTACTAATGGTGTGTAAAAAAAATATTTATTTTAATGTACATGACACAAAAGGTTTTTTTTGACCACATGACTACTATTTACATAGAATATTCCTTTACATGTTTCCATAGTTATTTTCAAAGAGAATATTTTCCTTATTATTTTTGATATTTTTATATTTTAGATTGGTTACATGAAAATGAAAATATTATTTTCATGAAACAATTATTCAAGTTATTTTATGAAATTTATCATATTTGATAACATAAATTAATATTACTTATGCTTCACTGGTGATATTATCCAATGATAACATATTTATTATTTAACTATATTTTTTATGACTATTATGATGAAATATTAATGAAGCCTGATATCTTTTCCACTAGTTATATTGTGATAAAATGATAAATGTTTTCAGGATCTTGTGGGATAAATATGAGTGGATTGTGATTATGTGATAGGTGGATCCATTATAAATCTCTAATGAATTGGGTAAAGATTAATGTTTTATGAGCTCAAATGGTATATAATAGTTTATCCCAGCCCCAAAAAGTGCTCAAAAGAGGTTATCAAAATCTGAAAAGAGATACACAAGAGCTTAGACCAGTACAAAGTAGGAAAATGGGTGGTTATACCAAGCCTAAAATGTGATGAATGTCTTGGTGGGTATCCTTTATGTGATATTTCTATGATTTTTATCATTCCAAAAATTATATCACAATTTTATGAAATGATATTGTCCAATGTTATTATCTCATGGCTCACAGGATTTTATTCCTTTATGATTCATATCTTATTAACTATAATGTTATATGCCTTGACTCAAGAATATGATATTTGAATTATTGTGTTTGGTTTTTAAATATTGAGATCATGTTATCATATCCTTATGCTCATTTTTTTTAAATAATCATTTATATCAGTATATTTACACTTAAAGAGAATATAAGATAACCCTTTATTAAGTTTCCTTTTCCCAATCACTTGAAGCAATGTTTTAAGATTGATAGGTCTTATAAGTGATCTAGTTGTGATGGACTTATTAGGGGATGATGTAGATCTTTTATATGGTAGTTGTTTATGTGTCCATGTTTTCGAAGAAAATAATTATTGTAGTTTTATAATAGACCATAATGAAATTTAATGAATATTAATATTATAATATTTAATATTTATTTATGTAATGTTTGGGTCACCTAAGATGGTATTAGTGAAAGGATTATGTGTTTTCAGAAATAGGGATCATGCAACTTTATTCTGAACCCAAGGATAAGACTAGGTATATGAGAACATTATATCTTATAATAAATATAGAATTATGTTTTTCCTATAAAATATATCATTATGGGGATAATAGAAAGTGGATGTGGTTGTGGAATAGGCGCACCTAGAGGTATGTACTTTGAAAGGGGAAGATTGCATATTAATTCGACCATCACTGGTACATAATGAGTTGGCCAAAGTCTATAAGCCTAGATAGATAGTCCCAAAGGATATGTTTAGGTTAATTAAAACTTTGTTTATGTTCCATTATAAAATATTTGAGTTGTTTATGACCATGGATGAACTAGTTTAAGGATAAGGTTTCAAATATTGAAGGTATGGTGTCATTATTTAGAGACCATATGAATGGTTTTCATTATTATATGGGTTCTGAAAATGATTATTGTTTTTTAAATAGTGTATTTTCATTGTAGTCAGTGGATAGAACTAGAATGAACTATGTTGGAAGTGAATGTGATGGAAATTAAAATAAATTCCCTCTTGATAAACCAAATATTTGGGGGGTGTAGAATAAAAAACAAGGTTGTTATAGCTCTATTAGGAAATACATCATACTGAACATTCAAATGAGAAAATAAGAGAATAAAAAACTATTGATTCTATTATGAGGAAACTTCCACCATTTTTTAGTGGTATTGATGTTCAACTAATTTTTATGCAAAGGATTGTTACCCTTAAAAAGATATTTCCATTATCTAGAGGTTAAAACATCACAAATTTATTTTGGTCTTTTATCATTCATAAAGAGAATAAGATTAGTAGTGGAATCATTTCAATAACATGAGGAAATATGATTAAAATTACTATATAGATTGGTATGAGATTATAAGGTTATTTTTTATATGTATATTCTTTATATTATTCATCAAAAATAGATAATAATTCTTTGAGCTAATGTAGATTGATGATGAATTAATTAATACCCATGAGAAATATTTTACAAGCCCTTCGTGGTATGATTTTAGAATTATAATTCAATATAAAAGAAAGAAAGATTTATTATTCATTATCTTAAAACCAAGTCTCTGAAGGGAATTATCCATAATAGTCCTCTATAGCTATGATGAAATAATTCTATGTGCCTTCAAGAAAGAAATGGATATTGGATTCATCAATCAATATCATGGTTTGGATAAAAAATTTATTATGGAATTAAATGTAAATTCTATTTAAAAAACTATTGAGTGTTGGAGATGTTCATTATTTAATCCCAGAAGTGAGGAATGAAACTTGGAGAAAATTATCTTAATGTGATAAGTCTATTATTTATGTATAAAAGTAAAGGTCATTATGAAACTGAATATTGAAGTGATTTGAAAAAAGTTAGCTACTGATGTGAATGGATAGAAAACTCCACTTAATATAAAACCCATACTCATGTGTTTCTAATGCATGTAGTATGATAATTATACTAAAAGTTTCAAAATCCATAGGTTGATGATTATAATGGACATGTAAAACATCTTAAACCCAATGAAAAAAAGGATATCTCATGTGATTACTATTTTTGATGCGTTGTATGGTAAAAAAAAGGAAAAATTTACATTAATATTCCTATTCAAAAATACTAATGTCTTATTCAATTCTCGATCTAACCACTATTCTATATCTGAATAATTTTATAGGGGTATAAAAATACAACCTCAATGATTATATGATTAATTATTATTGAAAAAATATAATTTTATGTGGATTATATCTCAAGTATATGATTCTTATCCAATTGACTTTTTGAGGAATATGATTTTGGAAAAATCAAGTTATTCTTCCACAAGTTGAATTTGATCCTAGTTTTGTAAACTATTGGATTTCTTGATATAGTGAAAATATAAATTTCTATTTATTGGATGTAAAATTTTATATTATAAAAAAACCTATGATCTTATATAATTTTTATGATAAATATGAACTTACAATGGAAGTTTCATCCATTGTATAGGTCTTTATTCATATTCAAAAGGGGTATTTATCTCAGATTATTAGGGATAAAATCAAAATAAAAGATATTTCTATTAAATATGTTTTTTATGTCTCTACGTATGAGTTATATAGTCTTACTATGAATCGTAAATTTTAATTTTCAGTATAACTTATACCTGGTTCTACTACTATTTCTAATACACCATAGAGGATGGTCTTGATTGAGTTGTAAGATTTAAAGAAAAAAATCTAGATGAATCTTGATAATGTATTAATTTATATTTTTGTGTCATTAAGTATTGCACCAAATCATTTTATTATGAATAAATTTGGATCAATACGACTCTGCATTGATTCTTCGGAATATAACAAGATCATAGTCAGGAGTAAGTTTTCTCTCCCCAATATTGGTTATTTTTTCAATAAATTCTGAATAGATTAATATTTTTTTATGCATTATATTCAATCTGGATACTATTATTTTTTGTCAAGAGTGAAGGAATAACTAAATAATTCTTCTATATTAGTTATGGAAACTACGAATTTATACAGATTTTATTGGGTATTACCAATTCTCCCACTATCTTTATGGATTAAATGAATACAGTATTTGAAGATTCCCTTGAACAGATTGTGGTAGTCTTTATAGAAAATATTGTTATATATTCTAAAAGAAATTAATATAATAATGATAAATTTTGGATTATAATGAATATCCTAAGTAAAGAAAATCTATAGGAAAAATTTTACATGTCTTACTTTTGGATATATAATGATTTATTTTTGGGTCACAAAATCTCAAGAAAGAGTATATCGATATATCCAAAAAATATTGAAATTACTGAACATTATCCTAGATAATCCAGTATGATTGGGAACCTTAGTTTTCCTGGATTATTTTGATATTATAGATTATTTTTTATTAATTTATCATGTCTAACTACTCATCTAATAATGTTAACTCATAAGGGATTCTTGTTTATTTGGACTATTGATATGAAGAATATTTCTAGGAACTAAAGAAAATTTTGGTCAGTATAGCTATGCCCACACAACCCCATAGCGGGGATGGGATGTTTATTAATAATGATTCATCAAATAAGGGATTCATAGGGGTTATTATAAAAAATAATATTATGATATATTACGACTCCTTCCAATTAAAGGTTCACAAGAAAAATTAACCGACACATGATTTATATTTTTAGTGTTAATCAATATATTAAAAGTATGGAGGCCTTTTATATACCTATAAATGTGTGAAATATATTTTAATAACAAAATATTAAACTATATATTCCCCTAGAAAGATTTTAATATTTTCCAAATATTATGATTAGAGTTAACTAAAGAATATGATTGATCAATACATTACCACACTGGTAATGAAAAAATTATGGATGACAATTTGAGTCGAATGAATCACACTAACTTAACTATGATGAAGATGAAAAATTATACAATATATCTAGATTTTAAAAGTATGGGTTTTGAAATATTAATGTAATTAGAGAGTCCATATCTCTCTCAAATGAGTTTTTAACCATTTATCCATGTGAATATCAAAGAGATAGAGATAGAAGATGAATAGTTACAAAATAAAGTGATAAATGTTTATAAGTTAAACCTTTATTGTGATGGAATGATATGTTTAAGGAGCCACATATATGAACCATCAATATCTTAAATGAATAAGTAACTATTTCGATATTCTCATATCTCACCATTCTATATTAATTTTGGAATTTTGAAATGTATAATGTTATAAAAGAGTATATATACTACTAAAATAGGAAGTGAGACATTGTCAAGTACATATAACTTCTCTTAGTATTTAATAAATTTAAGGTTGAGAGATATAAGACTCAAGGATTTTATTACCAATAGCCATACAATAATGGAAATGGGAAAACATCAAAATTGATTACATTATCGGACTCCACGAAAATTCTAATAGACATAATTACATATGAGTTATTCATGATGACATTATGAATTTATACAATTCCATTTCCATCCAAAAAATATTTATATTTGGACCATCCTTATAGGAAATATATTATTAATGTGAAAATATTTCCTAATTTATCATATTGTTTAGTATATGATCTAGATTTGTGGTATACCTCGATGTTCTAGATATGTCTTCAGTAAGATTTGGATACATAGTTATATTTAAATACTACTTATCATACTCAGATATAAGGTCCATTTAAGAGAAATATTCAAACCTTGAAGTGTATGATATGATCTTGTTTTATATAAGTCAAAAGTAGTTGGGATCAAATCCTTTATTTTTTCAAATTCTCTTATAGTAAAAACATCAATTCATGAATTAATATGGATCCTTACGAATCCCTCTATGGAAGGAGTTGATGAAATCCAATGTGTTGCAATGAATTTATAGAAATAAATATTTTGGGACCTGACCTAGATAATGAAATTAAAATTAATGTTAGAGACATTAAAAAACAAATCAAGATAGCATATAGTTGATATATGATTTATGATGAAAATCATCTTAGAAATACATAATGAAATGTTGGTGCTAAGGTATTCATATGAATTTCACCATATAATATGGTTATAAGATTTATAAATAAGGGAAATATAAGTCCAAGGTGTATTGGTACCCTTGAGATTATTGATCATGTAGGAGATATATCACATCTCTTGATACTTACATTGAAACTCTATGAAGGTCAAGATGTGTTCCATGTATATATCTAGAAGAATTATATACCTCATCCTTAAATTGTACTAAACTTTTATGTTGAAACACTATATAATGATCTTCCCTATAAGGAGAAACCAGTATAAATAATGGAATGAAGTAAAACAATTCTACAAAAAAGGGATATTGTTTTCTAATTCATTCCACTAAGGCATTCTTTGGGATTATGATGAAAATTTTCATGACTCTCATGGAGTATTCCACTTCATTGTATATGTTGTGCCTCCTAAAAAGTGGTCGGTTACACTATAATCTTACATTATAAAAATATGAAACCTTGATCACCAAGTTTGATAATTTTGTATATTTTATTAGAACAGGATGATGGGATGTTAGTTATTCCATCCATATATTCATACTTTTATCTTTTTTCCTAGTTTGGGTATCCCTCATAGAATTCAGTCATGTTTGTGAAGATTTACTCTAACACCAACTCTTTGTGGGTCTCAATTAATTAGGATTCTTATATTGTGATAGAGAATCTACTTATGGCCAGATCTAATTATGATTTTGGAAATATATGGACTTATGTGGGAATTGGGTGTGTAATGAATCTATAGAATCATCCTCTCTTCTTGTTAGGGGAATATCATACATGAGGCATCTTAGGTAATGATCCCAAGGCATCCAATGTCTATTACAATTGATGCATGACATATATATTTTTATATATTATGTGGGTTCATAGTTTTAAGGTCTTGTGGGAACAATATCACTTTTTTTAAAGTCTTATGGGGATGTGGCCATAGGTTTAAATTCATCTAGGGGAATATTTATATGTTTAAAGTCATATGTGTATGTAGTAATCTGTTTAAATCCTTATGGAAACATTTTACGAGGTTTAAATTTTTGTGGGGATTCTTACCATGAACACGTGTCCTGTACTGGGCTAGATATTGGTTAGTGTCACATGGAAACATCAAGGTCCTATAGGGAACTGAAGTTTGGGTGCTGAGGATAACAATGTTCATAACAGAAATGAACACAATTAATAGTTGTCTCCACCTAGGGGGAGGCAAACATATTTAATACCTGTGTTTTGTATCGGTATTGAACTTGGTGTGGAATACTACAAACCCTACTAGAAGATAAACATAAAAACCTAGGTAGTTTTCATTCATTTTTCAGGGTCATGTAGTAGGATAAGTCCATGCAGTTTAACATCATGTTGTAGGGATGATTATGTCATAGAAGGAGTGAAAACGGGGGATAAAATGGGGTTTATGCAAAGTAGATTCTAGGAATATGGGGCACCATCATTCGATTTCACATGAGGAATTATATGTTTTTCATAAAGGTTGTGTCTATATATTGTTGTCATGTGCTGAGAAATTTTTCATTTGGTTTGACATCATGTTACTAGGAAATTATTGTGTAGTTTAACATTATATAATGTCGCATGACTAGGACACAGGTGCTATATAGTTTAATGTTTTACAACTAGGTTGTGAGTGTAATTTAATTTAAGGTATTTAAACAAAGATATGGGTACTGTGTAGTATAATGTATTTTATCTTAGATGTTTATGGGGAATACAATAGTGTCATCCTATTACTAGTTAGGGAGGTAGGTGATAAGGATATTTTACTATCCCTCATTGAAGGTAAAATAAATATATATATCGTGATGATGGAACCTATGTGCTAACATGTGGGGATCTCGATGTTTTAGAGATTATTCTTAAGATAAAGAGGTGGCATAATAGTTCATGCAATTCAATCATAATAGGCCCATACATAAGGGTTGATGGTACCAATTTTTAAGATTATCAAAGCATAATTGAACATACTTTGGATAGAAATAAGGTCCATGGTTTCTAAACAGTTCTAAAGGTATTATAGATGAAAAGAAACACATTGTTGGGGTCATGGATGTGGGTATCATATAGGTTATGGGGTTTAAAAATGATTAGATCATGAGGCTAAGGCCTTTAGGAAAAATGGGTTCCCCACATAGGGGTTGTTCCCTAGATCTTATGTTGTTGGTTTTGTGAAATATGATGTTCTCATAGAACCCTATTTGGAAAAAAATATTTTTCTTCTAATGTGTAGTAAATGAACCTTCTCAATGTCCATCTCCCTCATGGACTTATGTCCTATGGTACACAAGGGAAGTTATTTTCCATTGATGGACACATGTTGGAATCCATTTCACATTTGTCCAATGAATGATGATGTTTTATGAATTTAGAGATTTAAATGGATTACTAAAGGTTGAGACCCAATTCAAGGAATATTGAAGGAGAGGAGTTATAGGAACTGAGAAGGTTGGAACACACATTATATGAAGAATTACCATTTTTTCATAAGTTGATTTTTCATAGTTCTCCAAAACCTTTTGTGAAACCCTTATCTTGAATGAAAGATTAATATTTCTTGAATCTAGCTTTTTAGGTAGAATTTGAACCTGTATTGAAATGGATTTACCTTGAATCATTTGTACAATCCTCAACTTCTCCCATAACATGGGTTTTTTGGCATAAAAAATGACCCCCTCACAATAGGAATTGATGTGGAAATGCAGGTTTGTATTCTAAGGCATGAATTCCAAAATTTAGCACTACGAGAAACTTGGTTCCCATGAATTTGCCCACACTCAACCTATAAATAGGGGGAGGGGCCCCTAGTAGTAAAAAAATATTCTCACAAAAGATTATATTATCCTCCATTTTCATGAAAATCAAATCCTTCATTATCATTCCATGGACTAAATCTGTAGCAGTCATGATGCTTTCTATTTCCAGGATAAAATATTCTATGAACTATTCACCAAGGACCATATTTCATGAAGAAAATTATTCGAAGAAATTCTTTAAAAACCATACATATGGGTACTTAAAATTCTTCAAGATAGACTATGATGGTGCTAAATCTTCTATAATGTCATGAATTGAGATAACTATGAATATAATGATAATGGATAGATTCCAAATGATATCATATTATGAAGTACTCTCTACGATGTTGATGGAGGATCAAAAGGATTATCCTATTTTCATAGGACTTCTACTGTTTCGTTCTGATCTAAGAGATAATGTGTTCACCCATAATGATGATTTGGATTTCCCTTACAATAGGTTTTGATAAACATCGGGGAGGCATCAGTGGAACATTGCTGTTTTAGGGTAGTGTGTTAATGAACACACAACAATCACTTATCAATCTCAATCTAATTACATACCGATGATTTAAGGGGAGGAGTTTACTATAGAAAAATCTTCCCTGATATATGAAAGAATCATAAAAATGGTCTGGGAAGACCTCCACCAGGGCTAGACCAAAGAGAGGGACCTGCATCATGGTAGAAAAATCATGGATGAATGAGCTTGGGAATATTGGGTATGGCATTTATGCAAGGAATTTGATGGTGATTTGAAGAGGATCGGTCAATAGGAATTGTCAGTGAATTCTCAGTTCCATGTATACCTTCACCCAGACACCATGCCAAAATTATTGAGAAGGTGGTCATTGGGGTCCAATACTACTCATATGAATCACAGGGAGGATGAAATTATTCTATGGAACCTATACTATATTTTTGGGATCCCAATATAGTGAAATATATATGACGAGTTCCTTTAATTTGAGTTAGTCATGAATGAACAATATAAGATATCTATATTTTAAAATTATTTCTTGGATATATTATAGGGAGGAAAGTGGAATAATCATAGGATGAAGGAAATTTCATTCAATTAGCAGTTAATTTATTTCATAAATGAACCCATAGATAGGATTCAAAGGAGACCTATCATTTTCCCAAGAGAAGCATGGTGTGGTAAGTATAAATCTTACTAAGTGATCTAGGTGGTGTCCTAGTTTTTCTTATAGGGTTTCAGTGTAATTTATATCACTCTCAAAGAAAAACTAGAAGGGTTTATGGTAGAATTACTTAGTGGATGGATGTTTATGATTCATGAAACTCACATGAGAGTGTGGCCCATCATGTTCATAAAAGTAGCAATTATGAAGATGGGGAATCACATCAACGTGGACATACAAGCATTGGGGGAATTATATAAGGGTCTATGACACATCAGAAAGTAGAATACCCCTTATGTGTTTGTGTAACATTCTATTTTATATTTTTCTAGGTCACCATAGATATGAGAGAGTATGAATGTCCTAACCCCATATGCCCGTATGGTACCAAAATCTAGCCCTCAATGTTGAACATCATTGGGAGACACCCTCTTACGTTGTTGAACATTAATTTACTAGAAATGATCAAGTTTTTAGAGTAATTTATGTTCAATATATTTCCCCTACTAATGGGGACAATTTTGGATGACTAAATAGGTATTATGTAGTAAATATCATACCTCCATTTCTTTTTCCGTGGATTTTTTTGGTGAGGTTGAACTGCGATGTAATATATAAACCATATGCCCCATATCAGTTCTCACTCCAGTTCTGGTGTCATCAGAGTTTCACAACATAGGTTTAAACTAGTATTTGCTAACAATGCCAGTTGATTATCATGTGGTATCTAAAGAATATGTTCATGTGTGAGGGTAGTCGAGGTATGATGAATCTTCCATCAAAGGATGCTCCCTATGGGATCTTCCAGAATTATGATCGAAGATTAGAGAGTGCACACCCAAGGGAATTATGTAGGCATCCATTGATCTAGGAATATTATAATGAGGTTCCAAATCCACATTTCCTTAGGGAATGTTAATGGTTGTGGAGAATTCTAAGGAAGAAGTTTCATGACTATCAGTGAAGTATTAGTTGCAGTTCCCTTAGTCCCAAGACATGTACGGGGTTAGAATCCTAATGAAGGAGAAATGGAAGGTGCAAGAGTCCCAAGAAATTACCCCTGGGAGATTTTTTTACCTTATGTAGTGGTTCTGAGGGAATATTCTATGGATCTGGGGAGCACATCTACTGTGAAGAGGTGACTGACGATGCAATCTTTCATGATTCCTAGATGGATTGAGATATTTTCCTACAATTCAATTCACTCCAAGTGATTTTATTATATATCCAGGATGTGGGGACTAAACTTCCCAGGCCTACCCACATCATGGATAGCTTCTAATATCCCAGGTATGAGTTTTTTTAGTACATTTAGGAGATGGAATCCATGATCTACTATTGCAGTGCGGCACACCCCATGACCAACCGTGTGAGGGCATTGGTGAGCAAGCCTTCTTTTAGAGATCACCCTAGGGGTCAATCAGTATTTGACATGAATTTTGTAGGGATTTCAACTAAGGAGAAGTTTTGGGTGAGTGATGATTTCGTATACCCATTATAAGAATAATACTCCACTTCTGATCATGTAAAACATGTAATTTATCATAGATTTTAGCCAGTTCTAATTTTTTCGGGCTTGTTGAATGATTTTCCTTGACCAATATTGTAGAGACTTGGGTTTTTGGCCCTGTCAGACTTTATAATGTTTCTACGAATAATTCCAGAGCTAGGCGCGAAGACGGCGTGCGATTCCGAGGCCCGGTGTGCCCGGAATTAATTTTATAAAAATATTAAGTATTTTTATACTATGCACGTGGCAGGGGTGTGATATCTCCTAAACGGTAGCTCAGAACAGGAATATGAGGGCACGATTGCGTCCGAAACGTGACGTTTACCCTAGGTGGGGTGTAATCTTTGCGGGCGCGGGCCTGCGGTGAGAAATGCCACCAGGGGCGTTTCCGTAAATAAGTGGCAGGTTAGTGTGCGAGCGTCGGCTCGAATAACTTCTGAACGGAGTCTCGGATGGAAAATCTGAGACCGCCGTTGCGTTCAGAACGGTGTGTTTACCCTAGGGGTGACCTCAATTTTGTTCGCATCGGGCGTCGGGTCCGAGGCGGGTTTGGCGCCGGCGGGCCGCTGATATAAATATCAGCGCCTCCCCCCCCCTTTTAATCGTTCTTCGCTGTTCTTCGCCGTTCTTCGCCGCCACTCTGCCGAATCGAGCCAACGGAGCGCCCACGAGCTCAGAATTCAACGGCGGACGTTCCAGGAGCGCGCAGCGGAAGCTTTGGAGCGCGGATCTGAGACAGAACGTCGGCGTTTCGCCCGCGAGGTAGGTGGATTTTAGTTTTAACCCCCGATCCCGTTTTGACTGCTTTTTTCTGTAAATCGAAGCCGTTGCAGTATAGATCGGGTCCCGAGGGTCATGTAGACGCCTCCGGATTGAAAAACGGACCACCGGGGTGCCCCCGGCGGTCCGTGGAAGTTCCGCCGGCGCGACACCGGCGCGGCGGAGCCGCGGTGGCGCGCGGCGGAGCGCCGCCGGCCACTCTTCGCATACAGGGGGCTTTAAACCCCCGTATCTTGCACTCCGGGAGTCGGATTCGCACGCCGTTTGCGGCGACGTGACCCTGACGACGAGGAGAACCCTCCGGTATGGGTTCGAGGGTTTAAAGGTTCGGGATCGTGGCCCAGGAGCTAGAAACGTCGTATAAAATAATATTATTTTAATTATTTTACGACTGCGGGCCGTTGTAACTTCTACCCGGAGCGTCCGATTGACGTGCCGCCAGTGGCGTTGAGACCCTGATGGTACGACGGACTTTTTGAGATGGTTTTCGGGTGTTGGGACTACGAATGGGGTGCGGGCCCCACGAGGCCGGGTTTTGGCGTTTGCGGGGAAACGCAGCTTTTGCACCAGGAGTCCGATTTTGGCGGATGAATAGTCGATCCTGTGTGTTTTTCCGAGAGGATCGCAATGGTGCGATCCATTCGATGAGTTTCGGAATCCAGGCGTGGGCCCCACCCGAGCTAGCCTTCGGTGAATAGTACCTTTTTCACTGGGTGTCCGTTTTGGACGAGCGAGTAGTCGATTCTGCTATTTTTTCCAAGGGGATCGCCGTGGTGTGATCCGCTCGATGGGTTTCGGGATCGTTGTGCGGCCCCCGCACGAGCTAGCTACGGTGAATAGTGCCTTTTTCACCGGTGCTCCGTTTCGGGCGAGTAAACAGCCTATCCTGCGTGTTTTTCCGCGTGGAACGCGATGGTGGCCTAGGTTTTGGCCTAGGAGGTGCGCAATGTGGCGTTGTGGCGAGTCGCTCGGGTTAGCGACCTTTGGACCAGCAGTGGTTGAGGGTTCTCCCTTGGTTCGTTCCTACGAGGGTTCGTGTGGTATCACAACCTTCGTATGGGTTTGTGATCCTCTCGATGGGATGTTTAAACTGTTAGAGTTGTGGTATCCCTCCGGTGGGCCCAGAGTGGATCCTCTAGCATCTTTACCCTAGATCGGGTTCTTGGTATCACTGTGACCACTTATTTACGGGCGGCGATCCCCTATCTAGCAGGTTAACTCCGTAGGGTTTGTGGCATCATCAGACATATGATCCCCTACGCGGTGGGTCATGCACAGTAGGGTTGTGGCATCGTCGGTCTTACAATCCCCTACTCAGCATGATGTTTATAGTAGGGTTGCGGTATCATTGGTTATACGATCCCCTACTCAGCGCTTGGTGTCGGTAGGGTTGCGATATCGTTGGTTATGCGATCCCCTACTCAGCGCGTGGTTTCGGTAGGGTTGTGGCATCGTCGGTTCGATCCCCTACATCCCGAGTTTTACCAGATAGGGTTCCAATATCGTCGTGACCATCTTTATATGGGCGATGATCCTCTATCTGAGTGTGGAGCTTCTGTCGAGTGCCAGATCGGGTTGTGGTATCCCCCAGCGGATCCTGGGTGAGATCCCCTATCTGTGAGAACTACGTATGCCAGATCGGGTCGTGGTATCCCCCAGTAGACCCTGGGAGTGATCTCCTATCTGTGAGCTATGTATACCGGAGTGGGTCTTGGTATCCCCTAGCGGACCCTAGCGGTGATCCCCTTTCCGAGGAGTTTGGTGGTTATGGTGTTTCAGCGATGTTTCCTCAGTGATGCTATCCGACGAGCGTGGTCTCTCGGGTGAGCGTCTGTGATGTTTGCGAGTATCCCGATGGAGTGTATCTCTCGGATGAGTGTCATCTGGTATGACAGTGTTCGTGGTGTACTCTCCTGGTTGTGGACAGTTGCTGGTGATGAGGTTGGTACCTCTTGTGGCTTTGTGGCGTGAGCTGTGTATATCTGGATTGTTCAAGGTGTATGTATGGGCATACACCTGAGCAGAGCTGAGCTGACTTGTTGTGTTTAGCCGAGGATGGTCACGAGATGGAGTTTCTCTCTCGTCTGGGTTCCCTCTGGCTGGGTTGAGCGGACTGTTTCCTTTCAGTTTCTCCCTTAGGTTTTGGGTTTTGGGGGTGCCTACTGAGTATGTTTATACTCACCCCTGCACGGGCTTTTCCCGCACATGTTTGTGTCTTGTGCAGACCACAGGCCTTTTGACGGAGTACCAGGAGGACCCGGAGCAGGCGGAGCTTAGTGAGCGAGTTGACCGGGGTGTTTACCGGAGCTGTGCCGAGGGAGCTTTCCGGCGGGTGTTTGTGGCAGCGTTCCCCTTCTTCAGAGCAGGTTGGACGCGCTTTGTAGTTTTCTTTTGGTGGGCCCTGTTTTGCCCTTATACTTTTGCTGTTGCACTCTGGTTTGGGATAGATTGTATGCATGCATTTACTTTTCAGTTTCTTTATCTCTGCACTGTTGCATGGAGGTGTTTGTGGGTGCGTGTGTACAGGTACCTTAGGCTAATGCC
Source organism: Viscum album (assembly GCA_963277665.1). Lineage (NCBI taxonomy): Eukaryota > Viridiplantae > Streptophyta > Magnoliopsida > Santalales > Viscaceae > Viscum > Viscum album. Next base: position 90,184,318 of record OY728123.1, on the reverse strand, counting down.
TCCCATGTGTGTGATAGCCTACTCGGCACTGGTCGCCAGCCCCTGGCCTATTGGAGGTGGGCTTGGGGAGTCGCGGCTCGAGCCCCGTTGGGTCGGGTCGTGACAGAGTGGTATCAGAGGAGGTTCCACCTTTGGGATCTCAGAGCGTAGCTGGTCTAGCTGTGAGCTTAGTTTGGGTTGCATAGCGGTAGTGTTAGGATGTTTTGAGTTCGGATTTCAGGCCAGGGACTCCAGTGTTGGTGCAGCGGCTGACGTATCTATACACCAGGACTCTGATAACCTGCCTTTCGACTCGGGACATTCGTACACTGGTCGCGGGGACATAATGGTACATGCATCATATAGGACTAGGTTTTTGGTTTTTCCTTGTCCTTCTTGAGTCATCTCTCCAGATATACTCTTTGAATGTGGTGCGTCTTGAATGTATGTCAGGATGCCTCCACGACGACAGCCAGCGAGGGTTCCGCAGCAGGATTGTGCTGATGACCCGCCCCGTGTCGTGGCTATGGAGCAGGGCGCAGGTTCTGAGGTTGCACCTCCAGGTGGTCTGCCAGTTGAGCCACCACCTGTAGAGCAGTTGGTTGTGCCAGCGGTGCAGGACGAGGTTGCGCGCAGGCTGAGTGCGCTGCACGAGTTCCAGAGGCAGCGACCTCTGAGGTTCCGGGGTGATCCAGACCCCCAGGCAGTTGATGACTGGCTTGAGGCATTCACCTGAGTTTTCCGCCTAGTTAGGACACCTCCTGATCAGATGGTGGTCCTAGCGGCGAGCCTTCTGCATGGTTCGGCCGGGCGATGGTGGAGTATGGTGACACAGTCCCATGACGAGGAGACGCTCACGTGGGCAGAGTTTGAGCGACTTTTCAGAGAGGAGTTCTATCCGGTGACGCTGAGGTCAGTGCGGATCTAGGAGATTTTGCAGCTTCGATAGGAGAGCATGACTGTGTCGGAGTACTCAGCAAGGTTTATAGACCTGTCGCACTACTCCCTGGATATGGTTCGAGACCCGTTCTTTAGGGCTCGGACCTTCGAGCAGGGCTTACGTAGGGATATCCGAGAAGGTGTGGTTTCCTTGTGCCTGCCCACCTATGCTGGAGTGCTGGAGCGAGCGCTGGTGGTGGAGAGCTTTCTGGCTGAGCAGATATCGCCTGTTAGTGCTGGGCACGCGAGAGCTGAGACTTCGTCGGTCGAATCGGCATCTGGTAGCTGACGACAGACTCAGGGGTCCGGACGTGGTCGACGTTTCAGGAGGTGACCCCAGGATGGAGGATCTGAGCCTCAGGGCTCACAGGGCTCGCAGACCAGTTTTGGTCAGTCGCAGGAGAGGCGGTGTTACGCTTGCGATGGTCGGGGACATCTTGCTAGAGATTTTCCGACCCGACGTGCTGCTGAGAGGGAGCCGGTCGATGGGCCGCCATGGCAGAGGCAGCGTCTCGAGCAAGGAGGTCCGCAAGGCGGCGGACGTGGCGTCGAAGCTGGTGGAGCGGGAGGCGGTGGTAGACAGTACCAGTTGCCACCACCCCCACCCCCAGGTGGTCCACGCCAAGCTCAGGGAGCTGGTGGTCGAGGGCGAGGACAGCTGCATGCCCTGGAGGCTGTTGACCTAGAGGCACCGCAGATGGATAGAGGTACGCCTTGTGTCTTTCTACTTACTGCAGTAGTTTGTCAGACACTGTTTAGCGGTACTCTTTCCTTTTGTTGCTTGCTCGAGTTTTGTTCAGGGCGTTGGAAAGACCCTGTGTGGGTGTTTATTGGTGAGCTCGCTGGTGTGTGAGACCCAGTTGAGAGTCCAGTCGCTTTCCTTGTGCTTAGGGCTTTTCGGGGACGAAAAGTTCTAAGGGGAGGAGGATTTAGCAACTCGGGTTTTTGGCCCTGTCAGACTTTGGAATGTTTCTACGAATAATTCCAGAGCTAGGCGCGAAGACGGCGTGCGATTCCGAGGCCCGGTGTGCCCGGAATTAATTTTATAAAAATATTAAGTATTTTTATACTATGCATGTGGCAGGGGTGTTATATCTCCTAAATGATAGCTCAGAACGGGAATCTGAGGGCACGGTTGCGTCCGGAACGTGCCGTTTACCCTAGGTGGGGTGTCATCTTTGCGGGCGCGGGCCTGCGGTGAGAAACGCCACCAGGGGCGTTTCCATAAATAAGTGGCAAGTTAGTGTGCGAGCGTCGGCTCGAATAACTTCTGAACGGAGTCTCGGATGGAAAATCTGAGACCACCGTTGCGTTCAGAATGGCGCGTTTACCCTAGGGGTGACCTCACTTTTGTTCGCATCGGGCGTCGGGTCCGAGCCGGGTTTGGCGCCGGCGGGCCGCTGATATAAATATCAGCGCCCCCCCTTTTAATCGTTCTTCGCCGTTCTTCGCCGTTCTTCGCCGCCACTCTGCCGAATGGAGCCAACGGAGCGCCCACGAGCTCAGAATTCGACGGCGGACGTTCCAGGAGCGCGCAGCGGAAGCTTTGGAGCACGGATCTGAGGCAGAACGTTGGCGTTTCGCCCGCGAGGTAGGCGGATTTTAGTTTTAACCCCCGATCCCGTTTTTACTGTTTTTTTCTGTAAATTGAAGCCGTTGCAGTATAGATCGGGTCCCGAGGGTCGTGTAGACGCCTCCGGATCGCAAAACGGACCACCGGGGTGCCCCCGGCGGTCCACGGAAGTTCCGCCGGCGCGGCACCGGCGCCGGCGGATTCCGGCGGCCCGCGGCGGAGCGCCGTCGGCCAAGGCGGGCCGGCGGTCGGGGCCGGTCCGGCCACTCTTCGCATACGGGGGTCTTTAAACCCCCATATCTTGCACTCCGGGAGTCGGATTCGCGCGCCGTTTACGGCGACGTGACCCTGACGACGAGGCGAACCCTCCGGTATGGGTTCGAGGGTTTAAAGGTTCGGGATCGTGGCTCGGGAGCTAGAAACGTCGTATAAAATAATATTATTTTTATTATTTTACGACTGCGGGCCGTTGTAACTTCTACCCGGAGCGTCCGATTGACGTGTCGTCAGTGGCGTTGAGACCCTGATGGTATGACAGACTTTTTGAGATGGTTTCCGGGTGTTGGGACTGCGAACGGGGTGCGGGCCCCACGAGGCCGGTTTTTGGCGTTTGTGGGGAAACACAGCTTTTGCACCAGGAGTCCGATTTTGGCGGATGAATAGTCAATTGTGTGTGTTTTTCCGAGAGGATCGCAATGGTGCGATCCGTTCGATGAGTTTCGGAATCCAGGCGTGGGCCCCACCCAAGCTGGCCTTCGGTGAATAGTACCTTTTTCACCGGGTGTCTGTTTTGGACGAGCGAGTAGTCGATTCTGCTTGTTTTTCCGAGGGGATCGCCGTGGTGTGATCCGCTCGATGGGTTTCGGGATCGTTGTGTGGGCCCCGCACGAGCTAGCTACGGTGAATAGTGCCTTTTTCACCGGTGCTCCGTTTCGGGCGAGTAAACAGCCTATCCTGCGTGTTTTTCTGCGTGGAACACGATGGTGGCCTAGGTTTTGTCCTAGGAGGTGCGCAGTGTGGCGTTGTGGCGAGTCGCTCGGGTTAGCGACGTTTGGACCAACAGTGGTTGAGGGTTCTCCCTTGGTTCATTCCTACGAGGGTTCGTGTGGTATCACAACCTTCGTATGAGTTTGTGATCCTCTCGATGGGATGTTTAAACTGTTAGAGTTGTGGTATCCCTCCGGTGGGCCCAGAGTGGATCCTCTAGCATCTTTACCATAGATCGGGTTCTTGGTATCGCTGTGACCGCTTATTTACGGGCGGAGATCCCCTATCTAGTAGGTTAACTCCGTAGGGTTTGTGGCATCATCGGACATATGATCCCCTACGCGGTGGGTCGTGCACAATAGGGTTGTGGCATTTTCGGGCTTACGATCCCCTACTCAGCATGATGTTTATTGTAGGGTTGCGGTATCGTTGGTTATACGATCCCCTACTCAGCGTTTGGTTTCGGTAGGGTTGCGGTATCGTTGGTTATGCGATCCCCTACTCAGCGCGTGGTTTCGGTAGGGTTGTGGCATCGTCGGTTCGATCCCCTACATTGCGAGTTTTACCAGATAGGGTTCCGGTATCATTGTGACCATCTTTATATGGGCGATGATCCTCTATCTGAGTGTGGAGCTTCTGTCGAGTGCCAGATCGGGTTGTGGTATCCCCCAGCGGATCCTGGGTGTGATCCCCTATCTGTGAGAACTACGTATGCCAGATCGGGTCGTGGTATCCCCCAGCGGACCCTAGGAGTGATCCCCTATCTGTGAGCTACGTATATCGGAGTGGGTCTTGGTATCCCCTAGAGGACCCTAGCGGCGATCCCCTTTCCGAGGAGTTTGGTGGTTATGGTGTTTCAGCGATGTTTCCTCAGTGATGCTATCCGACGAGCGTGGTCTCTCGGGTGAGCGTCTGTGATGTTTGCGAGTATCCCGATGGAGTGTATCTCTCGGATGTGTGTCATCTGGTATGACAGTGTTCGTGGTGTACTCTCCTGGTTGTGGACAGTTTCTGGTTATGAGGTCGGTACCTCTTGTGGCTTTGTGGCGTGAGCTGTGTATATCTGGATTGTTCAAGGTGTATGTATGGGCATACACCTGAGCAGAGCTGAGCTGACTTGTTGTGTTTAGCCGAGGATGGTCACGAGATGGAGTTTCTCTCTCGTCTGGGTTCCCTCTATCTGGGTTGAGCGGACTGTTGCCTTTCAGTTGCTCCCTTGGGTTTTGGGTTTTTGGGGTGCCTACTGAGTATGTTTATACTCACCCATGCACAGGCTTTTCACGCACATGTTTGTGTCTTGTTCAGACCACATGCCTTTTGACGGAGTCCCAGGAGGACCCGGAGCAGGCGGAGCTTAGTGAGCGAGTTGACCGGGGTGTTTACCAGAGCTGTGCCGAAGGAGCTTTCCGGCGGGTGTTTGTGGCAGTGTTCCCCTTCTTCAGAGCAGATTGGACGCGCTTTGTAGTTTTCTTTTGGTGGGCCCTGTTTTGCCCTTATACTTTTGCTGTTGCACTCTGGTTTGGGATAGATTGTATGCATGCATTTACTTTTCAGTTTCTTTATCTCTGCACTGTTGCATGGATGTGTTTGTGGGTGCGTGTGTACAGGTACCTTAGGCTAATGCCTCCCATGTGTGTGATAGCCTACTCGGCGCTGGTCGCCAGCCCCTGGCCTATTGGAGGCGGGCTTGGGGAGTCGCGGCTCGAGCCCCGTTGGGTCGGGTCGTGACACATATAGAGATCAGAAGATATAAAAGAGGAGTATATTCATGATAAATCTTAGGGGGAGGATGATATAGCCTATAAACCTAATATGGAATTCATTACACCTACCTATAACATTTTGGCCTTATCAAAATAGTTATTCATAAAAGAGACACCACCTATGGATGGATCATCGACTCAATTTTCCTAGAGAAATCCTTGTAATTTAACATCTTCTCAAAATTATAACCATTTAGAAACCTTTCATCATGATGATTTTGGTTTAATTTTTTTTCTTATAAATATATCTAATTTATTTTCCTATATAGAAGCTTCTGATTGATGAGACATCAGTTTCTATGGGGATTCCATTGGTAATAGGGCATTCACTATGCATCTCTAATCTATTGGACAACTTTACAAAAACCATATTTCTTCGACATAGTTTACCATTTATTTTTCATTATCCAAAATAGGTTGGTTTTTACTAATATTTTATCTTATAGTTGTGAAATCTATATTGGGAGCCCATCTAAAGGTGGCAATGCTTGAGCAGGTAGGTCCTACGGATAAAGTGGCTATGACTAAATTCATGGTCTCGATGAAGGTGGATAAGGAGGATTAAATGGTTTAGAGGGACCCATATGCACCTTAGGATGCGAGTGAGGATCCATATGTGGATAATTATTTGGGTTAGGATGACCTCCCAATTGACATGGACCCCTAAGCATCTGAGAGGGTGATCACTTTCTATAAGGACCTAACTTTATTACATATATAATCTTGAATTTAGTCAAGAAAACACTTCCTTTTACATTGAGGATTTATCATGTTTAGATATATAGAGAATTGGGAAATAACACATTCATGACATTACACATTGTTACATAGTGGATACCATAAAAATAGTTATTATTTTTTTCAAAATATGAAACATTAAAACTTAATACATGATTCCTTGACAATTATTCAACATTTAACATGACTTCCTTCTTTGTCTTACATATCCATTACCCTGAGAAAATCATTTAAAACATGGGATGAGAAAAAAAACATAGTAAGAATTATAAGAAGAAGGTAATAACACATTAGTCCATGAATACTTGTAACTTATGAAATCATTTTCAAAAGACATACTTATCACCTGTATATATATACTTACTTTGTGAAACATGATATTTCCAAAATATATAATAACATAAGTAGAACCATAAAGGTATCATGGGGAATTACTTATATAATTTAGTAACCCTCTTGGCTACCTTATAATTTGTAACTCTCAAGGATACCTTACTATTTGTGTAACCATCACAATTATACTTGGAGTAACCATACGACCAACCTCCAACTTATACATACCCAATGGATTGGTGGTAAATATAGGTCCCACCCTTCATCATAAAAATTTCCAATGATCCAAAAAATAATAAAACAACATTAATGTTAGCATAAAAACATTTCTTTTGAATTTTGTAAAATAGAATTTTGAAAGTGGATTTAAAAATAAAAGTCCCTTATAAATAACATATAATTGAATTGAGACTAAATAGAGTGGATGGAATATGTATATACGCTATAAATATACATAATTAAACATATTATAATCATAATTGATCACACAAACAATTTAAATACCACATAAATAATGAATAATAAGGTTAACCCAAAGGATGTAAATCGGGTTAATAATTCCCTTACCTCAGGTTTGTCTTAATTAAAACTAGTTTAATCTTCCAATATAATTGTTAAAATAGTGTTATTTGTATTTTAAAAGAACATTTTAATGTTTATTACATCTTATATGATCATTTCATAACATCATTTCACCCTTTAATTGTTAGAATTTTGCCCCTTGCACTGTTTTTGGGTGAGTTCTTTACATGATTTCCAAGATTGGTTCATGATGGATGTTCTTGTCGATTGGATGTGAAACTCCAAAATTGGAATAGATTAGTATTTAAATATTTAAAGTACCATAAATTATACCATTTTACATTTTTAAATTCATATGATTCAAAATATAAAACATTAATGATGTTCGTTTAGATCATTTTAGTGGTTCCTTGATAATATAGACTTCATTCTGATTTATAAATTAATTCCATGTGTAAAAACGATTTACAGAACCATGGATGAGAAATAATACATATATTATAACCTTGATCCACCATAAAAATTGTTTCATGACTATACTTGAAGGATTTAAATAAAAATGAAATCACATTGTCCATGATGTTGGTAATTCGACACATCGTGGACACTATTTCTAATTCGTTGAATTAGTGGTAGAGGAGAAGAAGAATGATGATGATTTTTCCATGAACATGAGAACATATAGAATATACATGATTCATGGAGATTTCATTCCTCTTGTTTAAGAGGAGGTTAGTAAATAAGAAGAGAAGAAAGGAATCTTGAAATAAAATAAAACTTGAGAAATATATCACCAAAATTCGATAGCCTAACAGCGTCTCTTAAAATTTCATAAAAATTGTTTGATGAGAGAAAGGGGATATCTCATCATGCATTCATAATATGTACAATAAGGGGGTATATGGAATGATATATCCCAACATAATCCAAAGGTAAAGGAAGATAAGAATATAAAATGAAAGAAAAGAAAGAAAATAAAAGGGGATGTTTACCTCTTGATCTCTTCTCCTTGAGATCCTTCTTAAGGGATTTGGTTTTGGTATTTTGGTGAGACAGGAAGCTCTAGGACGTGGGGAAGTTTCCAGGGAGGAGTATTGGGCAGAACTTAGGCATGGATCAAGGCTTGAGAGGTGTGGGAAGAAGAGGGGTATGAGGGTGGTATTTATAGTGGGGGATAGGGGGTATTTTTCATTATTTTAATCATTATTATAATATTGTTTCCAATGATTATGAATAGTATTAGTTCATGAGACATAAAATAGTAATAATGGAATATGAGTTCAAACAAAGTGGCCTTACATCACTTATGATGTCGTAAATAGTTTATTTTACTGATAATTTGATTATACAGTATTTTATCATATTTCACTATTCATCAAAAATTATAGAATTTCAGAAAAATCCCAAAAATTTACCCTTACAAATTTTTGAAGTGAAGAATTCAAATATGAAGTCTATTTTTTGATAATACTTTTTTCAATATTATTAAATTAATTTTTAAATAAAATAATTCTTAATTAAAAAATTAACAATTCTAATTCTATAACAACTTCGATATCACGATGAAAAATTAACCAATATATTTTTTTCTTAAAGCCATAAGAAAATAAAAAAAAAATAAAATTTACTTTTCATTATGTTCATATTACTATTAATATTAACTTTCATAAGGGTATGTTACTATTTACAAAAAAACGTGTTGGTTTCATCAGACTCCAAATAACTTACTGAACACAATTGTAGATGACCATTTTTCAAAATTCAAAACATAGAAGTAGAAAAATTATGTTCAAATGCTAGTTATAAATATATACTTAAAAAAAGTTCCATGAATTTCTATTTATTTTTAGAAAAACTTGGGGTGTTACATTATCCCCACCTTCTGGAAACTACATCCTCACAATTTTATTTACATATTAAACAACTAAGGGTACTTTTCCCTCATAGTATTTTCAGACTCCCATGTTCCTTATTCAACCATGTGGTTTCTCCAAAAAACCATTACCTATTGTATTACCATATTCCATAATACCTACTCTATTATATCAAGAATCTAAACTGGTTTCTCTTCATAAGAAAGGTTCTCCTCTAGCTGAACTGCTTCTGGGCTCAAGAAATGTGATGAATCTTGCACATACTTTCTCAACATCAAAACATGAAAAACAGTATGTACCCAAGACAAAATTTGAGGCAGATCTACTCGGTATGCAACTGGTCCAACATTTTCTACAATTTTAAAATAACCAATGAATCACAGACTTAGCTTTCCATTCTTAACAAAACACATCACACTTTTCCAATGAGAGATTTTAAGGAAAACATGGTCACCTACCTAGAATGATAAGTATTTCCTTCTGTTATCTGCATAAATTTTCTACCTGTTCTAAGTTTTCCTCATGTGATACTGGATCATCTTCACTTTCTCAGCCTATTATTCTACTAATTCTAGCCCCATCAACTTTCCCTCACCGACTTCATCCCAAAATGCTGGAGTCCGACATCACTTCCCATAAAAAGCCTCAAAATGTGCCATTTGTATATTAGAATTAAAAATGTTATTATAAGAAAACTCAACTAAAGAAATATGATGATACCAACTTCCCCGGAAGTCCATTGAACAAGCTCAAAGCATATCCTCAAAAGTCTTAATTTTTCATTCAGATTTCTCATCTGATTGAGGATGAAAAGCTATACTGAAATTTAATCTTGTGCCCAACGACTTCTGAAGTCCTTTTCAAAAGTTAGAAGTTATCCTAGGATTTGGGGCAGATACAATGAAAAAGGGAACTCCATGTTACCTGACAATATCTTTGAGGTATAGTCAAGAAAGTTGATCCAAATACATTTTATCTCGAATAGAAAGAAAATGTGTAGATTTTGTCAGCCGATCAAAAATAACCCAAATCACATTGTTACATCGATAAGTCTTTTGTATTCCCACCACAATTTACATGGATACATTATCCCATTTCCAGTATGGCACTGGAAAAGGCTAAATCATCCCCTTCAGTAACTACCACTCTACTTTAACCTATTGACATGTTAAACATTTAATAATAAAATCAGAAATATCTCTTTTCATTCCATCCCACTAATAATACTCCCGAAGGTCTCTGAATCTATTAATACTACCAAGATGAACTAAAAATTGAGAACTATGAGCTTCACACAAAAAATATTTAATCAATAGAGAATCACTAGGCACACACAACCTTTTTCCGAATCTTAACACACAATCATTATCATGTTTAAATTCTAGGGACTTACCCATTTTAACCAATTCTATCTTTTTTTGTAGCTCACAGTCTTCCTTTTGTGCTCACATAATTTTTGTCTAACAATAACGACTGCACTGAAGCCTCAAACAAAACAGAGGTATTTCCGGCACCAACAACTTCTATGCCAAAATTCATCAAATCATTAATCAAGGGATCATTTTCCAAATGTAACATGCTTAATCATACATTATTTTTCTGACTCAATGCATCTGTCACTTTGTTTTCTTTTCCAGGATTGTTATTGATCATGCAATCATAATCCTTTAACAGTTTAATCCATATTTTCTGTCTCATATTTAATTCCTTCTAAGTGAATATATACTTCATACTTTTATGGACAATATATATTTGAAAATTGGTTCTGTATAAATGATGCCTCCAAATTTTCAAATAAAAAACAACAGCTTCCAAATACAAATCATGTGTGGGATAATTTAACTCCTGAGATTTTAGTTGTCTTAAAGCATAAGAAATTTCCTGATCATTCAGCATCAAAACAAAACCATGTCCCTTATAAGAAGTATCACTGTAGATGAAAAACTCACCATTTCGGGAAGGCAAGGCCAAAACTAGAGCATTCACCAATCTATTCCTCAGTTTCTAAAAACAAACATCACATTCAACTATCCAAAAAATTTTAACCCCTTTCCATGTCATCTTAGTTTTGGGGCTAAATAACTGAGAAAATTTCTTAACAAAATGTCAGTAATAACCTAATAATACAAGAAAACTATGAATCCTTGTATCATTTGTGGGTCTTGTCCATTCATCAACCACATTTTTTTTGGAAGGATCAACTTTTATTCATTCCTTATTAACAATGTTCCCAAGAAAAGAAATCTGTTGCAATCAAAATTCACACTTTCTGAATTTTCCATACAGTTTCTTTTATTTTAAGGATTGTAAAACATTCCTTAGATTTTTTTCATGCTCCTATTTATTTATAGAATATACTAGAATGTCATCGATAAACACAACCACAAACATATCCAAGAACTCATGAAATACTCTATTCGTAAGATTCATGAATACAATAGGTGCATTTGTTAATCCAAATGGCATAAAAACAAATTCATAATTCCCATATCTCATATGAAAGGATATTTTTGGGATTTCATCCTCCTTCACATTTAGCTGATGGTATTCAGATCACAAGTCAATCTTGGAAAAGTACTAAGCTCCCTAGAGCTGATAAAACAGGTCATTGATATGATGAAAAGGATACATGTTTTTAACAGTGATGTTATTCAATCCCCTATAATCAATGAAAATTCTCATGGAACCATATTTATTTTTAACAAAAAAATAGTATCACCCCATTGTTATGTGCTAGGAAGAATTAAGCCTTTGTCAAAAAAATACTGCAACTGAATTTTCAATTCAAGAAGTTCTATTTGAGCCATATGATATAGGGGTTTTAAAATTGTCTTAGCATTAGGAACTAAGTCAATTATGAATTCAACTTCTCAATTAGGTATGACACCAGGTAACTCATCAGGAAAAACATCAAGGTATTCATTTACGACTGGCACAACATTAATATGAACTATTATATTGTTTTAAACAATATGAGCAAGATAACTTTCATTTCAATCTTTTAATAGTTTCTCATATTCCAGATATGTTATCAATTGTATGGGTTCGTTGTTATATAAAAACTGAAACACTTTCTTAAAAACAACTTCTTTAGTTCTATAGTCAATCTTAGCATGACAAACATGAATCCAATCCATTCCCATAATAACATCAAACATGACTAAGAGTAAAACAATAAGGTTTTATGGTAACGTTTTTCCATAGAATACAATAGAAAGATTCTTATAATTCCTCTTTGCTATAATATTTACCCTTGGTGTTTTAACAACAAGATCAGGTCTCATTTGTTGAGGTGATATTTCCAATTTACCCGAAAATTTTTCATAGATTAAGGAATGTGTAGACCCCATATCAAACAAAATTTTAGCAAAATCTGAGTAAAAAAACAATGTACCTGATACAACTTCATTGGATGGTCCAACGTCTGCTGACATTGTCGCAAAGGATCTCACAACACCTTTCTGCTTGTAGTCTGGCTTCTTTGCATAATTTAGATCTCTCTTTGGGAATGCATTTTAATAATTACACATCTCACCACATTTAAAACTCTTTCTAGTTTTCTTATAAGGATTTTTCTTCGAATTATTTTTATTACCATCTTGGGTTATATTTCTAAACTTACTACATTTAAGGCACTTCCCAATTTTTCTATGACATTCCCCAGGGTGCTTCTTACCACACATTTCACAAACTGGAAACTGGATTTTCTTAACATCAGATTTATTTGGTTGATTCTTACCCATTTCTTTCCATCTAGTCCTCTTCTTCTCCATGTTTCCAAAATGCACGTTATCATCGTCAAACTCCATCTCTACCCTCTCATCACACTGAACAAGTTTCTCAAAACATTTGAATTAATGGTATTCCAATGCCCTTCAATAACTTGGCTTCAGTCCTTATTAAAAGTGGGTGATTATGCTATCGTGATCCAGAATAAGATTTGGATCATACCTCACTAGTCGAGTGAAGTTAACTTCATACATGGACACCAAATCTTCCTCCTTCTTTTTCAATTCAAGTAATTTCTTCCCTATCCTATGTCGCTCCACCTATTGAAAATATTTTTCAAGGAAAATAATTTTAAATTCATCCCACTCTAAGGCATCAAAATCCTCTCTATCCCTAATATTCTTTACCATTGACCACCACTGATCATCTTCACCTTCAAAATAATAAATTTAAAGACATACCTATTTATTTTCTAAACATACCATAATATAGAATATCTTTTCAAGGTATTTAATCCATTATTCAGCCACTTTTGGGTTAGAAGATCCATTGAAAGCAGGAGGGTGTTGTCTCATAAAATGTTCCACTATTGTCATGTTTTATTGTTGTACATCTAGTTGTTATATGGCATGGATGACGCCACCATTTATTGCCTGCATCCACTGAGCCATTACTGTCATAAACTGTTTAGTTCCAATCCCTACCATTCCAGGCCGTAGATTTGGAAGGATGTCATTACATCGGTGTCCCTCCTCTTCAGCTTCCCTGTTTCTTCAGTGGACCACCATTCTGATCAAACATACCTTAGACGAAGCAACATGATGATCTTTAAATTCAGTTATATTTCAAATTAATCATAGAGTGAAAATCATTTATAGTATTCTATTAATATCACCCTAACCCCTGAAGTTATCTAAACCATCCTCTGATACCAACTATAAGGACCGACCTTATTGCATACATAATGTTGAATTTAGTCAAGAAAAAACTTACTTTTACATTGAGGATATTTTCATGTTTATATATTTATAGTATTGTGACATAACACATTCATGATATTACACATTGTTACAAAGTGGATACCATAAAAAAAGTTTCAATTTTTTTCAAAATATAAAACATTAACACTTAAAACACGATGCCTTGACAATTATTCAACATTTAACATGGATTATTTAATTTTATTACACATCCTTTAACCTCTGAAAATAATTTAAAACATGGGATGAGAACAAAAACATAGTAAGGGATTTAAAAAGAAAGGAAGAACACATTACTCCATGAATACATGTAATCTATGAAATCGTTTTCAAAAGACATACTTATAACCTGTATATATATACTTACATTGTGAAACATGAGTTTTCCACAATACATAAGAATCTAAGTAGAACCATAAAGGTATCTTGGGACATTACTTACATGACTTTGTAACCCTCTCGGTTACCTTATAATTTTTAACCCTCACGGCTACCTTACTATTTGTGTAACCATCACAGTTACACTTGGTGTAACCAAATGACCGACCTCCAATATACACATACCCAATGAATTGGAGGGAAATATAGGTCCCATCTTTCATCATAAAAAATTCCCAAGATCCAAAACATAATCATAAAACATTAATATTAGAATAAAAACATTGCATTTGAATTTTGTAAGACAGAATTTTAAAAGAAAATTTTAAAAGAAAAGTACCTTATAAATATCATATAATTGAAGTGAGACTTAATAGAGTGGAAAGAATATGTATATACTCTATAAATATACATAATTAAACATACTATAATCATAATTCATCTCACAAACAATTTAAATACCACATAAGTAATGAATAATAAGGTTAAACCAAAGGATGGAAATCGGGTTATGAATTCCATTACCTCAGGATTGTCTTACTACAAACTTGTTTAAACATCTTGTATAATAGTTAAAAGCGTGTTGTAACTATTTTATAGAAAAATATTCCTGTTTATAAAATCTTATATTATCATTTAATAAAATAATTTCACCCTTTAATTGTTAGTATTTTTCTCCTTACACTGTTTTTGGGTGAGTTCTTTACATGATTTCCAAGATTAGTTCATGATGGATGTTCTTTTCAATTGGAAGTGAAACTCCAGAATTGGAATAGAGTTTTATTTACATATTTCTAGTACCATAAATTAAACCATTTAACATTTTTAATTCTTACATAAGTATGATTCATAAGTTCAAATATTAATGATGTTTGTTTATATTGTAACGCCCCGACCCTAGTTTCCTAGAGTCGGTGCATTATTACATAACATTTGCATGATCACAAGAAATATCAAATCTCGAAAGACCGATTGGTTTAGTAGCCTTGGAAACACTAGATATATTCATAAAGTTTTACACTACATAATAAAGTGAAAAACTAATACAACAACATATTGTATCCATAGTCCACACTATTAACCCCTCATAATATCCCTGCAGGTCATTCATAATTTATTTCTTCACTTCCTGGGAAAAATAAAACATAGAAAAGGGGTGAGCTCAAATGCCCAGTAAGGATAACAATATAGCAGAAAATTTCATAAATAAGAATAAACATTTAAGGCAATGTATAACTAAAACAAAAGCCTTTCAAACTTGAACTTTCAACATAGTATGGAATAAATAAAATGAAATAATGCCATTTACTTATTCACATGGATATTCTACTAATCTAATAATCACATGAAAAATCAATAACCACTTTCATAATGATGGAATGCATAATGCCAGATTATCATAACCACATAGCCAAGGCCTCGTGCCAAGACTACAAATAAGATTTTGTCAAGGCCTTGTGCCAAGACACTAGTTTGTCTCATGAGACCTACCGATGCATTGAGGAGCTATATCGGGCTCCACCTGTCACATATTAAGTCCAATGCATTCCCATATGAAAAGGTTTAAACATAAAATAAACATTCGTATTAAAACTAGCATACAAAATGTCAATACTTTCATCATAAACCATGAATGGTATAAAAATAGCACATCCACAGTCAAATATACCACAAAACCTTCAATACAACATAGAAGTTTTGTATCATAATAAATCAATTTCACATAAGTGTAAAATCCATCAAAGGATGCTGACATAGATGAAATAAAAACTCTTTTTACAGAAATATCTATTTTTATTTTGAAATCCTTTAAGAGCCATATAAAATAAAAAATTTTCTTTGAAAATATTCTTATAAGCTTGTAAGGGAAGCTTTGACGATTTTATAATGGTGGAAAATAACCGCACCCGCCGTATAAGTTAAAAAAACATTCTTACCTTAATTCTATCGAAAAGGTTAAAAAGCACCTTGTTTGGAAAACGACGGAAAGATTCCTTTATAAAACTCTTATAAAAAGTCAAACAAGGTTATAAATTACTTTAACCCGTATTTTAGTAAATAGTAAAAATGTTTTGAAATTAATTTTTAAGAAACATGGATGTGGATGATAAAGAGATCCCAGTAGATTATTACGTATAAACAACCTCGGATAATGAAGAGATTGTGAAATAAACCCTTACCTAATACTTTTCCTTGGTTGGGGTAGGTTAACCTCTTATATAACAGTGAAATAATTGTTATCAAATTATACAAGAATCATATGCATTCATATGATATCATATATGATCTTTTAACATTGCTTTGTTAATAATATCTTAGTATTATCGTTGTTTCGGGTGTTAACTTACTCATTTTCTTTTATATGTTTTGTTACGTAAGACATGTTTGTAATGGATAGGTTGTATATTATTCATATCCAGAATAATATCAAGTCCTTAAACATCATTTTTGAATCAGAAAATTATAATTATACTTGAATGGATATGATGGAGAATGAATCTCATCACGTTCGTGGAGACGGTAGTCCGTACGTACGCACGAGCGACAATATCATTCTTTTGATATTAAAATAATATATAAATGGATGGTATATCATATATACAGAATCATTAACATGTTATATTTATTACTTACATGAGTTACACATCATTATTATACCCATCCAAATAATAATATATTGAATAACAATTACACCACGACATGGAGACCGTAAGCCGTATGTACGCACGTATGGTGACATGTTATTAAAAGGGTGGATAGAATACTGAATATGGTTGTAACATATTTATAATAACATAACAGTATATATAAGATACTGGAGTTATTATTTTAGAATGGTAATAACAAAGAAAGTAGAAGTGGAAGAAGAAAGGAACTTGAAAAGGGGTGGTGAAAACATTACCTCTTCTTCGGGTTCTTCCTTTTGAATTGATCAAAAGGTCTCCTTAGGTTGGATTTATGATCAAAAAAAGGCCTATAGGTTGTATTAAGAGAAGTTGGGAGAGTATTTGGGCAGTTTTTTTCCGAACCAAAAGGCTTTGAAGGTGTGAAGAAAAGAGAAGGAGGAGTGCCCTTTTATAAGAGGGGTGAGGGGCACCTTTGGAAAAGCTAGAAATATTAGTTTATAATAAATTCATATTCTATTTATAATGGCTCCAATGTTGATTATTCAAATGTTAAGGTGGGTATAGGTCTAAAAAAATTCAACAAATAGAATTTATACAGGTTTAGGGATTTATATTAACCTTATCTTTAAGTATTAACTCTAAGTTAATTAGTTTCACTTTTACAATGTCTCTTTGTATTTTTATATTATATGGTTAATAAACTTATCATATACATCCAAGAGACCCAAAAGTGGTCCATTAATGAGACACCTATCATGATATAAGTCTCTTGGCCGAGCCTTAGATTTTTAGGAATTTAATACCAATTAATAATATAATATTTGTTTTAAAAACTATTTTATGTCAATTTTGACACTATTCAATAGTTGATTTATGTGAAACTCATAACAGATTGATTACTTCGAACAAAGTCAATTAAATCAATCCTAATATGTCATATTATCCTAGAAAATTAGTTTAATTCATTAGAAGTTTCAAATTATATTTATTTGGGTATTTATAATATCAATTATTTTACTTTTTCACTATTATAGTAATTACTACATCATCATTGTGTCATAAATAAATCAAATTATTTAATGTCTAAAAATTATAAATAAAATATCATTATGTAGTAAATATCTTTATATTTCTAATTAATATTTATAATCTAAAATCCAACATATATAACCTTATGTAAAAATAGTTTTTCTAAAATATATATGCTTGTGTCATTTTTTTATTCATTTTAACTTAATTAAAATAAAGTGTCCCTATCACCTACAAGTGGCTTCATGAGGTCCCAAAATTGACCCAAAGATGCCCATGGTCGGACATGTATCTACCAATAAGTTTAGGACACGTTTTAGGGTAATTTAGTATTATTATAATATTATTTTGTTAACCCTTATTTACCGGATTTACCCTTAACCATGGTAAATAAAATTTTTACCGCAATAATTATTTAAAATGTCTAAAAATAAAAGTTACCTATTTACACAATTTGATCATCCTGATTCAAATATGGAATCCATTTTTACAAATTCACAACATAGAAGTGGAAGAAATTATTTTAAAATTAATTCCCGTTGTTAAAACAAAAAGCGTGTTTTTAAGAGATAATAACTATCAAAAGATTGACACTTGTTTTTGTCCGGTTTAATTGTAAAATTATGTCCAATGACAAAAATTGAATTAAATGGTAAAAATATATTCTAAATATACTTTAAAACCACTCAAATTCATAATTTATCAATATTAATTATTTTTATTAAAAAAGTTGTTTTTAATTAGAAATTTAGTAATTTTCACTATTCATCAAAATATGAAAGTTATCCAAAAAGTACCAAAATTTCACCCTAGGATAATTTTGATATTACGAATCCAAAAATGAAGTCCATTTTGAAATATAAAATATATATAATTTTAAAAATTAGGTATTACTATTCATAACAGCTAGTTTGATTGGTTGTTGTGTGTTAGAATTCAATGTTCCGTACAACACACGCTATCACATTATTCAAAGAGAAGCGTACCGTAGAAGCTTGGGGTGTTACATTCTCCCCTCCTTCAAATAATTTCATCCTCGAAATTTCTAGAATACTTATTACATGAAAAGAATCGGGTGGTTCTTCATCATATGTTCCTCGGGTTCCCACGTTGCCTCTTCCATCTTATGGTTTCTCCACAAAACTTTTACCAGACGCGTCGTCCGGTTTCTCAGTACTTGTTCTCTTGTATCAAGAATCTTGATGGGCTCTTCGAAATAAGATAGATCGGGTTCCAGTTCTAATTCCTCATAGGTGAGTACATGCGTTGGGTCAGGCATGTATTTCCTCAACAGAGATACATGGAACACATCGTGAACTTGGGAGAGACTTGGCGACATTGCCAATCGGTAAGCTACAGCCCCAATTAGTTCTAGAATTTCGAAAGGTCCGATGTACCTGGGACTCAATTTACCTTTCTTAACAAAACGTATGACTCCCTTCCATGGAGATACCTTCATGAAAACATGATCACCGACTTGAAATTCCAAATCCTTCCTTCGATTATCGGCATAGCTCTTCTTCCTACTTTGAGCTGCTTTGATGTGATTTTGGATTACCTTCACCTTTTCCATCGTTTCCTCCACTAGTTCTGGGCCTACAAGTTTTCTTTCACCAACGTCATCCCAACAGGTTGGTGTACGACATCTCTTTCCGTATAACTCTTCATATGGTGCCATCTGAATACTCAAATGGAAGCTATTGTTATAGGAAAATTCTACCAGAGGTAAATATTGATCCTACATACCCTGAAAGTCAAGTTAGTAGGATCTCAACATGTCTTCTAAGGTTTGAATAGTTCGTTCTGATTGTCCATCTGTTTGAGGGTGGTAAGCAGTGCTCAAATGAAGTTCAGTATCCAGAGATTTCTGAAGACTTTTCCATAATCTTGAAGTAAAACAGGGATCACGATCAGAAACAATCGATAGGGGTACTCCATGAAGTCTCACAACTTCACTAATATATTGTCTTGCTAGACGTTCTAGTGGTAGATCTTCTCTTATAGCAAGAAAATGTGCTGACTTGGTAAGACGATCAACAATAACCCATATTGCATCATTCCTTCTGGAGTCTTTGGTAGTCCCATGACAAAGTCCATCGTAATATTGTCCCATTTCCACTCTGGTATGGGAAGAGGTTGCATGACTCCTCCAGGCTGTTGCCTTCCAGCTTTCACTTGTTGACAAACCATACATCTTGACACAAAATCAGCAATCTCCCTCTTCATGTTGTCCCACCAAAAATGTTCCTTCAAATCTCTATACATTTTGGTGCTCCCAGGATGTATAGATAAATTGGAACTATGAGCATCATCCAACAATTCCCTTTTTAGATCAGGTAAATCGGGAACACAAAGTCTCTTCCCGAATTTCAAAATTCCATCTTCATACACAAAGTATCTCAATCTCCCATCATTCACAGCTTTAATCTTATTTTTAAATTATTCATCATCGGTCTGAGAACTCTTAATAATTTCTAGTAAAGATGGTTTGGCAACCATTTGAAAAAGAATTGATGTTTCACCTTCCCTGGTTATTCCCATGTCCATCTTCACAAGATCCATCAAAATTTGACCCCTTTCAATTCTCATCACGTTCAAAACTCCATGGTCTTTTCTGCTCAAAGCATCTGCCACCCTGTTTTCCTTCCCCGGGTGGTAGTGTATCGTGCAATCATAATCCTTGAGTAATTCAAGCCATCTCCTTTGCCTCATGTTGACTTCTTTTTGTGAGAAAATATACTTCAAACTCTTGTGATCAGTATAAATCTCACTTTTTTCACCATAGAGGTAGTGCCTCCATATCTTCAAAGCAAATATCACAGCTGCTAACTCTAGATCATGAGTAGGATAGTTTTGTTCATAAATTTTCAACTTTTTTCATGCATAGGCAATAACCCTATCATTCTGCAAAAGGACACAACCAAGTCCTTTCTTCGATGCATCACTATAAATAACGAACCCATCATTCCCCGATGGTAGAGTAAATATAAGAGCATTGACTAATCTTCTATTCAGTTCTTCAAAACATTCTTCACACTCTTTTGTCCAATAAAATTTAACCCTTTTACGTGTAAGCTTCGTTAATGGGTTAGCCAATCGGGAAAAATTCTGGACGAATCGTCGTTAATAACCTGCCAAACCAATAAAACTACGTACCTCAGTTATACTCGTAGGTGCTGGCCATTCTGGGATTGCCTTGGTCATAGAAGGATCAACAGAGATTCCATCTTTAGATACAATATGGCCAAGAAAAGAAATCTCCTGAATCCATAATTCACACTTGCTAAACTTCCCATATAATTCATGTCTTCTCAGAGTCTTCAAGATAAAGCGCAAGTGATTTTCATGATCTTCGTAGCTTTTGGAGTATACCAAGATATCATCATTAAATACCACCACAAATTCATCAAGATACTCCTTGAAAACTCTATTCATCAGATCCATGAATACAGAGGGTGCATTAGTCAATCCAAAAGGCATTACAGTAAACTTGTAATCCCCATACCTGGTTCGAAATGCTGTCTTCGGAATGTCTTCCTTCTTCACACACAACTGATGGTATCTAGATCGAAGGTCAATCTTTGAAAAGTATTGAGCTCCATGCAGTTGGTCAAATAAATCATCAATGCGAGGTAGGGGATACTTGTTCTTTATTGTTATAGCATTGATCTCCCTGTAGTCGATACATAACCTCATAGATCCGTCTTTTTATTAACAAAAAGAACAGGGGCTCCCCATGGAGAAACACAAGGGAAAATAAATCCCTTATTACTCAATTCTTCTAGTTGTTTCTTTAGTTCAACTAATTCTACAGTGGCCATTCTATAATGGGTCTTTGATATAGGCCTTGATCCAGGAATTAAGTCAATGGAAAACTCAACTTCTCATTCTGGAGGATGTCCAGGTAAATCTTCGCGAAATACAACTACAAATTCTTTCACAATAGTTAAATCCTATATTTGAACATTCCTTTCCTAACCCACAGTCATTTCATTCTCTTTCTCCCCAATAATTGAATTTAGTTGAGCTACTGGGGGTGGATCTAAATAATAATTAGGTGGTTAAGATTCTGCTCTAAAGATAAGGTGTTCCTTATCATTATCATCAAGAATCGTAACCTCTTTATTCTTACAATAAATCTTCACATCATAGTCCGAAAGCCAGTCCATACTGAGGATTATATCAAACTCAATCATAGGTATGACGATGAGATCAGTAGATAAAGAACATTTATGTACTCTAATGGGGACTGATTCACAAAACATTGTTGCAATGATACTTCCCTTAGGAGTTTTAACTGACAACTCCCTTGTTAAATCAAATTAGAAATATCGAATTTTCTTAGCAAACTAGGAAGATATAAAACAATGCGATGATCTAGAATCAAATAATGCATTTGATAAACTTGATGAAACCATTAAATTACCTGCCACCACATCTTTTGGGGCTTCTACCTCAGCAGTAGTGATAGCATAAGCTTGGCCTTGATCCCTTGGCCTTTTCTGAGGTAAGTTCTCCTGACACTTAGGACATTCATTTGCATAATATACCATCTCCCTGCAATTGTAGCACTGAACATTGGTAGCTTCCTTCTTCCCTTTGCAATCATGAGCTTGGTGGTCTTTTTCACCACACTTGTAACAGACTCCCATTCCCTTCAAGAAAGTACTGGGGTGTTTCTTCCCACATTTACCATAGGATGGATATTCAACCTTTCCCTTCTTACCCTTATTTCCATTCCCAGATTGATCAGCAGGTCACTTCTTCTCTTTCTTTCCTTTAAAGTCATAATACTTAGATAATTCCTTTTCGTTCTTGATAGCACATGAGACAATGTCTTCGTACGACGAAAAATATTGTGAGACTAATGCTCGACGGAGAAATGGTTTTAACCCATCAAAGAAACGATCAATCTTACTTCTTGGGTTATGTATATAATCTCCAACATACCTTGCTAACCTTGTAAAGTTAGCCTCATACTTTGCGACAATCTCATCCTCCTTCTGTATTAGACTCAGAAATTGCCTTTCCATATCTGCTCGATGGTCGCGAGGAAAGTATTTTTCTAAAAACAGATCATTGAACTCTCTCCATTCCATATTTGATACTTCATCATCTTCCTTCATGTTTTGAATCAATGACCACCATTGATCAGCATCTCTTGTGAGGCGGTAAACTGCCATGATAACTTTTTCCCTTTCACTACTCCCCAAAGCCTAAAATATTTTCTGTAGGGAATTTATCCATTGCTCAGCTACTAAGGGATTTTTACTCCCATTGATCGTTGGTGGTTTTTGCCTCATGAATCGATCTAACATTGATCCTCCACGTTGCGGATCAGGGTGCTCCATACGGGTAAGGTTATTATTCATAACTTGAGTGAGTTGTCCCAGTATGGTGATTAGCTGATTGGAACCAGTTGCATCACCGGCTCCACTATAATTATCTTGAGCAGGAGGGCAATCTCTACATGGAGTGCGTGCATTGATTCGGTTTCCATTTCTTCCACTAGGAGCCATTTCTAAAAAATGGCATAAACTAGATCAGTTTATGTATCAAAATACATAATCCCATACTTATAAAACACTTAACATAAATTGAACTATTTATGGATATAATCCATAATCATAAGAATGTTTTCTTTGAGGAAGTATATACTCATAAACCCTTCATAATTATTTGTAAAGAAAATGAGAGTTATCCTAAGCATATCCCCCAGGAGTGTCGTAACCAAGAGTGCAGCAAGGCCCGTTGTCGTGCACCAGTTCCCGTTCGAGTCTAGCTCAAAGCGGTGTTTTCGGGTTTTACCCCTAGGTACATGTGTGCCAGATCCGCCTCTACCTGCTCGTATCTAGATAGGTATTTATTGCTCAGAAAACTCACAAAATCTCTACAATACCAAAATTCTAGGAAGTTCTTCTATACTAATCCTCAAAGTCCATCTTAGGTCTACGTGCTCTAATCAGAGTTTATCTAAATCTAGCTTCCAAGGTTTGTACTAAACTTCCTCTGATACCAATTGTAACGCCCCGACCCTAGTTACCTAGAGTCAGTGCATTGTTACATAACATTGGCATGATCACAAGAAAGATCAATTCTCGAAAGAACGATTGGTTTAGTAGCCTTGGAAACACAAGATATATTCATAATGTTTTACATTACATCATAAAGTGAAAAACTACTACAATAACATATTGTCTCCATAGTCCACACTATTAACCCCTCATAATATCCCTACAGGTCATTCATAATTACTTCACTTCCTAGGAAGAATAAAACATAGAAAAGGGGTGAGCTCAAATGCCCAGTAAGGATAACAATATAGCGGAAACATTCATAAATAAGAATAAACATTTAAGGCAATGTATAACTAAAACAAAAGCCTTTCAAACTTGAACCTTCAACACAGTATGGCATAAATAAAATGATATAATTCCATTTACTTATTCACATGGATATTCTACTAATTTAGTAATCACTTGCAAAATCAATAACCACTTTCATAATGATGGAATGCATAATGCCAGACTATCATAACCACATATCAAAGGCCTCGTCCCAATACTACAAATAATATTTTTTCAAGGCCTTGTGCCAAGACACTAGTTTGTCTCATGAGACCTACTGATGCATTGAGGAGCTATAACGGGCTCCACCCGTCACATATTAAGTCCAATGCATTCCCATATGAAAAGGTTTAAACATAAAATAAACATTCGTATTAAAACTAGCATACAAAATGTCAATACTTTCATCATAAACCATGAATGGTATAAAAATAGCACATCCATAGTCAAACATACCACAAAACCTTCAATACAACATAGAATTTTTGTATCATAATAAATCAATTTCACATAAGCGTAAAATCCATCAAAGGATGTTGACATA
The DNA here is from genome assembly GCA_963277665.1 of Viscum album. Classification (NCBI taxonomy): domain Eukaryota; kingdom Viridiplantae; phylum Streptophyta; class Magnoliopsida; order Santalales; family Viscaceae; genus Viscum; species Viscum album. The sequence goes on along the minus strand of OY728123.1, from coordinate 90,159,976 downwards.
GATTAAATCAAAACTCTTTTTAGAGAAATATATCTTTTTATTTTTAAATCCATTAGGATCCATATAAAATAAAACATTTTCTTTGAAAATATTCTTATAAGATTGTAAGGGATGCTTCTACGATTTTATAATGGTGGAAAATAACCGCACCCTCCGTATAAGTTAAAAAAACATTCTTACCTTAATTATGTCGAAATGGTTAAAAAGCACCTTGTATGGAAAACGATGGAAAGATTCCATTATAAACCTCTTAAAAAAAGTCAAACAAGGGTATAAATGACTTTAACTCGTATTTTAGTAAATAGTAAAAATGTTTTGAAATTAATTTTTAAGAAACATGGATGTGGATGATAAAGAGATCCCAGTAGATTATTACGTATAAACAACCTCGGATAATGAAGAGATTGTGAAATAAACCCTTACCTTGTACTTTTCCTTGGTTGGGGTAGGTTAACCTCCTGTATAATAGTGAAATAATTGTTATTAAATTATACAAGAATAATATGCATTCATATGATATCATATATGATCTTTTAACATTGCTTTGTTAATAATATCTTAGTATTATTGTTGTTTCGGGTGTTAACTTACTCGTTTTATTTTATATGTTTTGTTACGTAAGACATGTTTGTAATGGATAGGTTGTATATTATTCATATCTAGAATAATATAAAGTCCTTAAATATCATTCTTAAATTAGTAAATGATAATTATACTTGAATGGATACGATTGAAAATGAATCTCATCACGTTCGTGGAGACGGTAGTCCGTACGTACGCACGAGCGACAATATCATTTTTTTGATATTAAAATAATATATAAATGGATGGTATATCATATATAGAGAATAATTAACATGTTATATTTATTACTTACATGAGTTACACATCATTATTATACCCATCCAAATAATAATATATTGAATAACAATTACACCACGACGTGGAGACGGTAAGCCGTACGTACGCACGTATGGTGACATGTTATTAAAAGGGTGGATAGAATACTGAATATGGTTGTACCATATTTAAAATAACATCACAGTATATATAATATACTGGATTTATTATTTTATAATGGTAATAACAAATAAAGAATAAGTGGAAGAAGAAAGGAACTTGAAAAGGGGTGGTGAAAACATTACCTCTTCTTCGGGTTCTTCCTTTTGATTTGATCAAAAGGGCTCCTTAGGTTGGATTTCTGATCAAACTAAGACCTCTAAGTTGTATTGAGGGAAGTTGGGAGAGTATTTGGGCAGAGTTTGGCCTAACCAAAAGGCTTTGAATGTGTGAAGAAAAGAGAAGGAGGAGTGCCCTTTTATAAGAGGGGTGAGGGGCACCTTTGGAAAAGCTAGAAATATTAGTTTATAATAAATTCATATTCGGTTTCTAATGGCTCCAATGTTGATTATTCAAATGTTAACGTGGGGATAGGTCGAAAACCATTCAACCAATATAATTTAGACAGGTTTGGGTACTTATATTAACCTTATCTTTAAGTATTAACTCTAAGTTAATTAGTTTCACTTTTACAATGTCTCTTTGTATTTTTATATTATATGGTTAATAAACTTACCATATACATCCAAGAGACCCCCAAGTGGTCCATTAATGAGACACCTATCATGATATAAGTCTCTTGTCCGAGCCTTAGATTTTTTGAAATTTAATACCAATTAATAGTATAATATTTGTTTTAAAAACTCTTTTATGTCAATTTTGACACTATTCAATAGTTGATTTTTGTGAAACTCATAACAGATTTATTTCTTCGAAAAAAGTCAATTAAATCAATCCTAATATTTCATATTATCCTAGAAAATTAGTTTAATTCATTAAAAGTTTCAAATTATATTTATTTGGGTATTTATAATATCAATTATTTTACTTTTTCACTATTATAGTAATTACTGCATCATCATTGTGTCATAAATAAATTATATTATTTAATGTATAAAAATTATAAATAAAATATCATTATTTAGTAAATCTTTTTATCTTTATAATTAATATTTATAATCTAAAATACAACTTATATAACCTTATGTAAATTTTTTTTATAAAAGATATATGATTGTGTCATTTTTGTATTCATTTTAACTTAATTAAAATAAGGTGTCCCTATCACCTACAAGTGGCTTCATGAGGTCCCAAAATTGACCCAAAGATGCCCATGGTCGTAAATGTATCTACCAATATGGTTAGGACACGTTTTAGGGTAATTTAGAATTATTATAATTTTATTTTTTAACCCTTATTTACCGGATTTTCCCTTAACCATGGTAAATAAAATATTTACCGCAGTAATTATTTAAAATGACTAAAAATAAAAGTTACCTATTTACAAAATTTGAACATCCTGATTCAAATATGAATCCATTTTTCCTAATTAAAAACACAGAAGTGGCAGAAATTAATTTAAAATTAATTCCCGTTGTTAAAACAAAAAGCGTGTTTTTAAGAGATAATAACTGTCAAAAGATTAGCACTTGTTTATGTCCGGTTTAATTGTAAAATTATTTCCAATGAAAAACATTGAATTAAATGGTAAAAATATATTCTAAATATACTTTAAAACCACTCAAATTAATAATTTATCAATATTAATTATTTTGATTAAAAAAGTTGTTTTTAATTAAAAATTTAGTAATTTTCATTATTCATCAAAATATGAAAGTTATCCAAAAAGTACCAAAATTTCACCCTAGGCTAATTTCAATATTACGAATCCAAAAATTAAGTCCATTTTGAAATATAAAATATATATAATTTCAAAAAGTAGGTATTACTATTCATAACGGCTAGTTTGATTGGTTGTGGTGTGTTAGAATTCGATGTTGCGTACAACACACACTATCACATTATTCAAAGAGAAGAGTACCATAGAAGATTGGGGTGTTACATTCTCCCCTCCTTCAAATAATTTTGTCCTTGAAATTTCTAGAATAATTATCACATGAAAAGACTCGGGTGGTTCTTCATCATAAGTTAATCGGGTTCCCACGTTGCCTCTTCCATCTTATGGTTTCTCCACAAAACCATTACCAGACGCGTCGTCCGGTTTCTCAGTACTTGTTATCTTGCATCAGGAATCTTGACATCTCTTCGCAATAAGATAGATTGGGTTCCAGTTCTAATTCCTCATAGGTGAGTACATGCGTTGGGTCAGGCATGTATTTCCTCAGTAGAGATACGTGGAACACATCGTGAACTTTGGAGAGACTTGGTGGCATTGCCAATCGGTAAACTACAACCCCAATTCATTCTAGAATTTTGAAAGGTCCGATGTACCTGGGACTCAATTTACCTTTCTTACCAAAACGTATAACTCCCTTCCATGGAGATACCTTCAGGAAAACATGATCATCGACTTGAAATTCCAAATCCTTCCTTCGATTATCGGCATAGCTCTTCTGCCTACTTTGAGCTGCTTTGATGTGATTTTTGGATTACCTTCACCTTTTCCATTGTTTCCTCCACTAGTTCTGGGCCTACAAGTTTTCTTTCACTAATGTCATCCCAACAGGTTGGTGTACGACATCTCTTTTTGTATAACGCTTCATATGGCGCCATCTGAATACTCGAATGGAAGCTATTGTTATAGGAAAATTCTACCAGAGGTAAATATTGATCCCACATACCCTGAAAGTCAAGTGAGTAGGATCTCAACATGTCTTCTAAGGTTTGAATAGTTCGTTCTGATTGTCCATCTGTTTGAGGGTGGTAAGCAGTGCTCAAATTAAGTTCAGTATCTAGGGATTTCAGAAGACTTTTCCAGAATCTTGAAGTAAAATAGGGATCACGATCAGAAACAATCGATAGGGGTACTCCATGAAGTCTCACAACTTCATTAATATATAGTCTTGATAGACATTCCAGTGGTAGATATTCTCTTATAGCAAGAAAATGTGCTGACTTGGTAAGACGATCAACAATAACCCATATTGCATCATTCCTTCTAGGAGTCTTTGGTAGTCCCATGAAAAAGTCCATCATAATATTGTCTCATTTCCACTCTGGTATGGGAAGAGGTTGCATGACTCCTCCAGGCTGTTGCCTTCCAGCTTTCACTTGTTGACAAACCATACATCTTGACACAAAATTAGCAATCTCCCTCTTCATGTTGTCCCCCCAAAAATGTTCCTTCAAATATCTATACATTTTGGTTCTCCCAGGATGTATAGAGAAATTGGAACTATGAGCATCATCCAACAATTCCATTTTTAGATCAGGTAAATCGGGAACACAAAGTCTCTTCTTGAATTTCAAAATTCCATCTTCATACACGAAGTCTCTCAATCTCCCATCATTCACAGCTTTAATCTTCTTTTTAAATTCTTCATCATCGGTTTGAGAACTCTTAATCCTTTCCAGTAAATATGGTTTGGTAACCATTTGAAAAAGCATTGATTTTTCACCTTCCCTGGTTATTCCCATGTCCATCTTCACTAGATCCATCAAAATTGGATCCCTTTCAATTCTCATCAGGTTCAAAACTCCATGGTCTTTTCTGCTCAAAGAATTTTCCACCCTGTTTTCCTTCCCTGGGTGGTAGTGTATCGTGCAATCATAATCCTTGAGTAATTCAAGCCAACTCCTTTGCCTCATGTTGAGTTCGTTTTGTGAGAAAATATACTTCAAACTCTTGTGATCAGTATAAATCTCACATTTTTCACCATAGAGGTAGTGCCTCCATATCATCAAAGAAAAGATAACAACTGCTAACTCGAGATCATGAGTAGGATAGTTTTGTTCATGAATTTTCAACTTTCTTGATGCATAGGCAATAACCCTATCATTCTGCATAAGGACACAACCAAGTCCTTTCTTCGATGCATCACTATAAATGACGTACCCATCATTCCCCAATGGTAGAGTCAATATAGGAGCATTGACTAATCTTCTCTTCAGTTCTTCAAAACATTATTTACACTCTTTTGTCCAAACAAATTTATCCCCTTTACGTGTGAGCTTCGTTAATGGGTTAGACAATCGGGCAAAATTTTGGACGAATCGTCGATAATAACCTTCCAAACTAATAAAACTACATACCTCAGTTATACTCGTTGGTGCTGGCCATTCGAGGATTGCCTTGGTCTTAGAAGGATCAACAGAGATTCCATCTTTAGAGACAATATGGCCATGAAATGAAATCTCTTGAAGCCAGAATTCACACTTGCTAAACTTCCCATATAATTCATGTCTTATCAGAGTCTTCAAGATAATGCGCAAGTGATTTTCATGATCTTCGTAGATTTTGGAGTATACCAAGATATCATCAATAAATACCACCACAAATTCATCAAGATAATACTTGAAAACTCTATTCATCAGATCCATGAATACAGAGGGTGATTTTGTCAATCAAAAAGGCATTACAGTAAACGCGTAATGCCCATACCTGGTTCGAAATGATGTCTTCGGAATGTATTCCTTCTTCACACACAACTGATGGTATCCAGATCGAAGGTCAATCTTTGAAAAGTACTGAGCTCCATGAATTTGGTCAAATAAATCATCAATGAGAGGTAGGAGATACTTGTTCTTTATTTTTATAGCATTGATCTCCCTGTAGTCGATACATAAACTCATAGATTCGTCTTTCTTTTTAACAAAAAGAATAGGGGATCCCCATGGAGAAACACTAGGGAGAATAAATCCCTTATTACTCAATTCCTCTAGTTGTTTCTTTAGTTCAACTAATTCTACAGTGGCCATTCTATAAGGGGTCTTCGATATAGGCCTTGATCCAGGAATTAAGTCAATGGAAAAATCAACTTCTCATTCTGGAGGATGTCCAGGTAAATCTTCCGAAAATACATCTACAAATTCTTTCACAACAGTTACATCCTCTATTTGAACATTCCTTTCCTCACCCACAGTCATTTCATTCTATTTCTCACCAATAATTTAATTTTGTTGAGCTACTGGGGGTGGATCTAAATAAGAATTAGGTGGTGAAGATTCTGCTCTAAAGATAAGGTGTTCCTCATCATTATCATCAAGAATCGTAACCTCTTTATTCTTACAATAAATCTTTGCATCATAGTCCGAAAGCCAGTCCATACCGAGGATTATATCAAACTCAATCATAGGTATGACGATGAGATCAGAAGATAAAGAACATTTATGTGCTCTAATGGGGACTGATTCACAAAACATTGTTGCAATGGTACTTCCCTTAGGAGTTTTAACTGAAAACTCCCTTGTTAAATCAAATTGGAAATATCAAATTTTCATAGCAAACTGGGAAGATATGAAACAATGTGATGATCCAGAATCAAATATTGCATTTTCTAAACTTGATGAAACCATTAAATTACCTGCCACCACGTCTTTCGGAGCTTCTACCTCAGCAGTAGTGATAGCATAAGCTTGGCCTTGATCCCTTGGCCTTTTCTGAGGTAAGTTCTCCTGACGCTTAGGACATTCATTTGCATAATTTCCCATCTCCCTGCAATTGTAGCACTGAACATTGGTAGCTTCCTTCTTCCCTTTGCAATCACGAGCTTGGTGGCCTTTTCCACCACACTTGTAACAGACTCCCATTCCATTCAAGAAAGTATCGGGGTGTTTCTTCCCTCATTTACCACAGGATGGATATTCAACCTTTCCCTTCTTCCCCTTATTTCCATTCCCAGATTGATCAGCAGGTCTCTTCTTCTCTTTCTCTGCTTTAAAGTCATAAGACTTAAGGAATTCCTTTTCGGTCTTGATAGCACATGAGAAAATGTCTTCGTACGACGAAAAAGATTGTGAGACTAATGATCGACAGAGAAATGGTTTTAACCCATCAAAGAAACGATCAATCTTACTTCTTGGGTTACGTATATAATCTCCAGAATACCTTGCTAACCTTGTAAAGTTAGCCTCATACTTTGTGATATTCTCATCCTCCTTCTGTCTCAGACTCAGAAATTGCCTTTCCATATCTGCTCGATGGTCTCGGGGAAAGTATTTTTCTAAAAACAAATCTTTAAACTCTCTCCATTCCATATTTTATACTTCATCATCTTCCTTCGTGTTTGAATCAATGACCACCATTGATCAGCATCACTAGTGAGGCGGTAAACTTCCATGATAACTTTTTCCAATTCACTACTCCCCAAAGCCTAAAATATTTTCTCTAGGGAATTTATCCATTGCTCAGATACTAAGGTATTTGTACTCCCATTGAACGTTGGTGGTTGTTGCCTCATGAATCGATCTAACATTGATCCTCCACGCTGCAGATCAGGGTGCTCCATACGGGTAAGGTTATTATTCATAACTTGAGTGAGTTGTCCCAGTATGGTGATTAGCTGATCGACACCAGTTGCATCACCAGCTCCACTATAATTATCTTGAGCAGGAGGGAAATCCCTACATGGAGTGCGTGCATTGATTCGGTTTCCATTTCTTCCACTAGGCGCCATTTCTAAACAATGGCATAAACTAGATCAGTTTATGAATCAAAATACATAATCCCATACTTATAAAACACTTAACATAAATTGAACTATTTATGGATATAATCCATAATCATAAGAATGTTTTCTTTGAGGAAGTATATAATCATAAACACTTCATAATGATTTATAAATAAAATGAGAGTCAGCCTAATCATATCCCCCGGGAGTTTCGTAACCAAGAGTGCAGCAAGGCCCACTGTCGTGCACCAGTTCCCATTCGAGTCTAGCTCAAAGTGGTGTTTTCGGGTTTTACCCCTAGGTACATCTGTGCCAGATCCGCCTCTACCTTATCATATCCAGACAGGGATGTATTGCTCGGAAAACTCACAAAATCTCTACAATACCAAAATTCTAGGAAGTTCTTCTATACTAATCCTCAAAGTTCATCTTAGGTCTATGTGCTCTAATCAGAGTTTATCTAAATATAGCTTCCAAGGTTTGTAATAATCTTCCTCTGATACCAACTGTAACACCCCGACCCTAGTTACCTAGAGTCGGTGCGTTATTACATAACATTGGCATGATCACAAGAAAGATCAAATCTCGAAAGACCGATTGATTTAATAGCCTTGGAAACACTAGATATATTCATAAAGTTTTACATTACATAATAAAGTGAAAAACTACTACAACAACATATTGTCTCCATAGTACACACTATTAACCCCTCATAATATCCCTGCAAGTCATTCATAATTTACTTCTTCACTTCCTGGGAAAAATAAAACATAGAAAATGGGTGAGCTCAAATGACCAGTAAAGATAACAATATAGTGTAAACTTTCATAAATAAGAATAAACATTTAAGGCAATGTATAACTAAAAAAAAGCCTTTCAAACTTGAACTTTCAACATAGTATGGCATAAATAAAATTAAATAATTCCATTTACTTATTCACATGGTTATTCTACTAATCGAGTAATCACATGCAAAATCAATAACCACTTTCATAATGATGGAATGCATAATGCCAGACTATCATAACCACATAGCCAAGGCCACGTGCCAAGACTACAAATAATATTTTGTCAAGGACTTGTGCCAAGACACTAGTTTGTCTCATGAGACCTACCGATGCATCGAGGAGCTATAGCGGGCTCCACCTGTCACATATTAAGTCAAATGCATTCCCATATGAAAAGGTTTAAACATAAAATAAACATTCGTATTAAAACTAGCATACAAAATGTCAATACTTTCATCATAAACCATGAATGGTATAAAAATAGCACATCCACAGTCAAACATACCACAAAACCTTCAATACAACATAGAAGTTTTGTATCATAATAAATCAATTTCACATAAGCGTAAAATCCATCAAAGGATGTTGACATAGATGAAATCAAAACTCTTTTTAGAGAAATATATCTTTTTATTTTTAAATCCTTTAAGAGCCATATAAAATAAAACATTTCTTTGAAAATATTCTTATAAGATTGTAAGGTAAGCTTCTATGATTTTATAACGGTGGAAAATAACTGCACCCTCCGTATAAGTTAAAAAAAACATTCTTACCTTAATTCTGTCGAAAAGGTTAAAAAGCACCTTGTTTGGAAAATGACGGAAAGATTCCTTTATAAACCTCTTATAAAAAGTCAAACAAGGGTATAAATGACTTTAACCTATATTTTAGTAAATAGTAAAAATGTTTTGAAATTAATTTTTAAGAAACATGGATGTGGATGATAAAGAGATCCCAGTAGATTATTACGTATAAACAACCTCAGATAATGAAGAGATTGTGAAATAAACACTTACCTTGTACTTTTCCTTGGTTGGGGTAGGTTAACCTCCTATGTAATAGTGAAATAATTGTTATTAAATTATACAAGAGTCATATGCATTCATATGATATCATATATGATCTTTTAACATTGCTTTGTTAATAATATCTTAGTATTATCGTTGTTTCGGGTGTTAACTTACTCGTTTTATTTTATATGTTTTCTTACGTAAGACATGTTTGTAATGGATAGGTTGTATATTATTCAAATCCAGAATAATATCAAGTCCTTAAACATCATTTTTAAATCAGAAAATGATAATTATACTTGAATGGATACGATGTAGAATGAATCTCATCGCGTTCGTGGAGACGGTAGTCCGTACGTAGGCACGAGCGACAATATCATTCTTTTGATATTAAAATAATATATAAATGGATGTTATATCGTATAAAAATAATCATTAACATGTTATATTTATTACTTACATGATTTACACATCATTATTATACCCATCCAAATAATAATATATTGAATAACAATTACACCACATCGTGGAGACGGTAAGCCGTACGTACGCACGTATGGTGACATGTTATTAAAAGGGTGGATAGAATACTAAATATGGTTGTACCATATTTATAATAACATAACAGTATATATAATATACTGGAGTTATTATTTTATAATGGTAATAACAAAGAAAGAAGAAGTGGATGAAGAAAGGAACTTGAAAAGGGGTGGTGAAAACATTACCTCTTCTTCGGGTTCTTCCTTTTGATTTGATCAAAAGGGCTCCATAGGTTGGCTTTCTGATCAAACTAAGGCCTCTAGGTTGTATTGAGGGAAGTTGGGAGAGTATTTGGGTAGAGTTTGGCCAAACCAAAAGGCTTTTATGGTGTGAAGAAACGAGAAGGAGGAGTGCCCTTTTATAAGAGAGGTGAGGGGCACCTTTGGAAAAGCTAGAAATATTAGTTTATAATAAATTCATATTCGGTTTCTAATGGATACAATGTTGATTATTAAAATTTTAAGGTGGGGATAGATCGAAAACCATTCAACCAATAGAATTTAGACAGGTTTGGGTACTTATATTTACCTTATCTTTAAGTATTAACTCTAAGTTAATTAGTTTCACTTTTAGAATGTCTCTTTGTATTTTTATATTATATGGTTAATAAACTTATCATATAAATTCAAGAGACCCCCAAGTGGTCCATTAATGAGACACCTATCATGATATAAGTCTCTTGGCTGAGCCTTAGATGTTTAGTAATTTAATACCAATTAATAATATAATATTTGTTTTAAAAACTCTTTTATGTCAATTTTGACACTATTCAATAGTTGATTTTTGTGAAACTCATAACAGATTGATTACTTCAAAAAAAGTCCATTAAATCAATCCTAATATGTCATATTATCCTAGAAAATTATTTTAATTCATTAAAAGTTTCAAATTATATTTATTTGGGTATTTATAATATCAATTATTTTACTTTTTCACTATTATAGTAATTACTGCATCATCATTGTGTCATAAATAAATTAAATTATTTAATGTCTAAAAATTTTAAATAAAATATCATTATGTAGGAAATATTTTTATATTTTTAATGAATATTTATAATCTAAAATCCAACATATATAACCTTATGTAAAAATTGTTTTTCTAAAAGATATATGCTTGTGTCATTTTTGTATTCATTTTAACTTAATTAAAATAATGTGTCCCTATCACCTACAAGTGGCTCCATGAGGTCCCAAAATTGACCCAAAGATTCCCATGGTCGGACATGTATCTACCAATAAGTTTAGGACACGTTTTATGGTAATTTAGTATTATTATAATATTATTTTTTTAACCCTTATTTACCGGATTTACCCTTAACCGTGGTAAATAAAATATTTACCGCATTAATTATTTAAAATGTATAAAAACAAAAGTTACCTATTTACACAATTTAAACATCCTAATTCCAAATATAGAATGCATTTTTCCAAATTCAAAACACAGAAGTGGCAGAAATTAATTTAAAATTAATTCCCGTTGTTAAAACAAAAAGCGTGTTTTTAAGAGATAATAACTATCAAAAGATTGACACTTGTTTATGTCCGGTTTAATTGTAAAATTATATCCAATGACAAAAATTGAATTAAATGGTAAAAATATATTCTATATATACTTTAAAACCACTCAAATTCATATTTTCTCAATATTAATTATTTTGATTAAAAAAGTTGTTTTTAATTAAAAATTTAGTAATTTTCACTATTCATCAAAATATGAAAATTATCCAAAAAGTACCAAAATTTCACCCTAGGATAATTTAGATATTCTGAATCCAAAAATGAAGTCCATTTTGAAATATAAAATATATATTTTCAAAAAGTAGGTATTACTATTCATAACGGCTAGTTTGATTTATTGTGGTGTGTTAGAATTCGATGTTGCGTACAACACACGCTATCGCATTATTCAAAGAGAAGCGTACCATAGAAGCTTGGGGTGTTACATATATCATTTTAGAGATTCCTTGATAATAACGAACTCATTTTATTTTATAAATTAAAACCATGTGTAAAAAAGAATTCAAAACCATGTATGAGACATAATACATATCTCATAACATGGTTCGACCATAAATATGGTTTCATGACCATAATTTAAGGATTTAAAGAAAAATGAAATCACATCATCCACGATGTCGGTAATTAGACACATCATGGACAATGTTTTTAATTCCTTGAATAAGTGTGAGAGGAGAAGAAGAATGATGATTAATTTTCCATGAACATGAGAACATCCAGAATATACATGATTCCTGGAGCTTTAATGCATCTTGGTTAAGAAGAGGTGAGAAAATATGATGAAAAGAAAGGAATCTTGAAATAAAAGAAAACTTGAGAAATATCTCATGAAAATTCAATAGCCTAACGATGTCTCTTAATATTTCATAAAAATAGTTTGATTAGAGAAAGGGGATATCAATTCAATATTACATAATATGGATAGTAAGGGGTTATATGGAATGAAATATCCCAACATAATCCAAAGGGAAAGGATGAGAATAACATAAAATGAAAGAAAAGAAAGAAAACAAAAGAGGATGTTTACCTCTTGATATCTTCTCCTCGAGATCCTTCTTAAGGGCTTTAGTTTTGGTCTTTTGCTGAGACCGGATGATCTAGGACGTTGGGAAGAGCCTTGGAAGGAGTATTGGGAAGAACTTAGGAATGGATCACGTCTTGAGAGGCGTGGGAAGAAGAGGGCAGTGAGGGTGGTATTTATAGTGGAGGAGAGAGAAGGTACTTTTCATTATTTTAATCACTATTATGATATTTTTTCCAAAGATTATGAATATTCTTAATTCACATGACCGGAAATAGTAATAATGGCATGTGAGTTCGAACCAAGTGGCCTTACATCAATTATGATGTCATAAATAGTGTATTTTACTGATAATTTGATTATACGGTATTTTATTGTATTTCACTATTCATCGAAAATTCATAAATTTCGTAAAAATCCCAAAAATTTACCCTAACCATTTTTAGATGTGTGGAATTCAAAAATGTAGTCCATATTTTGAAAATAAATTTATAAATATTATTAATTTAATTTTTAAATAAGATAATGATTAATTAAAAAATAAACAATTCTAATTCTATAACAACTTCTATATCACGATGAATAATTATCCAAGATGTTATAATTTTAAAGTATTATGAAAATAAAATAATAATAAAATTTACTATTCAGTAGGTTCTTATTACAATTCATTAGGATATGTTACTATTCACAAAAAAACAAGTTGGTTTCATCAGACACCAAATAACATACTGTACACAATTGTAGATGACCAATTTCTAAAATTCAAAATATAAACGTGGAAAAATTATGTTTAAAGGCTAGTTATAAATATCTAATTAAAACAAAGTTACATGAATTTATATTTGTTTTTAGAAAAACATGGGGTGTTACACTTGTGATATCATTACTGATGTGTTGGAAGCCTTTCTCAAGTATGAGATGATCCCTATTGATAATGATAAAGACTCTAGCTCTGATGTGGATGAAGAGAAATGAATTGTTCGTAATTGGGTGGAGATGAGTGTTCGAAACATCATCACCCATAACCCATATGACGACTTGATAGACCAGATTGAGTATCTCCATCACTATATGGAAATTGTGGAGACCAGAATCATGGACTCTCTCAACCGTCATGATTTTTATTGGTACTTCCTTTTTGGGTGGGTGTGTACAGATTGTTAATATTTAAAGGCATTATGTAATATGAAAACATCATAGGGTACTATAGAACTCTAAGAGGGTTAACAAGAGTTTCAATCAAATGGAGTGGTAGGCCCAATAGTTTTATACTCTTTTCATTGGATGTGGAGAGATGATTGACCACCTATGGGAACAATTGGTGGTTGATGAAGCTGAAGTAGTGAAGGTGGAATCACTGGAATCATATTGCAGGTCCGAATAGCTATGATTATGAATTTGGGATGATGATGTTTTCCCTATAGAAGAGAACTAGGCGGAAGAGGTGGCCAACAAGCATTGGGACCTTGAGTCCTCCAAGCATAGGTGGGTCGAGTTGAAGTAGTCCCTCAACCAGGGAAATAAATATGGGGTCCATTATTCTTTTTAATAAAGTATAGGCTCTATCAAATGTATGACCATACTCAATGATGGTAGTAAATGTTTTTTCATTCAAATCACTATACATAATTTATTTACTATGTCTCGATAATATTAACAAGACAAACAATTAGAAACCTCTAAGCCCTCATGAGTCATGATTATTGTGATAAACATGAGATAAATATAAGATTACCATATTTAATTAGATTTCTAGACAGGAACTAGAAATTGGGTTTGGAATTATCCATCAACCACCAGGAGTTTCTAAAATATAAAATCATTAGTTGGAGAGAGGGACTCTGTGCATCATACTTTCATTCCCATCGTGCATAGGTGCATGAGTGAGGTAATGTTTGGGGTGTTGTATTCTACCCAAAATAATGTGAATATGGAGTATGTGAATCCAAATGTCCATGAATTTAATTTTATGTAGGGGTGATAGTTTTAATGAGGATGAATACTGACAAATTTCAAAATATAGGTTCTATAATTGCACTACCAAGAGTGTGGACATACAAATATGGGCTGATAATTGAACATGTCCGACACTTGAGACCCATCAAATTATTATCTAAATTAAGTAAAGGAATGTTCCTAGGGTAAATAGGTGATACAATTTTAGCTATAAATCATCACCATTAGGGGGGATGTTGGGACATGGAGGATGATGGTGATACAAGTCAAGGAAGACATGAATCGTGGTGGTGAAATGAGGTAATGTTCAAATGGAACACAATAATTTTTGGAATTATTACACCATGGAATTGATAACATTGAGTGGGAAAATAATATTTATTGAAATAAATTCTAACCTTCCATGTGTATTTTGGACTTTGTTACCAAGAAATGGTTAAGAAACACGATTGGTGTGGTAGGTGTCTCGAACAATAGGGGGTCGGGAAGGTTTTCTCAAGTAAGTACTGAAATACGTAACAATTTGACTTCATGAAATGAATAATGAAGGAATGTAATTTAATATCTTGCTACAAATATATTGAACACATATTTTAACACTATAATATGTGTATTATGCATCACACATTTTATGTTCAGGTGTTCAAGATGTATATAGAATTGTTTATCATCTTACAACTAGGACATGTGAACCAATGTGAACAACATCCATTATGTAAATTTAGTGGGTTTAATGAAATGGAAACTTAGAGGGTGGTAACTCATGGAGGAGCTCATTAATTATTGAGAAAATGGATGTAATGTCTGGATCTAATGTTTCGTAAACCATAGGGTACATCAAGCACCACAAGATTTTTTCAAGGCTGAGAGGTGAGTCCAGTGGAATTTACACCTTTTCCATTTGTGCCCTTACATATTTTCAAATTCAAAAGGGAGGATTAGAAAGAATATTCCTAAAATTTTCTCATATAATCCCCATTATTTATTTCCCATCTGATAGACTTTTATTCATCTTACCTCAGGAATTTTAGGGCCATGATAGTCATATCATATGGGAAAACATCTAAGGTAATATGTGTGGATAATTAAACATAGTTTGAGGCCATGATACCTATAGAGAGGATATGTATAGTCTAATGTATTAATTTTTTTAATAAGGATGAAAATAGTTTGTGGTCATTTGTTATGCATAAGGACACAAATATTTGAAGTTGGACAATGGCTGCCAAACCAAGGTGTGGGGGAAAAGATTTTTTGACTGAGCCCATGATAGTAAATTTATTCATCTCAACGTATCCCACGAGATTAATAATAAATATTTAGGTAGTTCTAAAATGTGGTGTGGTTGGAAACCAGAAATAGAAGGGGTATTCCCCTCAAGTGAAAATGAAATTGAAATGGGTATTATTCTATTGAAACACTAGAGGTGATACAAACCAGATGCATATTTGTTTCTATAGGAATCCAATTTCACCAAGTTGAAGAACATAATTCGTGGATCATACATGGTAATCTATAAAAATATATGTACAATAGGGGAGGGTACTAATCTAATTTGAACAGAGGACCAAGGATGTCCTACATCAAATGAATTTTTCTGAATGTGTTGCTCATAGTTTATGGTTGTGTTGCTTGGTACAAGGTATGGGTATGAAAAATAGTTTTTGTGGTGCTGTGGAAATTTAACCACATCCTGAATAGAGGTCAAGGGAGTCTTTATAATAAACCAATGCCTCTAAGGAAGAATAAACATTATTTAATGTCATGATGATTATACCATTGGTGAGTGTAATATGGTTCTATTAGATGGTCAATGAATAATGTATTATAAAAATTGGTCTAGAGGTATGAATTGTATTGAATATAGTCCCACATGATAGATGTATTCATGATGGACCAAGATAAAAGGAGACCATGAGTTTCTACTTATCCCATGGAGTTGATAATCAAGACACAAATCATTATGGATTATAGTGTGGCTGGAGAACAACAAAAAATGGGGATATCCTCTCCGGAGAGGATGAGAAGCTAATTATATAGTTTAAAACTTCATATAAAATGATATTATCTATACTATTTAAATTTGTTTATAAAGGACTAGAAATCATGATGTTTAACATCTTGTGACAAGGATTTTTTTCCTTTAGTTTCTAGTGATATAGATTTAGAAATAGTTTTGACAATAATTTAAGGTTGTGATTCCTAGAAAACATATTATTGGGTGTTATATGGATACTCATGAAACATAAAATATTAAGAAGTTAATATGAATAGAGGAAAAAATAGTACTTGTTCCGCATAAAACATATCATAGAAAATTTTTACATAGTTTAAGGTCGGGGTTTTTGGACCTTGAATTTTAAAACATTTTATATTCATGAAAATTAGACCATTAGGGAGAGAGATATTCCATTTTGGAATCCATTTTCATATCGAACACACTTTTTAGAATCTAACTGTGACTCCAAATATAATTCGAGACATTCTCATTGTGAAAATCAATGATCAGATAAGTGTTCCCATTTTCATAAGGGAGTGAATGAGAATATTAAAAGAAGCCAACTTGGGAAGGTCCTGACAATGACGACATGGTTGGTCATCATGAATGAATGCATGAGGTGATGAAATCATGGGTGTTTGATGGATTTAAATCATGACTTATTATATTTGGACTACAAAAGTTTATGACCAAAGGGTAGGGATTGACTATTTACCATGTTCAAAATGCAGGTTCCATAACCACAGTAGTCAGTGATGGGGTGAGAAAATGTGGGACCTTCTATTATCCATGTTCGTAATAGGAGAAACCTTGTCTTTCATTGGGGATTTTTTAAGGTGTGTTCCCCTGATAGGATTTGAGCCATTTTGTCTAGGAACCATTACCATTAGGGGCCTATTTATATTAAAAGGATGATGTGAAACCAAACTGAGTAATGTTTGATGTATGGAATAAAACATGTTGGGAAATTTAAGGAGGATCTATACCTATTTTCACCCTCTAGTTCTTTGAAGTTATCCTATCTTTAGGATTCCCTATATAGTGTTTTCCACTATAGTATTCATTCAGTATTGTTTCATGGTTCATCTGATATATTATGTTGCTTCTTTATGACAATGTTACTCTCGCCATTGGTTAATAGATCTAGTGAATCTTAATATGGATTATACTACATGTGGTTATCCCCTCCCTCCTTCACATAATTCTTCATTGTAATTATCTTCCTATACTAATGAAAACCGTTTTTAGTATCTGGATATAGAAAATAGAATTATTGTGCGGCCGTGTTAGGTGTGATTCTGTTCTTCATTTAAACATAGATCCATTTCTTCATTCCGGGAATCGATGTAGTAGTTTAATCTTGTCTCTTTGGAAACACAATAATAGGTGTGGCTGATCTTAGTAGGAAGTTTCTATGTGGTGAAGTATCAAAGGATTGGGGATGTGGATCCTTGATGGATAAATTCATGACTCATGGTAGTGGATGATAGTGTAGGAGATGGAATCCACAATAATGATATCAATTTGAGCAGGATCCACTACAGTGGAGAATTAGGTAGTAAGTATCATCATTAATGATGAATGTGATAGCATTGGGTCTTCACACCATTGATGGTTAAGGAATATTGTTCTTTATGATGGTAGTGGTTGAGTAATTCAGTTGCATCATCAATGAATATGAGGTTGGTATAATGGTCTGGGATCTGTTTCTCTTTGGTTTAGGTGTTTGGGCCATTTTTGTTAGGACTTTTGGATTCATTCCCTTTGAATCATCAATTGTTTGTAGAAGATGACATGAATGGAATCAGAAAAATGATTTTGTACATCATGATAGAAATCCAATGACAATTCTAGGAGGGTAACATCAATTTTTGGGTTGGATATTTTGAAAACAACCGTCCAAACATCTTTCCACAATATAGGATGGAGGGGTTCCTTTTCATGTGTTTTTCTCACTTGGTACAACTTTGATGATGTATTGTTACAAGAAGGTGATGTAGGTGACTCCATAAATACATCACTATGTAGGAATATCAAAAGAGAGATGGTTGTGATGATGCCACATGCCTCTTGTAGGGCTTGGAAAAATAATATTGTTTTCCTAGTGAAACACGGTGGTTGACTAGGGTAGTATCACTTGTGGATCTTCTCAATTATATTACTCACTTAATCCAATCCATCAAAACTACTTATTTTTGTTGTTTTTATTATTTTTTGAAAAAACAGATGAATTTGGTTTTTGTTTATTTTGAAAAATAGTGACATTTCATCCAATATTAAAATTCTATACTAATACTGACATGAAATTCTAAATTACCATGTAATATAATTATAATGAAATTAGGAATAAATAACTTTCTCCCAAGATATTTTTTAAGGAGAACATTGATTGACTACTTTTAAATTCTACTTATTAAACACAATCCCCCGTATGTGTTTAGAAATTAATCTATCATTATTATGAATGAAAATTATACTTATCAACCACGAATAACACTATACTTCCACCTCATCAGTTGAGGGATAATTGGTTGTAAAAGAGGAAACCATACTTTATATAACCAAAGTGAGTACTACAACAAATGTAAATTTTCCTAAGATTAAATTAAAGTATAAATAAATCATGGTCTTGGTTTTGGGCACCAAATTACTCTCTAGGGATATTCCATGGAGTAGTTACTCAATAACATGAGTATAATAGTTAATGGTGGAAATATTCATGAAGTGTAATTCATGCATGATGGGAAACTGATTCAAATCGTGTATTTAATAAAGAAAGAATAAAAAAATGTAAATAAGAAAATAAAATAAAATTGGATAGAAGGAAGTTATTGGAAGATGAATAAGAGTAGAAGAAATAATCTTTGTAAAGAAACATTTTTTAAATACTATTTGAATTATGAAAATAATTTTAAATCTACATTAAAATGAAACAAAACTAAAAAGAATGAAAATAAAAAGAAATAAGGAACTTCATAATGTATTTATCTGGAATGAGGCCCAACCTCTTGGTCATAAATGCCATAATAGTGGAGAAAATTTATCTATTTATAGGGGATGATATTTTTTAGTGGTGGCCTCCTATTTCTCTCATCAGAATATCGTAAAATCTTTTTCAAGTATCCCTAGATACTTGGATATCCATTGAATGAGGGTAATTATCTTTACCTAGAGGATACCAGGGCTATGATATTTATAGTGGCATTCAAAAATCATTTTGGGTATCCTCCTTTTTCATGAATTATTTTTCATGGTATTGACATGGTATTTTTCATGAGTAAGGGGAGAAACACGACATTAATAGTGATCTTCATTGGTGGTGGCCTCCCCTTTCTCACATATTACCTTAAAAGTGGTTGGATGGGTCTTGAAATGGCCACAACACAGTCATATGACATGGGGTTGTTCATGGTGGTAAAGGATGTCAAAAGGTTTCAGTGATGGATGTGGAGATGATTCTTGATGTTGTCCTGTAAAATACATGGTGGTTCGATTGATTTCAATGGTTACTAGTGATTATGACTGAAACTATTAGAGGAAGTTCTTGGGAATGTGAAATGTATTAGGATGAGGCACACACAATTCCAACATGATGATTTATTTTCTATAAAATATGAAAAAAAATCATCCCACATCAAATCATGTAATGATTGGCCACCTGAATATAAGTGAAGATGTGGGAGCCACACCCAAAACTACTTGTTATGGGGATAATCTCTCACATTCCCATGCACACATGTAGAATGGGTCAATCCGATTCACTTGGTCCATGTGAGTTTCATCCCCATTACCACATATAGGCTTAATACCTCAAATTCCACACACATGATTGATACACCACACATATATATGGCCTGATATGTCATTCCTAATGGACCACCATGGTTTTTTGGTTGTCCATGAGCAACCTAGGTGACTTGGTATTGGTGGTTTAGGGTTTTCCATTCTTTTATATTTGTTTATATAAACTCTTACAAATTTTTCAACCTTGGTAAATCACTTAACAATATATTAACAGTTACAATAATGCATTAAAACTAATATTCAATCCATTTAAAATACATAAATACTAATCCCCATATATACACAAAGCATGGGAAGACATTAGCATTATTCATTCAAATTATTTTAAAACCATTGAGATATTTGAAAATATATTCATGAAAATTGAGTGGGTTAATACCCCATACTTAAACCATTATTGTCTTCAAGAATAACATCTCAACATAAAATTAAATAGTTCCTAAATGTAACTATTCTTTAAATATCAATTTAGTAAAATCAGAAAATATTTATTTTTAAATTAAACTTTCAAATTTTTTAAAAAATATCAATTCAATTTCATATTTTTCAATGAAATAATAAATTCAAGTGTTTTAATTTTTCCATATTGAAAATTATGGTACTTATCATATAATTCATTCAAGAACATTAATTCATTATTATTATACATTCCAAATCATGGTTTACATTTATTTTTAATCTTTTATCTCATCACTCAAGATAATATTTATGTAGAGTTATGATCATATCATGTGAACATGATCCTTATCCATAGTCATGTAAAGGAACTAAATTCTCCACAATCTATAGAAAAATTCACCTAAAATCATGAGGGATTATCAATCAAGGTTCAAATGAATCAAAGGATTATGTTTGGTAGAAATTGATGTTTTAAAAATTGTGCCTCAGGGAGGAGGCTTATCACTTAATTAAAATGCATGATATCAAAATATTGATGTTTAATGAAATTCTACCATTTAAAATGTAACAAATATGAATTTACTGAAACACAATGTAATTTTATGATCAATTTAAGGAATAGAGAATGTTTTGTAAAACCATTGGAATTTTTTACTATTTTAGGCCCCTTTTTCTATTTTTTCAATGTAAATTGTATTCATTTATTTATTTTTTTGAAAGTTATTCTTAGAATCAACATCACATACACAACCTAACCACATATGATAAAAATAATCAATCTACTAATAGTGATATTGGGTTTTCCCGTATCACAACCCATTCTTCTCATCTTTTCTAGTTATTTTTGTTATTTTAATTATTTTAACCAAGAGGGGGAAAATGATTTATTTTGAATGAATCAACAATATTTATTATCACCAACAATTTACAGCACAAACTTATTCATTACAATATATTTCATCCATTTTCCCATGACTCCCTTCACTCCAAGATTTTAACATTAAAATATCAAGTAAATACTAATATGAGGGTCTGAATGGATACAATTGTATTGAAACATAGAACATTACAATTAAGGTCATTGATGGTCTCTATGAGATAAAGGATGATTAATGTGAAGGTGGGTTTCAAGGATAAGGGATTTTCAAAGGATTCATTAGTCATTTTAAATGTTCTTTTATACATTCAACGATTTTAAAAGTTAAAATTAAATTTATGGTTAGTGATAGGTCGCAAGAGAACACTAGAAATATTATCAAGATAAAATAGGATGTCCTTGGTCTAGAAATCATCTCAGGAATGGGAATATGATTTTCAAAAAATACTAAAGGCATGAATAGTAAAAAAACAAAACAATTCACATTAATTATAGAAATTTAAATTCTGAAAAATGTTTGGGAAATTTAATTTACATGAATCAAATAATTCACTCAAAGTTTAAGTCCTTATTTTAATATACATGTTTTATTTCAATAATTAAATTCTCTATTTTACTCATTCAATATCAATAAAAATTAAATCTAAAACCTGGAATCACAGGTTCCCAGAAAATTATTGTCTCATTGATAATTTAATTAAATCATAAATTCAAGCATGTGCGTGATAGTTTTAGTTGAAATAACAAAATAGGTTTTTGGAAAAAAAATTAAGGATTTTAAAAATAAAATATAAAAGTAAATTCCCTTCCCCATGAATCTTACCCCTCTTTACTCCATGGCTATTTGATGGTATTCCTTGTTCCATCATGGTCATATAAAATAAAATTACTCAATGAAGCATAAGGATAATGTAATTATAATATAAAAATATAAGAGGGAGTGGGATTCATCTTGGACTAATCTATAAAATGAAATTAAAAGTCCTATAAAGACAGTGAAAGGTATAAATCATGGTATAATCCCCTATGTGGGCCCTAAATTTTTAATAGAACCAGAATAAAACACCAACTATTATCCAAAGTCTAATTTTGGGTGGATATTCATTGAATTAATCCCCTACAAGTAGATTTTAACATATTCTTCTTTTTCTTTTTTGGTGAAGAATGACCCCTCAAGAGAGTATACCAGATCCTCCCAATTGAAAATTAATTAAATCATTCATGGTTAGGGTATGCTAAAGTATGAGCCATCATTATTCTTGGTTTCTACTTGTGAAATCATCTCGTTCTCTTCAAATGATGGATTAATGTGGGCTACATGAATTGTAATATCAAAAGTAGGGTTAGAGTTTATTTTTAATTTCATACAATTTAAACATGATGAATGTAAAACATAATTTCCACTTTCTATGTGATTAGCCACTATCTTGATTTCCAAAGGCTTAACTACATGGACTACATTATGTGTTTTTTATATTTCATGTTCAATAAATCTTGGGAGCTATATGTTTTCCTCAATAGGTGAATGTTTAGTTTCTTCCTCTCCCTCGAAGGAAAAGAAATGATTGAAAAAAATAAACCATAAAATCCATAAGGAGTGATACTCAAATTAGATTGAATAAAATCAAAAAATACAATTCAAGAAAGGATTATCTCCCTGAGTTGGTTTTGGATCAATCAATTATTCAGTTATAAATTTCTCTTGAATGGGATTCCTATTGGATGCAAATAAGTAGTTGGGATCCTCCATCCTTTCTTAAAATTTGATAACTTCATTTGCTTCCTTCTATTCTAGGGATAAAAATAGGTAGTTACGTAATTATTCTTCAATTTTGTAGTTGGGATGATATGGTTTCATGTAATATTCTACCAAGTAATGCCAAAACTGTTCTGAAACTTTTCCTATATTCATATCATCATGTGAGTATTTTTCTCTATTCTATATATCCTTATATTATTAATTTATTTTATCTTTAAGATGGTTGGGTTGTTAATGGTCCTTGAGTCAATCCTCTACCTCTTTTATGTCCTCAATAAAATTTAGAAATCCCAATGCTACTTTTTTCCTTGTCCACCACAGGTTCTTACTTAGGTTATGGATTCTCCATAAATGCACAAAAATATTCAAATTATATTTCAGCTATTATTTTTAGTTGTTATATGATATTTCTAAGTTGTTACACATGGGATCTATTATATCCTTATTTAGCTACTTCAACTTGTTGTTGTTTTTTCACTTATGAGTAATCAAACCATGCTTAATAATAAAAATTTGAATAAATCATGGAAGATATTTTTTATTTATGTTTATTAAATAAAAAATGAAAATCTATCAACAATGTGAAATTTTTTAACAAATATAAAACAATGATTTGATCCCTAGAAACAATACTAGTTTTGAAGCATGACTATCGTAGGGAAAAGCAAATGAAAATTATTTTCTTATTGTATCACAGTGGCTCACAGGGGTCATCTCACTTGAAGAGTTTCGTAGTTTGTTAACTCACTTAATAATATTCAAGATAAATAGTTATTTTTGTTGTTTTAATTATTTTATGAAAATACTCTTTTATTTGGGTTTTGTTTATCTTATAAAATAATGAAATTCCATAAAAGATAGAAACTCTAAAGTTATACTAACATGAAATGATGAATTATCATGTAATTAAAAAAGAATAAAATTAATAAGAAATTAATTTCAACCATGTGTATTTTAGGAAGCACCTTAATTGACCTATTTCAATTATACTTAGTTAACAAAATCCATCATATCTTTGCACACAATAATCTATCATATTTGCGAATGAAAAAGACTATATAGAAACCTCCAAGAACAATCAAATTCTACATCCTCAACTGAGGGATAAATAGTTGTAAAATAAGAAGACATCATCTAGATAACTGTAGTGAGTGTTAAAACCAAATTAAATTATACTTAGATTAACTCAATGTGTAATTAAAACATGTTCTTGTTTCCATGAATAAGATTTCTCACCAGAGATATTCAAAGTGTCTGTTTATCAATACCATGAGTATAATATTACATACTGAAAAGATCCATGATGTGTAATATATTCATCATATAAATTTATTCATGTAATTTATAAAATAATAAAAGGAATATAATAAAATAAAAATGTATAGAAAGAATAATTGAGAAGAAGAATAAGAAGAGATGAAGTAATTAGTGGAGGGAAATTTTTTTATAAATAATTCATGAATTCATTAAAGAAATTTAAAATTAAATTAAAATGAAACTAAAAACAAATAAAATAAAAAAAATAAAAATTGAATAATAGTATGGAATCAACCAAAATGAGGCCCCTCCTTTTTTTCACATACCTCCTTATATTGGAGATATATCCTATATTTATAATGGAGGATATGCTCTGATAGTGTCCACATTTTCTACTCATCTATGGATATTGAAATATTGAATCAAGATCTCCCATGATATCTGTATATACCTTGAATGGGGATTATTAAATTTACCCAAATAATCTTGAGGTTATGAGATATTTAGTATCCTTCAAAAATTTTGCGAAGAATACTACTTTTAAATTAATTATTTTCATGGTCTTGTTGTGGGATTTTCCTCATGGTAGGGGATAATCATAGTAGTGAAGGCAAGCTTCGATGGTGGTGGCCTCTCATTCCTCTCATCTGACCTTAACAATGGTAATATGAGACTCAAAATGGTCTAGCGGTGATCATCTAAGTAATTCGAGGTGATTTTGGGTGGTTAGCGATGGGGGAAGGATTCTATGGTTGGAGAGGATCTCAAGTTAGAGGTTTTCCCATGGTAGAGATGGTGGTTTGGGTATTTTTAGTGGAGACTAGTGAGGTTTAATGTAGAGGTGAGTGGCATAGTTCGGTGACATGAAATATCCAAGGACATGGCATGATAAAATTACACAGGATGACATCGTTTCTATAAAATATGAAAACAATCGACATCCAATATCAAATCATGGAATGATTTTCCTCCCCCATATAATTCAAGATGCGATGTCCACACCTAAATACCTACTATGGGGATGGGCTCATACATTAACAAGCACACCTGCAAATTGGGAAGAGCTTCTCTTCTTGGTCCATATAGGCTTCGACCATCCCATACTCCCCGTGAGCTTGATAGGCCCTGGTACATGTATGAGATTGATTCCCTATGCACATATATAGCTCGATCTGGACTTCCCTCTAGTCCACCATGGTCGGTCAACCCTCTGTCATCTATCTTGGTGACATAGTGTTGGTGGTTTAGGGATGGAAAATCATGGAAATTGATTTTTGATAAACTCCTGGAAAATTTTCATCCTTACTAAATTTCACATCAATATATTAATAATTAAAATAAAACCTTAGGAAACATTTTAATCCATTTAAACTAATTAACTATAAATCCACATATAATCATAATGAATAAAAAACATGGGAGTTATTCATTGAAATTATTTTGAGACTATTGAAATGTGTTAAAAATATGGATTAAAATTGAATTTGTCAAATGATATTAATCACTAGACATCATACCGCTTCATTGATGGAGGGGTGTATTGCATTGTACCATCAGTCCAACATGATGAGACATCTCATAGTAGGGGTAAATTATTCATTCTAGTTGTATATTATGGAGATTTATACTGTAAGGTCTTTGGAATTATTTTGATTAGTGACATGTAATTTTTCATTATGCTCATTCTAGGTCTTTGTGCTATGTATTTTTCATATCGACAATGGGCCTTTGAGGCATCACACATTGGGTGAATGAGGTGCTGGACCTATGGGTCATGTAATAGATACCTTTCAACCGTATTTAAAATAGGATTTACTTTTATATAATAAAAGTGTTCATTTTCTTAACATGTTTTAAAAAATGGATATAGAGGAGTTAAAAACTATGGTATATATTCATTTATTCACTCAAATCCAATATATGAGCATATTAGTAGGTGATAATTGAATGTGTTCTTAAGGTGTTGGCTCTGAAATAGTTTAGTAGTGGGGTTTTTTTAGGTGATGTAAGGTCCATCTATTTTTTATGGGCTTATATGTTTGACCACGGTGCCATATAATTTAACATTATGTGACCATGATGATGTTGTACAATTTTACATCATGTGAATTGGATGATGTCATAAAGTTTTACATAATACAACCATGAAATTTTACTATTGGTTTAAATCATATGACTAGGATATTTTCCTATAGTTTTATGTCATGTGACTAGGAAACTTTTATGTAGTTTTAGATCATGATACAATGAATTAGAGAATATCAATTTAATGTCCTGAAAATTAGACTACAGGTTAGGTCATGAAATTTACTACTTGAGGAACATGAAGTTGGTGAGAGGAGTGATGCTCTCCCCATCCTTGGTTATCAATGAGAATGCACAATGGGAATATAACTTATGAATTTTTTATAGTCCTTCAATTTGGGTTCCAATTTTTATGGATTTGTAATATGTATCATAGGAATCATGAGAGTTATTAATATATCATCTTGAAAGAAATAGTATAGGATACCATTTTTTATTAATGCGAGTTCCAATAGATTCTGATGCCTTTCCAGGTTATACTGCACTTGGATCCTATTTTTCATTATAGGATTCTTAGTTGTCCAATCGTACTTCAAACCTCATTCATGGTTTCTACTAATCGTAAATGAAAATTGTAAGATATTATTGGTCAAACTATATTGGTAACACTTCCTCATCCATATACACTTGGTATTATGGAGTTTCCTAGGTTGATTTAAAGTCATCATCTAATAGGCCCAAAGGGTGTTTGAGTGCTTTTCTAGCTAACTTTTATTGGTGTGTCCTACAATTATTTGTAGGATGTTAGATATGGTATTATTAAAGGATCAAATATTTCCATTCCCCAATGTGTGATAGTGAGAGGTATAGTTGGACCAAATTTTGTACATAGTATATAACTTTTTTAGCTCAGCACCTTGAAAGGTGGAGGTGTTTTCTGTGAGAATAGCATGAGGAATCCTGAATTAATGGATAGTGTTAGACTTCACAAAAAAAATCAAGTATTGGGTCTTAACTACTTTATGGGGGATGTCTTCTAGCCACATTGAGATGCAATATAAGGATATTAGAATAAAAATTCACCATTGAGATATTTTTGGAATGTAGGACCCAACAATATCGAGTCTCCATACATCAAAGTTCCAAGAATATATGATTTTAACAATATAGTATAGTGGATGGTGAATAATGTTTTCAAGGATCTAGTATTCATGTAAATTTTTGTTGAAATTAATGCATTCCTGAACCATTGTGAATCAGAAGTACCAAAATCATTGGATCTGGTTGTTGACCTTAAATCCCATTAGATGGGCCCCACATAATCCAAATTTGGTTTTCTATTGGCCTTGAGGAATTTATTTTTCTTGTATAAAATAGGGAAGGATCCCATATATACAAAAAATATAGAGGCTTTCCTCTAGGTTGAGGCTATTTTAGAGGGTATAGTTCACCTCATGGCAATGGATTAACTCATACTCAACATGATCTAGAAGGAATAATCCACATTAAAGATACTCAATGAAGTTTGTTTTCTAATCAGGTCATTCAAAATCTACATTGGAATTTGTGGTCCCTTCTTTAGAAGTGTTGATGGATCGATCGTTCTCATAATGATCTTGTTCATTATAAGTGTTTTGTGAAATGACACTCTGATGGGACACATGAATGAACAATCTTTCTTGGTCAGGCACTATGAGGGTTGTATCTATACTTTCCATGAAATTTGATTGGTCTTTTTGGGAAATGGGAACATGAGTTTCCTCTATTTAGGGAGTGAATAGGGCCATCAGCTCATGATTTCACTCTAGCATGGGGATGAGTTTTGGAATCTTGATTATATAGTAACAAATTATTTGTTTTATAACTAGTTTTGAGTCTCCCTAAACATTTAGCATAGGGACATCAATCTTGGGAATGAACTGGAGGGTGGATATAAGATCCTGGTACTCAGTATCATTGTTGGAACTAACTTCTTATTGTATAAGTGAGAATGAAAAAATGTCTTTTATGTGTGTGATGAAGACAATTTGAAGGCCAAACCTATTTATTTTGGGGTTTTGAATTATTTTCTTAACCAGGCTACAGGAGGCACCATCTAAGTGAATGTTCCAACACTATACAACATGATCAATGAAGAGGATGGCCTCATCTGGGATGTAAATATATTAGGATAATCCCTTAGAGTTCAGATTCATGGCTAGTAATTCAAACAATTCTTGACCCTTGAATGATTTATGGGGGGAAATCCTAAAACAGAACTACTACATAATTACATCCCACCATTATAAAAACCCTATTTTAATGGGGGATTTGAGGATGTACTTCCATGGATCAATACCTAATTCAACTTATATCTCATGGTGATGTATGTAATTCTATGGATTCTGAAGTCTAATGACCTGGGTGAGGTAGCTTTTATCTATTGTAGAATATCATGTCTCTATAAAGTGGATCATGTGAATGAGATAATAAATCAATTTTTACCGACCCCTATTTTTCTTATGATATATAGGGGAACCAACGGAACACTCTATTACATTCACATATAGTATAAAAGGCTTTCCAAGGATAGGTGGAATCGAGACCAATGGTATAGTAGATACTACTCTTTGTCTTCAAACACTGTCTTGTTGTCTTTAACCAACTAGTAAGTGGTTCCATTCATCATGAGCCTTAAAAAGGGATTATATTTTTTGTCCAAATTCATAAGGAATATTTTAATTTCAGAAAAGTGGAATTGGAGGCCTCACAACTAACGTAGGTTTCACATAATTGGAATTTAAAATATTGCCTTGATCTAATCTTGATAGATTTTGATAACTCCCTACCTGATAATGATGATGAGGAACTTTTCATAGGTGAACCCAAGTGCAAACTTTAAGGGGTTTATCATTTGGATATAAGAGTGGAATAATTATAACATGTTATCAAAATAAAAAAGGTGGTTATAACATTGATAGGATATGACTAAACAATAATAAATGTATCACTAAACATGTATCCTTATTAGCTACCTGAAGATATTGTTCCAAGAAATATAAAAGATATCTCTAATATTCATTTAGATTAATATCATTACTTGGTAAAAAAATAATCCCTAATTTTCACTAAAGTTAGTGGATTTATCTTTCTCATGGTTCATCCACATCTGATTGTACCCAGAGTACCCATCCATGAAGAAAAAGTCTTGAAAACTAGTAGTGGTAACAATTAAGAGCTATGTTATAGAGATGTGAATATCATCTTTGAGGATGTTGTGTTATAGGTCCTATAAGTCAATGCAGACTCTAATATACCTATTATTATTCTTGACTAGGATAATTTTGGAAAACCACATGGGGTACTTTACCTCCTTTAATATGTTGGACCTGATCATCTTGTCAACATCTGCCTCGACCAAGGAACTTTGTGAAGGGAATATACTTTTGGACGATTTGTGAACTCATTATGGAACACTGGGAGGAAAAGGTGGTGAACCATAACCTAAGGGATAAGCTCTTAATTTCCTTGTATATCTAGATGAATACATCATCATTCAAAATTTTAAAATCCATATATTGTGACTTTTACTCCTAGGACATGTGTTCACTAATCAGTGTGAGCCTCAGATCCTTTTCAGTGCTAAGATTAATTAGGGATAAATAATCTATTTTAGAGGATACAACCTCTTTGTAGGTAAGAGGGGTGTTATCCAGGTCATGTTCATCATATGGAACATCTGTATTGGATGAAGTGAGTCCTCTAGAGCTATGGACCATGGAGTTGAACAACTATATACATTAGGAATGTTGGAATCACTAATGAGGTATCCATGTACTATCATAACTAGGGTAGAAAATATAATGATATAAAATTGTCTGTTTTCTGACTATGATATCCACCTTTGATATCTAAAAAATGATGTTGGGTAAACCTCTATTGAGTCATCCATACTTTCTAGAACATGTGGTGGTTTTGTGAATCCATGTCTATGGGTTAAACCTATGGGTATGGGAAAATTTGAGTCTATTTTATGTTGGAGAATGAGGTATTCTATGAGAACTACTACTTTAGGACAATGATATACCACTAAATATCTAGTTTTATAATATCCAACTAATGGTTTAGCAGGATGAATCCATATTTCAAATCCCCAAAAGGATCCACTACTGTGGTTATCATATTGTTGGTGATGTTAATACATTCAAATATGTTGGTCTATACTAGTTTTTTCTCCCTTTTATAGTATCTTTCATCTAGGTAGTGGGATTTAGTGAAGTTGAATGGATAAGAAACAACTTGGATTACCCCTACTCAAACACTGTGTGAGTTTTTAGGATCTAATGGTGTGAATAGGTGACCAATATGTATAAATAGAGCTACATAATTCTCGATTGGGTATTGTTGGTGGTATCCAATGAGTCTACCATGAACTTGTTTCTTTCTATCTGGTAACAAAATAGATTCTTCATTTTAATTTTTCCAAATGTCTTAGGATTACGCTTTTCATAAACCTAGATTCTATAGTTAGATGGAGTCATATCTGCTTCTACGATCCGCGACTTGTGGAGTATCCGCATTGGGATAATATTTATCCCTGATACATGATCCACTTGGAAGAAGTATATTTCCCATCCTTTGAACTAGCATGAAACATACAATGGGTGTATGTTCCACTGGTTGGTGGAATGCTCATCATCATTCTTAGAGAAGGAAATGATGACTTGGAATTTTTCCTATTTTTCTTTCTCTTCATGATAGGTCTTAGAAAAATATATATCTATATCAAAATAGAGTGGGATATTTTGGGCCATGATAAGGAGCTCACACATCTCCTTTGATAGGAGGAGTGTGTCATGGATTAAGATCCTCACTAGTATTCTAGTGATGTTCTTTTACACATCATTCTTATGTATAAGGGGTAGGTTTCTACTTTTCATCTATCAATCTTGGACTAGTAGAGTATTTTGTTCCATATACTGAGTCTCCATGGAATAGCTACAACATTCTGTGATCCACTATTAATTGTATAGATTATGACGATCATTATATGGATGAGATAGGTACGTGGACATATGTAGTTGATTTATCTACTATTTTGGATGAACCACACCCCTCTACTACTATGGATGAGCCCCAGAAGAAACCAATATGTTTAGTGGTAGAGGTGTACACCATGGGGTAGCCTGAGAGGAATATTACTGATAGGGATTATGAATGGGTTACATCTTAGTCACATTAACATGATAAAATCCTTAAAAATCACTAGTTTATAGGTCCTTACTACTGTTATAGTTCCCTCCACTCCCACAATGGAATTATATATAGGTGTTAGAGTGGGCCATGTGGTGTTCCATATCACCATGTACCATACAATGATCAATATTCCTGTTAGAGTTCATGAATTCATATTTATATTCCTTATCAAAAAAGTATTCTAGTATTGGAAAAATTATATGGGACTCCACTATTTTAGAGGAATAAAACCAGTGAGAGTGTAATATGTTTTCAACAATTGTATGGGAATATGATTTTTTTTGGCATCATATGCACATATTTATCCAGGATTTGAAGGGTTGTACTGCCTATGAGGTGTCTAGAGGAGGAATGGTGACTACATCGAGTTCTAGTATTCCCAAGAGGGCCCACAGTTTTATTTTTTATGAGTTATTATCATAATAGGAATCCAATCATTGTACTTATTCTTACCAATTCTAGGTACCAAGTTCTCTTCACTAGTGTTCTCATCACTATTATCATGGTTAGTAGATATTTTTCTACATGTGTTGGGACATCACCTAACTCAAAAAAGTCATTGTATAATTGGTCCTATAGATAATATTTGAGAAACTAATAGACTTTTATGGTATTCCTAAGGATATGGTGGTATGGAAAGCAGTTGAAAAGATTTTTTAAATATTCCTCTTGAGCCTTCTTAAATTCCATCAACTTTTTGTTCAAATATAGGACACAGAAAAAGTTTCCTATGAGCTAGGAATAAATGGATGTGTGTACCATTTTGATTTATTCTATGATAGAAACATTAGTTCCTAACCTTGACATGGTACTTTGGTACCATTATCATAGTGAGGATGCACATAGAGAGGCCTATCTTGCAGAGGTTCTTGAAGAAGAACTATAGGTGGTGCCTAATTCTGTAAAGCAGTGGATGTTTCTACCTTCATAGGTTTTCACATGGGATCTGGAAGAGGTAATGGGTTAAAGAACTTTCCCGTCTACTACATGTATTCTTTTAGGAACTAATATGTTTCAATGAAATCTCATAATAGATCCATATTCCCAAAGGAGATAATGGTCGAGAATAGATAGTATCATATATTCTCCATATACATCACCAATATCTTCTTATGTGAAAGATGAACATCCTGTGATTAAATAAGTCTCTTAAATAAGGAAATGATTTTAGAAACATGCTCATCATCCCTCTATTTAAACATAGAGTGGTTAGTGAAACTATTCTTTCCCAGAGTTAATCTAAACAAGTTTAGGAACTACCTATATAGTTCTTAACAACCGATAATATATCACAAGTCTAGTTGGATGTACCTAAGAAAAGCATTTCCTTCAAATGTCATGAAGAGGAATAAAAAATTAGAGTATTACTACAACCCAAGAGTTTGAAATATTGGGTAACACCTTGAGGAAAACTAGGGAATATTCTATAGAGTGTCTCCAATATTGTTTAACGAGGTGAATTTTGGATTTTAAAAATTGGGGGGGGGGGTTGAACATGATCCACCCATAGTAGATATGGTTTTCCTATTGGAAATATCACACATTACTATGTCTCCAACACCTAAATATGGGCGATGAGAGTAGTTATCACATTTTCTTTGTGAGTTTTTATAGTCACAAGTGCTATGATGAGCCAAGTGTCTTGAGAAGTAAAGAGATCATGGTCCCAATATGGGAAGTCGTGCTACTCAGGTAGGGTATACGGGTCATATTTTGGTGGTTTGCTGAAGCTGCATGACTCTACCATGATTGGGTGAACATGAATATAGAAACCCATGCCTTTTACATATAACATTACATGATTTTAAGCATAATTATAAATCATAGTATGATCCATGGATCATTATTATTAGTGACTTGGAAGACATGGTACATAAAACATAAAACATGGGGCTAAAAAACATTTCTCTATTTAATCTCCATAAAGAGCTCATAACTTCATTTGATCCCTTAAATCTATATAGGGTAACCTGGGGAACACATGAAAAACGAGATGAGCTTAAAATCCCAGTAAGGGAATGAACATAAGGATACATCACAAGCACATGAGTTAAGAGGCATGACATAATTGAATCCAAAGCATGGAACATATAAAATCGTATCATATAAGCATGGAATCATATAAACATGAAGATATATAAATGTGGAAGAATCATAAAACATGTATTTAGTATGTGTCAGGTCTAACCACCAATCTCGTTTCCCATTTTAGTATGGGTCATGGCTAACCACCAATCCCATTTCCCATTTTTGTACGGGTCAAAGCTAACCGCCAATCTCGTTTCACATCGCATCTCATGGGACATAACATTACGCAATGAATTAGAGCACTATCTGGATGAACCCATCTCAAAATTTCCATGAATATTCGTTCCACATAAATAATCATACATAATCAACCACACATAAACATTAGGGTACCATTGGAAAGAATTGGATACCAAAATCATGACATTAAGCATAATCAATGGGCGAATCATGAAAGTGTCAATGAAAGAAAGGGGTTAAAACATAAATGGACGTTCATAGGGTAAAATTGGCATATTACACGGTAAGTGATTTCATACAGAAGTGATAGCATATAATAAATGTATTTTAGAAACATTAGCATTAAAACATTTTTGTGTGATTTTAAGGAAAATACTTTAGAGCTTTCAAAATAAAAAAAATGATAATCTTTTATATAAAACCATAATTGAACCAAGATGGTTTTCATAAAAAAATAACGATTTTATAAATACAATGGTGTATTAAAACAGAGAATAGAGTGCACTTGAAATATGGTAAAAAAATTTAAGAAGTTCCCTTAAAATAGGTTTTCTTATCGGAAAGTGCTAAAGAAGGAATATTTTTAAAACATATATATCCCCAAAAGAGAGTGATGAAAGGGTATTCATATATGAATTTTGTAAAACTAAATAGAATTAAGAAGATGTAAATCAATATATAAGATAACTTTTTTTTTTGATATAAATAAAGATAAGGATACCCTAAAGAGCAGTGACGGTTCGGGTAGAATTCATTACGGTTTATCGGCATGGTGTCAAGTGTACCTAAGAGGGATTGAAGAGAGAGAAAATGGATTTATCATCACTTATAAAAAATGAGGGAATTATGGAGGAGGTTTGAAAACATACCCCATCATTTGGGTTTACACATAAAAAGTCATAGCGTAGAGGACAATCTTGATTAAAAGAGAAATAGAGAGGATCCCTTACATTAAATCAGTCAGTGTTCTCCACTAGTTATTAAAGACATAAATAAACAATTTAGGTTTATTAATTAATAATTACTGAACCTATTAAATATGTAATTGTTTTAGTATAATCATTTTGTGTTCATTTATAACCGTTTTGATTGGTTATGAAGTTCAATTTCATTGTTCGGGCTCGTTTGTTTACTTGGTTTTAATCACAGGTTTGCTTAAATTCATGTTTGGATAAACATGTAAGTTGAAAGTGGTTGTCCAGAATTGAGGTTATATGGTAATAGCAAAAATTCAGGAGATTATATGGTATTAAATTTAATTTTATTACTTAGAGTGAATTCATATTATTATATAAAATCGTAATGACAACTGTTTTTGTTAATCAATGGGTTTGATTACAGAAAACATGTTTTGCTTTATAAAAAAATAACATTTGTTCAAAAGTATTAAAGATAAAAAAATATGATATATTACATATATAATAATCTATTTAATCTATAAGACAAATGGTTTGATGACCATAATCAGAAATGATAATAGAAATTGATAAATTGTTGTCATTGAATGTGCTAAATTTGCACTTCTCAAACAGTGCATTCATTTCTTTCATATAAAAGGGGGGGGGGATAGGAGAGAAGATAATGAAATATCCCATTAGCATAAAAAAATTTGAGTACATGTATTGTACTGGAGTTATCATACTATTTGGGTGAAGGGAGGTGCAGGAAGATGCAAAAAGAAAATAACTTAAAAGAAATGAAGGAATTGGAAAGAGGAATTTACCTCATGAGAATTCCTCCTTTGAGAACCTCTTAAGGGGAATGGTTTTGGTATTTCGAAGAGGCTAGGGGATTTTGAACATGGGGGAGGATCTTGGAGAGATATTTGTGTAGAATATTGGCAAGACACAAGGATTTAGAGTAGTAAAGAGAAGAGGGAGTGAGGGGGGTTTTAATAGCGGAGGAGAGGAGGGTTTCCCTAATATTATAATACTTAGTTTATTATTTTCCCTCAAGACCAGAAATAGTAATGATTCCATGACCAGAAACTATAATAAATTCATGTGACTTTAAAACAAATTGGCTTATATCAGCAGATCTTCATCAATGACTCAATAAATCCATTATTTTGCATTTATCACAAATTATAGCATTTTACTATTCATAAAAAATTCAAGTATATTAGAAAAAATTAAAAAATTCACCTTAACCATTTTTCTACATGTTGAATCCAAAAATTAAATCCATTTTTCAAAAATAATTTCTAAATATTTTCATTTTAATATTTAATTAAAATCGTAATTTATTATCAAAAACCAATTTTAAATAATTTATTTACTTATTCTAAAATATAGGTATATCATACTTTCAACATGAATATTATTTATATATTATCATAGGTAAGGTTACTATTTATTTTGGTATATCACTATTCATAAAAGAATTTTGCTATTCATAAGGGTAGGTACTATTCACCAAAAATACTGTTTTTCTTATTGAACTCAAAAGAACTTACTGATTGCAACCATGTATGTTATATTTTCGAAATTCCAAACACAAAAGTGAAAAACTTATGTTTAAAGGTCACTTAGCACTTAGTAGTTCATTATGTTGTGTTTTCATGTGATTTTATAACATATTTATAAGAAGGGGATTTCCATTGAAAACATTGGGTAGTAAAATTCTTCCCCCCTTAAGAAATTTCTCCCTTGAAATTTCATATTACATTATAATCCAAAAACAGGTGGGGGTACTTTTCCTTCATTTCTTCCTTTAGTTTCGATGTTGCCTCTTTATACTTATGGTTTTTCCATAGTACCTTTACCAGATGATTAGTCTTTTTGCGTAGAACTTTGTCTCTATGATCCAAGATCTTCACTGGCTACTCATCATAGGAAAGATCATCCCTCAACTGTACCACCTCTGAAGAGAGTACATGTGAAAATTCTGGTATGTTCTTCCTTAATAGTTATTCATGAAATACATCATATACTTTCTACAGGATAGGTGGAAGTTATAGTTGATATGACATAGCTCCAAATTTATCACGGATCTCGAATGGGCCGATGTACCTGGGACATAACATCCCTTTCTTTCCAAAACTCATGACCTTCTTCGGTGGAGATATGCATAGAAATACCATATCTACAACTTTAAACTCAATGTCTCGTGGAAGATTGTATGCATAAAATTTCTATCGACTTCGGGCTGCCTTGATATGCTGATTCATGGTTTTTACCTTCTCTACCATTTCTTCAACAATTTCAGGTCCAAGCACCTTACGCTCACCAAATTCATACTAAGACGCTATTGTTCTACACCTTTTCCCATAAAGAGCATCAAATGGTACCATTTGGATGATCGAGTGGAAACTGTCTGAATAGTTTGATCAGATTGGACATCTCTTTGAAGTTGATAGGTCGTGCTAAAGTTCAGTTTGGTTCTTAGATCATGTTGGAGATATTTACAGATCATTAAGGTGAATCTTGAATCATGATCAGATACAATAGATTTTAGTACTCCATGCATCCTTCCCACATATTTAATGTAAATATGTGCAAGTTGATTCAATGAGAAGTCCTCTAGAATCACGATAATGTGAGTTGTCTTTGTTAGATGGTCCACAACGACCCATATAGCATTATTTCCTCTAGATGTCCTTAGAAGTCCAGTGAAAATTTTCATGGTAATGTTCTCCCACTTCAATAATGGTATGGGTAGTGTTTTAATCATCCCCTTAGACTTTTCCCTCTCAGCCTTCACTGGTTGACATACCAGGCACTTGGATGTATATTCAACAATCTCCCTTTTCATATTTTCCACCAAAAGATTTCTTAGATATCTCTATACATATTTGTGCTCTAGGAGGGATAGAGAAGGTCTAGCTATGCGCATCATTCAATAGATCATTCTTTATCTATGGATCATATAGTATACATAATTGTGTCCCAAATATTACAACTCCTTCCTCATTAATTTTGAAATTGGAGGATTTCCCATTTCTGATAACTTCCACCCTTTTCGGAATTTCCACATCATTTTTTTGGGCATCATTTATTTCACCCAAGAGGGATGGTTGAACAATAATTTTAGAAATGATTGATGATGTTCCTCCCTTAATGATTCCCTTGTCCATTATTTTCAAATCAATGAAGATCAAATCCTTTTTAATTCTCATCAATGATAAAGATGCATGATCCATTCTACTTATAACATCTTCCACCTTATTTTCCTTACTGGGATGGCAGTGCATTGAAAAATCATTATCCTTGATGAGCTCTAACCATATTCACTGGTACATGTTATGATCTTTTTGTGTGAATATATATTTGAGACTCTTGTGGTCATTATATATCTCACACTTCTCCACATAGAGATAATGCTGCCATATTTTCAATGCAATGATCACCACCGCCAACTCCCAATCATGCATAGGATAGTTATGCTTGTGGATTTTTAGTTTCCTTAAGGAATAGGCTATCACATTATCATATTTCATTATCACATAGCCTAATCCCTTATTAGAAGAATCACTATACACCGCAATGAGTTCTCCACTTATTGGGTGTGTGAGTAATGACGCTGTGATAAGACAATTTGTCATATCCTTGAAACAGTCTTTGCATTCCTGTGTCCAGAAAAACTTTACTCCATTCTATGTCAACTTGGCCATTGCGTTTGATATTTGGGAAATATTCTTAAATTTTTTTCGATAATACCCAGCTAGACCCAAAAGGCTATGGATCTCCATTACAGATGTTGGATTGGGCCACTCTTATATTTCCTTCATCTAGGAAAGGTCCACAGATATCCATTTGATGGAGATAACATTCCCCAAGAATGATACTTCTTCCATCCAGAACTCACATTTACTATACTTCGCATACAAGTTCTCCCTTCACAATGTCTTTAAAACTATATTCAAATTCTCATCATGTTCCTTCATGCTCTGGGAGTATATCAATATATCATCAATAAATACTACCACAAATGTTTCTAGGTAATCTCCAAATACTGAATTCATTAAATCCATGAAACTTTCTAGATCATTAGTGATTCCAAAGGGAATCACTATGAACTCATAGTGTCCATACCTTTTTCAAAAGGTAGTATAGGGAATATATTCCTTCCTCACCTTTAATTGGTGATATCCAAACTGATGGTACACCATAGAGAAATAACCTGCCCCACTAAGCTGATTAGACAAGTACTCTATTTGTGGTAAGGGATACTTGATCTTTATTGTGATTTTATTGAGCTCGTGATAATCAATGTAGAGGCATGTTGAAAAAAACTTATTCTTGAAATAGAGGACTAGTGAACCCCATGGTGAAGCACTTAGGCATATAAACCCTTCTCCATATTCTCCTGTGACTGCTTCTTCTGCTCTTCCAGCTCTATAGTGGCCATTCTGTAAGGTGTCTTTGAGATAGGTAGATATCCAGGGATAAGTTCAATTGAGAACACAACCTTTCATTTAGGCGGAAGACTAGGAAACTCTTTAGGGAATAAATTATTGTAATCCCTCGTGATGGGCATGTATTAAATCATGATTCTCTCCTTTTTTCAATCATTTGAGATAGATATGTCTGCTCACAAGGTAGCAATTTCCACACTTGAGATGATAATTATAAAGGAGACTCATATTCCACCTGACACTTGTAATGAATTGGAGGATGCTTTGGGATGTGAAGAGTGATCTCACTTTCTAGATAGTTGATGTTGGATTTTTATAAAGATATCCAATCCATTCCCATGATAGCGTAGAACACCACTAAAGTAATTATGATGAGATTTGCTGGGAGATTCAGTCCACAAACATTAACTGTTGTGTAGTAATAAACCATGGGTACAATAATTTCCCCATTTTATGTTGTCAAAGATAAGGTTTCCTCCAAATTTTGAGGTGGTGTTTGAATAGTTCTACTAAACTAGCAAGATATGAAAGAATTCATAGAACCAGAATCAAATACTATGTTCGCTATTCTTCAATGAATAACTAGCTTACCTGTCACCACATCTTTGTCCAGATCGACATTAGCAGTAGTGATAACATAAACCTTTACTTGTTTCCTTGGACGTTGTTTCTAATTTCCACTGACAACCCTCAGATTAGGAAAATTTATAACATAATTCCCATGCTCCTTACAGTTGGAACACTACTCTACAGGTTGAGTTTTGATTTGAAACTTCCTTTATTCATCAACATTAGAGGTATTTTTCATATCCCATTGGTAGTTCTTGGCCAGATGACCAATATTTCCACATATGAAGAAATTTTTGGTTCCCTTCATACAGTTACCAGGATTCTTCTTCCTCTAACTTTTATAAGGTGAAATTTTAGGCTTCATTCCAACATGAGATTTGTTTGATGAACCACCCATGTTGTTCTCCATTTTCCGCTTCTTATCACTGGGCCCTTGAGACAACTGAGAGTCTCCAATGTCCATTTCAACCTTGAGGGAACAATGAACAATATACTCATAACTGTTAAAGTACGAAATGGCCAATGATTTTTGTAAACTCTTTTTTATTCCACCAATTAAGCAATCCACCTTGATTTCGGTGTTCTTGAAAAAGAAAGAGGAATACCTTGAATGCATTGTAATGATTGCTTCATATGCCCAGATGGACTCATGTTCCTTCTACTTGAGTCAGAGGAACTCTCTTTCCATCTTAATATGGGGGGTTCAATGGAAATATTTGTTGAAAAGCATCCTCTTGAATTCCTCCCAATCCATGAAATCAATTTCCTAATGGGATTTTGTATTCTTGATCAGTTTCCACCACTGATCAGCTTCCCCATCAAAATGATAAACCGCCAGTACGACCATCTCTTCTTCTGCACACTGGAGGATGGATAATATCTTTTCAATAGAGTTAATCCATTATTCCGTGAGGTGGGGATCAAAAGATTTGCTAAACATGGGAGGACTTTACTGCATGAAGAATTGTATGGAAATCATGCGCTTTCATTAGAGGAGGAGGGTGTCTCGCAAGATTCTAGTTATTATTCATAACTCAAGCTAGCTGAGAAAGTACTGTAATGATGTTTTTAGCACCCTCTACCATCATATCAGGCATATCATTAGGGAAATAATCACATTGCCTATCACATTGGTTTTTGGAACATGTTCTTCCATTTCCTTCCATTAACTAAGAAAAATAACGTATAATTAGAGGTCTTGAATACTTAGCTATTGAGCATAAAAATGAAACTTTGAACATAAAAGGATAAACTTATAAAGATGAAGAATATCCTAACTTGTGAATCCTTAGGTTTAAATCTAGGATATCCTTGATGTTTTTATTAAGTTATATTCTTATGGGTTTTTTGTCCCTTAATAATGGTTTGTACTAAGCTCATGAATCTACCAAAGCATATCCCATGAGAGTGTCATAACCAAAAGTGCAGTAAGGCCCATTTTCATGCACCAGTTCCAATTCGAGTCTAGATCAAAGGGGGGTTTTGGGTTTTACCTTAGGATATATCTGTGCCAAAGCTGGCTCTACCTGCTCATATTCAGATAGGGATGTATATGATTGATAAACCATGTACTGAATACTCACCAAAATTTAGGAATTTTTTCTTACACTTAGTCTCATTATTAAGGTTCTCACTAAGGAGCTCTATTCCTAATCTCCAAAAATAACTACACCATCCTCTATTACTAACTATAGTGACCCAAAACATTTACATATTACATTACATGATTTTAAGCATAATTTTAAATCAGAATACAAGCTACAAATCATTAAGTCTAGTGTATTCGAAGACTTGGTACATTAAACATAAAACATAGGGCTAAAAAAATTCTTTATTTAATCTCCACAAAGAGATAATAACTTTCTTTGAGCCCTGACATCAACATAGGATACCCTGAGGAACACATGAACAAAGGGATGAGATAAAATTCCCAGTAAGGGAATGAACATAAGGATACGTCTTAAGCATATGAGTTAGGAGTCATGGATTAATGGTATCCAAAGCATTGAAAATATCAAATCCTATCATATAATCATAGAATTATATAAACATAGAATCATATAAAATTGGTAGAATCATAAAACATGTCTTTAGTATGGGTCAAGGCTAACCACCAATCCTGTTTCCCATTTTAGTATGTGTCAAGGTTAACCACCAATCCCGTTTCCCATTTTAGTACGGGTCAATGCTAACTTTCAATCCCA
Source organism: Viscum album (assembly GCA_963277665.1). Classification (NCBI taxonomy): domain Eukaryota; kingdom Viridiplantae; phylum Streptophyta; class Magnoliopsida; order Santalales; family Viscaceae; genus Viscum; species Viscum album. The sequence continues at coordinate 90,117,973 of OY728123.1, read as the reverse complement.
TTTCAAATCGAATATCATGAGACATAACTTTACTCAATGCATCAGAGTGATATCTAGGAGCACCCATCTCAAAATTTTCATTAATATTCTTTCCACATAATGAATCATACATAATCAACCAGACATAAACATAAGGGTACCCATGGAAAGAATTGGGTACCACAATCATGACATAAATCATAACTAATAGGCCTATCAGGAATGTGTCTATGAAAGAAAGGGATTATAACATACATGGACGTTCATAGGGAAATATAGGAATATAATATGGCAAGTGATTTCAAACATAAGTGACATCATATAATAAATATATTTGAGAAACATTAGCATTAAAACATTTTTGTGCGGTTTTAAGGAAAATACTTTAGAGATTTTAAAATAAAAAAGAGGAAAATATTTTATATAAAACCAGAATTTTACCAAGATGGATTTCATAATTAAAAGTATAATTATATAAATATAATTATGGATTAAATAAAACGATATAGTTCACTTGAAATTGGGAAAACAATTCAGGAATTTCCCTTAATATAACTTATCTTATCGGAATGTTCTAAGGAGGGAATATTTAAAAAATGTGTATATCAACAAAAGAGAGTTATGAAAGGGTCTTCATAAATGAATTTTGTATACCTATACAGTATTTAAAAGTTGTATATAAACATATAATATAAATCATTTTTGATATAAAGAAAGATAAGGATACCTAAAAGAACAATGATGGTTCGGGTAGAAATTGTTACGGTTTATCAGCATGGTGTAGGGTGTGCCTTAGAGGGATTTAAGAGAGAGAAAAAGGGGTTTATCGTCATTTATACATAATGAAGGAAGTATGAGGGAGGTGTGAAAACCTACCCCATCATTTGGGTTTACACATAAAAAGGCATAGTGTAGAGGACAATCTTGATTAAGAGAGAAATGGGGAGGATCCCTTACCTTAAATATGTTAGTGTTCTCCACCTGTTGTTAAAGTCATGAATAAACCATTAGTTTTATTAATTAATAATTAAAAATACTCTTCAATATGTAACTATTTTATTATAATCATTTTAAGTTCATTTATAACCATTTTGATTTGTTATGATGTTCAATTTCATAGTTCGGGCTCGTTTGTTTACTTGGTTTTAATGACTGGTTCACTTATATTCATGTTTGGATAAACATGTAAGATGAAAGTGGGTGTCAAGAATTGAATTTATATGGTATTATTGAACATACAAGAGATTACATTTTTTTAAATTTAATTTGGTTACATAGAGTGAAGTCAAATTATTATAAAAAACCATAGTGACAACTGATTTTGTTAATCAGTGGGTTTGATTACAAAGAACATGTTTCATTTTATAAAATAATACTATTTGTACCAAAGGATTACAGAAACAAAAAAAGGATATATTAAATATATAATAATATGGTTAAAATATAATGAAAATGGATTCATGACTAGAATTAATGATGGTAATAGAAATTGATAAACTATTTTCCTTGAATGTAAAAAATTAGCACATCTCAAATAATGATTTCATTTAATTAAAATAAAAGGTGGGGAAAAGATAGAAGATAATGAAATATTCCATTATCATAAAAAAATTCTGGTAAATGTATGTTACTGGAGTTATCATACTATTTGGGTAAAGGGAGGTGAGGAAAAAAACAAAAAGAAACGAACTTAAAAGAAATGATGGAATTGGAAAGAGGAAATAACCTCTTCAGACTTCCTCATTTGAGAACCTCTTAAGGGGAGAGGTTTTGGTATTTTGAGGAGGTTATGGGATTTTGGACGTGTTGTAGGGTCTTTTGGAGAGTTTTGGGTAGAATATTTGCAAGGAATAAGGCTTGAGAGTAATGAATAGAAGAGGGAGTGGGGGGGGGGGTTATAATGGAGGAGATGAGGGTTTTCATAATAATATAATAATTAGTTTATAATTTTCCCTCAAGACTAGAAATAGTGATGATTAAATGACCAAAAATAATAATAAATGAATGTGACTTAGAACCAATTGGGCTTACATCATCAGATAATCAACAATGACTCAATAAATCCATTATTTAGCATTTATCTTAAATTATTGTATTTTTCTATTCATAAAAAAAATCAAGTTTGTCAGAAAAATCTAAAAAATTCACCCAAACGATTTTTCAACATGAAGAACCCAAAAAGGAAATTCAATTTTCAAAAATAATTTCTAAATATTTTAATTAAAATATTTAATTAAAATCATAATTTATTATCAAAAACCAATTTCAAAACCATTATTTACTTATTCTAAAATATAGGTATATCATACTTTCAACTTGAATATTATTTATATCTTACCATAGGCAAGGTTACTATTCATTAGGGTATATCACTATTCATAAGATTATGTAACTATTCATAAGGTTAGGTTACTATTCACTAAAAATTATGTTTTTCTTATCAGTCTCCAAATAACTTACTTATTGCAACCATGTATGTCAGATTTTTGAAATTTCAAACACAGAAGTGACAAACTTATGTTTAAAGGCCACAAAGAACTTATTACTTCATTATGTTGTTTTTTCATGTGATTTTATGACATATTTTAAGAAGGGAATTTCCATTGAAAAACATTAGGTTGTTACAATGACCACCTTCCTTGATCATAGGTGATTGTGCTAGATGGATTTAATTTTCATCTAGATAAGGGATGATGTCCCATTTAGCATTGTCTAGCTCTGGGTGCTGCTTAGTGGGGAGCCCAATGGTGAGCCTCTTGTATCACTCATCATATTGTTTGAATGTTTCCACCCTAGAATCATACTCAGTCTCTAGTGTATCCTCAGATGGATTGATGGGGTTGAATATCACTTTTCTTTTATCGATACGTCAACGAACATGTAATAATACCTCATTAGGGGACATCTGAGGCCCAATGTCTGTCTCAACTGATGAGTGTGGGACCCAATCTAATGACATTATTTATTTGGTGTCTCCCATAAGGGTGGTTTATCTCCATAATAACCAATGTAATTATCCTGAATTTGGTAATCACATAGAGGAGGGATAATGAATATATTCATGGCGGCGGTGGTTGTGGGAAAAATATAAACATTAGTGAGAATGCTAGCCTGAATATCCCATTATTGTAGAAAAAGGGTACTGAAATGGAAGGTATCATAATACCCCATCCTATGTTCTAAACATGGTATGAAACCTCTTTCATGAAACACTAATGCACAATGAGGACCTTAATTAAAATCCATAGAAAACAATGGTGATAACCATAGTAATTGGGATACTAATATTCAAGGAGTGCAATAATGTCTAGTATCTGACACTTCTAGAGGATGACATTACGGTTACCAAGGATTCCCTGATTTTCTATAATGTGATCACGGATATGGTTGGATTTCAATCAAATATTTTGTAGGTAGGAGGCCACATAGTTCTTATCTTGAGACTCCGAATAGAAAACTGCAGAGTGGTGGGTGTCTAGAGTACAACTGATAACATGTTCGTATTATCCACAAAAATATTCTTCCAACAAATTATCATGCGATAATTCATGTTCCTAATCACCTAAAGCACTATTTTTTATTGATTATAACATTGGGTGTAGTAGTGATTAGGAACTTCTATGCTACTTAATTTCAAGCATTGGGGTGCTTCATGGGCCAACTATCTATAAAATGTTTGTATATCCTCTAGAGGTGGCTGAAATTAATGCCCATTTCCATATAGGATGTGGTATCAGTGGCTTAACGATGATTGGGAAAGATATCATCCCAATGTGTCTTATTAGAGTGATGAAAATCATTATAGGGTTCTAATATAGACCCTGATGTTTCTCTCACAACCGCAAAAGAGGTAGGGAGGATTAGATATTGATTATGAAAGGGATGTTTGAACGGTGAGTCACATGATGAAGGCATGAAAATATTCCACATAGATGTTCTTATAGAGAGACTAGGGGGAATTATGGACATTTATATTAAGGATGTCCATCGTCAAAATGTAGGCTCTTGTCCCAAGTTCTGGTGGTGAAGGTGGAGGTGTCTTTATCTAGTCACCCATAACATAGAATTATGAGAATTCAATGAAGATGTGATTTTTCCTTGCTTCTATTAAAACATATTCTTGAGTTCCTCATGTAAAATAATTTGTAGTCCATGTGGATTCCTCCAACATGTTTTATGATAGAAATCATTGGTTGTGACCCCATGGTAGTTATTTTCCCTTATTCCTTGAGACATATCTTCTGTCCAGGGAAAGTATTTGGCATAGAGAGGTCCACCATGTTGGTTGATGATTTTTCATAGAGGATATACGTTATGGAAATATTCCTTAGGGGGTGGCCTATGATGGTATCTGATGGCTCTTACAATTGGTAGAGTCAAATCGACTTATCTTGGGGATGAATAGAGTCTCTATCATAACTGATTGAAGAATGACCCTCACGAAGTAGTTGAATGGGTTGGGTAAGGTGTTCCATTGGTTGAAGGGGCCACTAAAACTGATTGAGAGGCCTCCTATTAGGAAGTGTTGGTGAACCACCACCGACAATTGGATCAATTATTCTGGATAGGGGATGAAAAATAAGATATAAAATCATATTTCTCAGTAGCCTATATAGTTGGTCGACATTGTTACTATGTTTTGGTGGGAGTATTCCTAGGCCTCTCTAAGAAGGTGGATGCAATGGGAACAACCAAAATTTCTCTAATTATCTTGGTGTAGTAGAGTGAACCATCAGATAATTTTAGGGATAATCTCCCAAAATGGATTGCAATCATGAATGGGGGGTCTACCCCTATGTGAGTATTGAGGTAGGGGACATCAGTGTGGTGTGGATTCTTCCAGTTCTGGTTTAGACATATCCCTTCATAGGATGACCCCTACCTATTCATAATAAAAAACTATGTAATTGATGACCCTCTACTAAATAATATCTGAGGGAAATATGAGTAATGGTTTCCTAGTAGATGTGGCAGTGGTGGCCTCAATGTTAAGAGCATAGTTTTGATAGCTTTCTGTACCATTGTTTTCCCTTCCACCACACCTACTGGTAGGGGTACACTGATAATTTCCTACATACTGAGTCATTTTGGATAAATGATTTTATCCTTTATAATAGGTATGATGAAGGTGATTCCCAACAAGCCCAATGATATTCATTTTCTCCAAGATGGAGTAAATTTAGGTCCAAAAGGGGTCTGGGAACCCTGAGAGGGAGGGTGAATCATGGTATGGATATTCATTTCAAACTTATTCCCCACTAGATCTAGACCTCTATATTACTAGGGTAACTTATTATTCTCTCCAATTTATTTTTTGTCTTGTCTTATACAATTTTTTATATTGATATTGCATTGAATTTAAATCAATAATGAATGAACAAGGATAGATATATTTTTACATGGTTCACCCTCACTGGGCTATATCTAATGAGCATAAAATGACATTATGCCGATTTTAACAAACTCACTAAGGCTCACTGCCAATACTGATGTTTAAGATATATCACTTATATACCCAAACTCAATGAATTTACTAGTTTTAGGGTTGTCTCAATTCCTTCCCAAGGGTCACTCCCTTTGTCTCTTTATCTGGGTTACTGCCAATGTAAAGGATCATCGTCTTACTTTCCCTTTTCTCACTACTCTTGGAAGGGATCCACTCATAGTTTATGGACATATAGGTCCCTTCATTTTCATGAATTCGCACATCATCAATTATAGGTAGATGCTATATTAAAGAATTTTTTTCACTTGTAGATGAAATACAACCATCTTCTTAGTTTTTGAAAATTACTTTTACAGATTCATGAATCCTTCATGAACTTACCTACTTCCACCACTTACTCACATGAACTGCATGATGCGAGTGATTCAGGGACCACTTCTTCTTCCATGATACACATATTCTTCCATGGACTACTGATGCTCTACAGACTATTGATTATATCTATAGTACCTTCACATCTACAGGTGGCTGATTCCCCATGGACCACCTCTATATCACAACCCTTATTATTTTCAGGATACAGTGCCACACAAAAACCCCTTCAGTGAAATTTATTCATGAATCATGTATCCTTTAGTGAAATAATTCCGTGTGAGCTCTTCCTTTTCATCAAATTGTTCATTAAAAACTACTTTCAGACTTCATCAAATTCCTCTAGAAGTGATGATACTTTCAAATGGGATTTCTCCCCTCAATAATCTAATAAGAGGCCCTTATATAGGAAAATAGATCCATATGTCCCTCTAATCCAAATCACCTAAGTCTTCAATGTGGTGAATTAATCATCTTATACTATTCTATATAGTCTATATAGCATGATTTATCATTTTTGGAGGTTGACATATTCCACTGATGGATCACTGCCACTAAGCCCCAAAAGACTACCTTCTGTGAACTTCAAGCCTCATGTGAACTATTGTCCTTACTCAATCCATTTTACCAATGAGATATGCATAGTGTAGTTTAATGTTCTCATAGCACTACTATAAGGAAATTAATTATTTTTTGAAATTATTTCTCCGTTATGTGTACTTTCTCTGTGATCTGTGACCTTTTCTTCAAGGCCTGCATACCATTAACTCATTTACAGAAATCCTTCCTTTTCCAAAAAAACGTATGATTTTGAGGCCAAATGATTTGAAAACACTGTGAAACTACAACACCGTAATCATATTTTTTTGGAAACATCAATGAAACATATTTACAATACTGTATCATTTTCATCAAACATAATCACACCCAAAACACTTAGAGGAAACCTTGAGGGATTTTTTCCCAAAAAGAATAGATCTTCATCAATGATGTCTTATAATTGGGATACCAAATGTTTTTTTATTTCCCACAGGTACTAGGAGAATAGTTTTATGTTTGAACCAACACTATGTTTCATGATTCCTGACATCAATTGTTTGGATATAGTGGTGTCCAAATCTGATGTTCTCTTATGTTACACACATTCTCATAGTTAATGGATTAAAGCTTCATTTCAATTTCACCATTTGGTTTTCCAGCACTATATTTCAGTGAATTATTTTGGATTGGGATGCAATTTTACATTACTATACTTGAGTGGTCTACTTCCTTATAATGTTTGTGCCTCCTCTAGGGTGGATTATGGATTTGCAATCAACATTTTCAAATATGAGAGACCATTCTCACTGAGTATTATGATTCCATGTCATAGATCAGAACATGATGACGGGATATTGGTTCCCCATTATTTTGTATTCTTCATTAGAGCATGTTTCCTAATCTAAGTCTCCCTCATATATTTGAGTCATTTTCATGAGGCATGCTCCCAATTCCATCAGGAACTGGGAACCTATAAATTATATTTATTTTTTCAGGACAAGGTAGCTAACTATGGTTTTAATTAATAGTGGTGAAGTACATTCTTGTAAATATTTTGGAATTGTTGGTGTTGGGAATCTGTAGAGTCACCCTTTCCTGGAGTTTTTGGAATTTCTTGAATGAGGTGTCTTAATTGTAGAACCTAAATAATCCTATGTATGTATTAGGGAAATTTGGGTCATGGTTGGAAGGAATCAAAGGCTCATTGTGTTGAGAAATTAATTTTCTTTCACATGAAATTGATATTTATATGTATCAGGGCCTGTCTATTGAGTTTAGAATTATACGATAAGGATGAAAGTGTCCTGAAAGGAGTGAAAATAAGGGATAATATGGGGATTATGCATCGATGATTCCAAACAATTTTGGGGTATTGGTGGTGGTCATCCTGGTATTTTACATGAGGAAACTTTTTATTACATAGGGTAGGGATATAGTATAACATTACATATTGAGGAAACTATCATATATTTTAACACTGTGAGACTATGACATTATCATTTAGTTTATCCTCATATGACTATGATGTTGTCATAATGTTTAATATCTTACAAATAGGACGAGGGTTCAATGTTGTTTAATTTTCTACATCTAGAATGTGAGTACAACAATGTTTAGATTCTTTTAGATTATAAGTGAGTGCTACGAAGTTATAATATTGACTCTTGGGGGTTGAGGGGGATTACACCAAGGGATTCCCATTCATTCTTATGGAGGGTGGTGAGAATGACACAACACTATCCATCATTTAGGGTAAATGAAGTCAATTTCCATTGATGATCCCACCTCTATGGAAACATGTGGGGATAACATTTTCAGGGTTACAATGATTATGATCAATAGGTGGAATAAAATTCTAGGACATGTTTGCAACAATGGGGCTGGACAAGAGGTTTTGCAGTATTAGTTTAGTTATGATAAAGGCTATAGTAAAACCATCTTGGATAGGAATAAGGATCGTGTGTACTTAAATTTCATGAAGGTATTAATTCTAGATGAAGTCATCATTTAGGAGCCTTGGATGTGGTTTTCACAAATGATTTGGGGTTCATTGAAGACAGGATCATGAGGATGATGACTTAGTGAAACACAGGTTCCCCACCTTGTGTTGGTGACACATTTCTTATGGGGTGGGTTTCATGAAAGATAAAGGTATTAAAAAACCCTATTGGGTATAAATGTTTTTATTCTATCTCAAACAATAAGACCCTTTGTGAATGTGATCACCACCATGTCCCTAGTCTCTGATGTAATCTTGGGTGGATATTTAAGAAATATGGGTACTTGTAGGAATCAATTTCTCCTTTGGATAAAAAATAATGAAGTTTAACAAATTAATATCTTTAAAATGAAGTAAAACGGTTTAAAAACCCATTATATGAAGGCTAAAGGGGTATGTATAGGGGATTAAGAGGTTGAGATATACATTGTGTGAAGGATTTACATCTTTATGTAAGATGATCACTCATGGTGATCTAATTACTTTAGTGAAACCCATCTCTTTCATAAAGAATTAATATTTCATGAATCCAAAACCATAGGTTGAATTGGACTCTATTTCATGCCATATTCAGCTCGAATCATATGTACACTCCTCAGCTTTACATGTAACAAGTGTTTTTAAATATAAAAAACTACTCAATTATTTAATTCTCTTCAGAGTAATCATAAACTTGAGGAAGAGACATGGGAAATTAAATATGTGACAAAGTAGAGATATCATTTTTTATCAAAGTGATGAAATTTCAGTGGTGAAATTTATTTTAATGGGATTATAATATATTATCCTATAGTTTTATATGTATTTTCTTTGAAGAAAACATTATACATTCTATAACATTCCATACATGAAATCGTGAGACTAATTGAAGCATGATTTAGTAATTTTTTGAAAACTATTCCTTATCTTGGAAGATATGAATATGAGTAACAGAATTTTGAAATATATATATATATAATTTTTTACTATATTCAATAGTATTTATTATTTCCCAAGAAACATTCATTAATGTTTTAATAAAATCATTTAATGAATAGGAAACATAATTCTTGAAAAAATGAATATATATATATATTGTAATATTATCTAATTTTTTTATTGATATCTATTCAAAATTTATTTGAATTATATTTATTTTTAATTTAGGAATAATCCACTATACAATATTTATCAAAAGGTAAGCAATAAAGATATAATAATCTAAACTTAGAAAGAGTTATTTTTCTTAAAACTACATTTTTGTTCTAATTATAAAAAATTAAATAAATCCTTGTTAATTAATGGTTTTAATTAAATATATAGATTATATATTCACTAAAACATTTTAACATTAATTTCATCATTTTTACTAGTAATTTAATGAAAATAAATATTTTTTATGTTTAGAAATACATTTTTCTGAAATTGTTTTCATTGCATTTAGGATGCTTATTTTAAAATTAATTTTGTCCATGTAGAGAAATTGAAGTTGATAAAATATATTATATATTTTTATTTCTTATTTCTAAATTTGATAATTCATAAATTTTCATTATTCTTCATAAATAATAGTGAAAATAGAAAAAATTTGTTACCACAGTTAACGTGAAAACATGTTTTTCAATGGGGGGGGGGTTAAAATAATATGATAAATGTAATATTTCTGCAATAATTAAAATAATTCCTATTTTATAGAGATACATGGACAATATATTATCCTAACGTTGAATTTTTGGCTATTTTGAAGCATTATACTTGGGAATGATGTTAATTATATTTAAATCTATTCAGTAATTTTAAGTGTATATTATCATTCACATATAAAAGGGATCCTACTATCTAGAATTATAAATAATGTTGGGACTCTTATATCATCCAAGAACCACACTAATACAATCCTAGATTCCACATGTTTATCTTATATCATTGGTCTTCTCTTAATACCAATATATAAAGGCTTATAGTGTATTCCAAATGAGTTTTTTCAAATAATATGTATAAATATCAATTGATCTCTTTCCATATTACTTTTTCTTCTACATTATATTAATATTTTTTTTCCACATAACATGATTTATACAATATCATGAATAAAATTATTTTTTTTATTATGAAAAAACATTTTTCAACCTATTTACCATCATCTAGAAAATTAAAGTATCACTAATTTGTAAGTGTGGACTATCGACTCCAGGTAGTGATATGAATCATTTTCCAAAAGAACCATAAATGGATATTTATAATTATGGATTTAATAAAAATAACTGATATATATGATATAATTATGATTCTTTAATGATATTATATTATTGGTATTACATTTCATCTTTTCATTAGAAGATGAAATCAACGTTCATGCCTACATACAGACTACCATATCCATGAATGATGTAATTAATTTATCTATATATACATTTTATGGATGATTATGATTATGAATATATTATAAATAATATATATTATATAAGTATCATTATTTAAATTCATGATATTTTGGAACCATGATCAATTTAAAAGGGAAAAAACATCAAAATAAAAACATTCATGAAAAATGAAACAGTTGACACCGAGAAATGATTGTTTTAATTAAAAATTATAAATAAACCATTGATGAAAAATTACAAGTGGGACATATATAGAATTATAAGTATGATTGTATTCTGGTATAAAATTTTAATTTTTTTAAATTTATTATAAATGATGTTAGAGAACATACAAAGGAAGTAGGACTTGAGGTAAGTGTATTTACGCTATAATCTCATTTTTCCATGATTGTTTATGATTATATTTATAATAATTAAATATATATGATATATATCTTAAAAAATATTATTTTTCCTCCCCAAGTGTTATTTCTAAAATTTAAAAAATTCTTTTTTATTTTCCTCCCTCTATGTACTCAAAATTCTAAATGACAGTTTTTAATGAAAACCTATTTTTTATTCAGATGATAATATTTTTCATGAATGTATATATTTTCCTTAAAATTATTTTATAATTTCGTAAATATTCTTGTATGATCTTTAAATGTCATTTTTATATGTTTTTTAAATTCTATAAAAAATTTATTAGTAATCTTATTGTCATTTCTGAATGATGTTATTTTTACCAAATGTGTTAACCTAGCCACTATTTTAGTGTACACTACATGGATGTATTTTACCACATTCATGACTCCTAATTTAATTTATGTTTCATTTACATGTTTCTATGGCTATTTTCGAGGATAATGTTTTCCTTAATATTTCATAACTTTATTTATTTTAAATGATTGATTTCAAAATTAAAAGGATATTTTCCTTAAGAAATATTCCAGTGATCTTTTACAAGAATGTTTTATTTAGGATAATATCCATTGACGTTACTTATGCTTCACTGAGGTAATGATTATATGATACAATTTATATTATTTCTATGGTTGGATAATGATTATTATAATGAAATATTAATGTGAATTTATTTCATTTATATGGGGTATGATACTATGAAATAATTAATGTTTTCATGATCTTGTGGCATACATATTAATTGACTGTAATTATTTGAATGCTCAGTACATTATAATATAATGATTATTTGGGTAAATATATATGATTTATGAGATAAAATATTATATTAAAGGTTATCCTAAGACAAAAATACGATACATAATAGGATATCCAAATACTATAATAGGTTATAATGGATAATATCCCATCCCTAAAGCTGGTATACAGGTGGTTATACCAATCCTAACATGATCTGATTAACTTTATAGGTCACCTTGAAACAATATTTCTATGATTATGACCATTAAAAAATTTATTTCTCTATTTTATGTCATTAAATTATGAAAATGTAATGATATCATGGATATTATTCTTTTATTACTTTATGTGTCATATATTATGAACTTCCATGAGTTATGAAACGACTCATGATTATGATTAATGAATTAGTAGGTATGGTTTTCAAATGATAATTTAATTTTCTAAAATCTTTAGGCTTATGTTACGATTAAATTATCATGAAATATCTCATGTTTACCCTTAATAAGAATTCATGATACCGCTTTATTATGTTTTATATTCCCATTGATATGAATAAATATTTTATGTATGATATTCCCAAGAAGGGTGGTATCTGTGGAGAACATAGTGGGAGATGATGTACATCTTTTTTGTACTAGTATTTTAGGTATCCAATTTTCCATTCACAATAATCCTTTGTGGTTCGATCATGGATAATAATGATATATCATGAGTATTCATATAATAATATGTAATATTCATGTTTTTAATGTTTGGGTTACCTCATATAAGCAATTCATAATTTTAAATATAAAATCTTTAATATTAGCTCCTATTTTGTAATTTATAATCAATTTTTAAATCTCACCAATAAATATAACATAAACAATTTATATCTAAAATATAATTTATTCCATATTAGTCTCTAATTTTTAACATGAATCATTATCATACTGAATACAAAACTATTTTATCCCATGGAGTCTCAATTGATTTATATTTTTTTTCATCTATTCGTGCTTAAACATATATACATATTAATTTATCTATTTAATTTATCCATACATAATATTCAAATTATGAAAATAAATTCAATATATGAATATTAAAAATAATGAAAAAATTAATTTTTTTTCCAAGAATGTGATATAAATATGAGAATTTCCTGTCTAATTAAGGAATAAAAATATTCTATTTAAAATTCTAAACACTAATCATTTATAAATAAATTATAATCTATAAGTATATTTATAAAATACAATATATTTTATTATTTTATATAGTAGTTATATTTTATTTGTGATAAGATGCATTATCTATCATAATTTTTAACTCAATTAGTTCATATGATAATTATTGACAGTAAATGGAAAAAACTTCATAAAGTAATGAGAACAAAAAATATTGGATGAATATATTTTTCAATGAGAATAAGTGTGGTAGCACAAGTAGAACTTGCAATATAAAATCATAAAATAAAATATTTAATTTATCTTAATATTTAACCCTTGATAATATCCTATCTAAATTGAAATAAGGTATATTGAAATCCATCCAAACCTAGGGAGATATACAAATTATGGAATTTATATCACATAAAACTTCATCAATATCAAGATATGTGTTTAGGATAACATTCCAGTGGATATCAGTGGAAGGAGGAATAAGATAAATGAACATTTTATTAAGCTCCTCACCTGGGTATACTCTTAAATTCACTAATCCTATTATAACTTTTATAAAACTCTAAGATGACAATGGTCCAAATACATTACATTCATTGATAATGTAATATTCCCCTATCCATAGGTTAATGTTTGTTATGAATCTCTTTTCAGAAGTGTAAGAACGTATTTAGGAGGTATCGTTATATCATTCTTAGATCCAATTAAATTTAGTTACTTTATGGTTATTTATTTATAATTCCTGATATTTTTATTTAACTTCCATGGTAATGTTGATTACTACATAAAAGTATCATTATCCCCAAAACATGTAGGCTTCTATCCATCATACTAATACAATTCTCAAACTATTTGATTCACGAATATGATGTTTCTTATGTATTGGAAAAATATATAGAAAAATATTTAATACATTAATGCTTCCTTTATTGAATATATAGACACTTTCCTTGCATTAGACTATTCCATGGTTGCTGCACCACCTCAAATAAGACTTCTTGTTGAATCTAACTCTTACAAAAACAAAATACCATCGAATATTCTCTTTGACTTTATAAAATAAGTAATATAGGAGAGTGATCTAATGGAGACCATGCTATATAGAGACTAATGTATTTAGAATGAAAGAGATTCCATGAATATTAGATAGAAACCTATTCATATGGATCCCAATTCTATGGTTACATTTCTTATAATTACTATAAGTGAAATATTTACTAAAAAAATCCAAAATCAATCAAATTATTTGAATATGAGAAGATATTGAAATTATTTGTGATGACTCTTGATTATATATTTACACCTATTTTCATAGAATGTTTAATAATAGTATTTATGTTCTCTACAATAAATAAAGAAATCATTACAAATATAAGTTATGAGATCTCTTCCCAATGAACTTCATGATCCAAAAATATTTTTTACATAAAAAAGTAATATAATAAAGGTTTATTGATTGTGTTCAAAATGAAATTAAAATATTCATAATATTATTAGAAATTATCTATTGGAATATTATTATTCTAGAATATCCAATTGTGGTCATTGGTTTGGATACCATGTACGTAACGCTTGAAATATAACTTGACAAAAATAATGTTTGGAAATGGAACTACTATTCAGTTATTGAAAATACATTAATTAAATACTAATATAACTATCCTAAAATTTAATATGTTCATAATTTAATATATACCCATACCCACTATAATTATTAATGAAAATTGATAGGATTTGAAATAAATATGGAGGTATTTTCCACCTAGTTATTAAAACATTTATTGTATGATATGATACATTTAAAATTGTATTTGTTTTTATCCCAATAGTAACTCCTCTCAAATAATGTGGAATATCTAAGGATCTTTTTTTTATTATAATTTTAGAACCCAGAATGAATTAGGGTAATTCATCATTCAAATCCATTGCACTAAATAAATTATATCCGAAAAATAGAATAGTTTTCAAGAGTTGGATGGTCAAATTTTTGGAAATCTAGATTAATTAGGGGAGGAGTAATATTAGAGGGAATAGAAAATGAAGAGTTCCCTACTAGTAAACTAGAGTAAGGTGGTAGGATATTCATGGAAGGAGAATCATCTTTAAATAAAAACTACAAATCAATAAGACCTCTAACGACTTAATAAGTACTAATAAAAATAGATACTGAAAATGAAAATGTAAAGAACATATAATAACATCCATCCAAAATAATAGGGACCTTATCCAAATTGGGATAAATTTGATATTCTACATGACATACAAATAAGGATCCTTAGTTGACGAAAATATCCTCGATAGGATGAGGGGAACCAAAGGATCCACATTGACAGTACTTGGAGATTGATCATTAGGAATTGGCTAACCCACAAATTAAGGATCCTACTATTTTAATAACAAAATAGGATATTATAAATTTTTCTATTAACTAGTACTCAATTTTAGGTTCTGAAAAATGTGAGATAATATATGAGGATAACAATTAAATATTTCATGACAATATTAATAAATAATAATTATTAATTTCTAGTTTTTAAATGAATAATATAACCTTCATGTTATAGGATTCTCACAAAGATATATTTATACCATTGAGTTAGTGAAGATAGTTAGGTCAAGTGTCATTTTAGATATGTTTTATCTTTTCTATAAATTATTTTATATTAATTTTTATTTGATCATTAAATTATTTTGTTACATGGAAATTATTTTATGAGATATAAATTCTTATTGAATGATCAAGTTTTGTTTTATCAATAAATAATATTCATAGAGAGACTAAGTTGTCATCTAAAATTTATTATAACCAAAATTGGAAATTAGTTAAAAAAATACACCATGGATCAATTAATTTTTTCTATAATATCATATGATATTTTTTAGTATTTATTGGTTATATATAGATTGAAATTAAATTTATTAATATTGGTGTATAGTCACATACATAGGGTTCATTTCCTGTGAATTAATTTTATTGGGGAGTATGGCCATTTATGTAAAATAGGGGAAATATGGATTTTTGATCTCAAATGGATTTGGGGGGAAAATAGTAATTTATCATATCAAAAGATATTAGATAATTTTTTTACCATTCCATTCAACTATGAATAGAGTGTTTACTCTAGGACATGAGTTTGATGGAATTCCATGCCATTATAATTTTGGTAGAATATTTATTATTTAATTAATTTATTATTATTTATATATGCATGTTCATCTGGTGGTATCATATATTTGTATCCTAGAATATTAATTTAAATAATTCCATTTATTTTAGAATGGGGTTTTTTTCTAGGTGGGTCATAACTCGTGTGAGGCCCTAGGTTGGGGTAGGGTCCCATTTTCTTCTCCCTCTTATTTTTTCTTTATTTTTATATTTTATCTTTTTTTAATTTTCTCATGTTTTTATTTTTTCTCTTTTCCTCCATTAGTGTGTTATATATTCCCCCACATATTGATTCCATCATATGAGTGTTAGAAGAGGGATATCTTAGGGAGGGAAGAGTGATAGAGGGAGAATGAGGTGCCTCTATGGAGCTCAAGTCATGTCAGATCATCATTCTAGTGATGTTGATTGCGAATTGGATAAAATATTTGGTGATTTCTACTTAATGATAAAAATGTTTTAATTTTTTTCCATAAATCATCATAGATTAGTTATTTTTAGGTTAAAATATTTTTGAGTGTTGTTAGAGACATCAAGAGGGTCGATCTAGTGTTTTTCATGTTAATATGGGGGTTTTAGGCTGTTTTTAGGGATTTCAGTTTAGAACATCCAAATCACACAACATGTGGATAGAAGAAAACATGATATGTGTACTTATTGTTTGGTAAATATGATGTTTTTAGAACTACCTTTCATATTACTTATATACATGCCATGTAGAATGATTTGGCTTTGTACACAACCATGTATCCATGTACATGGGTAGGAAAATCTGTTTAAGTACGCACCATGTACAATGGGTACTCCCTATATAGTTGGACATATCAAAGATGTCATCTGTTTGGAAAAAAATGAAATGTAGTTTTACATGGATATACCAAATATAATCCTTTGATGTGTACTAGAACATGACTAAACACCATATAATCCTTGGTTATGCACTGGAACATGGCCTGACCCCTTTTTTGCTTGGGATGTGTTAAAGTGCATGGTCAGGTGAAGCTTTGAGAATAAAAAGTGTGTACTTATCTAATAAATGTGTTTTAGTTGTCTTTGTGCCTCTGATTTAGAATTGGATTTGTGAATAGTCCATTATAAATGCTTTTCCACATAGATTATATTGGTTAGACCCTTTCGGCATTTAGAGGTCATCTCGATGGGGTTTTATACCGTTTGAGTTTTGTGGGAGGGTTCCATTGATATTGTGGTCATAGAATCTTTTTTATGGTTGGGTTATATTATATGAGGAATGTGTGAGGGTGTTTTTTATTGATCACCATTTCTTGATGAAGCTAGGTGATATTTATTGAGGTTATTTGGACATTTTCCATGAGAGAAGATTGACAGTCTTCTTGGACGAGATAGTTAGTTTAGTTATTCAAGGTCTAGGTCTGGTTTCTTGTTGTTGGGATTAATAGGATCCTATGAGGTGGTTCAACATAATTGGATGTTCGATAGGATTGGGTTTCATTGAGAAGGGTTTGATATAGGTTTGAGGGACCTGTTATGGGGAACGACCTTCTGGGTGAGGTGCTTCTTGTGGTTTCCCATATGGGTGGGTGTTCTGTGGGTTTGAAATGGGATTCCGAAAATGGTTATATTTAGAGGGGTTGGACTGAGGTTTTGTTTTTATAGAGGATCCCCAGTAGGTTGTACTATATGAGTTGAGTTTTTATAGGGGATCCCCTTGGAGGGTTTTGTTTTATGATATTATTTTTTAAACTGTGGTGGCTGCCTAGTATTGGGTGGTATGTGAAGTGGATGGTGCTAGTTTAAGGGTTTTTGGATGGAGGGTATGAGTTTTATCTGAAAATAGTGTTTGAAGTAATTCTTATTCAGGAATGGATGTGAGAGAGGATAACCTTGTGATATCATGGTATTATTCTTTTTTCCTTGAAATTGAATTTTGTTTTTCTCCTATACTGGTTAGTTATTGTGAGGCATGGCATAGGAGGTAATAAATGATGAGGATGAGTGAAACCCCCTAAACTCAGCTATTATCTAAGGTTTGGGGTTTCTGAAACAATCATTATATTATTCATATGGGGGTTTATTAGTATGAGTTTTGTGCCAGATCATGTATCTCAATGTTTTGCTGAGATGTTTATTCCACCCATCAGGTTCTACATACCATTTGGGCATTGTAGTGTACCCTAAGGTCTATAGGGAGTCCCATCTATTATTTCATATCATAGCATAGATTTCATAGTAAACTGTAGATTTCCTCAATGTATTTAATCCACGAAATATATCCTAGGTTATAACATGTGTTCTAGTCCTTGCATTGGAATTTGGAGCTCCTTCATTACTAGGAAAACATTCTTGATGTTGTGGTTGCATGAGATACACTTCTTAATTCCTCTAGCTAGGGCTAGGGAAAGGGTAAATTAACATTGGGTTTCAAAAAAGAACCCGATGGTTTTTCTCCTTTATTATACTTTTCTGTTTAATTTTTATCATTTTTTATCTTTTATTTAGGTAGTCACGTTCAAGAAGGTTGAGAATGATACTTATTGCATTCACTTGTTGTGATAGTAGATGTTAGCACCACCATTAGGAGTAGCCTACTAAATTTTTTCCCACCCCTACACATGAACCTTTTTATGCATATAGACCTTATTTCTATTTTTAATTTTAGTATTATTTGATGGATATGTTAGTGGTGTGGTGTTACATGTTCGAGTAGAGCCACTCACATGGAGTCAGGGGTTCATGCAGGATTTTTTCAGCCATCATAGAAACTGGGTATGTGTTTTGTCTTGGAGAAGAAGTAAAGACTTTTGTAATTATTTACTTTTATTTTATTCAATATGTTGCCAGCCCAGTGTTTGAGTAGTCTCTATATTATTTTCAATGAGTCTTTACATAAAATTCCATTTTTTGTAGTTATTTTAGTTATTTATTTATTCATACATAATCTGATGTTCATCATTATGTATATGTTTATTTTATTTTTTACTATTATCTGAGGGAATACATTTCCCACTAAATCCTTTAAGGACCTCACTACTAGTTTTCATCCTATGGTGTACATGGTGTACCTCTTGAGGAATTGTTTTGGGTGAGATCGGGTCAGAGGTTGGGTCGACTAAGTCTGGTTTGTAAATAAATAGTATTAGAGCATTCTTTTTTTTTCTATTACATAATTTTTGGGTAGTCGGTAGATATGAGATATTGGATGTTTTTGGATCATATGATAGATATCCAACTGGGGTTTCTGGAACGCATATTTCGATATAAAATCTAGGTTAAGGGGGTTATTGGATTGCTGTTCAATGTTTGTGTTGTTATAGTTCTGTGATTTTCAACTCAAGCTATGCACTTCTATTTGTGTATTTTATGATTTATGAGTTTCTGGATCTTGGCCCAATAGAAAGGGTCCTATGTTAAAGAATAATTCTAGGCACATTGGATGCATGAATCTATCTGTGTGTGTTTTACTGATGATAGAGATTTGATTTTCTAAATTGTCAACAACTACTAACAAGACAATTTCTCAAAGAAGTACCTTTTGTAATTTTTCTCAACTGAATAACATATATTTTATTGTTTTAAAATGTCATGTAGATCCTTTGGGGTGGTGTTTTTTGGTGGTGGAGATTCATTCCTTTAATCGAGGTATGTGTTGAAACCCTTTGTGGGTTGGTTGAGTCTCTGTTGTGCCCTTCTATTGGAGGCGGCTGACGGATAACGAAAAGGATTCCTAATAGTTTATTGGTTCCAGATCAAGTTTCCCTATTGTTTTTTTATTCCTGGGAAGATTTTTTTTGTTGCTGAGGTTTCCTTGGGCTAGTGTGGTGGAGTGCTATAAGTTATTGGTTTTTTTAGTTTTATGGTTGGATTTTTGGTTTTTTGAATGGTTAAGAAGGTAGATTTAGATGGATTCTTGGCCCTATTGGTTTTTATGGATTTTATGTAGTGTGATGGGATTGTGTTTTCGAATTTATGGTAATGTTTATATTCCTTCATAGAGGCTATTCATTTGGTGGATCTTAACATTAGGAAGATGAATTTTTTAAGAGGAGTGTTGAGGGTTCTTTAATTTGTTTGTAACTGGACTGCATGAGGAAGATGGTTAGTGGGTTTAGTCTTGTTAGCCTATGATAATTAGGTCATGGGGAATTTGATAGTGATTGTATGTAAGAGGTTTTTCCTAGATCACTATACCTTTAGTAGGGGAGCGGTGTAGGTGTGTATTTTTGGGAAAAAAACTTATAGAGAATGCATGTGTGTGGTGGTCTGGCGCACTACCGGTCAGGTTGTGTGATTCCTATAAGAGTTGTTTTGATCTTGAGGAATCCTTATAGTGGGGAGTTCACAATAGGATATCATGGTTTTGGGCCTTATTTTAATGGTTTCATTGAGTGTGGATATATCATTCCTAGTATAGAAGGAATAATTGGTGGTTGTTTTTCCATTTTGGAACTTTGGTTTGAGTGGATTGGCAACATATTCCCACTACATTATATAGTGGAATGAGAATTGTATGTGCATCCGGGTTCTTTATTAAGGGGATATGATAAGGATACATCTATGGTGGGGAGAATCAGATCAGTCACCGTTGAAAGTACCTCATATTGGATGTCTGGTCTGCACATTGAGACATGTCGGTGAACAGTAGTGGTAGTGTTGGAACCACCAGTTTCTATGGAGAAGCTTGGGAATGGGCTTCTCACCTTGTATTCTCATAGATGATAAGGTTTTATGGTGGTGATATTGTTACAAACCTCATTGTGATGGTTTATGTTTAATAATGGAAATTTGATTTTTTTTCTCAATTGGATTTTGAGGGGAACAATTCGAATTCCTCACGTAAATAGATCCTGAATAATTTTAATGACCACACAATTTTTCTAGAAATGGGAAAATTACCCTAGGATAAATGATTGGTAGAATTTAATGCTTTTTTACTTTGATTAGAAATATTTAATATTTAATTAATTCAATAATACTTATTCATGCATGTTATTTTAGTGATATCATCTATTTAGAGTGTTAGATCTAAATTTCAACATCATATTTGAGTCTAAGATGGGGGTTCTTTCCTAGGTGAGGAATAAACTCATGCTGGGTTCCAGGTCTAAGTTGGGTCCCTTTTTTTTATCTCTTCAATTTTATTTTCTTTACTTTTTTCATTGTTTTTTAGTTTTCCTATTTTTTATATTTTGATCATGTGGTGTGACTTTTATTCCTTTCCCGGGGGATTCCAACTGTTGAGAGAGATAATAGGAAAAGTATATTGAGAGAATAGGGATACAGTGAGAAGGATGTGCCTCCATCGACTTTGGGTCGCGCTAGATTGTCATGCAGGTGGGGAAGAATGAGAATCAAATCAAAGCATCTGAAGATTCCTTCTGGAGGTAGAAATGTTTTAATATTTTTATCAAAAATAATTATAGATATGGTATTTTTATGTATTAATGTTTTTTATTTTTTTTTTGTGGACTCCTAGAGGGTTGGTTTAGGGCTTTTTAGGTGAATCAGGTATTTATGGTCCTTCATAGCAATTTATGTTTGGGAAAACCAAATCAATTAGCGTGTGGTTTAATGAAAACACATCATGTGTTATTCCCATTTGGGGAGGATGAAATTTTTATAAGTACATGGTTTGAAATTTAGTTCACTCCATGTAGTTTAACTCAGACCTGTACCTGGTCATGTGTCCATGTACATGGGAATGAAATGTTTGGGATGAACATGTCGTGTACCCAACATACACCACATTTAGTAGGGTATGTAAATGTGGCCTTGTGATAAAAAAACACTGCATGTAGTTGTACATAGACATACCCCATGCATCCCTTCACCATTTAATGTACATGAACATATCCCATGTCTATAATGGTCACATAAATTTACATGGCCAGGTGTTGCTTTGAGAGTACACATAGTGGATTTTTCTAGTAAAGTTGTTTTGGGTTTCTTTGGGCCCTGGAGTCAGAATATGATTTTTTAGTAGTAAATTATGAGTTTTTGCTTCTAAGATCATAGAGGTGGAATTATTTCAGCATTTAGAAGGTTCCTTGATGTTTTTTTGACTATTAGAATTTTATGGGAGGATTCAACTGATGATGTGGTCCTAGAATACATTCGGGGGTTGAGTTGTGTGTTGTGTGTTCCATGTAAAGGTTTGTGTTTCTTGATAACCATTGAATGAGGAGTTCAAATGATTTTTCATGATATTCATCGCATATATTCTAGGAGAAAATATGAAGTACCTTCTTATATGGGATCTTTAGTTCTATTATTTTAGGTTTAGGTTCGGTTACCTGAGGTTGGGGTAGGAAGGATCCTTTGAGGTGGTTTTAAATTATAGGACATTTCATATGAAAAATTTTCATTAAGTAGAGTCTAAGATAGGTTTGAGTGAACTATTCTTGGGTATTCCCTTCCGGGTGAGGTGTTTATTGATGCTTCTCATTTGGGTGGTTGTTTTGTGGGTTTCAAATGTGAGTCCAACCATGGTTTTTTGAGCGGTCTTGGCATGAGGCTTGGTTCTACTAGAGGATACCATATAAGATGTCCTTATTAAGCTGAAAATTGCATGAGGGCCCCTTATAGGGTTTCCTTTTATTTGAATGTTATGAAAATTATTGTGGCTACATGGTGTTGGCTAAATTATGGTGTGTCCAGTGTCGGTTTAGGGGTTTTAGTTGGATGGTGTGCATGTTGGTTGAACCCAGTGTTTGAGGGTTTTATTGTTCACGACTAGATGTGATAGAGGATACCTTTGGGATGTCATTGTATTAGGAATAATCCATATATTTAATCTAGTTAATATCCACTTTGGGATTGTTACTATGATGTGGGGATTCAAAACTAATGGAAAATACAGATGTGTGATACCACCTTAGCTTAGATGTTCTCACAGGGATAGGGTTTGTGGACAATTTAGGATATATCACTCATGAGGCCCTATTTATATGTGTTTTGGGGCTGCTCAAGTAGAACGATGGTGAACTGATAGGTTTGGTCTACCAATTAGGTTACGTGAGCCTTTTAGACATGTTAGTATACCTCGAGGTCAACAGAGAGTCCCAACCAACTGTTTAGATCACAATATTGGTGTCACAGTTCTTAGTAGATGTGATCTATTTTTTGATTCCAATGATGAAATCCAAGGGTAAGGAATATATGCCTATGATTGAATTCGAAATTAAAGCTCATTTTTCATTAAGAAAATGTGTTTGATGTTGTGGATGTGTGATACACACTTCGAATCACATGAGCCACAACCTAGTTGGTGAGGTATCCTTAAGTGCATCCACAAGACCGAGGTTCAAAACCAGGTATAGGCTTATTTTTGGTACTGTAGAAGTACTATAGCAGGCACTATAGCAGACTATACACTGTGTGGTACTATAGAAAAAATGTACACTGTATAGGTACTGTAGCAGAACTATACACTGTGCGGGTACTGCAACAGGCACTATAGCAGTTACTATAGAAGGCACTGTTTAATACTATAGTATCTGGAACTATTCACCTTGGGCCATCAGTTTGGGCTTGGAGTCGTTATGGATTTTGGGCCACCCAGGCCTTCGGGTCGGTAGGGCTTTCAGGCCACCTCAAGGCCTTCGGGCCACATGCAGTTGCCCCAGACACGCTATAAAAAAGGAGCAGCATTAGAAGAGGATTCAGAGCAGGTGCACTTACCAGAGCAGAACCAAATGGATTTTTCAGAATGATAGGGTATGGCTATGCCATCAGGACCAACCTTTTCTTGCAGGGGAAGCCTAGCCAGACATCCATTCAAAGGTTTAGATATACTATAATGATGTAGATGCTTGGGAGGGGTAGTTCCTTTTAGATAGTCTGGTTTAGTTCCCTAAGACCTTTGAGTCATGTAATCTCTTAAGCCTACGGGCCATGTAATCTCTAAGCCTACGTGCCTTTTAAGGGTTCCCCCTCATCCCTTAGAATGGGGGTTATCAAAAATCAATACAAATAAAGGCCTTCAGGCCATTCGGGGTGGGGGTGATACACACTTCGAAATTCACTTAAATTGGTCCATTTTGAGAGTATATTCCTTGTGAGTGTCAGGGTAGATCCGAGGTTTGTTGTTTTTCTTCTTTTGTGTAGACATTATTGTCTCTTTGATATCCTTTTCTTATATTATAAGTTGGTTGTAACATTAATCTAGGATTCACATAGTACATTTCACATGAACATGTTATGAAATTAGATTTTAGTACCACCATTAGGGGTGTCATACTGCTATTTTTTCTACCCCCTATATGCACACCTCGATTTGAGTGTTGAACTTATGTGTAATTTTAGGATTATCATCATTAAGTGAATACAGAAGAGGACTATTGATACATATTCCAGTGGATCTTATCATGTGGAGTTTGAGGTTCTTGATGGGGTTGTTTAATCATCAAAGATACCAGGTATGTTGTTTTTATTGGAGGAGTAGTAGAGAATTGTGTATTTATTATTCTGTATGTGGTCATAACATTGAGGGAGCTATGTTAGTATGATTTCACTTGATTTTTCTTATAGAATTACTTTTATTATAGTTATTACAGCTATTTATTTATTTATACTCACTCAAATGTCCATGGTTATGTATATTATTAGTTCATTTCCTACATTACTATACTCTCATTTAAGGGAATAGTCTCCCCACTATATCATTTTAGGCACTTGAATCTAGTCAGTAGACTCTAGCATACAAGGAGGTTCCCTTGGGGCCATGTATCAGGTCATATTGGGTAATTGGTAGGGTTGACTCAGGCGGTTCATGAAAAATGGTATTTGAGAATTATGATTTTTCACTATATTACTATTTTTGGGAGTTAGTAGACATGAAATCTAAGAATCAGTCAGATCCTATGATAGATATCAGGCTGGTGTGTGAGGAAATCTTGTTCTGGAAGAAATTCTAGTTTTCCAGGGTTACGGGATCGGTGTTCCTGGTTTTCACTATTTCGGTAATGTAATTTTCACCTCGAGTGATGGAATTGTGTTAGTGAATATTATGATTTTTGAGCTTTTGGATATAGTCCAAATGATAAAATGACTATGTTCATGAATCCTTATTTGAACATAGTTTACATATTCCCATAAGTGTGTGTATTACTGATGATATAGGTTTAGTTTTTTAAAGTATCAATAATTTATTAAAATGTTATTTCTTTAATAAGAACTTTGTGGCATTTTACTCAACTGAACCACATGTATTTTCTTAAGATGACCACATTTTAGATCCTATGGTGAGGTATTTTCTGGTGGTGGTGATGCATTTTCTTCAGTGAGGGATGCGCAGAAACCATTTTGAGGTGGTGAGTGATTTTTTGTTCCCTACTATTCGAGGTGGATTCTTGATGAATTCGAGGATTCTTGGGAGATGTACGTTTCTAGCTAGAGTTTCCCTTAGGTTTCCATATCCTTGAGAATTTTTGTGTTGAGGATGATGTTTCCTTGGGATAGTGTTGTGGAGAGTTGGATGTGCTCCTTGTTTTATAGTTTTTGGGTTGTCCACATGGTCTTTCGATGGTTGAGATGAAAGGTTTGGTATGATATAAGGGCCCATTGGTGTTGGTTGTGCATTTGGTAGTGTAATTGGAGCGTGGTTTGGTGATTTTTTCATCATTCAACGCACGAGTAGAGGGTGTCTGTGTGGTGGATATTGGCATGAGTGGGATGCCTTATTTTTGTAGAGGAGTAAAAAGGGTGATCTAGTTTGTTGGAACCCATCCTACATGAGGAGAATGGTCAGTTGGTTTTGGTTCTTTAACCTTGGTTTGTTAGATTGTGGATCATTTGATTGTGAGTGTTTGGGAGAGGTTATTCATGGATCACACTACTTTGTGAAGGGGAGTTGTATTGGTGGGTGTTTTTTTGGGAAAATAATTTTTTAGAAGGAATGTGCATGATGGATATGATCGCTTCTGGTTGTCCTGTGTGAGTTCATTTAGTGTAGATTCAGTCTTGTGGAAGCCTTATTATGGGGGGTACATCGTAGGTTGTTAGGGGTTGTGGAACTTGTTTCAAGAGGCTCATTAAGTGTGAGGTTTTTATTCCAGGTCAGTCACAAATAGGAAGTGGATTGTTTTCCATGTTGGTTCTCTGTTATGAGTGGGTTGGAAATGTATTGAAATTTTGTCCGATAGTGGAAGGATCATGGGCTATAGAGATGGGTTCTCAGTTGAGGGGTGAAGATCAGGATACTCTTATAGTGGGGAGCATCAGATCAGTGTGGTTGAATGTACCTTATGTTTGGAGTGTCATTAGTACATTGATACCAGTTGGTGACCAGTCATGGTATTGTAAGAAGCATCAGTGTTTGTGATGAAGATTTTATGTTAGCTGAACACCTAGGATTTTTTGGGAAGAGGAGAAGATTTTATCATGGGAGAGTTTTTAATTAATCGTTTCATGATAGTTTAAGTAAAAAAGGGTAAATTTTATTTTTTACACTCTGGGGTCTTTCAAGGAGAATATGGAAATTTATCCTACATGGAGATCTCAAATAATTTTTTTGATCAATCTCTTGGTCTAAATATAGGGTGTTTACCAAAGGGTAGAAGTTCAATGGAATTCTGAGCCATTAAAATTTTAGATGAATATTTAATATTGAATTATTTACAAATTAGTTATTTATACTTGTTCATCCGGTGATATCTTCATTTTGGAGATTCAAATATGAATACCAAATTCATTATTTAGTCTCGAATGTGGGGGTGTTGAATAAGATGTGCATTACCTTGTGTCAGGAACCATATCTGGGCATGGCCCATTTTTTCCCACTATATTTTCATTTTATTTTCATTTTTTCTTTATTTTATAATTTTTTTCTTTTTTCTCTTTTCCTTTTTTGGTGTGTCGTGTACTAAACCCCAGTTTACATTTCCATTAAAGGGGTTATGGGTGTATTCTATGACTTAATATTAGAATTGGGCTTATAAGTAGTAAATTCCAATTGTTTTCCGTGTAGATATTATTGGTGGACACCTTTTATAATTCTGGGGATATCTAGCTTTTGTTTCTATATTTTTGATATTTATAGGAGGATTTCACTGAGTTTTTGGTCCTAGTATTTTTATGGGGTTTGGGTTGTATGTTGTGAGGCTCCTTTGAGGTCATGAATGTGTTGATCACCGGGGCTTGAGGATGAATGGTGTGTCTAATTGGGCTTCTTGGGACATATTCTGGGTAACTATATCGAGTGTGTTCTTGGATGGGATAATTATTTTGAATATTTTATGTTTTTGTCTTGTTGTCTGAGGTTGGGACATGTGTGTGACTTCAAGTTGGTTCAAAATCATGGGATTTTCATTATGGATGGGTACTGTTGAGAAATGTTTTATGTTTTTTTGAGGGAAATATTATAGGTAATTACTTTCTGGGTGAGTTGGTTCATGGGGTTTCCGGTCTGTGTGGGTGTTCCAAGGGTTTGATATGGGAGTAAAGAAATTGTTTCTTTGAGCATGATTTTTCCAAATGGTTTGTTCTATTTGAGGTTCCCTTATAGGGTTTCCTTCATAATAATAATCTTTATAGAAGATACCATTTTATGGTTTATTTTCGTGATATGTTTCTGGGAACCGTAGTGGATACTTGGTGTCGTTTGGCCTGTGGGGTGGTCGGTGCTGGTTTAGGGGTTCTAGTAGGAGGGAGAATGTTTTATCTCACACTAGTGTATTAGGATTTTATAGTTTTAGAATGGTTTTGAAAGGATAGACCATTGAAATATCATTGGATTGGGAGTAGGCCTTGAAATTAACAATAGTTTCTCTCCTCAACTAGCTGGTTGCATTGAGATGGGGCTAGGGAGCTAATGAAAGATATTGATGAGTGAAACCACCCAAGCTTGGTTGTTCTCCCAAGGCCAAGATTAGGGGACTGTTGAGGCTATTTTTTTATAGGGCCTAGTTTATATTATTTTTTGGTTTTCTTACGTAGAATAATGATGTGATGATAGGTTTGTTCAGCCAAAAAGTTTCATCATAACTTTTGGTCATTGATGTGTACCCTGAGGTCAAATGGGAGACAATTTCACTAGTTCAGATCCTACCATTGGAGTCCTAATTCTTGGTTTATGTGCTCAATTTTTTGATTCATAGGATGAGATCAAGGGCTATTTCATGTGTTATTGTCTTAGTGTTGGACATTGGAGATTCTTCTTGATTATTTAGAGGTTCTTGATATTTTCAATATATGGGATACACTTCATAATTCCTCCTGTTTGGACTAGAGTGAGGGTAGATTACCGACGGGTGTTAGAATAGAACCCGGGGTTTGATGTATTACTTTTTTTTGAGACCTTTTGGTTTATTTTCTTTCTTCTTTTTTCTTTTATGATATAATTCACATTCTTCTAGGAAGGATTCGACATGTGTTTCAAGCAGATGTTATGAAAGAAGATTTTTGAACCATTATTAGGGGTGTTTTAATGAGATTTTTTTCTCACCCCCTACACATGAACAATGGTAAACATGTATACCTTATGTATTATTTCATTTTGAGCATGATTCAGTGGATTATGTAGAGGAACCGTGTTTCATATATGAGCGGTGTCGCTCGTGTGGAGTATAAAGTTCATGCACGAATTGTTTATCCATCACAGAGACTAAGTGTATGGTTTGTCTTAGAGTAGTTATAGATACTTATATATTTATTTTACTTTATTTTATTTTGTATATGGTTAGGCCAGTGGGAAATTAGTGTCTATATTCTTGTCCCTGAGTATGTATGTAAAATTCCATTTATTGTAGTTATTTCAATTATTTATTTATTTATGCACACTCGAATGTTCATGTTTATGTACATGTTTACTTTGTTTCCACCATTACTTCACTATGATCTGAGGTCAGTGTCTTCCCACTATGTCCTTTTAGTCCCTCACCACTAGTTATAAGCCTCTAGCATTTGGGGAGGTGCACTTGAGGCCTTGTTTCTGGCCAGATTATGTGACAGGTTTGGCCAACCCAGGTTATTTCATGACATAATGGAAATGAA
This sequence comes from Viscum album, assembly GCA_963277665.1. Taxonomy (NCBI): domain Eukaryota; kingdom Viridiplantae; phylum Streptophyta; class Magnoliopsida; order Santalales; family Viscaceae; genus Viscum; species Viscum album. Next base: position 90,088,833 of record OY728123.1, on the reverse strand, counting down.
ATTTATTTTTGGAAACACATTAAACATGTTTCTGTGATTGATGGATTTTTTTTCATAATATTTGGACTAGATTTTGATTTTACATATTGGTAAAATTATATTTTATTCAATATACCACAATTATCAAGGAGAGTAATTGAGTATGGTCCCTATTAAACCATAATATAATCATTTATATGGAATGATCCCAAAGTTCACATTTTTATATATATAATGATTTTGTCATTTTATTTCATTTTCAAAGGTTTATTTGATGGGGATAATGTGAGTATTTATGTGGAATTCACTTAATACCTATTGTGTAATATTATATATTTATATATATTTTTTAATATGTATAACTAGTTTTTATTGGTTGTTGAAGATTAATTTGATAATGATCATGAAAAAATTCACAATCAATTATAACATAGAGAAACACTTCATTTAAATAAATAAGTTTCTGGATGAAGATTTGGGATTGAAGGGAATTTGATTAATGATATAGTTTTTATTGAAATGTTGAATGTATATTGTTTTAATTTCACTAAGATCCCTTTTTGTAAAAACATGGATGGAAAATCAAAATATAAGAGGATAATTATTTCATGTATTTAAATTATCAAAAAAATAATAATTCAATTTTTACATGCCTAATATTATGATTTAGTATTTTCATGTATTATGCATAACATAAAATTTTTTATAGGTAACTAAATTGGAATTTAAATTTTTACACATGTTGATAGAATAATGCATTAAGTTAAGCATCATATTTATAAAATCTATTAAATTTAACTTTCCTATACACAACCACTAAATTATTTTTTATTATATAATTACCTAATAAATTTATTAGTAAATCCTAATAATTTTACAAAATTTAAAATACAAATTATTATATTAAACTTTTTGAGAGATAGATTAGAGAAAATGAAATTGGGTAAGCAAAAATAAAATTAAAAAATTATTGAGTACAATTGAAATAATAAGAGATAAATTTTAAGAATAATGTAAATCACGAATTCCAAGTCAAATAAAATAAATTATTTTAAATCATATTCAAAATAATTAAAATTTCTTCAGAAACTTCTTATAAAAATGTGTTTCTTATCCTTTTATACATTGTAGATTTTTTCAAATGAGGTTACATACATTTACCAACATATTATATTGTTATATAATACTAGTTTAACTAAATATATATATTTCCATGAATTTAATTGAATTTTAGGAGTAGGATATGTCAAAAAATTAATAAAAATAATATAAAATCTTTAAAATACATGTTACATTAACTATATCTAAATATATGAAATCTAATGGGTTAATAATTTCTCGGATGAGAGTAAAAGATAATATTATTTTAATGAGATGTTAAATTAATATTAGTGATAAATATAAGGAGTATAGCTATGGTATTTTGGAAAATTTAATGTGAGATTAAATAACTACTTACATTATTTTAAAGTTACTTTTTCTAGATAAAATCAATTTAAACAATATATTATGAGGTAATAATATCAATATTAAATTTCATATGAATTTTAAAAAAATATTATTAGATTTTATATAATTAATTATATTCCAATTATTTATTTTAGATGATTGGTTTCTTGTTTCTATTATTAATATGTACATTGTTTTATGTTCATCCCAATTTTTCAGGATTCCATACCAATGAAATTATTTTTTATTATATATATATATATATGAATAATTATTTTATAACACCATTTATATAGATAAAATTTATGTTCCTTTTCAAAATGATATAGATACCATTCTTTAATAGATTTAGTTTCTTCTATTTATAAAATTAGAATGTAATCAAGTACATTTATCACAAGAAAAGTGTTATTACAAATATATATTTTCATCTTTGTATATTTTTCTCACAATCAAAAAAATACATACTCAGATTGGATATATATATATAGCATATTTTTTTGGAGGATTTATTTTAAACCCTTGTGAATTTAATTAATTGAGGATAAATAAACCAAAAAACAAATGAGTTATTAAGATAAATTTGTTTAGTTTTTATTAAAATAAAGTTATTTACATTTATTTATAGGATGAGGAATATAACTAAAGAAACAAGAACTAAATTAAATCAAACCAAAAAAATTTACAATGACAAAATTTAATAAAATATATCTATATACTATTTGTAAATAGAGAAAATCAATTAATTTAATGTTAAAATGAAAATATATGAGTTTTATGGTTTCTCATAATGTTATTAACATTAGAATAATGGAATATTAATAGATGTAAAAAGTATTTATATAGACTCTCAGACTGAATTTTTTTCACCCATAGAAATATTAATATGAAATAGAAAATGTTACTAGAATAAATGTGGACTCATTCATTTATTTTTGTCAAAATTTATTACCATAAAAAAGTTTGTATGGGGGAGAAATGTATTTGGAATTATTCTAGAATATTAAGGGCCGAATAGTTTGTGATTAAAATGTTATATATAGATAGATTAATTTTAGACCATATTTATATTTTATGAAAGGAGGGGTGAACTTGATTTAAAGGAAATTTTCTGGGTTTTATTATTATTAAAAATTAAAATTATTTGAAAAAATTTATAATTCAATGTCAAAAATTTATATATATTATTGGATCCTCATTTTTTAATCTTTCATTCATTTACTAATGATTATATTTTTTGAGTATTAAATACATTATGAAATTAATTTAATAATTAATTTTCTCATTTTTATGACTTATAAACACCCATGGCATAATATTTATCATTTTAAAATTATGTAACGACCATTATTGTAATTATATTATAGGTTATTTAATTATATTAATGGGAATAACTTTCCCAATAATTATTCATCATTTGTTTTTGTTTTTTTAAATGATAAAAATCAATTACATATCATATAAAAAATTTCTTCTTATCCCTAGTAAAATATTATATGATAAAAATCCATTTACAAAATATGAATCAATAAAATATTGATTCAATTATTTATTATATTTTATATTTTATTAATATATCATAGAATTTATATACCACGATCCTTCAATGCATAATGGGAATAAAAGATATTATCATTCTCATTCTCATAGAGTTTTAATCTTCTAACAAGATCTATTAACATCATTTTCTTTCAATAGGAAATTTCGATCAAGACATAGTTAATTAAAATAATCATGAGAAAACTTTATGGAACATATAGAGATTATATATCTTTCTAGAGTACATTTATATACCTCTCAAGTAGCACATGTTGCATACAAGCGTATATATATGTGAATTTGATGTTGCCCCAATTTTTCCATAAAAATTCAACTGTATTATTATGTCCGTAGAAATTCATACATACCTAATACATAAATACATTTTATCACATATTTATGTAACAATTAATTCAAAATATCATTGTATAAAATTAAGGAAATGAATATTTTCAAATCCATAATTCATTAACTATTTAAATATTAATATAAAAATTAAAAAATAGAAAAAAAATTACTACCCCAATTTTATAGAATAATTATAACACCACACATTAAATTTTTATTTTTATTTCAAAAAAATCACACAAAAATAATACTTAGAATTTTACATCCCATTCATATTATTTTCGTAGAATATTTTCAATGTCTCATTGCAAAATTTTTACTATATTTATATAGTTTTTTTGCAATAGGTAAGAGTTGTAATATTCATTTTTCATATTGGAGACTTCCTACAACATGATATTCAAATACTAGTTAAAAATTTTATCACGTTAAACCATGTAAAATTATTTATATTACATAAAATTATTTTTTAAGTTTCATTTATAATATTCTATTTTGAAATATTATCAGAGAGTTTTTATCTCATATTTTCTAAATGATATATATTAGTTTTTGTTAATTCAATATACTTTTTTTCATGGGTACATAATTTTTTAAATATAGATAGTTTTTACTATTTTCAAATATTAAATTTTAATAAAATATAAGGAAATCGTAATTGAAAAAAAAAAATTTGTTTAACAAGGGGTGAATTTTGATAAAAATGATAGAAAATAATTTTTATTGACAAATAAATATGAGTAATCATAAGTAACATTACTCTACAAACAACCTACATTTTATGGTACTTGTGTTTATGTGAGATCATTTATATATTGTTATCTTTTTATAATTTTATATTTATACAAACCCAATGAACATGAAAAAAATATTTTAATAGAGGGATATAAATATAAATAATTAATAGTTTTATTTCTTCTTATAGGATTAAATATTTAATATTATATATGATAATATATATCATTGGGAAAGGGAATTAAATGTTAAATAATTGATAAAAAGTAATATGTGTTTCTGTATTAAGGGATAAGATGATAATCGATTTCTAAACAAGTTAAAACCGAAAAAATGATCATGACTATTTACATAGTTTAAATTTTCATCATATAAATGTATGTGGTCCCTTTCGTAGATAAATGAGTAAAAGGTGGAAATCAAGACGGATCATAGTAAATGTTTTACAAAGATATGATATTTTTTGGATATTTCCAAAAAAAATTAAATTTGTGTGAATTGGATTATAATATCTATCTATTTAGTTATATAAGAGGATCTTTGTGAGTAGGTGATGTGACAGTTTTTTTGTTACCTTATCATGATTTTTCTAATTATGTTAATTTTTTATCAAAATTTGGATTCATATTTTTATGGAATAAAAAAAATTGTTTTTATAATATATTGAAAAATATATTACATATCTTATGGTTTAGGGTGAGAAATGATTTTCAACTCATTGATATTATCATAGTTATTCCTTAGTATTTAAGAAAGATAATATATCTGAGCAGTTTTTATATATCAATTTTACATATCTAGTTATGTGTTGTAATTATATCTTAATAATATGGAACTAGCAGACTCAATAAATTTATTTTCATAAAATTTGATATTAGATGATATGTGAGTGCCTAATATATATATATTTTTAATATTTAATTATCACTATAAATATGAAAAAAATTATTATATTTTAATGATTAATTTAATTTTTTATTATGGTATTGTTTATATTAAATATTTTATAAAAATTAAAACATCATCAAAAAATTTCATACATTGACGGATTATCATATGGATTGTTTACAGAGAGTATTTTAGAAAATTATAATGGACTTTGGGCTATATATTTATAGATTATGAAGGATTATTTTACATTTACTCTATTAACATAAAATAAAATCATTCATTACTCAGTTCCATGAATCCTTATAAGTCAGTTTTTGAGGGATATTATCAATCAATATTAAATTTGTTAATGGGTTTTGATGCATATTTTTTCAGCCTTGAACTTTTTAAAATAAAAACATAATATGTATAAGTGATTCATAATAAGATGAAGATTATATATTACTAAATATTATTAGGCCTTAATAGTAGGGGTCACAAGATTTTGTGTTGAAAGATAGGAATTGTAAGATGTTTCCCTTTATTAATTGTCATTGATGACATGATTTGTGAATTAATTTATACTAATAATTTTGGTTGATTTCATTATTTTTCTATATTTGATATGATTAATACCCTTAGTGTATTATCACATGTATCTTGGAGCGTTTATGTATAATTTCAATGTGAGGTATTCATAGATCAAGGAAATATATCCCAATTTGTTCAATGAAACATAGTTAGATAATTATTTTTATGTGATATTTTTTTATTTTATAGGAATATAATTCAAGGAATTAATTTTCCTTTTACTAATATTTATTGTATATTTTTTAGGGTAAAAAAAATTTATGGTGGAATGAATATAGTTGAACTGGGTTTTTTAATTGAATCGTTATGTTTTAGTATTTTTTTGATGAATAATAAAATAATAGGGATTTATATGAATAATATGATATTATTGATGATTTATATTTAAAACGTTTTTTATGAGGATTTATGTTATTTTTTATTTATTAGATATGGAAAGGCCCATGAATTTAAAAGATAAATATCTTCAAATTATGATAATAAATAATAATATTTTTATTTATTGGTTTCCTTGAATTTAGGTATTTTTATTCATGGAAAAGATTCACAATTTTTTCATTTCAGGAAATAAATACTAACATGAATTTTTTTATTAGTTATTAATTTATATTTATTCATTTATAATGATCTAAATAATCATTTTAATAAGTGAAAGTGTAAATTTTAGGTGTTTTGAATATATTAAATGAGGGAATCTTTAATTGGTGGAATGAATCAGTGAAAGACCAATTTTATATATTTTTATTTCCTTTAAACATAGTATATCCAAAATGGTCACATTCATAGGTTATAAAGGGATTAATAATCCTAAAAATAATTAAAAATATCTTCATGGGATTAATAAGTATCATATATTTTAAATCAATTTAATTAATATTAATAATTAAGAATGATAATGATGTTTACTAGATTACACTTCATTCAACATTATATGTGGAAGTATAATCCCTAACATAAACCTGACTCACTATTGGTCGTCATATATTGACTAAACGTACCAATATATCGAAATTTTTTTGTTTATGTTTACTTTATTATTGATCCCTTACGCTAATTACTCTCATTGATCATCCGTTAATTCCTATGATTCATGATATAATATGAACAGTTGGGTGGTAAATTAAGGAAAATTAGTTTTGTAATTGTCAAAATACATCCCATAAAAATTAGTAAAACAATGAAATCTACAATATCATATATTATTATTACTCATAAAAATAAAAATATCCTCATCTTTATAAGGTAAACAAAAAACACACACATATGCACTCACTCAATGTTGGACTCCTCATGTTTTAATGTTCACAAGTCATGTTTAGAGATTATTAAACTCCTCATGTTTTAATACTTAGAGGTCATGTTTGAATCTTGTAACCTGAGTTTATTAATTTTCTATTATGCATTAGTATGATTATGTTTAATCATAATAAAATATGTGAAGATTTATTCTTAAGATAGGTTACATATATTTGACTAAGTCTGTGACATAGTAAGTTTGCTACTCGTTCCATATTTTCACAATGTCTACGACAACGTAAGCATGATACCAGTTTCAAATTTTTGCAAAGGACCTGACACTGTTTCCGTGCTATAGTATCCAAGACTCCGTAACAAGATACCGTTCAGAATTTTAACAAAGGAGTGGACATCGTTATTTGAGACACTATTTCCCTAACATAGTAATTGTGCTACCAATTATAGTATTCATAATGGACCAAACACTACAACATTTCTATCGGTTTCAGATCTCACTGTGACTATCTAACCATGACTGTCACACAATTACTACCTTACCATGACTATAAGACCATGAATTTCTCACTGTAATTGTGACACAGTTTCATACATTTCCATTTTTCATTCTTTCCAAATTAAATTTAAATGTTATTTCTAAAAAACATATTTTATTAATTTAATGGAACTAATATTATTAATGATCTTTTGCAGTATTGTTAGCAGATAGTACGAGGTACGAGGAGTAATGATCATTCCCCTTGTTGTCACTAACCCAAGTTCCCGAAATAAAATATACACGTAGAACTATAGTATAAACCTATAAGAGTAGAATTCATGAAAAAGAGTAGAAACACCCATATATGAAAGAACACACCAAAATAAGAACACTTAATTACTACTAGTAGTAAACAAAGACAAACCAGCTGTTAACCATCATGAAACCATCCTTACAACAATTCGAAGGAGAAGAGGAATATCACACTACAATGAAAACTAGAACACTCCACTCACGACCCTCGATTTTCAGATGTGGACTAGAACATTTCATTGTATGCATCCAAAGATTCTATAGATGCATTTCACGACACACATAGTCTTCTAAACTCTATCTCTTTACACTTTTCTATGTTGTGTACTGTTTTATTAATTTTTGAGAAATTTGTGTATATGTATTAAGAAAACACACTATCTCCTACAATGATCTATAGGAAATAAGATATCCTTAATCAAATATATTTTTACACCTTTTTCAATCACGTATATTTTTGGAAGAGTTCTTGTGTGACCTGGATATTAGTTTTCTAACTTAGAATAGTGGAAGAGGTTTTTTGACCTAAGAAGTCTTGTGTACGGTTGTTAACCCCAAACCTGGTTTGGATCAAAGCCTTACACACAGACACATATATATATATATATCATGGTGGTAGGTGATCACCAAGTGGAGGGAATATTTTCTTAATTTGTGACGAAACCAATTTTTTTATCTAGTATGTCTTTCAATTTAGTCTTTCCCATTTTTTCCATATTTTAAAAAACCAAATTTTACATTGATAAATAGAGTTTGATAGTAGTTATAACTTTTTTACCTTATTATATTAGTTCCAAAAGTAGTATCAATATATCATAATTTTATAACTGAGAATTAACCAGTCTTCTGAGAAATTATTTGAATAGTTAAGCTATTATAATTTTACTATATTAGATAACTGGATTGTTTTATTTTAATTTGTGGAATCCTTTGAATAAAAATTTTAATAGAAAAATTTATAGGAACTCAATTCAACCCCCTCTTTAGTGTCCTACTCCAACCAAAATTTGGTATTAGAGTCTGAATTCAAGTTGTTGTATTAAAAATTTTAATTCTCTTTTAACATCTTCTTCAATAATTATTTTAGTTGAATTTTAAAGTTATTTAAATTTCTGTTAGTTATAAATTTATATATCTCTAAACCCAGTCTTTATCTCTTTTTCAAAGATAATAGATTGGAAGGTTATGCTACCAATATACCTCTATTATTTAATGGTACATATTATATAGAATAGAAAATAAAAATGAAACTGCACCTAGAAAGTATCATTTTTGAGATTTGGTCTTCAATTACAGATGAATATAAGATTCCTGATACTGTAGAAAATACTTGGGATGACACAAATAAGGCTTTATAAAAAATAATTTCAAATCCATGAATCCAATATATTTTTCATTAGTCAATAAAGAGTTTAATAGAATTTTGGCATGTCAAACAACCAATGAAATTGGGACACTTTATCTGATTCACATGAATAAACAACTAGTGTTAAAGAAATGAGACTTAACACATATACTATTCAATTTGAAAACAGTAAAATGAATACTAATGATCCAATATCAGACAAGTATCTCAGGTTTAATGAAATCTTGAATACTATGATCTCTCTTTTAAGAGATATTACATCCAAGGAGCAAATCATGAGAATACTCAGATGCTTACCAGATAGATGGTGATTGAATTTCATATCAATAAAATAATCATATGATATTTGCAGGTTTCTAGTAATGGAATTGAAAGGGAAGTTAAATATGTATGACGAAGAATTAAATTTCAACAAGGAAGAAGAATATTAATAGAAGATAACGTTAGTGGCATTCAAAACCACTACATCCAAAAGAATGGAAAAGGAAAGGATACAACCTCATTCTGATAGTACAAGTAATGAAGATTCACAATTAGATGTTGATGAGGAAATGGATTAGTTATACATAATATTTAAGAAGTTTTTTAAAAGGAAGAAATTCATTTGGAATCCTAAATACAAAGGTAAATATTATAACAAGGGAAACTAGAAAAAGGATTGAAAGAAAGGCGATAATTCCAATGAATTTTTTTTCTATGAATATAAGAGAAGAGGACATGTAAAGGATGATTGTCCCAAGATAAAATATAAGAATAGATTTGAGGAAAAATATATAAAGTATAAAAAATTAATGAAAGAAACATATAATAATTTTGAGGAAAAATTAAGTGATTCAGAGACTTCACGTGATAAAAAGGCTACCAAATCCAATATGTGTTTTATGAAAAACACATCTGAGGTAACCCCCGAGTCTTTTGTAATTATTTTTATTATTTTGGAGATGAAATTGATTTTGAAAATATGAATAATGAAGAAATTTTTTAATACTAAAAAATACTAGAAGACACATGTAATAGACTAAAAGATAAATATAAATCTTTAAATAAACAACATTCCTTGACTACCACTGTTAAAATATAATATTTCTATTGAAAAAGAGAAAAAAATAAACTACTTAAATAAAAAAATGGATTCAAATTATCTAATATAAAATTGAAAAAGGTATTATAAAAAATTACCCATGGATGGAATAATATAACACCATACATGGTAAACAAGTATCTCCACTGTATACTACTGGTATATGATATCAACCTGGAAAACAATTTTGCATAAAAATATGGAAAAACTATTTTATCCCTAAAACTGATAAATATTCTGCCAGTTCAAGTCCTTGGAGCTATTTTAACACTTCCAATTTCTCATGACTAAATAGATTTTACCATTAAAATGCTTCATAATTTTCTTATAGGAAACCCATCATAAATATATGGGTTTCTAAAGAATTTATTAGTAATGTTACTAGACCAAAAATAATTGAGCCCCAAAATACTCTTTTGTATAATTCTTATGTAGGAAAGCTATTTGAAGTGCTCATGTTAAAATATGTGGTAATTCTATAGAGGATGTTCAAGACACATGACCTAAGATTATTCATTTTTAAGAACATTATTAAGATTTGGGGTGGTCTTGTCACCTTCGCTGACAATGATAAAAGAAAAATAATTGGCCTTGGAAATATTGGTAAATATAACTAAATTTTAATTTCTAATGTACTTTTTGTTGATGGATAAAAATATAGTCTGCATAGTATCTCACAATTTTGTGGTGATATTTTTCATGTTATATTTTAAAATAGTGTCTGGAATGATTTTAATTCTATGAATGAATTAATATTTTCTGGTTTTTGTAGTGAAAACTTTTATGATGTTAACTTAGTTTCATTAGTTCCTAAAAATGTTTCTTATTTAAGTGACTTTAACAAAGAGTCTTGGATTTGGTATAGAAGACTAGGACATTAAAATATACATTCCCTTAGAAAGACAAATAGAAAAGTCATAGTCCAAGATCTACCCAAACATGAGTTTCCAAATGACAGAGTCTGTAATCCTTGTCAATAGGGAAAACATTACAAAATCTCTTTCAAACCAAATAAATAAGTTTCAACTTCTTAACCTATAGAGTTGGTTCACATTGACCTGTTTGTATCTTTAATTGTTTCTAGTATTAATGGGAATAACTATGTCTATGTTCTTGTATATGATTAATATATATATACTTGGACCTTTTTATTAGCTCACAAAAGTGAAGCTTTCTCTCATTTTACCAATTATGTTGGGACTATAGAAAATCACAGTGGTCGTAGAATTAAAGTGACAATGGCCATGAGATTGAGAATAATGAATTTGAATATTTTTGCTCAAAAAATGGATATAGTCATAACTTCTCTTCCCCTAGGACCCCTCAACAAAATGGGGTTGTAGAATAAAGAAAAATAACCTTACAAGAAATAGCTAGAACAATGCTCAATGAGTATGAACTACCAATATACTTATGGGCAAAAGCTATCAATAAAACATGATATATGATCAATATAGAATTAATCAGACTGATTATTAAAATAAATCCTTATGAGTTTTGGAACAATAGAAAACCCAAGGTTAAATGCTTTAGAGTTTTTGGTTGCAAAGTCTGTATTCTTCATACTAAGGATAATATAGAAAAATTTTCCTCCAAAAGTGAAGAAGTAATTTTCCCAGGTTATTCAATTTCTTGTAAAGCATACAGAGTCTTAATTAAAAGAACCAAATGAGTGGAAGAATCTGTACATGTCCAATTTAATGAAATAGATCCACATGAACCTAAGACCACCAAAAAAATATTGAGGATGATATGTCAAATCAAGACATCAATTTTAAATCATCTGATCATTACATAAAGGAAACTATTAAAACATATTGTTTTGTAAATTCTCCGGATTCTAATCCTGATGAACCAAAACCTATTGGAGAACCTAATATTACTAGTTCTTATTTTTCCAGATATGTAAAAACCCCATAAAACCCATACTTTATATGCTATTGATGGAGATTTAGCCAAAGGAACTCAGTCTAGAGCATCTATGAGAAGTCATGTTGAACATAAAGCTTTCTTGTCATTTCTTGTGCTTCATTGATGAATTTTGGGTGATGGATACGCAAGATGAATTAAATCAGTTTGAAAGCAATAATGTCTGGAAAGTTGTAGATGGACCAAAAAATATCGTGACTATAGGCACTAAATGGGTGTTTAGAAATAAATTAGACGAATCTGGTACCAAAGTAAGAAATAAATCGTGATTATTTTCACAAGGGTATCGTCAAGAAGAAGGTATTAACTATGAAGAGACTTTTCCACCAATTTCTAGACATGAAGCCATTATAATCTTGCTTGAATATGAAACACATCTAAATATCAAACTATTTCCAATGTATTTCAAAAGTGCATTCACTAATGGGTATATTTTTGAGGATGTTTTTGTTGAACAAACCCATGTTTTTACAAATCCTCATTTTCCAAATAAAGTTTGTAAATTAATAAAAGCTTTATATGGTTTAATGGAAGCCCCATGAGCTTGCTATAATATAATATATTGTTTTATTATTTCCAATGGTTTCAAAAAAGGTATATATGATCCTACTCCCTTTATGAAAAGAATTTATAAATATGTTTTTTTTGTTCAAATCTATGTTGATGATATTATTTTTGGATCTTCAAATTTTTATTAGGTATTGAATTTTAAAAACTGATGCGAAATGAATTTGAAATGAGTTTAATAGGTGAACAAATAGTCTTTCTTAGATTTCAAATCTTTCAAAATAGGGAAGGTATTATTTTAAATCAATTTAAATATAATAAATATATTATAAAATGGTTTGGTTTAGATAATACTAAATGTTGTGATAATTCATTTAGTACCACCTATAAGTTTGATCTTGATGAGAATGGTAAATCTGTTGATCAGACCACTTACAAAGGAATGATTGGGAGTTTACTCTTCCTGAAAACTAGTTAGACTAATAGTATGTTTAGTGTGGGTATATGTTATCATTTTCAAGATAATCCTAAAGAGTCACAAATCCTTTCATTCAAAAATATTTTCAAATACATCAAACGTACTACCAACTTAGGACTATTCTATTCTAAAGGGAAATCATTTGACCTAGTTAGATATTCTAATGCTGATTTGGTGGTTCTAAGGTAGATAGAAGAAAACCCATGGAACATGTCACTTTTTTGGGAAAGTATCTAGTTTTGTTGTGTAGTAAAAAGTAAAATTCTGTTTCTTTATCTACTACTAAAGCAGAATACATAGTTACTTGTGGTTGTCATGCTTAGAATTTGTAGATGAAACACACCATTTTGGACTGTGTATATCAATTCAGGAATTTACCTATAAATTGTGAAAGACAAGTGCTATTAACATATCAAAGAATCATGTTTCTCATTCTAGAACAATGAATATTGATGTAATACTTCTATTTTTGATAAATCATTATCAAAAAGGTGATATTACTTTATAAATCATTGGAACATAACATAAGCTCGCTGAAATTTTCCATATTCAATTAAATTTTGAAAGAATGAATTATATCATACATGAATTTGGAATAATTAACCTTGAGTGAATAGTTAACTATCTCGGTTCACTATATCAGGATTTTTGTTTCAGTTTACTATCTCAAGATTACTATCTCATAGCTTGTAGTCTTTGTTGATTGTCTAATTCATCATAGTTTTACCATTTGAGTCACATAGAAATACTAACATCATTAAGGCCTGTACCAATCTCACTATATTATTCAGATTTTTAAAAACATTTCTTTTTTTAATCAAGTGTTTTATTTTTACTATGTTTTTGTTTTTAAGAAGTTTTAACTCTCTAAATGAAAAATACCTATCACTTCACTTATCTCGAGCTTACATATATCGAAACCAAAACCCTATGTCTCTCTCAAACCTATTTCCCACCTTCACATCTTTTTTAAGCCGACCCTGGATGAGCAGGTTGAATTTTCCATCCTCGTCAACTCCTAAGAAGCATTTTTCTTAGAAGAAACTGAAAAAGGATCATGCTGTAATTCTAGAGAAACCATAGATCCCAGGACTTGAGGATCTAAAAGTTATGCCTAAAAAAGAAAATTTGTGCAATGTGGATATTAACTTGTAAGTATCATGTTCTATGAGTTCTGATAGAACAAAGTTGGATAGAATTTTTTACCATAGTGTAAAGACCAATTTATCCAAATATTTTTTTGAGTTTTTTAGTATGTCCATGTTTGATTCAACACCAAAGATAATTTTGAGGTATAGAGCTCGGTAAATGGTCAAAGATTTACATTTTCTTTGAGGTTATTAGCTTCCTACCTAGGAATACCTCATGATGGAACTTTTGAGGACTACCTAAGATGTACTCCTCTACATAGTTATGTGTTTATTCTATAAGAGGATTTGGAACATTTTACTGGAAATAAGATGAATCTAAGGCATATTTCTACTGAACATGATGGGGAGTCGAGGTTTATGTTCATATTCATTCAACATCTCATTTTCCCATGGAAAGGGGATTTTTCCACTATTATGTATCACGCTGTATTTTTAAATAATTTTTTGGAAAATGGACATGAAATAAACTTTTGTAAGTATATTATATATCACATGTGTGATATGCTCAAAACTACATCAATGTCTACCTACATTTTCTATTCAAGGTTCATTTCTGCTATTCTTTTATCCAAAGGTATGGTTGGCCAGAATGAAGAAGTTCTTAGGGAATGTGATTTCTGTGCCTCTAAGGATATTTGTAGGAGAATGAAAATAAAATAGAATCCATAGAAGATATCATGGTTTAAGGATAATGATAGGTTTTATGAGGATTTTAATTCTATTAAAAATCAATACTGACATGAAAATGTAGGTTATCTTAGATTAGAAGTTGATGGGATTGTGGAATATCTGGATGAATAATTGATGATTCTATAGCCACAACTATAACACATAGGGATTTTATAAAATATATATAATTTTCAAATAAACGTATTCATTTATAAACTTTTCATTATAGAAAAATCTCATTTTATATTTTATTATATGAAACACAATGTTTTTTTTGAAATTAGAGACAATAATAAGTTTACCTTTCATTACACACAATACTGAGTTTAAATAAAATGCCACATACTAGTAAAATATTATTATTTAAAATGATAGTTACATTTTAGACATTAGAATAGTGGTTATGAATAAGAATAACTAAATACTTAATATATATGGTTTACAAATGTATAAGAATATAATTCTTTGGTGAATTGATAATTTTAATTGAAAATAAGAAACATTTGAAAAAAAGGAATTATTTTCTAAAAACTATTTTAACGCACACACAAACTATTTATCTCAATAAATTAAATAAATAAAATTTGGTGAATTTTTTTATGAAATATATATATTATATATTCAGTCCAATTATTAACCTTAAACTTACCTATTTTATTTACATGAGATAATAATAAATCCAATTTTGTGCTTAAAAGCATTATTTTTCTGGAAAATTGTTTTTTCCCTTTTGAGCACTTATTTAAAATTATTTTTTCCGATTTTATAAATTTTATTTGAAAAACTAAACATAATTTTAGAAATATACATTTCAAAATTCATTTGGAGTGAATTTTGGAGATTTTTTTGAAAATTTAAAATTGTTGAGGAATAGTGAAAATGTTTGTTTTTATTAAGAATTTTCATTTAATTTAATGATTTAAAAAAAATATAATTTTATTTAGAATGGTTTTAGTTTTATAATTATTGAAATTTTACATATATTAATACAATTTATGTCAATTTAATCTATTTCATATTTAGGTTTGATATAAAAAGATTTAAATCTTTTGAACATTTTCACTTTGGAAAACCGTTTTTTCATCACAATAGTGGTATTAATTGTTAATTAAAATTGAAAAATTCTCTAAATATAATTAAAAAAAATGGATTCTATTTTTGGAAGGATTATAATTTATATTATCTTATAAAGTAAACTTAATTTTTTTCTATAATTAATAGTAAAAACATTAAAAGTTAATTACCGTGGTTAAGATTAAAATGAGTTTACCCAGGATAAACTAAGAATAAAATGGTTAAAATGACATAAAAACCTGTTAAACCCCATTTTATGGAAATATTTTTACCATATAAAATATAATGTTATATAATGGTCCATGTTTGATCCTTATGGCATGTGAAAAAAGTGGGTAAATTTAATTCTTTTAAAATATTACAACTGTGCCACTCACCCCACTTATAAAAGGCCACTCACTATCCTCTCCTAATCACTATTCCAAAACCCATTGATTTTAACAATAAATGAACAAATTAATTATTTAATTACCTCCCCTGACACTATATGTGTTATTTTGGTTAGTAATCCATATTATGATGGCTTTAGGTAGAATCTTAAAAATCCCACCTAAAGAAAATGTTAATACCTAATCTTGATTTTTATTATTATTTATTCTTCCACCTACATAAAATATATTTCATTATTATTATTATATAATAAATCAAAAATATAAGATATATTTAGATATTATTATAACAATTTAATGACATATATCCATATTTCATTCTATTAAATGGGATAAAAAATCATTATTCATGTGTGTGACGGACTAGCGCCTCACGAACTGATGTTAATCATTTTCCATCACCACCTCAAACAACAAGATATAATGATGGATTAAATATTTATATATGGTATATAGGATATTATTATACTTATTGAAATATAATATCACATATTACTCTATATTATTCATTCTCTTGAAGTATAATAATGTCGCTCATGTGTGTGGAAGACTACGATCTCAAGAAGCGATGTTATTCATTCTTACAAAAAATCCACATGTAAGGTAATAAGTTTAGGTTTAAAAAACTGATATATGTTAAAAAAAATTATTTAATGGTAATAAATTTTTACATTTCTTTCTTTTCATGCGTTCAGAAAATGGAAAATGTGTTCATGCGTATGTACGACATACATTCTTCTTGAAAGGTATATTTTTATTTCTATATAAAACATTAATATATGACTATAAATAAAAATATAATGAATATATATTATATTTATTTCAATATTAAAATTATATATATTTTTATTTCATAAGGAATTTAAGAGGATCAAAAATGAAAAATCAAAACATACATGAAAAACAATGTAGTTTTTATGAGAAAAGTGATTTTAACAAGAAATTGAAAATAAATCGGTAATAAAATTCATAAGTCAATAATATATGTTATGAAATATATAATTAATGTCTTATTATATAATTATAATACACTTATATTTATTATAATGGAAAATTAAATGTTTATAAAATAAGTTGAGACTTAAAGGAAGGGATTTTTGTATAAATGTTTTACTTCTGTTACACACATACCATATTCACCACTTATTTCATTTCTCTGGTGTATATATTTTGAACTAATTTATTTTAATATGATTCCAATAAAAAATTATATATATTTACATATCCATTTTAGGATATGATAATCATGGGGTTCACAACTAAAAATTAATCAAAGCTGTTAGGGATTTTTTTCTCAATTTTCATTCTTTGAGATATAAGATATGTTATGAACCTATCTTATTTTATGAGGTGAATATATAGACCCTTATACATAAAATAGAATGAATTTCTTTCTTTTCATGATATTTCTAGTTTTATTTAATTTTATTCTTTGTTGGGGCATATTATTCAGTCTTACCCAAGTAAAAAGGGTATTATGTTATAATATTTTCATTTATTAGGATTTTTTATGATTTTTCTTATAATGATGAAATTTTAACACCCTAATGTTTTTATGTTTTGTTTAAATAATTTTATTTCTTTAATATATTTCATTTCATGAAATTGTGAGTTTAAATGAACTATGAGATCTACTTAGTATAGAATGACCATTGTAACCTAGCCGTTATGTTAGTAGAGATATATATAACTAACTTATGAAAATTTATAGTGAATTCATTGGCTTGAAATTATTTATTAAAAAATATAATTCAATTATATATGTGTATTATATGTATTGATAATTTTTGTGAATTAATACTAATTAATTAAATTAATGAAATATATTTGTTATATACTTAATAAGATATTTTTGACATTCATCCAGAAGACATTATTATCATAGGGTATGAATAAACCATCTTTGATGTTTAAAACCCAATATTTTTTCAAAAGAGTAATTTTCTGGATTTTAATAGAGATCCCATTTTAAATTAAAATTTTTACACATTAAAAATATTTATATGAAAAAATACACATTTTCTTTGTATGTGAGATATAAAAATTTACATTGGGGGAATTTTCGATATTTTTTGGGTAACTTTGATGTTTTGATTAATAGTAAAATTTGAAAAACAATTAATTGAAAAAAAATGTTTTTCATAAAAATAATATATATAGTAAAATTATAATATTTAATGGATATAAATTATAAATAGATTATATAATTATAATTAAATATAATTTATGTCATTAGAATTAATTTTACATTGAATTCAGATATAAAACAATTTCAATCTTTTCTAATGTTTTAAATTTTAAAGCATCTTCCCTCTATCTAACACAATGATTAGTTTAAAATAATTACTATAATTTCAATGATTTAAATTTGTAAAAATGGATTCCATATTTGGAATCTATATTTACAAATTATGTAAACAATATCTTTTTATTTTGGGGCATTATGGATAGTAACGTTGGAAATTGTTATTAATACGAAAAAGGGTAAACCGTGTAATTAAGGCTACAAATAATATTATAAAATTACCATAATACATTTCCTAATATAATTGGATGAGTTTGTTTTGACTTAAATCATCATTGGTTCTAAATGGTGTCTTTTGTAAGCCATATTAATGAGATTAAGACATTTAATTAATTTTATCTAAAGAAACAAAAATATGTTTAGCTTAAATTTAAATAAATAAATATGTTTTTACTACATGGTTATAAAAAGAGATATATTTGATTATAAATTTTAAATTGAAAGAGAAATTATTTTCTTTATCATGATAATTTGTTTTGTAATTTTTTGGAAATAAATAACGAACTTAAATACATATACTTTAATGATGCAGAAATTATTTAACATATGAGAAGTCAATAAAATAATTATTATCTAAATGAAAATATCGAGTAAAAGACCAAAAAACTTGAAAAAATATTATTTTTCGATTATTAATCAACCATAACCATCCAATGGTCATGTTATTAACCATTTTTATCCTTATAGACTAGATTGTGATGATTATAATATTTTATTTAAAATGATGTTAAACATGTCACATTCATGTTTTATTTAATATAACAATTTTAATGTAGGATTTATATAATATATATTCTATTATAAGTATTATTAGGAAATATAGAGTTGTTAACTTTTTTATTTCATTTTATCTTTAATTTTTATTATACAAATAATCAAATTAAAATATTACAAAAAAACTTTTGTAGTTTATATTTTATTAGTGGAAATATCAATTAAATGTTATTAAAAATATTTTAAAATTATATAATTTGGGATAATTAATATGTCAAATGAAGTTTATAGATGAACATGACCTATTAGGAATATAATAAAATATCATTTTACAAGTTAACTTGTTATCTTAATATTTGTAAAAATCAATTAATTGAATGGTGTCAAAATTAACAATATTGATTTTTTATCAAGACAATGTTTTATTAATTTTTAAGAAAATTAGAAAACAATTTCAAAAATATAAAATAATTTTTAAATGGTATACAATTTTCTAATTTATTTTTTTATGTTCAAATTTATAACAAATAAGTAAATATTACACCCTTTTAATATTAAAATATTTGTTAACCTAGTTAAAAATTAAATACATTAACTAAGTGTTAATTAAAAGGATAAATTATAAATTGATATAAAAACTCATATAAATTTTTTTGGTTGATGATATTACAACCATATCTCATTTCATCTTATAAATTTATTAATTTTGGAGGTTTTTGGATGGTGTTTGATTTTTATTATAAATTAATATTTTCAGAGATCCCAAAAGTGCCCATCATCTCAATTATAAAAGGGAAAATCATCCATCACCAATTCAATTCAATTTCTACCTTAAATAATGGAAATACCACTCCATTTTACTATATAAACATACCTTAATACATTATATATGTTCTAGTCTTCATTAAAGAAAAACTCTACTGCTTTAAAAAGAGATTTAGAGGGAGAATGTCGAAAATTAGGTAATCTCTACTACTTATTCTTTGAAAACACCTTTCTTCATATGCCTCGTCTTTGTGATATGATTAATTATAAATTTATAAATCCTATGTCTCATATATAATAATATGTTGTTGTTATTATTATTAAACAACCATATTCCTACATCTATCCATCCTAAAAAAAACAAAATCACCACACGTGCATATGTATGACTTACTGTCTCCACGCCATGGTGTCATAAGACTTTCACCAAAACCTTACATGGATGGGAACAATGATTTAAATAATAATTATATAGTAATTTTATAATATAATTTTTATTTCTGAATATTATAAACCATTCAGTTAAATACCATCCATCAATTACGTTAGTGATATCATCGCACATGAGTATATACGGCCTACCGTCTCCACGGTGTGATGCGAATCATTCTACATGATTTTAATTAAATAATTATTATTTTATTAATAAACAGATGACAATATGATCATATATGATATCATAAAAATTACAATGATTCTAGAATAATTAAATTAAATTATTTAAATAATTATATAGGAGGTTCAGATACGTACAAAGGAAATCATACCCAAGGTATGTGATAAATTTTCAATCTCAATATTATCTGAGATTGTTTATGAATAATTATTTACTAGGGTATATTTTTTTATCCATGTACATGTTTTATAATTATATATTATAAAATATTTTTCATATTATTGAACTATTTTTAAAACTCAATTTTCCCCATTGTTTAATTTTTAAAAAATGTTATGAAATAAATCTTCTTTCTCTTTGGATATGAGGTATTTTTTGACATTCTGACAAAAGTATGAGAAGAATGATTTATATTAAGTTATAATATATGAAGGGATTTTTTTGCTTTCAAAATTCCTTATTTCCATGAATCTACCATTAAAATATTTCAACATTATTATCAAAGAAATTATTTTCTTTTAGAATTGCATGGAATTTTGAGAAATAAAATATTTTTTGAATAAGAAAGGATATTTTACTCAAGAATTAATTTCAAGTGTTTTATCTAAATTATTTTCTATATAAGATGACATTTTTAAATAACGATATGTTTTTATACCTATTATTACTTTGGTTTTTTTTTTGAAGGAATTCTATTTATCAAATCCAATTGTGGATTTTGTTACGATAGAATGTTGTTTAAGAAACCCATTTTATTCCTTGGGTTATTATGTGATGAATGAGTTATTTTTTTATGGAACACTTAAGAATGATTTAAATATGAGATTGGTGGTATATTTATATCACTCTAATGAATTGGGAAAGGATTCATATATCATGAGATAGATAGGGATGGAATGAGAAATGATCTTGGTTCAGTAACATATGGATGAAATAAGGAGCGAACTCTTCGTAGTAATGGACTTTGTCCATTATTATGGTCTTGGAAATTAGCCTTGACTAATGCGAAATGATTTGATATTCTTTGGTCTATGTGAAAAATCTCATGTCTTATGTTATGATTTTTTTTAATATGTTCATTTATACTTTATGAACTTTTATAATTTATCCCATGGAAAGATATCCTGATCTTTCATTTGTAGGATAAGATTTTCAAATTCTATATTCTTATATCCTATGATTATGATATTATTGACATCTCTCTAATTTACCCTTACTGAGAATCTGATCTCACCCCTTATTATGTTTCTTTTCTCTATGTCATGAAGATGGTTATTAAGTAATATATATAAAAAATGGTTCTAGTTATGAAGTAATAAGTTGGAGAAAAATTCGATGTCTTATGAATAATTTTTTTATGTTTCTTAGATTCTAAAGAAACTATAACTATACAATTATGTTGGGGATATTTTATATTTTTTTTAATGAATATTCTTCATTTTTTATATTATATCTATTTATATAATGTATGGTTCGTTATAGTCGGTATCAGAGGAAAGGTATAGTTAACCTTTGGAAATTATGTTGAGTAAACCATAGTAAAAACCCTAAGGATGTGTCTATCTATAGAATAAAATCATAGTGTTCTATAAATGGTCATTATTAACCTAGGATAAAACCAAAAGTTTCCTAAATTGATATTCTATTCTTAATTATGTGGTTTTCCCATTATGAATAGTGTTTCTCACACTATGTTTTTCGGTTTTAGTCAATGGATGGAACATGAAGAAACCATGTTAATGCTAAATTCTTAGGGAAATTCAATGACTTTCCTACTGAGAAACCAAATTTTATGGGAGTTGGAGTGAAAAATATTATAGCTATGCTTACATAACTTTCCCAAGATATGTATCATAAATGACATCAAAATGAGAAAATGAGGGAACAAAATTCCATTGAGTTCATCATGAGGCAGCGTCCACCTTGATTCAGCAGGTCTTGTAATCCATAAGGTGTAGAAAATTTGATCATTACCACTGAAAATATATTTCCCGTTCTCCAATGTTTAGAATATGATAAATTCGTCGTAGTAGTGTATCATTTGGATGGTAAAGTTGATCAACATTAGAATCTTATCAAGAATTCGAGGCAAGGAGATGAAATTGACTTTATTGAATGAGACGTGTTCTATAACATTTTTTATAAGTAGTGCCATAACATTATTCACTCAAATATATTTAATGAGTTCCATGAGCTTAATAAAAAACATGATGAATATTTTGGTAACTGCAAAGAAAATTTTATAAGACTTACAAGGTATGCCTTTTGAATTATTATCCAACCTGAGAGTAAAATTGATTGATTCTTTAGTGTATTATAACCATGTATCTAAAGGTCATTAGACATAACAAACTTCAATAGCTATGATGAAATAATTCTATGTGATCTCAAGGTTGAGATGGATATTATAGTAACCCATCAATCATATGGTTTTCATAAAAAGAGAAAAATATAAATAAAGGGAAAATATGGAGACCGCACTATGAAAAGATGATTTTTACCTTATATGAAATGTGTGGAAAGAAAAATTGAAGAAATTGTATTAATGAGACTATAAAATGTTTTATGTATTGTAGAGATGGCCATCAGGTAATTGAATGTCGAACTAATGGGAAAAAATGTCTAATGATCTGAATAAAGAAAAGGCTTCACAGAATACACCTCTTACACTTCAATGTTACAAGTCCATAGAAATGGGGAATTTTTTAAATCGATTCCATAATCCAAAGGTTATTTATGATGATCAATGTCAGTGAAATCTTAAGGCCAAAGACAGAGGCATGTCACATGAGATCACTATCAGTGATGGGGAGTATGATAATGAAGTGGTGAACGGTACAATTTTCTTTCACTCTAATGTATAAAATGTTTTATTTGATTCTGGATCCACCCAATATTTTATTTCTCATGTTTGTCATAAGGTTATAATCGTATTAACTCAATAATTAGAAGTTGGGTTTTCTATGACAACTCCAATAGGAACAATAATCACATTAAAATATTCCAATTATTCTCGGATTGATGTTTTTGGGAATGTTATTATTGTAAATATTTTGAACCTTTCTATAGTGGAATTTTAAGTAATTCATTCCATGTATTTTATTTCTCTGTATGGATATCATATTAATTTCTATAAAAGGGAAGTCACATTTCATAATCCAGATTAATTGATGCAATGATAAATATGACTTTCTAGTAGAAATTTATTCCATCTTATGGGTCTTGATTCCTATAAATGAATTTTATCCATCTTAAATGGAATCGGGGAACTCACTATTAAGAATTCGTCTATTTGATGAGTGTTTGATGATGTCTTTATGGATGAATTTCTAGGTCTTCCACCGAATTGTGTGGTTCAGTTTTCAATAGAACTCATACCGAGTGTTATGCCTATTTTAAAAAAACTAATAGAATAGACCCAATTTAGTTGAAGGAATTGAAGAAGAAAATCTAAGAGAGTCTTGATAAGGTATTCATAAGCCCTAGTGTATCACATTGGGGAGATCTGGTTCTGTTTATTAAGAATAAAGATGGATCGATGAGACTCTACAGTGATTATCAAGAACATAACAAGACACTATCAAGAAAAAATATCCTCTTCCACATATTGAGGACTTATTCAACCAACTGTGTAGAGCTCAATACTTTACCCATATTTATATTTATTCAGGATATTATCAATTAAGGGTCAATAAGGAGGATATACTAAAGGTAACATTTCATATATGGTATGGACACTATGAATTTACAGTGATTCCTTTTTTGTCTTACTAATTTTACATATATCTTCATAGATCAAATGAATAGCATCTTTAGAGACTATCTTGATCATTTTGATGTATTCTATATAGACTACATTCTTTTCCATTCGAAGAGAAATGAATAATATGATGATCACTTGAGAAATTAACTGATGAAATTGAGAAAGGCTAATCTCTATGACAAATTTTCTGAGTGTGAATTTTGACATCAAAATGTTTCATTTTTGGGTCCCATAATCTCTAAATAGGGGATATTTGTGGACCAGCAAAATAGAAGTTATTGAATGTTTGTGGAGGCTAACAATGATCACTGATATCCGAATTATTTCTAGCTTGGATGAATATTATCAGAGTTTTGGAAATTATCTTTCACAATTATCAAATCCACTCACCATGTTTACTTGGAAAGGAATTAAGTTCGGATGGATGAAGAAATGTGATGAGAAATTGAAAGAGCTAAAAAGAAGGTTAGCCATTGCACCTGTGCTCACACTTACTAGAATTCAAGAAAGGTTTGTGATCTATAGGGATGCATCCAAGAAGAGTTTGGGATGTGTTCTCATGAAAAATGTTATGTTGATAGATTATGCATCGTGACAATTAAAAATCAATGAGAATAATTACCCAACTCAGGATTTGGAGTTAGAAGAGGTATTATTTGCATTAATGATATGGAGACATTTTTATTATGGTTAATGGTTGGAAATTTATACTGATAATAAAAATTTAGATTATATTTTCACAAAAAAAGAGCTAAATATGAACCAAAGAAGATGGTTGGAGTTGATTAAATCATAAAAATGGTCAATATAGTACTACCCTAGGAAAGAGAACATTGTGGAAGATTCTTTGAGTTGAAAGGACCATGATAGTCTATCCATGATGAGGATCACAAAAGATCTAACATTTATGGATTTCCATAGGATGGACCATTAAATTTTAATGGAAGGGGATATATCTATCTTTCTCAAATGAATGTTCAACCATCTATAAAAGTTATGATTAATGGGCGCAAAAGGAAAATGTAGTTCTACAAAAGAGAGTAAGAAATTTTCCTTAATCCAAACTTCATTATGATTTAATAATTAGTTTTAAAAATCGGGTTTATATTCCTCACATACTAGAAATAAAAAAGGGACTGTTGGTTTATGCTTATAGTTATTCATTATTTATTTATACTAGAAGCACAATGATATACAGATACCTGGAAGAGTATTTTTGGTGGGATGGCATGAAAAGAGATGTTTCAAAATATGACTCCCGGTTCTTATTTGGTCAAAAAGATAAGGTTTAGAGACAAAAGTATAAGGGTATGATACAACTATTACCCATACAATAATAGAAAAGGGAAAAATTTACTATGGACTTTATCATCAAATATCCCTGATCATCTAAAGGCCATAATTCTATATAGGTAATTGTTTATCTCCTTAAGAAGATTTCACACTTCATTGCTATTATAGCATATTTATCTTTTGATAAAAATTTTATGATATATGTACAAAAATTGGTAAGATTTAATGGAGTACCACATTCCTTTATATTTGACCTGGATATGAGGTTTACCTCAATGTTCTAGTGAAGTATTCAACAGGGTCATGATACAATGTTATGTTTCATCACTTCGTATCATCTTCAGAACGATGGTCAGTTTGAGAGGACAATTAAAACTATAGAAGACATGTTTATATCATTTTCTGTTGAATTGAATGGGTGCTAGGATCAACACATACCTTTGGTGGAATTTTCTTAAAAAAATATATTTCACTCTAGTATTCAGATAGATCCTTATGAATCTATATATTAAAATAAGTGAATAAATACAACTTAAAGGGATGAAGTTGGGGAAAGAAATCTATAAGTACTAGATCTTGTTGATGAAATCGTAGAAAAGGTCAGATATATTACACAACATATATGATCAAATTAGAGTTGAAAAAAAGTTATGTTGATAACTGAAAAAATACCTAGAATTTGAAGTTACTGAAAAGGGTTTTCTATGAATATCTCCCTTGAATAGAGTAATTATATTTGGAAAGAATTGCAAGCTGATCTATAGGTATATCAGTCCTTTTGAAATTCTGGATCGTGTAGGGAAGGTAGCTAACCTATTGGTGCTTCCACCAAATCTGTCTCAAGATCATGATGTTTTCCATGTATCACTTCTAATAATTTATATACATGGTACTTAATATGTACTAAACTTAGAAGTTGTACCACTGGAGTATGATATTTCTTATGAGGAACAACCGATAATGATTTTATATTGTAGTGAAAATGTTCTATAAAACATTACCACTCTCACAGTTAATATTTTATGGAGGAACTACCAATTTGAGGAAGCTACATGGGGAATTCAGGATATAATGAGGGAGAGGTATCCTCATCTCTGTGTTTCCAAATGAAGAATTTCATGAGATAAATATAGTTTAAGGGGGGTATAATGCAACACCTTGATTTTTTATATTTTCTTTAAATAATTTTAAATAATTAATAGAATGCATTGAACGCAATCATGAGTTTAAATGAATAATGAGATTCCCTTAGAATAAAATGATTATTATAACCTAGAAATAAGGTTATAATGTGTATATAAAACAAACTCCTAAAAATGTATGGGTAATTTATTGGCAACCAATTATTTAAGAGAAATTATTAATCAATTATATATTTTTATTTTTAAATATTAATTTTAGTGAATTACTATCAGTAAATTAAATTAATGAAATTAATAAAATATAAATGTTATATAATTAATAAAATGTTTTAGATATTCGTCCAATAGATATTTTTTCATAGGGTATGAATAAACCCTATTTGATTTATTTTTTAACGGTTGGTGCCAAAGCCTCATTTTATTATTAAAATAAAGAAAATAACTCTTTTAATTGGGTAGAGGGAGACCAATTACCAATCCAGAAGGCCCAATGGGCATGTATACAATTACATGGCATATAGGCCCAATTTTTTGGCCCAAGTCCCATTTTTTTAATAGTACTGCTATAGTACCTATCTGCTACAGTACCTGCCGCTGCTATAGTGCCCTACCGCCTATATAGTGCCCTGCCGCCACTATAGTGCCTTCGCTGCTAGAGTACCACTACAATACTGCAATAGTAACTACACCAAATGGGTTTTGAACTCTCATTTTTCATGTAGTATTACGAGGTTCTTACCGCTTAGCCAAAGCCCAACTACAATACTATTTGATGTATAAAAAAATTTATTTTTCTAAAATGGTAATTTTCCACCTTTTAGGTAGAACTATTTTTAAATTATGATTTTTACATTTTATAATTTTCACATGAAAAAATAAACATTTTATTTGTATGAGGAATATTAAAATTTACTTTGGATGAATTTTTAATATTTTTAGGATTAATTTCATGTTTTTATGAATAATAAAAATACACTAAATTTTAATTGAAGTCAATTTTTTTTTCAAAAAAATAATTTATATGGTTGAATTATAATATTTAATGGTTTTAATTTATAAATAGAATACATTTTTATCATTCAATATAATTTATTTCTTATCATTAATTTTACATTGAATTCAGATGTAAAAGCATTTCAATCTTTTGTAATGTTTTAATTTTTAAAACCTGACGTCTCTTTCTGAAAAAGGGATTAAATTTAGATTAATTACATAAACTTATATTATTATAATTTTGAAAATTTTATTCCATGCATGAAATTATTATGTCCAAATTATATAAAAATATTCCTCATATTTTTAGGTATTTTGAATAGTAAGGTCCGTTATTTTTATTAATATAGTAAAAGGGTAAATCAGGTAATTATGTGTAAATATAATGTTATAAAGTTACCCTAATACTTGTTCAAATATAATTGGATGGGTGTGTTTTGAACTAAATCATTTGGGTGTTGAAATGGTGTCCTTTGGAATCCACTTGGACGATATTAAGTCATTAAATATATTTTATTGAAAAAAAGTCAAATATGTCACAGTCAAATTTTTTTATAACTAAATCATTTTTATTACAAGGTTATAAAAATGATAAATTAAATTATAAATTCTAATTCATAATAAAAAATTATTTTCTATATCATGATGATTGATTTTAAATTTTTATGAAATAAATAAAAACCTTAAGAATTTATATTTTGATGTTGCCAAAATTATTTAATTGAAGAGAAATCAATAAAATAATTATTATTAAAGGAAAATAACCATTAAAAGACCAAAAACATGCAAAAATATTATTGGTAGCATAATTATAGACCATTACCATCCAATGGTCATGTAATTAACCATTTTAAGACATATAAAAGAGATTTTTACACTTATAATATTTTATTTAATGTGATGTTAAAGTTATTACATTTAGGTTTTAATCAATAGAACATTTTAATGTAGGATTTTACAGAAGATATTTTGAATTATAAGTATTCCTATAAAATATTGAAAAATTATCTATGTCAAAGTGTTTTATTTTTTTATTCATAAATAACCATATTAAATAATTACACAATTTTGTTATAATAGTTATTTTATTAAGGGAAATATCAACTAAAAGTTATTAAAAATATTTAAATAAATATAATTGAGGATAATTAATATGTCCAATGAATTTTTATAGCAGTAATTTACATCTTATTAATATAATAAAATATTTTTTTCATGTTAAATTCATATCATAGTATTTTTAAAAGACAATGAAGTGAATAGTATCAAAATTTCCACTTTTAATTGCTTCTCAAAATAATGTTTTATTAAATTATTTAAAAATAATTATTTCTTCTTTAAAAATATATATTAATTATGATATATTATAAAATGTCATAATTTATTTATTTAGGGTTTATTCGACATCGAATCTGTTAATATTTACTCTATTAATATTGAAATATTTGTTACCCTAGTTAAAATTAAATATAATAATTAATCATTAATTAAAATGATAAGGTTTAAATTGATAGAAATACTTGTATAAAATTTATTGGCTGATGATATTACAACCCTATATAATCTCATATTATAAATTTGGATATTTTTACGGTATTGGGATGAAGTTATAATTTTATTATAAATTAATATTTTTAGAGATCCTAAATGTACCTCTCACCTCAATTATAAAATGGAACATCCTCCCTCACATGTTTAAATCACATTGAGCCTCCAAGATTAGACATACCCATACATTTTTCCTTATCAACTTACCTATTTATATTATCTAGGTTCTGGTATTCTTAAATTTCCAATTATCGTGCTTTAATAGGATATTTAGAGGGAGGACGTCGATGAAGCGGTATTCTCCTCTATCAATTCATTCAAAACTTTTTTCTTCTTATACAACCTCTTAATGAGTTTTTTAATTATAAATTAATAAATCCAGTATAAAATATATACTGAGGTGTTATAATTATTATTAAACAACCATATTTTACCTTCTATCCATCCTATGAAAAATAACATCGCCACGCGTGTGTATGTACAACTTACTGTCTCCATGCCATGGTGTAATCTGTTTTCCACCACCGCCTTAATTGGATGGGTATAATTATGGAAATAATAACTATATATGATTATTAAACATGATAATAATTCTGAAATATTATACATCACCAACTCCAATACCATTTTACAATTATGAGAATGATATCCTCACTCATGTGTAAATATAGCCTACCGTCTATACGATGCGATGTGAATCATTCTACATGATCTTCATTCAAGCATGATTAAATTAATTGAATGAATAACTATGATATATATTATAATAATATAATTTTTTAAATGATATAACTATACCCTAATAAGAGGTAGAATAACATATCCAAAAAAAGATGCATAAGAAAATGAAACAGTTAATACCAGAATAATGTGTAATAATGAAATTTTATTAAAAAAATTCAATAGAATATGAATATATTATATCGTAAAAATGAATATGATTTTGGAATATGTTAGTGAAATTATTTAAATCATTTTAATGTAGCTTCAGATATCAATTGTGGAAATTAGACCAAAGGTAAGGGGTACTTTTTCAATCTAAAGATTGTCCAAGATTGTTTATACAAAAGTATTTATTGGGGTATATTTATCATCCATGTTCTTTTTTTATACATATATATTATATAATATACTTAATATCCTTATACAAATATTTAAATTCAATATTACCCCTTGGTAAATTTTATGAAATGGTAATAAAGGAATCTTTTGTCACTTTTGATACGAGGTACTTTTTGAATTTCTAACAAAAGTATGAAAAGAATGTTTTCTTTTAACTTATATGACATGAATGTGTTTTTAAAATTTCATAAAACCATATTTAAGTGAAGATTACTTTACAATATTTTATCATTATTTTCAATGAAATTATATTCTTTTAAAATTTCAAGGAATTTTGATAAAATAAAACATTTTTTAAGAGGAAAGTATATATTCTTCATGAATTAATTTCTAGTGTTTTATAAAAATTATTTTCCTTGTGAGATGACATTAGTTTTATAATGTTATGTTTATAGACTTATTTTTATTATGTTTTTATTGTTTTTAGGATGGAATTATATTTATGAAATCCTTTTGAGGATTATTTTATGATTGAATAACGGTTAACAAACCCATTTTATTCCTTACTTTATGCTGTGACGAATGATTTATGTTTTTATAGAACACATAAGAATGATTTAATTATGAGATGGGTGGGACATATATATCCCTCTAATGCATTATGTAAATATTTATATCTCTTGAGATAAACAGGGCATGAATAGGAAAAGGTCTTAGTTAAGTAACATAGTGCTAGAATAAGGAGTGATCTCAGTTCTGTAATGGACTTTGTCCATTATGATGGTCTTGGAAATGGTCATTGAAAATTTTGATATGATTTTATATGCTTATGTGTTTTCCAAAAATTACATGTCTTATGTTATGAATTTTTGGAGTATTTTCATTGATTATTTTTGTACTTTTATGAATTATCCCATGACATGATATCTAGATATTTCATATAAAGGATATGATTTTCAAATGTTATGTTATTATGTCTTATTATTATGATATAATTAATATCTTCCTTTTTACCCTAATTGAGAATCCGAGATCACCCATTTTTATGCTTCTTTTTCCTAGGTCAGGAATAAGGGTATTAAGTAAGATATTTCACAAAGGGTCCTAGTTTTGATGGAATAAGTGGGAGACAATATAGATGTCTTATGAAGTAGTTGTTTATGTTTCCCAGTTTCTAATGACACTATACCTATATGGTCCAGTCGTGGATGTTTTATATTTAGTAATGAATATTCGTCAATTATGATGTAATATCCATGTATGTAATGTATGTATTGTTTTATAAATAATATGGTATATATATTAGTAAAACATTTTATTTTATTATCCTATGGTTGTTTCTATAGAATAAATGTTTACCCTTCAATTTACCCTCTTTATGTACTAAAATGTTTAAAGGAGTTTTTTCAAATATATTTTTATTTCTCTCTTTGGTTGTGAACCCATTTTTCCTCTAACACCATGTTTTATAAAAACATTTAATTTTTTTTTAAACATTTACCAAATGATTTATTAAGTAAATATTTATCAATGTTTGACTTTTAACGAAATGTTTTCGAAGGGAATCTTCATGTCACTTTCCAAAAAATTCCTGTTGGGATTTTAACAAATATTCAAATGAGTAATAGTTTTAAATTTTACAACATGAATGGAATTTCACTCTGTCAAAACCAATCAATGTGTTAAGAAATCATTTATATGTTTAAATGTTTATTTTCCAAGTGAATGATTAGAAAAATAGTTTTTTAACTTTCAGTTTTAGAAAGTGATTTTATTAAGAATGGTCATTTTCCCCAATAAATGATTCAAATGATTTCAATACTTCTTTTATTTGTTTCAATTTTTTTCAACGATTAGTATTTACAATATATTTAAGGAATTATTACTTTTAAAAATATTCCTCCAATTAATGGTTATTTATAGAAATAAATATCTTATATGTGTTTTAAATGACCCTATATACATTTGAAATTTTATTTTAAAAGAAAAGGTTTTAAAAAAGGTATATAAATTTTTTGGTTTAAATATTTATTTGCAACAAAAGGTTATTTTAATCATGAAATGTTTTAAAATACTTTCAGTGATTAAAGTATAATACTCAAAAGTAAGTTTGAATGAAATTTATTTTGAAATTTTTTTATGATTTTAGAAAATTATTTTCATAGTGGAATTTATTTTTTGCTAATAAATGCATTAAATAATCATTAAATTTATATTTATATGTTTCTATGGTTATTTTTAAGGAAAAGGATTGTTAAATGCTTTATTTTTTGAATAGATATTTTTAATGTGGAATGTATATTTTCCTACAGAAATGTCTTATGTTATCTTTAAAAAACATTTTAAATGTAAGATGATATCCCTTTATTTTATTTACTCTTTACTGGTGATACGATCTATGGATTATACTCTTTTTTTTATTTTAATGGTTTATGTTTACATATAAAAGTTATTTTTGAAACGTATTTCTCTTCCATTTGTTATGCCATGATAAAATTAAGAAGAAACACTCTTTTTTAATGGGTTATACTATGATGTAATGATGAAATGATTATAATTTTTTTTCTTTTAATCCTGTTTTTATATGATGAAAATTTTCTCAATCCAATTTCTTTTAATGGGTTATGATATAGTAAATTATTTATGAATCCCATTTCCATTTATGGGATATTATATATTGAATGTTTTATGTTCTTGTGGCACACATATGTATTCCTTTTATTTTGTAATGGTTTGGAACAAAATATCCCTCCAATGCATTGGGTAGTGATTGATATGTCTTGAGATAAACACGACTAGTATGGGGAATGAACCTGATTTAGTAATGTAATATTCACACTATAACAGTCATGGGAGTGAAACTTCACTAAAATTAATTTTTGGAGAGTGAGACTATTCTAATATGATAGTTGTTTCACAGATAATTGACTACTAATGAAATTATTTTATATGATTGTGTATATACCATAAATCTATGTCTCTTCCTATGTTATTCTATAATGGATTATGTTCTTTGAATATTTTATGATTCATTTCTTATGAAATACCAATTTTTCCAATTAATCATGATTATTACCTTTTATATACTGGGTATGATTTTCATATGTTAATATCATGTTCTCCAACAATTATGTTCATGTTATTTTTACATATCCTTCTTAATTACACTTATTGAGAATCTAGGTTCACCCTTTCATATGTTTCCTTTCTCATAGATATGAATAAATTTATTTTGTTTGATATGTCTAAGAATGGTTCTTATTATGAATAACATATTGGGAGATGACGTATCTCTCTTAATAACTCATTATTTTTGTATCCTTGATTCCAAAGGAATATAAACATTATGATCCTCAATAATGTTGTAACGTAATGAATATTCATCTATTAATATATAATTTATATATATGAAAATATTGTGTTTTTATAGTTGGTATCATAGGATAGGTTTAGTTATCCTCTATAACATAGGATTAGAATAATTTTTTATATCCCAAATGATATTTCTAAGGATATGTCTTGGGATATTTTTAAGGATGATTCAATGTATAGGAAAATATCCTTGAATTTTGGTAAATGATAGAGAGAGTGGTTTAAAAGTAATTATATCCAAATATGGTTAAAAAATGAATATCGATCTCAAATATAGGTATATAGGAATAATAAATGTAAAAGGTGTTCATTGATCTAGGATGAATTGTCACCTAGTGCATGACAACAAGCTATGCTTCACAACCTATTTTGAAATAATTGCGGGATATGTTGTGGTTAATTTTCATATTCATCATGAACCATCTTAAAGGATTTGAATATCTAATCACCTCGAACTAACTCAGTTAAACATTATGTTTTGTGGATTTAAAACATGTTTTATATATTTAGAAATCCTGTAAATGATATCTCATGAATATGGGTTTTCCCACTATGATTATTGTTGCTCAAACTACAATTTTTGATTGTAGTCAATGGAAGGAACCAGAAGGAACTGAATTAATTTTGAATGTTGTATAATTTATTTATGAGAAACCAAATAAGATAACAACTAGAGTAAAATATATTATAATTATTCATAACTAATTATCATGATATATGGTTAACAACTTATACCTTAACCAACTCTTGAACTCACAAAATATACAGAGTATAGTGTTTTATTAGAACTTAGGTGGTGAATATCATGTATGAAATAAGATCCAGTTTCCTATATTTCAATAACATGGGAAGAACCACCCATGTGAATTTCTCAAATAGACCAGAAGATGTTCTGAGTGTGGAAAACTAGGATAGATGGATTGTAATTTCAAAGGAAAATAAGATGTTTGTATAATGAAATAGATGATAATAATGGTTTCCCTTTGGCATCATCAATGGTAGAATTTTATAAATTTTAATATTATGGTAATTTTATAAATACATGTCTTAGGTTGAAAGATATTTAAAATAATTAGAAATGTGGTATGAATAATAGTTATATTGCAAATTATGTAAAAAAAAATAAGACATATGAAATATATGGGTAGTTTTAACACTATTGTTTATGTTAAATGTGGGAAGCATGATTAAATTGAGAACGATTCATGTTATGAAATTATTCTTATTTTATAATTTTGGATAGAGGTATTATGTAATTAGATCAGGACAAATAGTTAATTTTTTGAGAATGAAGTGGAATGATTGAACTGTTTTTTTGGTAATTAAAGAATTATGTTATATGAATCATGAAATATAGAAGAATTATTTTGTATATGTTTTTCATTAAGGATTTTTAGAAATTTTAAATTATAATGATGCATAAGAAATGTGATTTATAGGAAACATGATATTTTAGGTAAAACCCATGAGTAAGTGAAGATAATCCTAAATATGTTTTCAATGTAGAGGGAAATGGTGTGTAGTTTGGGTAATATGATGATTGATAAGGAAAAGGTAAACTGGAAAGTATTGATGACCCCCAAACCTATTAATGATTAGTTAAAAAGTGGTATATATTATCACTAATGTATTTTATAATATTTTTTTATTTAGGGAATATATAATATAATATGTGGTTTTATTTAAGGAATGAGGAACCATGTATGTAATCATTGTGTTTTTATGGAAATTTTGATTATTACAATTATTCAGAATATTATATGTCCAATATAATAACATATATTTAATGTGACATGAAGATCTACTTATTGAAATTTAAGTGGATTAATTTTAAGTTGATTTTGGGAAATTTAGTGATCTGATTTATAAAATTTTAATTTTGGATGCATTATAAGGAAAACCATTTATGGAGTGGTCTATGTTTAATTTCAGTTGAGACATAAGATATTGATGTATTAATTCAATATATAATGATTTATGCATATTGTATAACTTATGATAACCATTTTGTTATGATGAGAACTAGAGATAGATTGAGTTGTTATCATTTTATTATGGATATTGTGATCTATTAGTGACTTAAGATTAACAATACATATTCATTTCATGTAGTAATAGTTGATTCTTAAATTGATCAAAGAACATCCAAATTATGAAATTGTGGCAATGATATAAAGGAATGATATTTACTATGTATATCAATCCCATTGAAATTTGTTATCATATTTGGATGGTTGCCTATAGATTGTAACATCCACCGAACCTCTAACAGGTTCATGATTTGCTCCATGTTTTTATCATAGGGAAGTGCATTATTAATCTAACACATATACTGAATTCAGAGGAAATACCACTAGAGCATGATTATTCTTATGAAGAGTAATCAATGGTGATTCTAGATCATAAATAGAATATTCTACAGATAAATAACACTTGAATTAGTTAATTTTTAGTGATAAAACAACCATATTAAGGATGTTATATGGTAACCTAAGGATGTAATGGGGAAAAAGTATCCATATTAGTTGGTCGCAATGTGATGAATTTCGAGGGAAGAAATCATTAGGGGGCATGAAACACCCATTTTTTTAGGAAAATAAATCTTTTAAATTCTTTATTTAATGAAAAATTAAATTATTTTGAATTAAATTCATAACTAAGTTTATATTTGATTACACAGAACTCTGATTTTATCTTGAGTTACAGTCAACATTGAGTTTAAACAAAACATTACATACTATTAAAATATAATTATTTAATATGATAGTTATCTCTTATCCACTAGAGTGGTATGTAATAAAAGGGTCATCTATATTTTGAAAATATATTGTTCACACATATATATGAAATTTATTCTTTGGTGAACAAACAATTATAGTTGAAAATAAAAACCATTTAAAAGTAAATTATCTTTTTTTGAAAAACTATTCACACACACACACATAGATGTTTTATATAAAAAACTAATTAAATACATTTCAATGATTTAATTTAATTAAATTTATATATATTATATATTAAATAAAATATTTAGCATCAATCTTTTGTTTTTAAAGACAATATAGATGAATAAATCCAGTTTTGTGCTAAAAACAATATTTTTTATAGAATATAGTTTTGTCAAAATTTACACACTTATTTTAAATTTTATATATCATAATTTAAAAATATATATTCAAATAAACATAATTTTTAATATCATAATTGAAAAATTATTTTGATTATAATTTCTGAGTTTATATTGAGAAGATAAATTTTTCGATGAATAGTGAAAAATACTAGTTTTTATTAAGAATTTCCAGTTCATTTTATGATATTAGAAATATAAAATAACTTTCATATTGGTTTAAGACATAAAATAAGTTCAATTTTTTGTTTATTTATCAAATTTTGTTCATTGGAGTTTGTTTCATTTTGAATTTTGATATAATTGTTTTTAAAATATTGTTATTTTCTCTTTGTAAAAATGTTTTTTCATCGTGTCTTCGAGATTAGATTTAAATAAAAATTTTCCAATTATGTGAATATAATTTAAAACAATTTCTATAATATTTTAAATAATTTTAATGTGTATTTACTTATATGTTCAAAATAATGTTTTACAATAATTAATAGTAAAAACAATTAAAATTAATTACTATGGTTAGGGTTAAAACGAGTATACTGTGAGGTTAAAATAAATGGATAAGGAGAAAAATGACATATAAAAGTTTAAAAACCCCAGTTTGGGCCATATATCGACCATATCCCCTCCATTTTTCAGTAATAGTCCATTTCTGAGGCTTTTGTATGTGAAAAATACGGTTACAACTTTTACTTTTAAAAAATTATAAGTTTTCCACTAACCTCAGTTATAATTAGATAACACCTCTCTTCAACTATTAAAAATTAAAAAACCATTATTTAGGAAATAAATATTCCAAATAACTTTCTCAATTTCCTCCCCTCATCATATAGCTCTTATTTAGGTTAGGAATATATCTTGTGAAGGCTTGAGGTATAAACCTAATTGGGCTCTTCAATGATGAGGTAACTTCCTAAACATGCGTTTTTTATTTCTTCATCTAAATATTTACAATATTATTATATTATAATGATATAATTAAATTGTTATATAAAATATAATTATGTTTTATTATTAAATTGTAATAACTGATATCCAAATCCTAGTCAATCAAATGGGACACAAATTCGTCATTCGTAAGTACGATGGACTAGCGCCTCACGAATTGACGTTATACCTTTTCCATCACCGCCTGTCATGATTGGATATCATGATGGTTTAAATGATTATATATATGATATAAATGAAATTATAATACTTATTCAATTATTATATCACAAATATTTTGTTTATTCTATTCTTTTGGAAAACGATAATGTCGCTCGTGTGTACAAAAGACTATCCCCATGTGAAGAAATTCAATTTGTTATCAATATACATTTTACATGTAAGTTAATAAGAAAATATTCAATTAGAATATGTTATATATATTGAAAAAAGTATTCTTTAATGGTAATATATTTTCACTTTTATTTCATTTCATCCATCGAGAAAATAAGAACTACATTTATGTGTATGTACAGGCTACTGTCTCCATGAATGGTGTATTTCATTTTTAATATATTAATTTTATAGATTACTAGTAGAACATATTTACATAATATATATGATATTTATATCATTAATAAAATTCTGAAGATTATTTAACCATGATAAAATTAAGTGAAAAAAAATAACATACCACAATATACAGGGAAAATAAAGTAGTTTTTACTTGAATGGTGATTTTTATAAGGAATTACAAATTAAAGTGTAATGAAAGGCCATATATAAATAATATATAGTATTATATATATATGGTTATTTTATAAATTAATACTAAAATTATTTTTAAAATAAATTTGGTTAAAATGTGCATAAAGGATGTCGTGACATAAGGTAAGAGATTTCTGTCTAACTTTTTATTTCCGTGAGACACATTCCATATTCACAACCTATTTCTTTTAATTGAGGGTACATAATAAAAAAAAACGTTTTTTACTTTAATTATTATTTAAATTATTGGGTTTTGAATACAAATTGATGATCTCTATTTCGTGGGGTTTGTGGTTCAAAAGTTACCGAAGCGGTAAGGTATTTTTGTCTTAATTAGCCTTCTTTGAGACAAATGTTATGTTAAGAACCTATCTTAATTAATGAGGTGTATATAAAACCCACTTGACAGGTATTATTAATAATTTTTTATAATTATATTTTTTGATTAATTTTATTTTATTCTATCATGTGGAATAATATTCAATGTTACTAATGTGTTAAGGGTTTTACATTACTATCTCGTAATTTTTGGGGATTGATTGTGATTAGGATTCTAGTGAAGAAATATTATGATATATCTCCCAAGAAACTATTATTTTCTACAACAATAATTATTTATAGAGAATTAATTTTTTCACTTCATTTTTCTATATTTATGTAATAAATATTATAAATAAGCATTTTTAAAAAAAATCATGTTAATTTCTATCCATTCTCAAAAAAAAAATTTTCTCCAAAATTTTTTTTTCCTAAAATTTTTATGAAAACTGCTTTTAAAAATATTCAAATTATTTATTAAAGAATTTTTTCACATTAATTACTTTTTTTAAAAAAATTAATATAATTTTAATGTTTTCTCCCAAACATGGTATGTATATATTTTACCAAAAATATTAAAGGAATAATTTTTTAACATGTTTGAATTATTTTAAATTTCTCACCATCACGACACTAAATTTATTAAAACATACTTTATTAGTTTCATAGATTATTTAAAAAAAATGATTTTCAAAATATATTATGAGGTTTTATTTTGAGAATTAATTTTCAAAGAAACATCCATTTCCTCATGAAATGATTTAAATGAGTTTTAATACTTTATTTATAAGTTTCTAGCTTTTTTTATAGAAAATGATTTCCAAAATATTTTATGAATTTTTAGTTTTAAATTTTTTTGATCAAATAAAGATTATTTTCATCGTGAAATTATTTAAGTGTTTTTTTAAATCTTCCTTTATAAGTAAAAAATTATATTTTCCATGAAAATTATTACCAAATTTTTCAGAATTTTTAGATTTATGAAGTCCTTTTTTTAGAAAGATTATTTTCCTCAACAAATGTTCTAATTTATTTTTTATGATTCATTTATAAGTTTTAATGTTTGTTTTCAATGAATTGGATCATGAAAATGATTTATTATTTTAATTTTTTTAAATATTGAAGTCATATTCTCTGATAAATATTATTGAATGATCATTAAACCTTCCTTTGTTATTTTCAATTAAAAGTATTTTAAAATGTTTTTATTTTTTAAAAATTTATTTTTAAATTAGAAAGAATTTTTTTCTCATGAAATGTTCCACTTGATCTATCAAAATTACTGTCCATATAAGATTACATCATTTGATGATACATATTATTTATTAGTGATGTGATCCATGGATTAAATTATTATTTATTATCTAAATGGCTTATTTTTATAATGAAAATATATTTGTGAAATAGGTTTCTCTTTCACATGTTTTACCATTATAAAATTATTTCATAAATATACTTCTTTTTCAACAGGTTATTATATGATGAAATAATGAAATGATTATGGAACATATTTCATTTAGATATGTTATTCTATGATGAAATGTTTATGAAACCCATATCTTTTAATGTAATCTGATGTGAAAAAATGTGTTATGAATCTCATTTCATTTCATGGATTTTATGATAATGAATGTTTAATTTTATTTTGTAACATGTATATATGATATATATTATATGATAGGTTGGACCTATATTTACCTCCAATGCACTGTCTAAATATTGATATCTCACGGAAAAAACATGATGGAATATGGAGTGAACCCAGTTCATTATAATAATTTTTCTACTATGATAGTCTGTGGAGTGATCCATGAATAATATGATGTTTTGGTTAGTTAACCCATTCCACTATGATTTTTTTAGAAATATTCCTTGACAACTGAAGATTTAATTTTCTATGATTATATGTGTGATAAAACTCCATGTATTATGCTTATGTTATTATCTCAAAGCTTATGTTATTTTATTTGTTCAAGATTAATTTCTTATTAACTTCCAATATTAATTCCATGAATCAATATTAAGGAAATTTGATGTGAAGGGTTTGGTTTTTATATGTTATCCTCATATTATTAAACCCTTATGCTCTTTTAATTTTTATATATCCCCTTTTTGTACCCATACTGATCATTCGATATCACCCAATCTTATGTTTCCATTACCCAGGTTATAAATTTTTTTTATTAATGATATGTAAAATATGGTTTACATTTTTGAAGAAAATGTTGGTAGATGACATAACTCACTTATAAACCTGTTTTTCATGTTTCAATGTTTCCAACAGAAAAATACCTACTTTATCATCAGGAATGTGTATTTTCACTGTAATTAACATTATTTTATTATGATATAGAATCTATGTATGATATTAATTGGTAATTATAACCATCATACTCTATAGTGTATTCCCCTAATTCTCTTGAATATGAAGATATATTAGTGTCACTGAGGATACAATTTTGTGTTCCACCAACAAAAAATTATAAAATGCTATAGAATGACACAAAAACCTCATTTATGACCCCAAATTTGTACGAGGACCTCAAAATTAAAATATATATAGAAAAAATCTTGAAATATACAATTTTTTCTTGATCCCAAAAATCAATAAAAAATTATGAAATCCATGATAAATAGGTAAACCAAAATAAATAACAACCCCTATGAATTCAAAATG
The DNA here is from genome assembly GCA_963277665.1 of Viscum album. Lineage (NCBI taxonomy): Eukaryota > Viridiplantae > Streptophyta > Magnoliopsida > Santalales > Viscaceae > Viscum > Viscum album. The sequence continues at coordinate 90,047,247 of OY728123.1, read as the reverse complement.
ATGCTGCAATGGGGGAGGGGTCCCCTAAAGGATGTTCCTTCTCTAGTGTCGGATCAGGTATGAGCGTGTAGTTTCATGTGAAACCCCTTGGATAAAAACTATATCATTAACTTCCCACAGAACTGGTTGACCTCACTAATTGGGGGTAAGATAAGATCATGAACCAACTTATGTTTCCACTAGTACATGTTATGATAACATGATTGATCTTCACAAGCTATACCAAACCCAATAATGGGTATCTTCCACCACGTCGATGGTCTTCACTACTCATCCAAACATGAGGGTTAGGCCTTTGTGCTGTCTTATGGTGGGATCAAACCACAAAGAACATTCTCTATCTAATTTCCACATTAATATTGGATTTTACACTCACCCATGGATGATACAATATTGTTGCCATGGTGATATATCTTATAATAATTTAATAAAACACCATCCTACACTTACCAAGTACTCAAGAACTCACCACACATGATCACCATGATTCATATAGATTCAATTAAATAATACCACCCTATTACCTTTGTTTTATAATCCAACTACCATGCCATTAATTTTTGTGTATAAAAATGATGATGTTGACCCCCTTATCTATCAATGATGTTGTATAATGCTACCGATGTGACACACCATTATCTTCCATAAAACATAACATCACCTCAATGTATACATCACCCTGAGTCCTATCCAAGAAAACCAAAAAACCTTTATTTCCATATTCCAATAATTATAAAGGCCAATATGGATTCACTAGACATGTTTTTTATGAGGTAGATAAGATACATACAAGATAATAATAGAGAGAGTGAGAGGGAGGGAGATCAGAGGTGTGTGATGGTGGGGTGGCCTAATCTCCCTTTATAAAAATCTATCAACTCATGCTAGTGATATTAATCCATTCCACTACTTGTGAAACACTTACGATAGTGTAATAATGGTTTTATTGATTTTATTACTGATGCATCCACTCTTTTTTTCCTTCTATGGTGATCAACTCACCAAAAATAATGATCTTGGGACTTTAAAAACAATAATTCCTTATGATTATGTTTTGTGGAAAATAATTTGGTATAAGGTGTAATATTAAATAATATATGAAAAAATTAATTATAAAATATGTATGGAGTATAAACTCATATATGTCATGTTACCCTAAGGATATGGGGACCAATAAATCCCCTATTTAACAACCATTATATTAAACTATTTTCAATACAATAAGATTAAAAATACTAATCATATTTAGGGATTGTGAAAAATTTCTCCCTCATGAAATTATAGGGATATGATAATTATTTACAATCCTAAAAATGGTTTAGGAATAGGTCAAAAAAACCAATCATAAAGGAAACCACTCCTAGCTGAAACTCGTTGTCATTTACAAAACTGGGATGAATGATGTTCATTATATATGGATGACTATTAATATTTTATTTTTTAAAAACAGTCATGCATGAAATATTTATTAAATAATAAAATAAATATTTAGTAACTCCACATTATTCATTCACCTATTTTATTCACCAACCCCACCATAGTAAACACAATGATTTGGCATTAAAAAATGTAAAAAAAATAAAATCTTGTTTAAAATGTTATATTTATTGTTCTACCTTACAAGTTATTAGTAATCCATAGTAGATAGGTTTCATAAATATAAATCTTGAATACTATTAAAATAATATGGATGAAAATTATAACAAATTAAGACCTCAAAAAGTTTAACAGAATTGAACGATATACCAAAAACATGCACGAGATATTTCATTCATGAAAAAAGTTGGGTCCTTACACATTTATTTTTTAGTAAAGTAGTCTATTGTTTGTTTTATAATGATTAAAGGGTATTAAAAAACTAGTATCTATTTTAAAATTAAATTTACTATAAATTACTTCTATTTTTGTATAAAATAAGGGATTGGGTTATGGTATCAATGGCCAGGTCACCTTCTCCAAAATAATATAGGAAAACATTATAAAACAATATAATGTTCACAATGTTCATATACTAAGGTAAGAAATAAATTGTTTTTTTTACAAAATACAATAAGGGAATATTTTATTCTCTCTATAAAATAAATTGAATATTAAAAATTCTCATATATTTGATCTTTATTTATTCATAAATTCACGTTCCAATAATAAATGATTAATAAATATTGAAAAGTATTTATCAATTTTATTAAAGAATTTACACACATTATAAATATTATTTTTATGAAGAATAAATTATAATCCATTAAACAATTATGAGAATTATAAAAAACGGGTGAGGTTTCTCTATGGAGAATTATAAAGGATAATTAAGCCTCTTACACCAGTGGAATGATTGAAAATTATTTTTAAATAATGGTATTTTCCATGAGTTTAGTGAAATTTAAAACCCATAAATATTTATATCATTGAAAATAATGAGATTTGTGGATATGGATCGAATGACTTTGGAAGAAAAAATACATCGTGATTCTCATGGAGGAAATAGATTTGAAAAAATATGCATATTTAAAATCATTGTTTATATTTTCTATTTTAATGAATGTCTCTATTTCAAATATACTATAAGAAAAATATTATATTTATTTAATTTATGGTATTTATTATCACTTTTATACATGTGAAATCAAAATCATGGGAATTTTTAAATAAAGTGATGATGATGTAATTTTAGTTGTTTTTTCTCTAAATAGAAGAGTTAATCAATGTTATAACAATGAAATAGGGAATATTGTTAATAGTGAAAATGTATAATTCTAGAATTATCATTAAATATGTTGTAATAGTAAATACCTTATAAATTAATTGGTGGAGATTAAGTATAAGTTTAAGAAAATACACCTAAAATTTTGGAAATAAAGATGAATCATGTGATGATTATGAGTAAGGTAATTATTTGAACTCATAATGTAATTTATAACAACCCAATGAGTTCATTTAATGATTATAAATAAATTAATTATTATAAAATTTATTGTTAATTTGGAATATGTCCTTTAAAATAGGATATTATAGAGGAAATCAACACATATATTGTTATCTTATCAAGTATAACCATGAAGTATGAGTATGGAATTAACGAATCTATAATTGGTGGATAAAATGAATAGAAAATTTGATAGAATTAATAAAAAATAACTATTCTGACGAAAATGAAATGTATATGAATAAATATTTATTTCATTAATGTTTTTTATTATATGGGTGATGTAATGAGGATGAAAGGAAGAATGTTTTTAGGGTTATTCCAAATTTGATTGGATTAACATTGACAAATATTCTTCAGTTTAAATGCTATAGGCAATAATTATTTTCCATTATACTATAACTCAATGATGATAAATGATAATTCATATAGAAGTATGAAAAAATTCAAAAATATAAAATACAAAGAAGAATTTTAAATTGAGTAACATGAAGGATCATATATATATATATAAATATCGATTTCAAGAAAATATTTCATGAGATATGTAGATGCAATTTGGAATAAAGGATGTAAATATAATTTACACTCCTATAATATAGTTATACAATATTTCAAATTATAATAAAGGTAATAAGACCAATCAATAACAATTCAAAATAATTATAAGAATTTTAACCCATTTGACTTCTTGAGGACATAATGTGGAATTTTATAACTCTTGTTTTTACTAATATCAATGTTCAATAAAAGAATTTGAATTCATTGAATTAAAGAAGATTAAAATGTATATAATAGTTAATAATAATTTTCAATTAAATTATTATAACATAAGTATTATAGATCTAGCTGAATGTTTTGATTTATAGTAGGAAGGATATATTGTTTCAAATTTTTCTACATCTAGTGGATCATTATTTTAAGGAATTGGTTTGTAGATTTGGAATTTAAGTGGTAATGTTTTTTTATTTTAATTTTAGTTTAAGTAGAGTGTGTTTTTAAAACTCAAGTGACAACCTAATTTACATAGATGATAACTCATCCTAATTATCTAAAGGTGGAAATTATATTTCCATCAAAAATAGGTTTCTATAATCCAAGAGTAATTAGTATTTCAAATATCCTGATTCAAAATTCTCGATCTAATAACATAGATATTAGATACCTATTCTTAAATGAGATGGTTCAATATGGAGTTTCAATGTTTAAATTTATCTTTATAATTGAATAAAAAGGGGATGTATTTAGAATACCGTTTATAAAGGATACATTTTAATGGTTTATTTTGATGATGGATGTTTAGCCTCATTATTATTAAGGATTTGTTATGGTCTTCATTATGTCTATTATTATCATTTAATTTTTGTTTTCAAATGGTTTGATAATAATATAAATTCATATAACATGTTTTTATAAAGAGGTGATATATTACAATGCAGGTTTTAGGAGGTGAAATATCTAAATTCACTACGTGTGTGATATTAATTATGTGAACTATTAAAAAAATTTAGTTTGTTTTCATAATATTTTATTATTTCAAACATTTATAGGAAAAATTTTTAGAATATAAATTTTGAATAGTAGTGAAATTGGTTGTTAAGAATTGAATTTTGTTACACTTATGTACAAATTTGATATTATAGCTTGATATTATTTTTTTATAGTGCCTAGTTCCCTCATACCATCTTAGATTATTTTAACAAATATTTATTGGAATAATTAATTGTGAATAATATTTAATAATTAACTATAAATCCAAAAGGAGTTTTTTTATTACTAGGTTGATGTAGTTATTACTATGCAATGATGCATTTTATAGAGGAAACAAGGATGTTAAGACATGAAAAAACCATTTTGGATCCCATGTTCTTTGAAAATATTTACACACACCACGAAGTGGATCCCTGTACAATGTTGAATTATCCATGATCATTATAGTATATAGAAATTTTAGAAGTTGATTATGTCATGGTGGATATATTGTTTCCATTGATTAAAATTTTTTTGAGGCTTAAAAAAGGTTGATTAAAATGGGGAGATAAATAGATAACTAGTAATGGTTCTTGTCTTGGAATAGAAATGATACGTTACACTCTATGTTCACATGAAACTAGTCTAAAAACATGAATTTTTAGAGGATTGGAATCAATTTTATAGTAATGGTGAATGAAATGACATGATAGTGGTAGTCCTTTATTTGAATGAAAACAGGGTGAACTATATTATATTCATACATTACTATCAATATTCACATTTCATCTTAAAAAATGGTTCAAATTTGTTTTAATCTCACTATTTTGTGTTTATATCCCCAAAAAATTATTATTAAGGTGAATTTACAATTTTTAGTGTCTTTCTAAGTGTAGATCCATAAATTAATCAAGGTCCACTCTATGTAAATTATTTTATCCCCCAAAACATATCAAGAGTGATTCAACATAAAATATTTATTGAATGGTCTAGTTTAAGTGGTAGATATTCTAAGGGGGTGTTTTTTTAATTTTAAATTAATATTTTCAATGTTAATTAATTTTAGGTTATTTTTTATGATTTACGATGGTAGAGAGAAGTGTATTACATGAATTTTGGAGAGTGTAAATTGAAGAATATGGAATAGTAGGGACCCAAATAACAAAAGAATTTTATTGGATAATTATATATTTAATTCATAATGGTGTGACAAATGAAATTTGAATCATCATGTTTCACTAATTGTGAAATATGGATGTTTTGGTATGGGTAATGATTTTAAAAATATATTCATTATGACTAAACACTATAAATTGGACTATTATGAAGCTAAATCCATGAAATATTTGTCAATATAATTTGTTTTTAATTATTTTCTTCACTCACAATTTGATTAAAACAATATAATTTGAATAAGGTAACTGATTTTGAAGTTTCTCTATAACAAATTTAACTTCATTTTAGTGTTTGAATAATATTTTTATCTTATGAAAAGTACTAATTAATTTTTTTGGTTGTATTCAATATAAGTTAGGCGAAATTTTTATATAATAGTATTTCAAGGATAAAAATTAATTTTATGTATACATGGTGTTTAGTTGATCATATATTCTTAAATATTATAGATCATGAAAAGTATATAACAATTCATTTTGAATGGGAAAACCTAGAGACTCATTTTTATTTACATTATTGTTTTTTTTGGGTGTATTTTTTAAACTTTAAATTAATAATATCATTAATATTTTTTAATGGAGAAGTAATAATGCCAAAAAATACTCGCATGTTAATCTCTTTAATATTTGATAGTGGTATTTTATGGTCAATAAAAAAATAAATTGATATAATAATTCACCCCTTCATATGGTATCCTTGAAGATCGTAAATAATATTGGTATCTAGGTATACATACATTGAAAAGTTTAAAAGATTTTACCAATGAATGGGAATTTTATGATGAATTATTTTTTATTAAGGAATATAATCATTGAATATACTAAAAGGATATTGTAATTTTATCCCCATGTTTTAATCCAATTATAAAACATCAATAGTATTATAGAGACAAATAATACATAAATAAATTTTTGAAATGGACTAATGGTTTTTATTATAGTAAAATAAATCATCATATTGAAATATGAATATATTGAATTTCATATAATATAATTTATAAAAATTAATCTTCATTGTATATAAAAATAATATGATCAAATGAAATGATAATTTTCTATCAATAGAATTAATGAAAGAGAAACATTACATTTAGTAAATATTATATAGGAAAAGGAGTATTAAGTATAATATAGGGAGTATATTTTCAACTTATTTTAATTATTTTAATTAAGTAATAGGTTTTTTCAATGTGAAATGATATATGTCAAATAGAGATAAAAGGTTAAACTACTAAAAATTAAATCGAGCAGCTTAAATAAGAAAATAAAAATAAATAAATATTGACTTGGAGTGATTATCTAAGTAATATTTATGATATATTTCTCAAATATTACATAGAGTATTACATAAGAAAAAAATAGGTATAATAATAAGAAGTCTCTAGTGAAAAATAAATAAGAGTTGATTCATATTATTTTTTATAGACTCTTATAACAAGGAATGTTTGGGAAGAATATTGAAAAATATATTATGTATTAATTGGATTAAATATAGACTGATTTAACAAAAACATGGATATATATACACCATCACAGATGATAAAAAAGGGGTATTGATTCATTAATAATTTTATACCTCTAATAGAATATAAGGAATGCCATGAGAGACGGATAATGTGAGAGGGGTATAAAAAAATTAAATCTAAAATATTTTTTAAAAGTATTTAATTCATTTTTTTAATTAAATGAAATTTTATAGAATTTACCAAAATATGAGTGAGAAATGTGTTTTAAGAGAGAAAAAATGTAAAAAACTAACCCATTCCACCAAATCCAATACCCATGATTTTTCTTCAATGGCATGAATTATTTTAAAAATCACCATAGGATGTAAAAAAGTTTGAAGGAAATTTAATTTAAATATTTGGAATGAATTAAACCATCAATAATTAAATAAAAATATTAATTTCCACCCAAAAATTCCACATGACCAATTCGTTGGTTGGATATGTCATATATTTGAAATAAAAACATTTTATGTTATAAATCATCCAAACTAAGTGTAATATCATAATATAAAAATAATAAAACTATATTCATAGAATTTTATTTACATTCAATAATAATTTGGAGTTAGAGGGGATACCAAATTTATAAGTCTAAATACAGATTATACCCAAAATAAAAAACCTAAATAGTTTAAATTACCTATCACCTGGGGATAATAGGATACCCTCCACTTAATACCTAATATTTTCTAAAAATATTACATTGATTACATATAATAAGAAATAAATTCAATTTATTTACATGTATCAGAATAGATTAAGTATATATACACACAAATTATGGATATAGGGTGTAAAGAAAATTCCCAATGTTTTCCAAAAAACATTAAAATATAAAATCATTGAAAATAAAATATTCCATTCCTGTTTGAAATAAATATAATTTTTTTTTCATTTAATGAAACAAAATATAAATATATTATCTCATTTATAATTTTCATTCAACATAATATATGTTACCCATGTCTATTATAGGAAATTTACTTATATTAATTAAACGATGAATAAAAATGGCCATTACATAGTTCATTTACAATGAATCATATGGTTAATGGTTGGGTAGGATTCTCTTTGGAGTTATTGGAAATGAGTGGTAAATGGGATTAGAGTTTGTTTTGGTGATGGATCTACTCCTTCCCTCCCTATTATACTTCCTCTACCCTTATTTCTGAACCTTTTCAATAGTCATCAGTGGCAGGATTTCATTTTAGCATCACATCATCAGGTATATTATTCTTACATGGTTGTTAACCATGCTTATACATTGTAATTATCCTATATAATTCCCTATAGGCAAACACAATGGAAGTCAATCATGATTTATATAGGTCCCTACCCTTTATATCTTAGTGTTTCCTCTATTTAAAATATATGTTTCCTTCAGTTGAATGTTGTTTCATTGTTTATTCTATTTATTCTATATATAGTTCTAACTGATCCTTTTTTTATTAGAGAAAATGACCAGGATAATGGATATTTTATTATCCACATGGGTCTCAGAATAATTCTTTACCATTGGATCATGCTCCCTATATTCAGAAAATTATTTTGGGTTTATGATGTTGCCCAGTAGTTGCTTTCCAAATATGAGCCTAGGACTCTCTCTACACTCCCAGGCATCCTCGTTAAGTAAATATTAACCCTAAACTAATATATTATTCTAAATTTTAGGTAGTTTAGGTTCATTATTTAGCCCAGTAGTGGTGGTTTAAATTACCTTAGAAGGGATGGTGGATTCCCTCTTTCATATCAGTGGTACTACCATGTTGTGAATCATGTTCCCTATGTTGTTGTTTACATCCACATTTGTGTGGATAGATATAACCTCTTCATTATTTTTCATACATCTCATGGGTGATTCTTATATTCTAGATCCATTTATCCCCCCTCCCTACTATCATTCTACATGATCCATCACACAAGACTCCATTTTCAATAAGATTCAATAGATATCATTATGGCTTTGGTTAGTGATGGTGTGTAGCAAACCGACTAGGGTAGACCTGAACCATCATATAAGATTAAAGGAAACATGGCTAGAATCACATTTATGATCACCAAGAGCTGGTGATAAGAACATGTCATAATAAATAATCACATGTGAATAATTTCTCCAGTAGAAAATTGATAAGACGCTTCGTTGAAATGGGACAACCATGCCAGCATCATCAGAATAAAAATCCATAAACATATAACTAGAATACCAAAAAAATTAATTAAAAGATACCATAAAACATAAAACATTAGCACAAATAACATTATATTAATAATACCAAAATATTGTATCTCAAGTGAAAAGATCAAAATCTAAAATACTGAAAGAGACCAAACATGGTCTATACATATCCCCCAAGGTAAACAAATCAAAAAAAATGCACAAGATACCACCATATGGGACCATCCAACCTCCATCAAAATAAATAAAAATAGTCATTTAGAGGATACCACACCATAATCATAAATATCATCATTTTTGTCTTCCATAAAAAAATGGAACACACTAATATTGATATACAGCTAAGAGACCAATAAACATGCATGTATAAATGAACATCCAATGATGCAAAAAACTTGTTTTGTTCCTACTATAAGTCCATTATTTAGGGTCATATATATATAAGATCACCTTGTGAGACATTTTATACATAAATTCTCCATGATTATGTGCCCTTAACATGAAATATTCACCCATAATATCTACCTTATCAATGTGATGTATATAGAACATGGCTATATTAAGGTTCCCATTATATTCAAGAACCGTTACATCCTTTAGATGCAATATGAAATTTAGGGACTTTACCATTTATATAATTCATACAAAACTAATGAAACTATCATTGTAAGATAAATTGCATGGATAAACCAAAATTTATATATGTAATGTTAATCAATGCACATACAAGGGTTTGGTCTAGGGAACTCACTCAAAACCCAAAAAATGATTCACCACACCCATATTAGTCTTCAAACTTCAATAATGGATCAGAATAAATTGTATCAATGTATGTCACAACTCAAGAAATATTCTCAAAGCTGATTTTTTTTACTAATTTGTTTTCTTTTGTACATTTCAACATGGAGTATAAACATGGAAGATTTCGATCAACTGCTAATCATATTTCCATATCTTCCAAAAAAGTAACATATGAAGGAAGGAGTTGAGAAGGATGAATAATTCAACCTCATTATACCCAAAGGAAGAAAAAATAACATTATCATGAAATATTCAAGGTGGATTTGGTCTCTCATGAATTCGTATTATATAGTTGATAAATACAATGGAAGGAAAAAATAATAAATTTTATAACCCAACTACTCCAAAATTATTACATGAGGATGATTTAACTAAATTTTTTTATCAAGATATTTTTATTTATAAATAATGAGTATATGGGGAAGATCAAATTTCATAAGGAATATTTGATAATCCCTTTGATGATTCATGTACTTTAAGGAAAACCTAAACCTATTTTCCAATGATATATCTTCCTTTTTTTCCTTTCTCCCTTAAATTAATGTTGTAAGGGGTCACCTAACTTAATGTATAATGAAATATGAACTGAAAAACCATTGATAAAAATGAAATTGTGGGAAAAAACACACTAATCATGTAGAAACAAATGTTCAAGTAATTTGGTGTTTAAAAATAAATTCTCTAATTATAAGAAATATTTTTTAAGGTGAATAAAGTTAGGGAAAAATATTTAGTGGATAAATGAAATGATTATTGAATTTAAAGATATAGCTACGTTAAATAATAAACAAATTGATGTTGTAAAAATCAGATTCATTGATCTTAACAATACAATACTAGAGAAGATCATAATGTATGTGAATGATGAATATAGTATCAAGATGGAATGTGAATAAAAAAGGTTGTCAATAGAGGATAATGGAATCATCCTCAAAATGAAATTTCTCATTCTTGAGGTTGAACATTAAAATTAAGAAGAAAATCAAGCTATGTATCCATAAGGGAAATAGAGATGACTTGTAGCACCAAATGAATTTAATGAGTATTTCTTTCATAAAGATTACTAATAAATAAAAAATGTGTGTATGGAATAATTTTTTTTATGATTAAATATAATCAGAATGAAAGTGGTGTTATACACAATAAATAAAATCATCATTACTAATATTATTTAAAAAAATGACCATGTCTTACCAAAACCTATTTGGAACTAGATTATAAAAAATAAAGATGACCCCAACACTATATCTAATAAATTTGGAAGTATTTATTAATACTGAAACTCCATATATGAATTCGTAATCAATTAAATAAAATTCTTAAAACTAGTAAGTATTTAAATATGGATAGATTGATTAACAAAAAAACCTTATTATAGTGAGTCACTAATTTTTTTTCAATAGATTTTATCAAAATGTATAAAATTATTGGCATAATGTGTCAACCTTTTGAAGAATATGGAAGATTAACATGAGGTAAATAACTTAAAGGTTGGTATAAATTTGATAGATTAATAATTAAAATCAATTTATCATTCATATATTGTAGAGATTTTAAATCATATATGGATAATTAAATATATTCAATCTTAGTTAGTATATATGTTTCTCAAAATCCCAAAACCATGGATAATTAGTAATTTTGAAGAAATGTCCATAAAAAAAATGTGATAGAATATATGTATGGATTTAAAAGTAATATTGGGGGATATATTAAAGAGAGTAATCCCCAAAAAACAGAAAATAAGAAATAAAATTCATCCTTGGGTTAAAAAAATAGTCTTTTCTAATAAGTCTAAAGAGGTTAAATAATAATGAATCACTTAATATAATTAGATACTTCGATCATTAAGGTAGGGGAAATACTATGGGATCTTGAAGATACCAATTTATTTATGTATTGATCAAAGTAATAATGTCTAAAATGAATTAAAATTCCATGAAAATGATAGTTGGGCGGATGTGGTGAATAATTATTAACAGAATCCATGTGTAATAACTAAAATGGTTAAGAAAATTATCAACAAATATTTGGTCCTTTCATGATCAAATATGGAAAAACAAGGAAAATTGAAGAAGCACACGATGATGAAATTTATAAATGTAATTATTCTCAATATAATGACAGTAAATATCAACATGTTTTTTCAACAAATAATGTAAAATAATTTTAGAGGTGTTGTGCGGAAATTTCAAGAGGAAATCATAAACATCTATAAGATATTTACATATAATACCATCTCAAGAACATATTACTAAGAATGTAAATATTTTACTAGGTCATGTTTGTATCGATATACATACTGATTTATATAAAGTAGGTTAGAAAATAAGAATAGTCCTTATGCTACCTATAAATACTACTCACATCAATAGAGTATTGAGATTACACAATGATATAAATAAAAAATAAAATATAAGTCTACTTGAGAAGAAATTCTCAACCCATATACTGACATTTATAAAAAATGGATTCCTATATCATTCCCCTATATGTTATGTTGTATTTTTGTTCCTTTAATGTATGGAATTAATGATCAATGTGGATCTATGGGGAGAAGTAGGGGAGACATGTAACATTCCCATCTAAATATCTAGATTAAAATATCCGTCATATATTTTTTTGGAATACCAATGAACACATACAGAATCGGATTTCCATTGATGAAGTATAATGAAGATTCTCCATGATGGTATGTCATCTTAGCTATAAGATCATATAAAGTTATATACATTATATATATTTTTAAATTTGAGAAGGTTCTTGACAAGATATTAATGGAAAATTTATTATTTCCATGACTATTATTGTTGATTATAGGAATTAAATCCTAATAATAAATGGAATAAATTTTATTTTATAAATTTCATGATAAATGAATAATTTTTGATTTTCAAATATTGATATCCAAATTCAAACTTGTGCTAGTTTATCTTTAATGATAAAATATTTGGGTTGATTTAAGTATAGGATTATAGGTTATATAGTTTCATGATATCATCTATAAAAAAATTTATCAATAAATTATATCATCCTAACAAATATGTGGTCAACCATTGATGAATAAAAAATGTGGTTTCATATGAGTCAGTATCATATTTAAGGTGTTTTGGATATATTTCTTCCCGAAATTTGACTAAAAGGTTTTTTCATTAAGCAAGGATGACACTGAATTTAAATGGGATAATTAATGGATCATTTATGAAGAGTGAATTAATACCTTCAAATCACTTTTAAATAGAATTTATTTTCATTACAGGGGATAGAAAAAAATGAAAATTAGACCGGATAATTAAATTAAGTCAAGTATTGGCAGGTAATTTTCTTTTTTTCATTTGAAATAAATACAAAGGAGGCGACTTTTACCCCACATTTTATTTGAGCTATATTTTTTTTCAATAAGGATTAAAATTCATATAATAATATAATTTCATTTCAATATATAGATGGTTAATTTAACAGAAGGATGTTTTCTTACCCAAGAATAACTGTTTTAGAGTGAATATTATATATGAATTAATTAATTATCTTAATGATGAAATGTAATATTTGATGTTTAAAATAGGACATTAATGATAAACTAATTTTATTTAGTGTACTTAAGTTATAAACATATATTATAATTTCCTATAGAATGTCCTTTTTTGAATTATAATTTATAAATGATATTTCTATTGGAAGTTGAGTTCCCTTATGTATTTGTGATGGCATATCCTATATTTAAAAAAAATAAAATATTTGTGTTAGAAAGCCCATAAGAAATGATCATATGATAAATTATATCTGGATGAGGTTTAGTAAAATATAGTGATATACTGGGTGAATTATTTGTGCGATAGAATCATAGATGAGAGAAGAAAAGATTTACAAGTCATAATGGCCAACACTACCTAAGAATTATAAAATCAAGGAGACCCCAGGCAAGCTCAAAGGTATCCCTATCCCAGTGTGGCTACAAAAGAGTATAGATATAGTATAAGATTCACATGATTAAAGAGAACAATAAGGAACTATGTATGAGAGGAAACATCTGGGGTGGAATATTTGTGTAGTGGCTTTGGTAAGAAGTACTACCATGGGATTTAAATGAGTGGATTATGTGGGCTCAGATTGAAAAACCAATGGGGAGGAAAATGTGAATTTTGATGTAGTATTTACTAATTAGAGGATTTTTCATCATTTGAAATAACACATTTTATCAAGATAATATGACATCATCATGGTTCACTTCTTCCCACAAATGGATTCACTTATTGAAAATATTTTTTATACCATATATCACTATTTAAATAGGAGAATATTTAGTAGTGTTCATCATGATAGGCTAATGGAAACAAAAATAGTGCATATAGTCATGCCAAAATAGCCTATTTCATATCATCTTCATGTAGAAAGAAAGTGTTTACTCAAAATGGGACTAGTAAAGTTTGAAAAGTGAATTATGAACATCATAAGGATCAATTTTTAATTTTGAGTTATAGAATAATATGAGGTTAATGCACATTGAAATGATCAATTTAAGAACCTTTCATGGTTTAGTAGTATATAAAAAGGATCAACACAATGCTTCTATAGTTTATGATTTTATATATAATGATGATATGATTTTGGAAAAATTATTAATTTTACTAAATTTGCAAAAAGATGTGAAATACAACTTTTTTAGGCGATTTTGTAAAAATATAATCATATAACTAACTTTTATAAGGTACAAAGAAATGATCTTGAAGAAGTTAATATGGTGAGATTATAAAAATTATGGTATAAATATGTTCCGAGTTTTTAGAATGTAAATTCATCAAATAATATAGGTGAGGTTCGTAACACAAACTTATGGAAGGTTAAAATATTCAAATGATATTGTACTTGTTGTCATTTATTTAAATATCATGATTAAGATATCACAATAAAGATTCAAATTGAGATTTCATATTTAAGAATAAATATATATCGAGGATATTACATGAAATATAATATCACATCATGAAGCTAATATAAATATTTAATGCGATAAAGATATTTGGGTTGTTTGTGAAGTATTTTCACTGTGAAGAGTGTTCCATGTTACAAGAACAAGATAAAGAAGGAAAATTATTAGAATGTATTCCCCTACATCAGAAGGATTTGTATATTCAAATTTAATATTTCAGGATTCATATGAATATATAGATTCACTAATTTATGGATATTAGGAATTTTTTAAATGTGAATGATTTCTGTTGAAATTTTAATTATAAGATAAGAGTTTAAATGTCATGCCTTTAAGTATTTTGAAATGGAAACGTTGTGGGCAGTGAGGGACAAATATTTTTCATTTGGAATGAAATTAATTTTTGATTTTTGAACACTAATATTTATTGTAGTCCAAATTTCATGTATGCTGGGAATTATATTTTCATGATGTTAAGAATATATATATATATATATATATATATATGAGAATAATATGAACCAATTTTTGTATCTAATTTTAATATTACATTATATTGTAAAATTAAAAATAAATTTTTAGAGAATAAGGGAGAAATGATAGTATTTATATTTATCATATTGAGTGTAGAAGAGATAGAGGAAGTCAAAGAAACAAATATTTTAAAGTTTCTATGTATTGAATAACAAAAGTTGACCAGATTCTCTGGTAATGGAGACTAGTCCAATGTATTAAATAATATAATGAAGAATTATAGATGATGAATTGCCTTATACATTATGTATTATATCCTATAAGAAAAATTATAAGATAAAACTAAGAGTATTTATATAAATTAGCTATCTAAAGATGATAAATTCTGTAACTTTGAGTACTGAAAAATGAGAAAGAAGATGTGATTCAGTTATATTCCTAAGGAGACATGTTTTTTCATTGATGATCATTAAAAAATAAGTATATGATGGGATCATATTTCTCTATAAAGATAATTTTAATATTTTGTGTGAATAAAATTATGTTTGGTCTTAGTATTTGTTGGTTTCCATGGCCTTACCATTGACCCTATCATTTTTGAAAATAATATAGGGATTGTGTGTGCGGGATAAAAACTATAACACACCAGGTAAATATTTATCCAATAAGTTGGAAACCCTTGTTTTTTTATTATATTCTGATTTAGTATGACTTCCTACTAATTAAAAATTCATGAAAATCAAGGATTATTTAAATTAAGATAGAGAGTGATTATATTAACTGAACAATTGCAACAGGTGAATTGGAGAATGAATTAAATTATATTAAACGGTTCCAACTTTGATTAAATCCACACACCCATCCAATGATTATTTTTTGGACCAAGATGATGTGGAAGGTGTTTGTATTCATGTGATGTCTTTTTTTGGTAAGGAAGTTTAAGAAATAATATAGGAATGGTAAAAATCACCTCAATTTATGTTGGGTGAAATTATGACTGGCCATCACATTTGAAGAATAAGAATCACAATGCTTGAAAAGGTCTATCGTATTTAGGTAAAGATTGATGGAAGAGAAGGATCATCAGATTAACATTTAATTTGGAATGAACGGATCGATCCTATAGTGAATTTATCTTGCTAGATGTAAATATTCATCATAATCACCTTGAATCTAGTATAGAAGATTTTATTGTAATAGGAGAATCCGAGTCTGCATGGTTTTGATAAAACAAATGTAATGAAGCTTTTTTAATCGTTGAGTTTTCATAAATCACGATTATATGGAAATTTTTTTATAGAATATTGATATAAGAAATGGGGAGTGAAAGAGATGTTGTAATCATTTTCAGATGGATAAAATTTGCATGGATAGAGAAAATGGTGTTGGAGATTATATTCAGCTTGATCTTAATCATGCGGATTGTAATCATGTTTATTGTATATTGGCCAATTGAATTCTGAAAAATCATATTTAGGATGAGTTGTAAATAAATATAATTGATTAAGATTTTGGAATTTTACATACCATTCATTGAAATATAGATGATTCTAAAGTTTTTCTCGAATGTATTCAAAGTCATGAAATCAGTCATGATATAAGCACATGTTTGTGATTGAAGGAAATTTCTAAAGTCTAATATGTAGAAACTAGTCCATCATATTTATTATTTTTCATATTAACCATAGGTAGAATTGTTTATTCGGGAGAATTCAGTTGTATCTTATTTAGAAGAAATTCAATGATCAATAAATAATGTACTCATTCATTTGAAATGGTATGAATTACATCATTTTTCATTCATGTGGGCCTTTAGAATAGTTGAAGGAGATATTTGGATGTGTTATTGAGAGGAACATCCTATTCAGAAATCATGATTGGGTATCAGAATCCAGATAGTGTTTGAAAATAAAGTCCAAAGACGAGAATAAGTATGAATAATTTTTGAGATGAATCGATAAGCATTGATGAAGTCATAAATTCGCCCAAAATTTAAGGAATCGTGCAAATATGGTGAATTTTTTAGAGAAGAAATGTTTTGAGGATTCCCACCGAAAAAACTCTTGGGTCACCTATAAAAGGTGAAAAGTTCAATGTATGTTATTTAATGGATTTACTATTTATGTTAAGAGAGAGAAGCTCCGATATACTAGGAAGAGAAATATGTTTCCGTATTGATCCCTTGTTGAAGAATTTTCGATGGAGGCTAGTGAAAGTAGAATAGAAAAGATTTCCAAATTGTCCAAATAATCATCATATTATGTGATATTTGTATTCAGCTAAATGTCTTATTCTTATAATCATCATATTCAGATAATCATTGTATTAGTCTAGTTAATCAGATCATGATTTCCATATTGGGATTTTCATATTGAGGAAGAAAATGTTCTGAATTGTCTATATCATATTCATATAGAATTATATCTATCAGGTTAAGAAATCATATTTGAAAATCTGATATGACAAATTATAGTGGACTAATTATGAACTCCATGGGGATATTACTAGCTTCTTAGTAAGAAATTGAGGAATTTTATTTCAATAGAATACAATTTTGGAAAGTGAAAATATGAATAGGTAACATATGTTGTTACACAAACACTGTATTACCCTATTTCTGTTAAGATGGTGCACACACACTATTGGATTTTTTATAGTTTTACATGAGTGAAAGGGTGTACCCTTCCCATTTTATTCATCCAAATGGATTGCTTTCTAATTTATTTTTGGGTATTGAAACATTTTTAAACTATAATAGGGACATATATATTCTTATTGAATAGTGAACTATGTAAATACTTGTGTTCATGTTGATGTATGTTTGATTTACTTTCAGTAAGGAATGAAATATTTAAAAGTATGAGAAGTTTATTTCAATAAAATGAAAAAGAAAAATATATCACTAATTCTCTTCCTCCCCTCTCAGTGGTACCAATATCCTAACTTGAAACTTTCAAGTGGTATCAGAGCCAGGTACCCTTCACTTATTCTTTTCTGATGGATTATTTGAATTGTGTGAAAAATAAATGTATTCTAGTTTCCGAGGGAGAGAATAATCATATCTAGAAAGATAGAATGTCTCCATGTCATATGTCTATTGGATATAATGTTCGTGAAGCTAAAACATATGGTTTCCCTCCTAGTGATTATAAAGTAGCTCATACATATATTGATATAAATAATCCTGATAATGATATAATGGTCAAGAATGATTTATTATCATCACTTTATGAATGTGAATTCCTAAGGGTAAAAGGTGTTTCCACAACCAAATGTACATGCGACAAGTTGAAAAAAATATATGAAGGAAATAAAAAGTGAATAAGGAAATGTTAAAAATCTGGAGGCTAAAGTATGAAGATTTGAATATAGGTGAGCATGAATCTGTTGGTGATTTATTTATCAGGGTGAATGAAATTTTTATAACTATAAAATATCTTGGTGAAATGTTATAATGTCACAAACTGTCCACCGGGGCCCGTGCTGTGACTACCCCAAGCCCGTCTTTCATAGGCCAGGGGAAGCAACTAGCACAAAAGGCGTAATTCCCTAAAACTGGGAAGACATTTCCATTATAACCTGTAAATGCACACAACAGAGTACGAGCTGCAACAAAACACTAAGTAAAACTATATACAAAAGAGTGTTGAATGTAGAGGGGATGGAATACATGCCTTATAGGAAATTACATGTACAACTGAAGAAGGGTAAAACAACTCCTAGGTCGTCCTTCGGGATTACTACCTGAAGGGTAGGTACAGATAGCCTCCACAGCACTCCACGTCCGTCTGTCTCCTCTGTGTACCGCCACGCCGTGTAGTCCACCTCCGGGTACCATCTAGTCCTAGAACACTCGGCCTCGATCAGCGTTGCCTGTCATCTGAAACCAACACAACGAGGTGCGGGCATTGCTCATGCAGGGGTGAGTGTAACAATACTCAGTAGGGACCCCGAGACCCTAAAAATATCACAAAACCAACAAGGATAAACCACAAATTATGAAATCAACTGATAACCCCACTTAGGTATATGCCCATACATATACCTAAGTTATCAAGTAATCCATCTCAATCATGAGGTAAATAAAAAAGTTAATAACTCAGCTCAACCAGGATTTTTATTATCAAAACCATGGCTGTTGGAGAACTCCTCCTCAATCGAGTAGAGTGAGCCTGCTGCGACACCAAGGCACTTCCCACTAACCTTGGACTGCTGAGGTACTCCTCCTGTTGAGTACCATGGGTCTGCTACGTCGCCAAGGCTCTCCCCATCGTAGCCTGTAAAGGTACTCCTCCTATCGAGTACCGTGGGTCTGCCGCAACACCAAGGCGCTCCCCACTGTAGGTCTAACGTGACACCATGGCACTCCCTGCTGGGCTAGTAGAGTCACTCTGAGTCAAAAAGGTCAGCAGTTATCAGGTCTTAGCCAGCTACTAGGTCTCCCCACTCTGATCTCTCGTTACATGAAGGATCCACAACATGAGCTACTAGTCTATAATAAGACTATCACTAAGTACCCTGAAAAAGTATCTCAAAGGTCCACCATGTTACAGGGGTCTCAATGCAATAGATTATGCGTCAATCAGATTCCCGGTCTGTGAGTTATTATCCTTTTAGTCTCGGGGCCCGGTTGGATTCGTGTATGATCCAACCTGATCGTATCTCAACTATACGCCGAACTCTAGTGGGGTATACTCAAAGGGATCTTCTCTTTTCAAGATTACCATCGCCAATGACGATTCGTCAAACGGACGTCCGGTGCCAAAGATAAGGCCAAAGAAAAAAAGGGTCAGTAGTGGACACAAGTCTGGTCTGACTCGGTCGGACCGACCCAGTCCGTCCTAGTCTGGGCCAACGCAGTATGGGCCGACCCGGCCTGGGTCCACCCGGTCAGACCTGTTGGGTCTGGCCCAGCCTGTTAGGTTCGACCCGACCCGTTGGGCCCTGCCCCACTAGCCGTGTGGGCGGTTCGGCTCGAGCTCAGTGTCGGTTCGGCAAGGAATGCGTGGGGAGAGGCTTGGAGTCTCAGCTCGGATGGTCTAGACTAGTCCAGCTAGCGATGCGAGGGGTGCTGCTCGGGCGGTATGGGGCGCACAAGGTGCTTGGGGCGCGCGGGCCGGCGCGGTTCGGCCAGGCCCACGGGAGGCGGCCAGGAAGGCCGGGGGTAGGCCGGAGGGGTGCAGCCAGGCCGAAAGGCGGCCGGGCAGGGTGCGACCAGGCTGGCGTGCTGCCAGGCAGGGTGCCAGGTGAGCTAGCAGGTGGCCGGGCAGGGCGACATGGGTGCCGGCGGGCGGCCAGGTAGGGTGAAACCATGCTGGGATGTGGCTGCGCAGGGTGCCAGGCGGGCCGGCGGGCTATCGGGTGGGGTACGGCTAGGCCGGGAGGCAGCTGGGCAAGGCATCAGGCAGGGAGGCGGGCGGTTGGGCAGGGGGCCAGGCTGGGCGGCGGGTAGCCGGGCATGGCGTGAGGTGGGACGACAGGTTCAGACATGGTGCATGAGAGGAGAAGGTGGTCGGGAGGCCTGGAGGCTGGGCCGACACGGTGCGGGATGCCACAGGGGCCGCATGGATCACAGAGGCCACGGGTAGCGCGACCTTTGCCTTCGCCACTTTCGTCGCCTCGTTGCTTCATCGCCTTACCGAAGGTTATCTGAAACAAGAACGACGGAGGGGTCGGTCCTTGTTGGTTTGGCCCGCACCCTCCGCGTTTAGGGTGTTATCATTTGGCTCATCAAGGTGTAATAAAGATAAACAACAACTCACTCTCAATGATTCCTTTCCAACTGAAGAATAAAATTCAAGGAAAGCATCAAAATGTAATAAACCCCCTACCTTTGATCATTGTTTAATGATGAAGTCACGAAAAGTATATGAAGAAGAGCATCATTCGTCGCGTCTGCCGCACACTTCCAAACCCACGTTGCATCGGCTGTGGAAGATGCTCCACGTCATTAGGTGTCTAGGGAAGAAGTTTGAAGAGGATCGTTGACGGCATTCTTTGTTGGAAGAAGGTGTTCTTCGTTCTTTGTTCTTCATTGGAGAATTATAATCCTCCCAAGCTCTCCTCTCGCCAATATTCCACCCAAATACCAAAGTGAAAAGATAGCCCCCTCCAAATAATAGATTTTCTATTATTTTAGATTGTTGGGTTTAAAATTCAAAATGGTGAATTAATTAACTTATCTCCCCCCTTAATTAATTCATAATTGATGGCACAAATTAATTTAATGAGGAGGATTGACACAAATTAATTTGGGGAGTTGGCTCCATTAAGGTGGAGGGGTGGTGGCACCATTAAGTGGGGAGATCAAGAGGTTTCTCCCCACTTAATGGGGAGTTGAGGAGGTTTTAACCTTGGGTGGTCCCCACCTCATTAAACAAGTAGATGAGGTTTAGACCTCGGGCGAGCCCCACCTCCATAACCTCTAAAGAGAGGTTATGGTGTGGTGGTTCCACCTCCAACTTCCAACCTCCACAATGAAGTTGTAGTTCCAGTGTGCCCCACCTACAAAATCCCACATGACGGCTCAAATAAAAATAAAGTGAAGATCACTTTATTTTATTATTATCCATGAAATCCCAAAAACTAACTTATCTTCTCGACTCACTGTCATCGAAGTGATTTTGTTATTAAGAGAATAATGACACTGCGAGTTCAATGGTGTCCTCTGCTTTCAATTCCAAGCACCAATTCAAAAGTTATAAAAACCAGCTTCTATGTTTACTAAACGTACCTGTAAAAAACTTCAGAAACTTTTTTCGAGCACACCAGACCTCGTAATCATGTGCCATCAGTTTTCGCAGACTAGTAAAATTCCCATGTATTTAAAAAAAATTCCATTCATATTCTGAATCTTTACATTCTCCCCACCTCAGGGCTTTATGTCACCATAAGCTACAACTCGAACTATGGGAACACGTGGGGGTACTGAGCATGCATCTGAGCCTCCCACTCCCATGTGCTCTCTTGAAGGTTCTTGTGCTTCCAGCGAACGCACACCAGAGTTATCAACCATCCACGTAGGACCTGCTCCTGTCAATCCTCAATCTTTACTGGAACCTCCGTAAAAGTTTCCCCATCTTCCACATCTATCTCTCCATGGTAGATGATGTGAGAAGGGTCATGCACGTATCTCTTTAGCTGGGATATGTGGAAGACTTTGTTCACCCGGTGCAACTGAGGTGGAAGAGATAAGTGGTATTCCACCTTTCCAAACCCGTTGAGGACCTGGAATGGTCCGATGAATCTCAGAGATAACTTTCCAACTCAGCCAAATCTCTGTAAACCTCATCGAGGTGAGACCCATAGAAAGATGTGGTCGCCATCCTCGAACTATAGAGGTCTCTATCTTCTATCAACATTCGACTTCTGCCTGCTCTGTGAAGTCTTCATCTGCTTCTAGATGATCTGCACCTTCTCTGTGGTAGCTCGTACCATCTATGGTCCCACTAGTGCTGACTCCCCGAGGACTGTCCAGCACAGGGGTGATCTACATGGTCGCCCATATAATGCCTAAAAAGGCGCCTTCCCTATGGTGGAGTGGAAGCTATTGTTTTATGAAAACTCCACCAACGGTAAGTGGTCTTCCAAGCTGCGACCAAAGTCGAGGAAAAAATCACGCAGTATATCCATGAGGTTATGAATGGTTCGCTACATTTGACCATCCGTCTAAGGATTGAAGGCAGTGTTGAGATGAAACTGCATCCTGAAAGCCCCCTACAACCCCTTCCATAGCTTGGATGTAAACTGTGCGTCACCATCAGAGACATTAGAAGAAGGTACTCCATGTAGCGACACAATCTCATGTACGTAGAGGCGTCCCAATAATTCTACTAAACCATGCTCTCTGATCGGTAGGAAGTGGGACGACTTGGTGAGTTGGTCAACGATCACCCAAATCGAGCCATGACCCTTGTATGTACATGGAAGACCCATCACAAAGTCTATGGATATCCCATCCCACATCCACTCTGGGACTTCTAAAGGTAGAACCAAGCATGCTGGTACCTGATGCTCCACCTTCACTTGCTGACAAGTGAGGCACCAAGAGACAAACTCGGCAATGGACTTCTTCATACCTACCACCGGTGCTGTCGTAGAAGGTCTTGGTACATCTTCAAAACTCCTAGATATACCACTAAAGGGGATGTGTGGAACTCCCTCAACACTTCAACCTGAAGTGACACTAGTACCATAGTACATCCTATGAAGAGGATGACGTGCTCCCCACCTTCATAAAATCCATCAGGTGCCTACCCTGTGGATATATGAGCACGTCATGTATCGTAGTCAACATCCCCATATTGTGCCTCCCATACTCACTGAAGAAGTGGGGGAGTGACTATAAGGGACTGAAGGAAAGCTACTCTATCCCTATCCACAATGGATATCTGCAAAGCGGCCAGCTGCTTCTTCACCTCACTTAGCTGCTGTATACCAGATCTCATGCTGAGTGCATCTACTACAACATTCCCCTTTCTAGGAGTATAGACTATCTCGATGTCATAGTCTTGGAAAAACTCAATCCATCGTCATTGCCTCAGGTTCAGGTCCTTCTGAGAGAATATATACCTGATAATCTTGTGATCAGATTACATGGTAAAACGTTCTCCCATAAGATAGTGTCGCCACATATTCAAGGCAAAGACCACTACTCCTAAATCCAGGTCATGGGTTGCATAGTTCTTCTCATGATTTCTTAGCTTATGAGAACCATACACAATCACTGCTCGCTCCTGCAACAGGACACACCTATGTTTGGTCCCGGATGCGTCGTAGTAGAATACATACCCTATGCTTTTTTCTGGAAGCCTCAAGATGGGGGCACTATTCAGCCTCTATCTCAGCTTCTGAAAGCTCTGCTGGAATCTCTCCGGCCACACGAAGGGTTGACCCTTCATTGTCAAGGCTGATAGTGGTACTGCAACTCTGGAGAAGTCTAGAACAAGCCTCTGGTAGTAACTAGCCAAACACAGGAAACTCCATAAGTTCGTCACTCTCTTGGGTGGATCCCAAGCTAGTACTGACTCAATCTTCACTGGATCCACTGTACCTCCAGCCTCTGAGATGACATGTCCTAAGAAGTGAACCTCTCAGATCTAAAACTAGCACTTTAAGAGCTTAACATAAAGTTGGTGCTCTCGGAGTGTGTCCAGTACTACCCAGAAATGGTAGGCATGCTCCTCCTCAATAGTCGAGTAGATCAAAATGTCATCGATGAAGACTTCAACAAAGAGATTGAGGTATGGCTGGAAGATCATGTTCATGAGTCCCATGAACACTGCTAGGGCATTGGTTATGCCAAATGGCATAACCAAGAACTCTTAGTGGTCGTACAGACATCTGATGGTCGTCTTCTATACATCCTCGTCTCGAACTCTAAGCTGGTGATAGCCTGATCTGAGGTCTCTATTCGAGAACCATTGTGCCCCCTTCAGCAGATCAAAGAGGTCTTCAATCCTCGTGAGTGGGTACTTGTTCTTCAATGTTACCTAGTTTAGGTGACGATAGTTGACAAAAATCTTCAAGCTCCCATCCACCTTCTTGGGGATTAGAATCGGGTTTTCCCAGGGAGAAACACTAGTCCAGATGAATGCCTTCCCCTGCAAGTCCTCTAACTATACCCGCAGCTCGCGTAGCTCAGTGGGAGCCATCTGATACTCTGGTGTAGATATCAGTGTCATCCTGGGGTACAGGTCAATGTAGAAGTACACCTCTCTATGAGGAGGTAGTCCTGGAACATCATCAGGGAAAACATCCGAATACTGGTCCACCACTATAGGATATCTCAGACTCTCCACATCAACTGCTCTGAGGGTAAGGCCGGCCAACTGAAGAGTGATTGGCTGCACCATCCTCCGAGCAAGTCCATCATGTGCCGCAAAGGCTCCCTTCTCACAGGAGAAGGTAAACCTGGTCTCATCTGTGTGGACACACCGCACTTTGCGCCTAATATAGTCGATCATAGCATGGACTGTAGATAACCAATCCATACCCAAGATGACGTCGTAAGACCTCAACGCCACAACTAAGAGATCCCAGCCGAAGCTCTCGCCTTCTAGAGTTATCTCACACTACTGGAACTAGTGCATAATAATTGATTCTGCTCTTATAGGAGTCTCTAGCCGTAAGGATCGAGCCAGCGGATCCATCGGAATCTTCGAGCTCCAAATGAGGGCAGTGGAAACGAAAGTGTGACTTGAACCTGTGTCTATAAGAACTGCAACTATGGTGGAGTAGAGATAGATCATACCTAGAATCATCTCTGGAGTGCTGTGATCGTAGGCCTCAGCTACCAAGAGCTGAGCTCTCCATTGTCCACCTGATCTCTGCAGTCGGGGTGGACCTCCTGGTGGTGGTGCCGATAACACCTTGAAACGTCATCCACCGCCATCTACACGACCAACTCCTCTGCCACATCTGCCTGCTCCCTGTGGACCGCCTCGATCGAATCTCTGCCTCTGCATGGGTGGTCCTTTGACCATCTACTGATCATCCGAATGGAGGGTCGGATAGTAACGAGCCATGTGACCCCGCCCACCACATGAGAAACACTACCCGCTTCTGGAATGTATGTCTCTGCTCCGGGTGCCCCGCACAACTGATCCTGAGTCATGTGGTTGTCCACCTATAGGTCTGGTCTCCATGGTCCTCTACAAGATCTATCTACTACCATCTGGAGAGGACTCTGTTGCATGTACAATAGTGGTGGGTCTCACTGCTAGAGACTTCTCAATAAGGAAACTCTACACTAAGAGGGCTCTCTCTAACACCCCTGCATGCGTCGGGATGCTGAGTGAGATCATCGATGCTCTGATCTCTCTCCTGAGTCCCTGCTCGAAGTTCTAGGCCCTGAAGAATGGGTCATGTGCCATATTGTTGGAGTAGAGTGAGTGTTCTGTGAACCTCGTAGAGTACTGAGATACATTCATACTGTACTGCTGCAGGAGAAGTAGCTTATTGAATGTGCACTGTGCAGAGAGTCACTGGGACAAACTCTTCCCGAAATAGGCTCTTGAAGTCTACCCAGAGAAGCATCATCTCGTCGTGGACCTGGAATATCATGCTCCACCATATGCCCACAGCTTCCTGTAGAAGGCTGGCAGCAAGAATCACCAAGAGGTTTTCTGGTGTCCCTACCAGTCGGAAGACTCTCACCATAGTCTCAAGCCAATCCTCAGATGCTTGTGGGTCCGTCTCTCCTCTGATCCTGGGTGGCCTCTGGCACTAGAACTCATGCAACGTGCTTAAGAGGTGTGCATCGTCTACTGCTGGGGCTCGTGGCATCGGTGTCCCAACGGTTAATGGTACCACTAGTGCCTCTGCTGGTGCCTCTACTAGAAGAGGTCCCAGCACCAAGGCCTCATTGCTCAGTGGGATATCTATGCATACATCTCTCGTAAATCTCACTGGTCTTCCACTGGGAGGCATCCTAAAAGAAACAGATGTGACACGGTCAAAAGATTAAACCTGGTTAGCTGACCTGGTTGAGCTGACTTAAAGAAAACATTTGAAAACGCACACACAATCAGTGTTTTCGTGCAATGAGTCATAAATCAGTAGTCAAAGTCCTGGTGTATGGATACGTTGGCCGCCACACAAACATTGGAATCCCTAAAATGAAAACCACACTCACTACCATTAACACTATTGCTTCACATAAATGAATCGGAGTCCTAAGTTCTTTAGTAGAACCAACTCCTCTAATACCATTTTGTCACGACCCATCCCCCGGGGCCCATGCCATGACTACCCCAAGCCCACCTTCCATTGGACAGGGGATAGTGACTAGCACTAAAGGTGTGATTCCCTAAAACTGGGAAGGCATTGCCTTTATAAACTGTAAACGCACACAACAGAGTACAATATGGAAGCAAACCCCTAAGTAAAACTATATAAAAAATAGTGCTGAATGTAAAGGGGACTGAATACAATCCCAATAGGAAAGTACAAGTACAAATGATGAAGGGTAAAAGAGCTGTTGGGTCATCCTTCAAGATTCCTACATAAAGGGTAGGTACAGATAGCCTCCACAACACTCCACGTTCGTCAGTCTCCTCCGTGTACTGCCACGCCGTGTGGTATACCTCCAGTTACCATCCAGTCCTAGAACACTCATCCTCAGTCAGCGTCATCCGTCATCTGCAACCAACACAATGAGGTGTGATCATAGCACATGCAGGGGTGAGTATAACGATACTCAATAGGGATATAGAGACCCTCAAGGTCTCACAAAACCAACTTGGATAAACCACAAAGTATGAAATCAACATATAACCCCACTTTGGTATATACCCATACATATACCTAAGTTATCAAGTAAGCCATATTAATCATGAGGTAAATACAAAAGTTACTGACTCAGCTCAACCATTATTTTTATTATCGAAACCGCGACTGCGGGAGAAATCCTGCTAAATCGAGTACAGTGGGTCTACCGTAACACCAAGGTGATTCCCACTAACCTTAGTCTGCTGAGGTACTCCTCTGGCCGAGTACCATGGGTCTGCTGTGTCAACAAGGCGCTCCCCACGGTTGGTCTACCGTGTCACCAAGGCGCTCCACCTCGTATCCTGTTGAGGTACTCCTCCTGTCGAGTACCGTGGGTCTGTTACGACACCAAGGCGCTCCCCCCTGTGGGTCTGCCGCGACACTATGGCACTCTCTGCTAGGATTGTAGAGTCACTCTATGTCAAAACGGTCAGCACTGGTCAGGTCTCAGCCAACTACTAGGTCTCCGGACTCTGCCCGCTCGTCACCGGAAGGATCCACCACACAAGCTACTGGTCAATACTCCAATTGTCATGAAGTACCATGAAGAAGTATCTCCAAGGTCCACCACGTCATAGGGGTCTCAACACAATGGACGGTGCGTCAATCGGATGCTCAGTCTATGAGTTATTAGCCTTTTAGTCTCGGATTAGTGTACGATCTATCCTGACCTTATCTCAACTATACCCCGAACTCTAGTGGGGTATACTCAATGGGACCGTATCTCTTAAAGATTACTAGTTCCACTAAATTTTCATCAAACGGACGTCCGGTGCCAAAGATATGTCCAAATACAATAATGTTTTGGTAGTAGACCCGAGTTTGGTCCGACCTAGTGGGACTGACCCGGTCCATCCCAGTCAGGGCCAACCCAGTCTGGGCCGTCCTTGTCTCAATTGACCCAATCAGACCTTTTGGGTCTGGCCCAATCTATTAGGTTCGGCCCGGCCCACTGGGCCTGGCCCAATAGGCCACGTGGGTGGTTCGGCCCGGGCTCGGGGTCGGTTCGGCCCGGAGTGCGTGGGGTGTGACTTGGTGTCTCGACCCGTATGGCCATGACCGGTTCGGCCATCACAGTGAGGGGCGCAGATCAAGAAGCACAGGGCCCTTGGGCCGGTGCGGTTCGGTCAGACGCACGGGAGGCAAACGGGCAGGGCGTGGCCAGGCCGGCAGGCAGCCGGGCAGGGTGCTAGGTGGGCCAACGAGCTACTGGACAGGGCGCCCGGTGGGCTCGCGGGTGGCGGGGTAGGGTGCGGCCAGGCCGGGAGGTGGCCGGGCAGGGTTCCAGGTGGGCCAGTGGGCGGCCACGCAGGGCGCAGGCGGGCCAGAAGGTGGCCGGGCAGGGCACTAGGCGGGCCAGCGGGTTAGGCCGGGGTGCACGGGAGGCGTGCTCAACCAGGAGATTGGGATGACATGGTGCGGGACGCCATGGGGGCGGCGTGGATCATGGATGTCATGGGTAGCGCGGCCTTTTTCTTCGCCGCTATCTTCACCTTGTTGCTTCGTCTCCATGCCGAAGGTTATCAAAAACTAGAATGACGGAGGGGTTGTGCCATGTTGGTTTGGCCCGCACCATCCGTGTTTAGGGTGGTATCATTTGTCTCATAAAGAGGTAATAATGATGAACAACAACTCACCCACAACGATTCATTTCCAACCAAAGAATAAAAATAAAGCAAAGCATCAACATGTAATAAACCCCTACCTTTGATCGTTTTTCGACGATGAAGTCAAGGAAAGTAGATTAAGAAGATTGTCGTTCGTCGCGTCCACCACACACTTCCAATCCCACGTTGCGTTGGCTGTGGAAGATTCTCCATGTCGGTAGGTGTATGGGGAAGAATTTCGAAGAGGATCATTTCCGACGTTCTTCGTTGAAAGAACGCATTCTTCATTCTTCGTTGGAGAATTCTAATCTTCCCAAGCTCTCTTCTCCCCAATTTTCCACCCAAATGAAAAAGTGAAAAAATAGCCCCCTAAAAATAATAGTTTGTCTATTATTTTAGATACATGGGTTTAAAATTCAAAATGGTGAATTAATTTACTTGGATCCCCCTTAATTAATTCATGAGTGTTGGCCCAAATTATTTAAATGAGGAGCATTGGCACAAATTAATTAGGCGAGTTGGATTCATTAAGGTGAAGGGGTGGAGGCACAATTAAGTGGAGAGCTCAAGAGGTTTCTCCCCACTTAATGGGGAGTTGAGGATGTTTTAACCTCGGGTGGTCCCCACCACATTAAACAAGTAGAGGAGGTTTAGACCTCGGGTGGGACCGACCACCATAACCTCTCATGAGAGGTTATGGTGTGGTGGTCCCACCTCCAACTTCCAACCTCCAAAAGGAGGTTATTGATTCAGTGGGACCCACCTATAAACTCCCACATGGAGGCTCAAATAAAAATAAAGTGAAGCTCACTTTATTTTATTATTCTCTATGAACGACCAAATGCTAACTTATCTTTTTGACTCATTGTCATCGAATTGATAGTCTTCTTAAGCGAATACTGGTGCTGTGAGTTCAATGGTGTCCTCAGATTTCAATTCCAAGCACTGGTTCAAAAGTTATAAAAACCCACTCATCCTTTTACTGAACGTACCTGAACAAAACATTAAAAATTTATTCTGGCCACACTGGTCCTCAGAATCATACGCTGTAAGTTTTTGTAGACTCGTAAAATTCCCATGTATTTTAAAAAAAATCCCCTAGAAATTTCAGGACTTTACATATTAGATTATACTATTTTTGAGAAGATATTCAGAATCAATCTAGACAAGTTTGATACTAATTTTTCTTCAAGTAATATAATGATCTTGACACATTATATCTTGGTGATTTTAATATTACTCTCATCAGTTGTGAAATGAGAAGGGATAAATCCATGAAAGGAAAAAAATTATTATAGAGAAATGTATCTCAAGGCTGTAAAGAAACATCATTCAAAGAAGATTCTTATTGAAGATGATTCTAGTGATTTTGATTTTGAAAAATAGGTATGTAATAATATTGATGATATTTATTCCATGTTTTCTAAAAATGTGAAAAGTGGTACAAATAAATACAATGAGGAACTTACCTTGAATGATTTTGAATGTGGAGCCATTGGGCACTTTGTGGCTAATTTTCCTCAAGGAAAGAAAGAATAGAATAAATATGAATTAAGAATAAGGCTATGAAGATCATGGAAGAAGCATGGAGACAAAATAAAATATCATTACATAGGGAATGAAATAAAATTCATCAATTCAAAAAGAATATGTTTCCTGTCAAAAGATGAATAATATGAAGTAAGTGATGATGAATATAAAAACCATGTTAAATATGTTATTAAGAATAGATTAATTGAAACAGTTAATGATGAATAATTCAGAATAAGTAGTTCTGAAGTAGAGTAAACTCATCATGAATTCCATCTGAAAGAAGAGTTAAATGAATGAATGAGATTGATTAGAAGACTTGATAAAAAAAAGAAATTGGGAGATTAATGATCCTAAAAGAAAAGAATTTTTTTCTGATTATAAGGGGAATCTAAAAAAATAAATAGATTATTTGAAGAAATATATTAAGGAAGAATGTAATCCAAATTAGCATCTAGATCTGAGACTAAAATAAAAGAAAAATATTTGGAACATTTCCAACAAAAACATTTTAATATAGAAGAGAAAGTTAAAAATTTCAAAAAGTTCATCTTTGAAATTGTTAAAAGTTTTCATATTATGAATCCAAATAGGGATATAAAAAATTTACCTTTAATGGTTTAGAAGAATAATTTAATTGTTTCTGAAAAGAATAATGTCCGGAAAGTTATATATGTGGACAATACCAAAAAAAATTTAGAATTCAAAAGATTCAAAATCCATTATGACTGAAAATGTTTTATCATGATCCAAAAGACTTTCAAATAAATAAAATTACATTGTAGAAGAAGAGAAAAAGATTATTTTTATTGCTAATTGAAATATTGGTGGTTTAGATAAGAAAAACAATAAGGTTTCCTAAAAACATATTTACAATTCCTGTCAGTATAGAAGCTTTAGAGTAAAATATTGCTTCTTGGGATACAACTTGTAATGTGGAGGATTCAGACATATGAAAAATATTTGTTGGTTCAAAAAAATATATATATTATTCCATAGGTTATAAAAGGAAATTATTGAGGGGGGTTAATATCCTCAAAGAAATAAGTCTAAGACAGATGTTTTGAATAAACATCGAAAAGGTGATGTAATGACTAAAAATAGATTCCAACCATTGGAAACTATTTTTGAAATATGTGAACAACCTAGAAACCATGAAAAGGATCTCTTATCTTATTACCAATACAACCAAAGTTTCTTAACAAATCTCATAAGATGAAGGTGAATAAATAAAAGGAATAAGAAAATATCTTGTTATTGAAACTGCATTAAAGGCTACAAAAGGATAATGACCTTGGATTAATAATAGTTCATGTTCCTGTCTTATTAAAAGATTTTTGAAATTAATAAATTATGTGAAATGATTTAAATATGGAACATAAACATTTGGAAATGATGAATCCATAAAAATAAAAAGTTTTGAATCATTCATCAATAGGGAAAATGATAAAATCCAAGATACGTTTTTATGTTGATGGGATGAAACTCAATTTCGTAACTATCACACAGTTGTGTGATGAGGGTAAAAAAAGTTTCTTCATAAAGGAGGGATTTTTTCGTGAAAGGGGAATAAGATGGAATGATAGTTATATGAGTCCAACGTACAAAAGGAAAAATATTTCCAGTTGGTGAAATACAAAACTCTTATTACTTATGTATAGTGTAAGAAAATAAATTGTGGTATAAAAGGCTGGGAAACATGTTTCAAATGAACATGAAAATGTTATCAAAGCTTGGTAGTTTCTGAGAAATTACTGATTTTCCAAATATAAGAGATTGGTGTAGCAAATTGTTTTAGAAAGGTATGATTTGAAAATCAGGGCATTAGAATGTATATATTTGTTCGAAACAACACCTGGAGGAAATTCAATTCCTTATATGTGGTCTTATGGGAAAAAAATAAAAAATTTATATAAGTAATTCATCACATTTATTGAGGATTTTACTTGCATTACTTATGTTATGTATATGAATGATAAATTAGATTCTTGGAAAATGTTTAATGATTTCTAAATTAAAGCAGAAAAGGAATATTTGTATGTAGTGGAGAAGTTGAAAACCAAAAATATAGGAGAATACAGAAGTGATGATTTTGAATGTTATCTGGAGAATTAAAGAATTAAGCATGATTTTAGTTTGTCAAAAACTCTTCAAAAAAATGGGGATGCTGAATGAAATAACAGAAACATGGTGGAAATGGGAAGAACTATATTACTTGAACATGGTATTTCTCATTACTATTTATGGAATGTAATGATAACTACTATTTATATTAAAAAAATTTGTTTGAAAAGACCTAATTCATAAATGAAACCATATGAATTTTTATGGGAAAACTCCATGTTTAAAACACTTAATATCTTTCAGGAGTCCATGTATTATAAAGAAGAAATGTGGACACTATGTAATGTTTGATCACAATGGTGATGATGGAATATTTCATGGCTATGCTCTATAAAGAATAAGATATATATGTTTAAAAAATATAAAGGAAGCATTTTTTATTCTATTAATGTGAATTTTATTGAAATGGATGGATAATACACACATACTCAGGAAGATATGGATGTTTAGAAGGTTAAGGAAAAAAATTCTAATAAGGATTCATATAGTTGTAATCTTACTCAAGAAGAAGAATCTAACTCACCAATTTCTAGTGATGAGTAAGAGACTCAAAAATCTCATCCTAGGCTAAGGAAGAAAGTGGAAGCTTGAAATATCATTGGATATCAACATTATAAAGTTGAAACAAGAAGAAGAGACAACTGATATTTAACATACATATTTGTATTCAAAAGAAGAGATAAATGATGTGAAAGAAGCTTTTGAGTATCTAGAATGGGTTCATTCCATGAACTAAGTGTTAGATATGATTCGAAGAAATGATACATGGGAACTCATACCCAATCCCAAAAATAAGAACATTATTGGTACAAAATGGGTTTTCCAAAACAAGATGAATGAAAAAGGTATTTGAAATGTCCTTGTTGGGCGAAATGAAATAATTTATTGGGTTACAAATACTACAAAAGATGAAAAATATCATTCATTACCATGAAAATTATGCTAAGGAACTTCTGAAGAGGATCATCATGGAAAACTCAAAACCTATTTCTAAACCAATTTCTGGTGGAACAATTTTGATAAATGATTGATAAGGAAAATATGTTGATCAAAAATAATTTCTAAAGCTGATTAAATGTGTTTTTATTTTATTTCCATTATAATTGAAATTGTTTATGATGTTACATTATATGATAAATTTTAGTGTTCTCCAGAATAGTCACTTTTAATGGTTTGAAAAATAATATTTAGATACATCAATGGAACAACTAATTTCGGAATCCAATATGAAAACTTATAAAGTTCTGATTTTTTTAGGAATTTTGATACTGAATGGGTATGAAATGGTGATGATAAAAGATCCAAATATGTTTAAGTATTGTTTCTAAAACAATTTAGTTAGTTGGAATTCAAATAAATAGAATTCAGTTACTCTCAGTAGGGTTGGTGCTGATTATGTTACTACCACTCAAGCCACTACTCAACCTTTGTGGATCAAAACTAATATAGAAGACATAATTGATGTACTGAAGTTACCCTTTCTATTAGATTATAATAATAAAAGTACATTAATTATTACCAAGAATGTTGTTCAATATTCTTGATCAAAACATATTGATATCAAATATCATTTTTTCAATGGGAATGTGGAGAAGATTGAATAGAAACTATTGTATGATTCAACATCCAAACATGTTACTGATATTTTAACAAAAGAATTACCAATGAAATCCTTTTCTAAATCGAGGTTGATTATGGGAGTCTATTTTAGTTCACATCAAGGATGTAAATTTTTTTCTATCTCATATTACCTTTGGATAATGTTTTCAAGGTGGATAATTATATTGATCAATATATCAATCTTTTTGTTTGCATGGAAAAAATGGGGGAGTTGTGGGTATTCTTTGAATTCAGTACTATAACTATTTGAATTATTCTAACAGTTTGTTGGAGTGGTTATAGAAAATGATTTTTTTTGTTTTCTGTTAGGACCAAAAGGGACCTAGATACCCTGGGAGGGGGTGAATCTAGGTGTTGATATTATTTTAATCAATTATACCGACCCCATTAGATATTGTCTTCTTTATTATAAGGGTCACTTTTTTCGCACTTATGATATACTATTGATCTTATTAATTCATTATTTATCTGATTATGATTCTTTAGACGCAATGCAGGAAACCAAGAAGACTGAAACACATATTTTTACTTGGTTCATCCTCATTTGGATACGTCCAAGGAGCATACATCCACGATGTTCCAATGTACCAAATCCACTAAATCTTACTGCCAATTTAAAATATCTAGGCTAGATCACTTTTATGCCCAGGCTCAATGCCTTTACAATGTTTAGGGTCAACTCCCTACTTTACTAAGGGTTATTCCCTATGTATCTCTTTAGCTTAAAGCCGGTGGAGAAGATCACCTTCATCCTCTTACTTGGATCAATGTTCTGGAAAGGATCCACTCATAGTTGAAACACTTCTAGATCCCTTTATTATCACAAATGAATAAATATTCCTCTGTACCTAAATGCTCTATTGAAGTTCTACTTTAATTCACTAATGAATAAAACTTCACCACTTGTGTACTGGGAAATCTTCCAACCTTCACAAAACCTTAGAATGAATGACAATCATCTCAATTCCTTGTGTGCAGGTGCCACAGAACCACTTGTGAGACACTCTCTTATCGAATACAGAAATTGGGTGACTCATAAGCTTTTATGCCCAAACCAATATTGGCACACAAGAACCAACTGGTGCGCTTCTAGAAGCCTAGCATGCATGTGTCACCAAACAACTTTTGTGAAACTCCCTTTTTCAACTCAGGACATGGGAAACTCACACCCTTTTAAACCCAAACTAATATTGGCACGCAACTATCAACTGGAAGACAACCTCTAAATAACCTTATACATGGGCGCCCACACCACCACTTGCGTGCACAAACCACCTACATGATTGGATCTATAATTTTCTCTAAGTTTTGAGCTTATCAAAAATGAGAAGGGGTATCCCTCTAATTATAGGAATTTTGGGTACCCTGAGCACCAAGCTCAAGTCTTCTACCGACATGCAAGTCCATCCGCCCTATTCTATGTCGCCCTAGTCACCTTGCACGCGTAAACCAAAACTTGGGTGCCCCTATTTCCATCTACATATATTGATGTTCTAATCTAGAAAAAAAATTGGGGTGCATCTCTCCAAGCCTCCAATACACCTACGTGCATCTTTCCAACCTTGTATATTCTCTTTTTGAACCGCTTCTAGATCATTAATTCCTTTGTCAAGGTTCTTCTAACAATAATGGATTGTCAAAAACATTTATTGAATTCAAAAACTCACTATATAAACCTCCTTATTCATCAAATTTGAACATCGTTGTCCGATTTGTCAACAAACACAACATGGAGGACCTATTTGTCAACCAAGACAATCACTTCAAAAATTCTTCAATGATATGTTCAGGGATTTTCCCAAAATTTTCCAGGAATGATGAAGAGATAAAGAAAATAAATATGAGTTGATAAGGTTGTTTTCATAGTTTTTTATTTTGGATAACATGGTTTTTCTATCAATGATTTTTATTTCCAACAATTATTTAGCTCGCATAGGCTTAAAATGGTGGATAAGTAATATATTTCTTTTGGATTCAAGGTATAGTGATTTATGAAACTTGGTTTACAACAAAATACCTTGGGGGAGATTGATAGGACCAAGATGATGAGGAAGGTGTTTGTCTTCAACTGTAGTATTTAATTATCAAGGATGCTTAAGAAAATATCTGATGAAAGGAAAAACATAAACTCACAATGTCTTTGGTGAAATTCAGAATACCCATCATATTTATAGAATCCTAGTCACATTGTTTGAAAATGTATATTATATTTTGGTGATACTAAATGGAATAGACGGATCATCAGATTCACACTAAATCTAAAATTAAGGGATCAATCATGTGGAGAATGTATCTTTATATATTAAAATGGCCATCTTATTCACGTTGAATCGAGTATGGAATATTTGATTATAATTGGAGAATAAGAGTCTACAAGACTACAATAAAACAATTGTGATGATGCTTTTCTTATCATGAAGTTCTCATAAATCACGATTATTTGAAAAACATGTAAAGGAATCTTGATAAAAGATATGGGGAGTTAATGAGATGCTTCCAATCATATTCAATTTGATCTAATCTTGATATAAAGGTAAAAGGGTGTTGGAGATCATATTCATCATAATTATAATCATGCTGATCATATTCAGGTCTATCATATTCTGGCCAACTGAAATTTGAAAAAAATTATTTAGGTTGAGTTAGAAATTTTTTTATTGCTTGTGTTTTGGGAAGTTGCAAAGAATTCTATTGAAAGACATATGATGATGAATGATTTCTCAAATTTATTCGAAGCCATGAATTAAGACCTGATACAAGCACAAGTTTTTGATTTAAGGATGCTTCATAAGTCTATTCCACTAAAATAGGTCAATCATTTTCAGTATTTCATTGTATTAACTAGAGGTACAGTTTTATTTTCAATAGAATTCCATGTTATCATATTTTAAATAATTTAAAATCTAAATCAATAATGTAGTATACCATTTTAAATGAGTTGAATTATTATTTTTTTCATTCAAGAGGGTATTTAGAAGAGTTGAAAGAGATATTTGGTAGTGTTGTTGAGGAAAACATCATATTTAGCCATTGAAATTAGATTTTAGAATCAAATTGGAATCTAAAAATAAATCATGAAGAATCGAAGAACTATAAAAAATATTTTAAAAGAATCTTTAAATGTTTATGATGTTATAAATTCACCAGAAGTTTAGGGAATCATGAAAATTTGGTGGTTTTGGTTTACTAGGAATGTTATGGGTATTTCTACTAGAATAACTCTTGGGTCACCCTTAAAAGGCTAAAATTAATGTATACATTTTCATATAGATGTACTATTCATGATAAGAGAGAAAAGCTCTGACTTTCTAGGGAGATAAATAAGTTTCCATAATGGTCCCTTGTAAAATATGTTTCGATGGAGTGAAGTGAAAGTAGAAGAGACATTATTGCAATGCTATTCAAATGATTATCTTATATAGTGGTCATATTATTCTGATGAACATTATATTATGCTTGTCATCATATTTAGCTGATCATCATATCAAGATGGACAATTGGATATTGATTTTCATATTGGGATTACTTGATTGAGGAAGGAAGTGTTCTAAATTTTCTCAATCATATTCTAATAGAATTATATCTATCAGATTGGGTAATATGATTTGAAAATCATACATTGAGAATCAGAGTGGAAGAATTAGACTGAGTTTTCATTACAATGTCCAAGAAGTCCTTACTGGCTTCAAAGTAAGAAATTAAGGAATTCTTTTTTTCTATAGAATATGCTTCATTAAATTGAATTGAATCATAATTAACATGCATTTTTAACAAACATTATATTACCAAATTTTGTTTAAAAGAGATAACACACACTATTTGATTGTTTTCATAGTTATGCCTGAGTGAAAGGGTATATCCAACTTGTTGCAATCCACACAAAGGATTGTTTTCTAATTGATTATGGGGTATTAGATCATTTACAAAATATAGAAAAGTTGTATCTATTATTATTGAATATGAAACCATGTATATACTTGTGTCTATGTAGATTTCTCACTAAATTGGTTTTAGTAGGGAACGAAATATTCAACAGGATTTGAAGGCTGTTTCAAGGAAAAATAAAAGAAAAATGTATCACTGATTCACCCCTCTCCCTCTTAGTGATACAAATATCCTCACTAGGAAAATTCATTTATAAAATCACATTTTGATCCAAATAAATTGATAAAAATAAAACATTGGGAATATTTTTGAATACAATATTGTAGTATATAAAAATAAAAAAAAACTATATGATGTAATAACATTAAATGTAGAAATTATTAAACAAAGTAAATCTAATAGTTAAACTTTAAAAAATAGATGATATTATATGCCTAAAATATCTCCTTCCTTCATGGAACCTTTATTTACTAATTAGTGGTGTCCTACTATGACACATATAAATATTAATAGTTTATATACAAAATTATTGGTTAAATTAATATAATTTTTTTCCTATAATACTATATATATGAATTTTTTTTATTGAGGTGAACCTGTAGGATTTTAGTACAATGGCCAAGATAACAACACCAAGAGACCCAAACTCTCAAAAGAGTATATAATCTGGTGTTAGAATCTGTCAGTTGTTATGTAAAATAAAATTATTATTAATCTTCTGAAAACTGAAAACAAAGCTTATAATTTTGCAATTAGTAATAAAAAATATGATAATATTATCAACTCCATTTTACACTAAAAAATATGTATATTAGAAAAAATCAAAAATGACCAAATGAGGAGTAAGTATAAATAAAAGGGAAATAAGTTTTTAAGTACTTAGAGGATACATACATGTTCTTAGAACAATATTGAAATATGGTTATGAATATTAACATCTTCAAGGTGAGAGAAAATAGAATCTGAACAAACTCTAATAGTGCTTTCAGGAAAAAACCTATCTATATATCCTCAATACGTTTCAATAAATTTAATATGCCCATGTATTAAGAAATATATGATCTATTATTTAATAAAAAACATATAGTAAAAAATAAAAAATAAATATATGGTAAAAATATCAAATAGTTATATAAAATATATCTATCCCATGGAAACATAATAAATATATATATACTATATTAAGAAATAGAAACATGTTATAGTTTAAAGAACTCCTTACACTAAATCTTATCATATAACTACCATATAGGGAATCAAAATCAATATAAAAAACTATAACAGGAATCAAAAAAAGAAAAACTTAGAATATAATTAAAATTTCAAATTACGTCTCTTCATTTTTTTACTTATTACATTATAGTTAATTAAATTCCTTGAATCAAATTACAAATGAATAGAACTAAAAATTCTAATTCTATATTATGTTCATGAAACATCAAACAAATATGATTACCCCAATTCATGTCTAACCTAATGAAATACACTATTGATTATTCTTCAAGATTCTCTTTACAATCAACTTTTCCATATGATATTCACACAAATATATCTTATATAATGTAACCAAATTAGATACAATCACATGTAGAGAGGATATAAGGAAAAAACTGTAGAAAAACTGGGTAAATAGTCTTGAGTGTTTAAAAATACACAACTATAAAACACATTAAATTATATTAGGTTGAACATATTATATAATAGATAGTGTAAGAAACATGAGATAATATTAGGGGTAAAATAGAATCTATCCGGATAAATAAAAATATTTCCTTCCACCATCACATTCATCATAACACTGATTCTCTAATTGGTTACATGAAGTCACCAAGTATGAAAAAATTATAGACTATTTTTTCTTTTATTGTATCCCCTCATATTATATATATTTTTCAATGCGATTACAACTGATGCTAGTGATTCCCCCCATGTTCTTTCACTATGTAGTGGTCAAATATTTTATTAATAATATTTTACATTACTATAGGTATTATTCCTTCATCATCAGTTACATTAAAAGAAATAAGATGCTACCGAGTATATTTTTCAACAGTAAACTATTTCTAAATATATTAAATTATTGTATAGATTTAATTGGTATATCCACACAACTGAATAAGAGAACAATTATGTACAATTTTCATTATTTAAAATAAAAGTCCATTTCCTTGTAATGATATGGAAATACGATGATCAAAAAATATAATAATCATCATTAATTATTGTGAGTTGTGTTTATAATTAATTTCTGTGTGTGTATATTCTCTCTATAAAAGTATTATGTGAACCTATATAAAATTAAGAAAACTGTTATATTTTATTTCAAAAAGGATTACCAATCACTAAAATGAATATCTAAATTATATATGATTAGATTTTTATACTTTCTTCATCACATAAATAATAATATACTTAATTTTAGTAATAAAACACTTCACCTATATAATGAAACATCTTACTCATTCAAATATGATATCTTTGGGTATAAATAAATCTACGATCCTGAAATTTTAAAAAAACCATCCCCACTCACTTTGAAAGAAAATATTTGAATATTATTTTAAGAAATAAAATAATTTTAACCATATAATTATTCCTTATTAATAATATGTTATAATAAATTTCTATAATTCCACTTAGTATCCTACCGTTATCATTATATGTTACAGTCAACTCAATTAAAAAACCATATATATTTTTTAAAAATTTCAATAAATATTTCATTCATTAGTTTTGGAATTTAAAATTTCATTTTTAAAACTAAAATTATCATCCAAAAAAATCTCCTTCATTTTGAGGTCTTAAATAAATAGTCCTTTGAGTGACTGTTGATATGATTTAGACACAAAAAATCAACTTTTAAAATCAAAATCGTATTTGTAAGACCACATTAGTAAAATAAATCCAAATGTGAAATCCACCCTGACCACATACTATTAAGGATATCCCATTAACATAATATACTAAAATACTTTGAATATAATTTCAACTACTCTTAAACGATGAATAGCTATGTCTGACATCAACATTATTCAATGAGATTTTTCTTCCCATCCATGAACCATGACTAGAATACCCATTTCAATAAACCTAGAGTCCTTTATTAAATATTTTCATCAATTAGATGATGACTAGATCCCCATGAACATTATTTAATGGATATAATTTTTCCAAAGATAATAAAAATATTCCACATGGTATAACGATAACAACAAATGGAGTGAAATGGTTATCAAAATTTACTATAGAATTTGAGACCACAAAGATGACTATTTGCATGATTCCAATAACCATCTCTCAAATTGAAATAATCCCCGACATGATACTGAAACCACAAAATCATAAATATTCTTAAAATCTCTCTAAAAAAAGATAAATTTACCACTTCAGTAATAACATTTCTCCAAACATGTAATGACAAAACATTATAGAATTTATTTACCAGATGTTTTTTTGATAAGATGTGTTACACGTTACTCCCAATGTAAATAAACCAAAACATATTGAAATAAATTTATTAATAAATATATAATAAACACTAATATGGTAAAACATTAAAATTTAACATGTTTTGAAGATAAATAATTAGTATGAGTTTTTTCAAAGGATATTTTCCATGAAAGTCATTTATAATGAATTAGGTATTTTTAATAAAAATAAATTTTATAATTTTATAATTTAATAGTGAAAAAATTAAATTAATTTTTTATATATTCACATTAAAATTCACTTCGTATGAATTTATTATTTTTTCTGCAAATGTTTTTTTATTTGAAAAATATTTTTTTCACAAAAATTATAATTTGTATAATTTTATCACTGTATAACCATATAATCAAGGATTTAAAAAAAATTTGAGTAGTAAATTATATATTTTGGGAATATAATTATTCATTTTATAATATTATTTGAAATTATAAATCATATATTTTACATTTTATAACTAAAATTAAATGTTACATTAATAAAAAAAGTAATATTTTCTTCTAATTATGTGTTTTGACGGTGAAACTTGATTATGGATTTATTTTAAAGAAAAAGAAGAATTATTTATTTTATAAATAACCATTTTTCTTAAATATATGTATATATAAATATATTATCATAAACATTAATTCTTAATCTTAAAAACACACTTTTCATAAAAAACTGTTCTAACACGTTATGTATGTTTTTTTTAAAATTAACAAATAAACTCAGAGAAATATTATTTCATAAAATGATATTAAAATTTAAACTTTATTAGGTCAAATTATTTAAAATTTTTAATCCTAATTCTTTATTTAATGTCAATTATAATATTAAAAATATTATTTAACAAGGAATAATGAATATAGGGTAAAATTAAAAAAGTTAAAAGAAAAAATATAAAGATACACTATTTCATCTCTAAAATTAGTGTGTGAGTATAATAATTACCAGAACAGACATACCATACACTTTTTGGAAGTTATTCACCATTTAAAACTAAAGAATATCATCACATTATTGAAATTTTAATGGTTACTACAAAAACTACCCTTATCTTAATTAATAAATTGTAACACATACTCCACATGATGACTCACCTTTACTTATTATTTTATGATTATCCTCCTTAAAATTTATACTCATACTACCCTCTACCACAACTATATACTTTTTTAAATCTTAATTTTCGTTTGTCTTTCATTTCCAAGTAGTTTTCTCTGAGAAAACTAAAGCTTCCAAAGTGACCATTACTTTCAATTACTCTTTTTATTTACTATAAACCTTATTAAATAAACTCCAAAATTATTAATATAATAATATAAATATAATCAGTTTACTAGAATTTAATTTTATTAATTATTAAAAAATTATTAAATCCTTTACATCTAGTAGGAAGATAAAGTAACATCAATAATGTGTACATGCAGACTGCCACCTTCACGAAGTGATGTGGTTCCTTTTTCATAACCACCTCTCAAGGATTGAAGAAAGGACGAATTTAAGGATTAATTTTTTTATGTAAAAAATAAAAATATTGTATTATCATATTTCACATACCATCATTCATTTCATTATTTATGAAATCTGATCATTAATCATGTGACCAGAGGAATACAGGCTCTATTAATGATATATTTCATTTTCCATCACTAAAAAACATTGGTGGTTCCTAGAATGGATTAATGAGGGATTATATATTTTTTAATTTTTATTAATCCTTATTTTCCACATTATCATTATTGAAATACATCCACTTCCCATTAAATAATTATAACAAGATACAAGTTGGGTTGATTTAACTACCTATGTAAACGATGTTATAATGAATATGAAATAATTTAATATGGGGAGAAATATAATTATAAATTAATTTAATA
The DNA here is from genome assembly GCA_963277665.1 of Viscum album. Lineage (NCBI taxonomy): Eukaryota > Viridiplantae > Streptophyta > Magnoliopsida > Santalales > Viscaceae > Viscum > Viscum album. The sequence continues at coordinate 90,003,406 of OY728123.1, read as the reverse complement.
TTTATATATTCAATATTTTTAAATGTTTATATATTTTTTCTTTAAATATTTATAATATTTTATAATATATAATCTAAATATCTTCAAACACATTGAAAACTAGGTTATCATGTTTACAATTTTCACTAGATGTATTTTTATATTTAACCTGTTGAAAAATAAGAAATAATTTATCATTAAAAAAATAATTATTAAATTTTTATTTATCTAATAAATTATGACTTTATACTCATTAGTGATAATTGATCCCATGTTCATAAAATTATTACAAAACAAAGAACCCAAATTTATAAAACCTAAAAATGAAAATAAATTTTAATCAATTAATATATATGAAATATATGGTTAATAATAATTATTAAAATTGGTAGTATACCTATATTATAGATATGAGATAATTTATAATATAATTATTTTTTTATTGGAGGTTAGACCATGGTAGAGTAAGATAGAATAGAATATAAATTCTTTTCTTCTCAAATACCTCTCTTCGAGGAATGTTTTATATTATACAACTTATTTTATATAAGATATGTATATGATTCCTAATTGATTTTTATATCACTAAGTTCCATTTATTAATGGTAAATTAATTTCAATTTAATCCTCTCTCAATTTTAAGATGTTTTGCGTAAAATATTGCTTAAATTGTATGGGTTTCCCAGGACTCAAAAATTCTCCTTAGCTCAAAATCACTCCTTAATGAATATTATCTTTCAAGATTGATCAATTTTAACTTTTAATGTTATTATGTTATATGTACACCATATATTTTATAGGAAATATGAATCAAATAAAATAGATCTCCCTGGTTGAATCTATTTCTTTGAAAAATTCAGTTTATCATGAAATAATCCAATTTATTTTAATATATTTTTCCTCTATATCCATGTTTTCACATTGTAGAATGTTCTACTTCAATTATTAGAGACTCATATTTTTTAACTCTAATGATAATTTTATTCCCCTTCGTTCATTTTTAATAATATATTTTGTTATCCATTTATTAATTTCAGTTAGAAATAAAGGTGTTATAAAATATTTAAATGTAATTTTTACTTACAGTGGTTTTATATTATTCTCATCAATATCATATATTGACATATGTATTTTTTCTTATCAATGAAACTATATTGTAAGTTGTTTTCAGGTATTTTTTAATGATTATTTCTATTTATTTGGAAAAATTTTATGGTAATGTTAATTGAAAACTACATCCACATAATATGATATTATGGAAAACAATTATTATAAAATACTTTTTATGATTTCATTTCCATTTTAAAAAAGGAATATTCTCTAATTCCATAATGGTTCATAAATTAACCTATATTTTATCTTTTTATTATTGTAGTGATTGTATTTTTTTCATCAAATAATCATGTAATTTATATAAAAATTGAAAAAGTTTTGAAAATAATATTCACATCATTGGTTATTTATGCTAATATAAATGATTTGGTTTTATGTGTCATTCTCATGTATATATAATGATTGGTGGGATCTTATATATCCCTCCAATACATTGGATTAGGATTTATATCTCACATGATTAGGATTATATTAATGTAATTTTTTTCTCAACAAAAGGCTTGACCATTTTGTTTTTTCACAATATATAAAATAGACATTTTTTTGTTCACAACAATAAGTGTGATCTGTTTTTTTTTCAGAACATGAATTGTGGGAATTTTTTGATCATAACAAGAATTTGGGGAATTTTTTTTTTCAATACATAAATCCTTGATTTTATTTGATAATAAATAATGTTAATTTTTTCTATTCACAACAAGATTCATGGAAATTATTTTATTCCAAAAATGAAGAATGGTTATTTTATTTATTTACCACATGAAGCATGATAAAATTTTATCATAATTTTGAAATACTATTATACACATTATTGTTCCAGAGTTCTCTATTATTTCATGTTTTTTGGGAATGTAATATTTCTAATCCATATTACAAGGATTATTCTCACTGAACCATATTGTTTATCTCATGGTTTCATACACTTTTTTGAGATATTTTGTTCATTTGAGATCTAATATACTTTTATCATTACTTGTGGAATAAAATTATTTTTCGTTTTCCATTAGATAATATATTTCTATCATGATCATGTTTGATTATATAATTATGATCTAAGAAATCATAAAACATTTATTACTTGTCCATCACTATGTGTTTGAGCTCAACCAATTCATTTAATTTATGTCCCCATGTTATGAAGAAGAGTATAATCTAAGAGATGTATAAATGTTGATTTACTGTGATTAGAATATGGAGACATGTTAATAAGTATCATAGAATTATTTTCACATGTAGTTGATCATAAGTGAAATGAAACCTTTTTTTATTTAGGATGTGGGATGATTTGCGAGTTCTAATAGTTTTATTATGTAAATATTGGAAAATAAAGATATGTTCATCTCTATTTGTATCAAAACTAGTTTTTAAAGAATATTTTTGTTTACTAGATCTAGGATTGCATGTATATGCAATGGAATTTAGTATCATTATAGGGTTTAATTGTTTTGGGGATTTTTTTTTATTTTTGTGGAATATGAATAGATAACAAATTAGTGAAAATTTTATGCGTAACTAAAAGGGATATTTCTATGTATAAGATAAAAACCAGAAATATTTTGTAAGTGGATATTGTATAGTTTTAAAATAATAAAATCCCTGTCTGGATACTATATTGTCGATCTAGCTATGTCAAAAATCAACATAAGGTTAATCTCCCTAATATGATTGGTTGAGAATTGACTTGATAATCACTCTAATGCATGATGATAGGACCTAAGACAACATAAATCCTTATAAAATCCCTTTGGATATGATTTTTTTAATCAAATTACATTTACAATCCATTATTACTAGTTTAATATGTTAATGAATTAAGTTATTTTATAAAATTGATACCAACACAAATAAACATAGATTTATCCATGAGTGTTTTAGGTTAATATGAAAGTTCCCGTGATGGTTTCAAAGTGTAACATATTTTGAGGTTTGGATTTTCAATATTACCTTATGACGTAAATATTGAACACTATTGATTAACTCATGTGGGTTTTATTAATGGCTGAATAACAAATAAATCGAGTTAACAATTGATTATATAGATAATGAAAGGATTTCACCAAATGGGAAAAAATATGATAACATCTAGAGTGATACATATTTTTTTTATGGAAATACTCTTTTAGTTGTTATGATTAACAATGGGGACTTGGTTGATCTTTGAAATACACCAATGCAGAGAAAGATTGAGTCTCATGGATGTTCATGTAATAGAGATGATGAGGGAAAAAATATTAAATTTTATACATTTAATGACCACAATAGGAAGCACCTAGGGTCTTGTCACAAATTAAGTAGATAATATTTCAATTGTGGAAAAATATTTTCAAAATGTAGTAAAATATTTTGGGAAAATTAAGAGTCTCATTTACACGATTGAAATAAATAGAGTTCTTCATAAGTTATCATTAATAATTCAATGTATTATATATGGGGAACAAGGAATTATCCATGTTTATTCCCAAAGAAAACGAGTAACCAAGATAATTATCATTAAAAACAATTAATACCAAGAGGAAAAATGAAATGTTATTCAAGAAATTCTCTTAATTTAGATCCTAATATTTAAGGTGTACATAATCTCTAATAAAGAGTTGTCAATGTTTTGTTGGAATTTGATTATTAGAAAATTAGTATATATCTAAGATGTTTTCTAAGGACATTAAATAACCACCTTGATGGTTTTATTGTAATATAAATATTCTGGTGGTATCAATTATTATATTATAATTTTAATTTAATTGGAATGAAAATTTAGGAAATCATATTATCATTCATTTAGATAAATTTATCATGAATTTTTTATTAGATTTGTGCACTCCACTTAGAGTAATGATTATCTGGAGAAAAGAAAACACATTTAATATTAGCCTAAGATTATATATAAATAAAAATATTATAATAAAATCCTCTCTAGATATGGTATAAAAAATTGGAATTGATAACAAACAATAATAGACACTTGGCTAAAATAGTTGGAGAAAAAAATCAATATTGTGGATAAGAAAATTTGAAGGAATGTTATTTGTTTTGGATGATTGTAAGGTTGATATATCTCAATAAAATATATTAGGAGTCATATATATATATATTTTATATTCAATTATTTATTTCCATTGGTAAGTGATAATTAAAATTTTGAGGACATAATTCTTTAACTGGGGGAAGATTTTAATGGCCCAAAATTCGATACATTTTAAAATTGATATATTTATTTCCATAATATGTGTTACTTGCTTAAACCTGTTTAAAAATTCTATAACATATTATAATTAAATTATGAAAAAGTCTATATTAATTACTATGAAGGTAAAGAGTAAAAATTTATTTTTTATCAGTGATAATTAATTAAAATGAATTAATATTTAAAAATTTTGTTTTAAAAAAAGTACATTTTATTTTTTATTATATATTTTATTTTAAAAAAAATATTTTATTATTTTATAAATAAAATTTGATAAAACAAAATGAATATTATGAAACATCATATCATAAATTAAAAAGCAATAATTTTTGATATTATTCAGGAAAGATTTATTTTTTATGAAAAATATGGTTCTTCCGAAGGTTATAATTTTTATGAATTTTCTATTATTTAATAATATACTAGAAGATGAAAACAATGTTTTTGTAAGAAAATATGTACGTATGTAATGACACTATTCATTTTAATATATGTTTTGAGATTATAAATCATATTTCTAATATTTTTACAACTAAATTAAAATGATACAGTAACAAAAACTATATTTATTATTTTTGAAAAATTATGTGTTTTAATGGAGAAATTTTGGTTTGGGATTTATTTTTATTCAATATACGTTATATTTATTTTATAATAAAAAATTTTATGTAATAAAAAATATTATATATTATAATATTATTTTGTACATTTATTTTTTAACATAGATATAAACTTTTCTTCAAAACCTATTTTTACACACAGTGTGATATTATTTTAAAATTATCATTTTAAACATTTAAAAATTTATTTGGTAAAATTATTTAAAATTTAGAAATAATAAGTTTAAAATTTCTAAGAAGGTCTAATTTTGATATTTTTCATCAATATTAATATGTAAGGTTAACAAATTAATAACAAGACAACATCGATCATGCATACGTGGAGACTACCACATCCATGAAATGATGTTGTTAATTTTTTTTATTGATTTATCAAGTCTAGTATAAAATTTGGATTTTTTGAATAAATATGTGTATTATTTAATAAATATAATTATTAAATGATCATTTTTCATATACCATCAATCCTTCAATTCATTGAAAAATTAGACCTTTATTTGTGCATATAGGGAACTATCGTCTCTATGAAAGATGTATGGCATTCTCATCACCACCCATCAATGATGGTTCTTATAATGAATTGAAAAAGTATATATTGTTTATATTAAATTTTAAATACTAATTATTTTTCACATTTTCATTAACAAAATAAATCCCCTTACTCATTAATTCATGATAACAAGTTTCCATTTGTGTCAATTTAAATGCCTGTGTAAATAATGTTATAACTATTATATAAAAAATGATTATGGGATGTAATATAATTATAGAATCATGCAATATTGATTTATTAACTATTTTAATAGTTAGTAAATGTTTTTGTTAATACTTAAATTATTCAGTAATATTGGATACTTTGATCATAAAAAACATTTAAACTAGTTATCATGTTTTTCATTATCATAATTTATAATCATTTATTTCACCAACGGAAAATTGTTAATAATTAATTATTGAGATAAATAATTATTTATCCTTTAATGAGCTAGTAATTAAAAACTTGAAGCTAATTAGTTATAGCATATCCGAATTTTTTTTTATTTTTTTATGAAACAAACAAGCTAATGTTTTATCATCCGAAAATGAAAATACTTTATTTTCAGTTAATATATTTTTTAAATATATTTATATATAGTTTTAAAATGGGTTTATGATTAAATAAAGGATATAAAATAATTTTATAAAATATTTATTTTCTGTATACATGATTTTACAGCATGATCGAGTAAAAAGAGATACAAGGTAAGGGCTTTTCATCAAAATTACCTGTTTTTGAGACATGTTTGTTATTATGAAGCTAATTTCATTTAGGTGGTATATAAGATTCCTAATTGATATTTTTATCATTATAAATAATTGATTAATGGTAATTGAATGTCTATATAAATATATCTCTCTCTTTTAACTGATTTTAAGGAAAATTCTCCTATAATTGTATGGGGTTTTTAGGTCTAAAATATTTTTATTTATCCATAATAACTCCTTTTTGAATAGAATCTTTATATATTGATCAATTATAAACAATTGTTTTATTAGGTTATATTTAAACATTATTTTCTTTCTAAATCATGAGTAAAACAAACTTAATCGTCCTTGGATGAATATATTTTTTTCTGAAAATTATTCTTTGTCATTAATAATTAAAATTTATATGAATAGAATTTTCTTCCATATCAATGATTTTACATCCATAAAATGTTATCATTTCCCTAGTAGAAACTGAAATGGTATTTATATTCAATGGTGAATTTATAATATTAGATTCCTTTTTAAATAATAGTTATATGATCCATTTAATGACGCCGTTTTTCAATAAAGGTGTTTGAAAAAACAAAAATGTGTTAGTACATACCATAATCATATATTCTCGCATTATACATAACATTTTAACAAATGATTTATTTCTTATAAATTATTATTTATTGAAATTTATTTGGATTCTATGGTTTTTTATTTTTTCACTCTGCCTTTATGTTTTAAGGAAAGTTACTTGAAAATTACCCCTTTTAAGATGATATTATTGAAATTTTATGATTATATTATTATTATTATATTTTAAAAGTATTATTCTATAAAATTTTAATGGTTATAAATCACCCTATATATATTGTTATTAAATAATGATTTTGGGATATTTTGTTTTTGGTATCAAATGATAATATTATTATATACCATTGCGATATTTTATGAAACCCATTTTATTCTAATTGGTTATTTTTAAAAATATGAATGATTTTGGTTTAATTAAAACTCACATATGTGGATAATGAGATGTGGGGTACTATATTACTATAATATTAATTATTTATGGATTTATATATAATGATCCAAGGATGTTTTGAGTGGACATTTTATAGTTTAAAACATGAGGTGTGAACATTTTTTTGTTTAAAACAAAACAAAAAGAACATTTTGTTTGGTCAAAATATGAAGCATGACCATTAATTTAATAAAAACATGATATTTAGAGATTTCATTTGTTTAAAACATGATATTTTGGATTTTTTGTTTCAAACGTGAGGCATGATCATTTTGTTTATAAAAATATATTCGTTGTCAATTTTTATTTACAACATAAATCGTTGGATTTTTTTATTCATAACATGATGCATATAATTTTTTATTCATTATATATTATTTCCTTGTTCTCATGTTTGTTCCAAATATATTTTTTATTTTAGCCTTCAGAGGAATTATTTACATCTAATAAATATTCATATGATTATTATGTTATATCTTAATTATACACTCTTTTTTAATAATTTATGTGGTTAATTTTATATTTCATGTCCTTATATCATGACTTGGGAAAAAATATTATTGTTTCATGTTATTTAAATAAATTATCCCCACCCTTATAATTTGATCTCATATGATTTTGACTTAACCTATGATGACTTATTGATTAGTGTTTCCTTATTTTTCATTCAATCTCATTACTTTCATAGGTTTTATTTCAATAATATATAAATATGAGTATAACATAATAGATGTATAGTTTTAGATAATGTAAGTTTAAAATGTGGAGAAATATTTATATGTATTGTAATATATGTTTCTTTTTTAGTTTATTCTAAATGAATCTTAGCATTATATTATTTATACATTGATAAGTTTTAAGAGTTTTAATTATTATACTATTGTTATGTCATAAAATATAGATATTTTCATCTCACACTATTTTAATGATACTATTTAATAATTTTTTTAACAATAAGATATGAGAGTGGAGGGTTGGAGCTTTACAGTTTGTATCAGATTTGGGTATAATTTTTTAAGTATATTTTAGTTTTTAGTGAGTATGATTAAATCACATTATTTTAAAAAAAAGTGATAAGTATAAGGTTTATGTATATGAATAATATAAAATCATGAAATTTCGTAAGTAGATATTGTAGTGTTTTCATTGAAATAAAATCCCTCTTTTTATACTGGAAGTTGGATGTGGTCGTGGAACAAATTTATAAAGGGATAATAAATATAAAAGGGATTAGTTGTCCATTGACCCAAAAATCACTATAATAAATGATGAGTGGGCCTACAACTTCATTCCATACTAGAAAATACCTGGGGAAATGACATGGTTAATAAAAATATATTATCTATATATTATAAATGATTAATTTTGTTATGTAATTACGTTATGAAATATAATGGAATCCAAAAAATAGAAACATAAATTATCCAATAGTGATTTTGGTTGAAATGAATGATAATATGATGGTTTCTACTATTAACCGACCAAGAATTCCACCTATCCAAACACCCAAACCATCCCTTGGAAAGGCCCAAAGGCAATTACTATTCCCCATGGGCTTCAAACTATTTCCTTGGTATCAACACCACACTTTTTAGAATGATTCCACCCATGATAAATTATAATAAACAACCCTCAATAACAATAAATCCCAATAATCAGAATATTAATAACCAAAGGTAATACAACTACCATAATTCAATCACTTTACATCTTTAACAAAAAACCAAAACACAAAAATAGGGAGGGGTACCAACTTGACCAAAATTCTCCATGATATAAGAGGGAAGACACCCTCATTCCACCTCAACCAACACCTATAAGACGAATAACTCTTGAAACTAGTACACCATCACTACTAGGGAAAAACATTCCTTTACATATATCAAACATAACAAGGTCCACATATACATGAGGGTGTGTGTATGGTGAGAACCAATTACCATTAGGATATAACCCAAAGAAATTCCACACTATTATAATATAAGAAAAATCAATATGAAACTATTTATAAAAAGAAAAGATATATTTTAAGGAAACATTTCAAGTAAAATAATTCAGGTAATATAAGCATTGAAATTAAAATGAAATCAAATTCCACCACATTCAAATAGTAAAAATAGAATCACATGAGAACCATGGTTAATACCTAATGTAACATGAAATAGTGGGACCCTAGAAACCTCGTATCCCGGTGATATAGTATAGTAACTATGACCCACAATGTCGTTTTCCACAATATAATAGAGGGGAATGCATCCCAAGGTCTAGTGGTCTTTAAAATTCATTATATTTTTATTTGGCATTATAACATCAATCCTTATAGAGGGAACCATGACTCATCCCTATTAAACTGACTCAGGTACTAGTCATAGTCTTTCCACCAAGTTTCCTAATATTCCATTCATTCTCAATTCCTTTTTCCACATCACATAGGCCTCCTCATTCATAGACACACACCAAGAATTATGAACACACATGAAACCCCCCCATGTTCCATAAGAAAAATCATCTTCAAACCCACACACACAGAAAAACCATTTAAAACATATTTCTCACCCCTCACATAATTCATAGAAAACATTTATAAGGGACATCAAGCATACTAAAATCATCCAATAATGATAATGCACAGAATCATTGACCTCAAACGTATAAAATTCAAGAATCTAATGGAAAACCACTACCGCATCACAAGGGGTCCTATAAAGGAAATATCATACCATAACCATCAATATTAAAACTAATAAAAAGTCATTCCATTTTAGGGAAACCAACCCACTGGAGATATGATAACCTCTGAGGGAAGGAAAAAGGAACCAAAAAGAAGGATAAAGAAGAATAATGGAGGGAATTTCATGGAATTTCAAGATGAATCTAAACCAAACAATCATAATATTTGGAGATCTATGGGAGAAAAGAGGAGGGGGAAAGGATACTAGGGTTCAGAATCCATAATGGGGGAATAAATGAGTATATTTTTGTAAAATTTTGGGAATAAAAAAATTATATATTTAATGTTATTAATGAATTTGACATGGAAAATGGGATAGCCTCACGGTCTTCCAAAATATGCAGAAATCATGCATCATCCTCTATCCAAGAGGAAAACAACCAGACAATTTACCTTGGGAGGGTGAACGACCATGATGTGGACTGTGCAACCTGGATCGTTCCAATTTCCAGGGTACATAGTATCTTTTGGGGTGGTACATGGTTTCTACTAAACACATGCCATCCGTGTGCGGCCTAATTTTGTTATGAAAAAACCATTTTTCATTAAAAAGACATGGGTAGGCCATGAGATAAATAAAATAAAAAAATAAAAAAATAATACCTCAAAATAAAATCATTAATGTGAAAACTCTCCCGACTATGAAAAATTTCATTCCATAGAAAATCATTCCAAATATTGCTCAGAGCAAAAAATAGATATTTCTCCTCAACCCATTATTTCCCCTCCCATGTATCGTTCTCATCATTTCTATGATAGAAAATAACTAAAAAAATTGTGAGGACTTATCCAAAAGAACATTGTATTAGGAATCCACAATCCATACTTATCTCTCATAGTGAGACAAGTCTAGTTATAGATCAAACTCTTTAAAGTTAGCTTGTGAAACATATCCAGAGTATACTTATTCAACTAAAAGACTTGGAACACATCATTGATTGATTTCAACTAAGATGGAAATGTTCAACAGTATTCCACACAACCCACCCACTTTAAAATCTCTAAATTTATTACATAACTCAATGTTAGCATCCCATAGTTCCCATCCAAGGCCCAACACATCTAATCATCATAAGAAATTTGGAATCTCCCATTTATAAATAAATGATTCTGGATGAAACTAAAATTTTATGATATCTCATTCACCTGAATCATCCCCAAGAATTAGGGGTCACCCACCTCAGTCTAATACAATGGTGAATAACATGGCCAACTATAAATAACCTTAAGGTGAGACATCTTAATTGGTTATTGATAACTATTATTATATTCAAACTCAACAATCCCACAATTGACATTCCAAGAGCCTCTGAAATCTTGAAAATAGTCATAAATCATGTATTCCGTGATCTGATTCATGCACTCTATCTAACCATATATTTGAGTGTTATATTCCTTGCTCAATTTTATATGTGACCCACTTTCATTCTTAAGACCATCCCTAAATCACAAGGTAAAATGTGGGTCCCTATCAAAAATAATATTCAACAACACACTTGAAGCATTCTTATCTCCCGAACATATATACGACCCAACTCATCCACCTAGGTTAAATCTCTAATCCCAATAAAATGGTCTAATTTGGTCAGATAGTAAATTACTAACCCTATAAAAGTATTTCCCTAATGTTTATGAGGAATGAAAATAATGATGTCTGTGGTGACCTCTTCCGACTTCTAGGTGTGAATAGGTATTGGCTGAAGCAAAATAGAGGGACTATGGTGCTCTAAATTAACCTAATAATAAGTATAACACATTGATACATAGTGAAATATATCATTTCTCGTAACCAGACATTAGAACAGAAAAATAAAATTATATAATATATTGGTTGTACGGGGACAGATGAGACCACTAAGAATGATGAATATTCTACATGACAACCTTCCATAATACTAATTGCACCACATTAGGGCCAATGAATCATAAAACTCATTTAGGAGACTACTACCACCAAAAAGGAATATTCCCACCATTTAGAAATTAAAAATAAAGATAACACAACTCATCACTAGGATTATCCTACTAAATTAGCTTCGTAAGGTAGTGTATCATCTAAACACTGGTCAAGAACAGTCCTCCACTATACTCTTCAGTCTCCATATGAAATAATGAAAAAAAGACAGATCAAGTTCTACTCATCTCTAGACACCTTTGTAACCTTCAATATGAAATTCCTTTTCAATGTATCTTTTATGAAAATACTCATTAATAGGGTATAAATGATATCAAAATCGATCCCATGATGGTAATCGGCCCAAAAACTCTTCCTTAGTTCCATAACCACCGGATAAAAAATATAGGCTGAGATTTTAAGATCTGAATACAATTCAAACATCACCTTGAAAAGGTAATGAAACCACGTATTCAAGTCTTGAATCACTAATTCTAATTCTAGGTCATGGGTCAGAACATTCATTTCATGTGGTAGGAGATATAGAGTAGTGTAAACAACCACATTTTCTTCTTGCATCAACACAAACACATGACCCATACACAAGGCATCAAAGTAGAACACATATCCCATTCAAAATTTTGGAAAGATAAAAATAGTGGACATTGAAGTGAACACTTATTCTCCTTGATGCAAGCATGAAAATATGGGATCCACTCAAACTCTTCCCATTTTTTGGGTAGTGGAAGTCATGAAAAAATAAAGATGAGAGATATCCATATTAACTATTTATAGTACCCTGCTAGGGCCAAAATGATCATGATATGAAAAATGTTCTTCAACTTCTCCCATGAAATACAAACATCCACCGTATCAAGGTCCATTGAAACCCCACACTCAAAAATCATATTACTTAAAAACATGACTTCCCAGATCCATAAGGTAAAATTAAAGGTCTTAGCAAAGAGCTGATGATATCAAAGTGTTCCTAAAAAATCCTCATATGTGGCATGTGCTCCTTCTCTATCCCGATCGACACCAAGAAGTAATCCTCTAATACCACAACAAATGATTCAAGGATCTGATGGAGAACACTATTCATAATACCACGAATCCTTCTAGATCATTTTTCATCTTGAAGGGTATGAAAAGATTCTCAAGACGTACCTGCATCAGAAGGCTATCTTTGGAACATCTACCTCTCTAACCCTAACCTATTGGTACCAAGAACACAAATTGAACTTTGAAATCAACCATGAACCATTTAGATAAAAATGGTCATCAATTCAGGTAAATTGGTATTTTTCTTTAATATATCCTCATTTAGCTTCCAAAAATCAATACATAACTAGATAAACTCATCGGTCTACTTTTCCAAAAGAAATGGGAAGCCAAAGGTGAGATGCTTGGAAAGAAGAAACCTTTGGAAAATAAATCATCCAGATATACCTTTCATTCCCTAAAAATAGTGTGGAAAATATGGTATGTGGGAAGATATTTTGACGGTGTTCTTGATTACAAACTAATGGTGAAATCCATAGCAAACTCCAAAATAAAACCTGATAATTCATTTAGATATATATTTGTAAACTCATTCAGCAAATGAAGTAACCCACACTAAAATCTTATCTAACCATCCACTAACATGAGAGGTGAGACTTGAAAAATAATATTATTTTTCATTGGAAGTGGAGGTCCAAAAAATCTTAATTGAGGATCCAATTCCCCGGGGAAAACTAGGGTTCTTTAATCAGGTCCCACAAAATACACCTACAGAAGGTTAAAATTGATGTGTTCTTGAAAATTCGCCATCCAATCCACACTAAGAATCACATTTAAGTGGTATATTTCCAATATTTGAATGTCCCAATCTTTCTTGACCCAGAATCAGTGAGTGCGAAAGATAGATACCTAAAACCTAGATCAATCCTATTACCTTGTGACATTACCAACTCCATCACATATGACACGAGATCAGGAGGAAACATCAACAAATTCATAAGATAGGAAGAGATAAAAAACATGAATCACCCATATAAAACTAGGAAATATATTTAGATAATTCAATAATAACCATACCTAAAACTATCATAGGTCATGCAATTTATTTTTTGGCACATAATCCATGCATAATAGTACCTCATCTCTACTTGACCTTGAGAACGACTATTGACTGGTGTCTTTTCCATAGACTAAGTATTCCCAAACGATGATCAAACCCTACAATACTATCCAAAAAACCAAGAACCCACTTTCATGGATGGTTTTGAATGTGCTATCATCCTTCTGGGGGATACAAAACATGTACCACCATGATATGGTCATGAAACATTGAATATATTTTGAAGGTTACACATAATTCCACATCAATGGAAGGGACTGGATGGGACTAGAAAATATGAAAACTTGTTTGATGGTTTTCCTCACCAATGGGACATGACCGAACCATCATCAGAATCCATAAAATAATATATTCAAGAAAGATGTCCTGAAATACCACATCACCTCTTCTCCGTCTCATCCCTCTTATACATCTCCTCAAATTAACTACCACTACCCCAACCCACATCTTAATCTGCCCCAGAAAACCCAAACTTACTGGAACAATCTATCTCCACCATCAATGCATGATCAACCACATCCACAAAGGACTTCTACTTGAATAAGATGAATTTTGATCAGATATCTCCTTACAACCAAATTTAAAATCTAATCCCATGGTTTCTCATTGAAAACTACCTTAGGTTAAAAATTTACCAACTTAGTGAAATGGTTGGCGTACTCCAACACATTTTTATCCCTTTGGTAGATATTAAAAACTCTTGGTTAATGGTTAATCTCATGATCTCATGGAAACACTACTCATTGAAGACAACATTGATGTCCTTATAACCCATCAGCACTGAGTACAACCTCTTCTGACTGGGAACGTCCAACATAAATAAATCCCAATTAACATTTTCTACCTAAGGAAATTAATGAAACCAAAATATCCTTTGGATATTTTAAATATGATCCTCTACTTTTACAGGGCCTATGCTACCCCCTAAAGAGGGAAGCTTATTCTTGAGGAACTCATAAGCCTTGTACATTTCAAAACATAGTTCAGTATCCCTGACATGTGATATACTTGATCCCACTCCCTAATCCAATGCTCAAATAGGCCAAACCATAGCTTCAACTAGTCTCTAATCAACTGGTGAGGGATAATTCTCTCTATCCTATTTATGTGGATGTATATCAATTATTCAGGGATGCATGTTGTAAAAAAAATAAACAAATTTGATGGAAAACATCAACAGACCACTCTTAAACTTATCTGAAAAATAAAATTTAACACCTTCATAAAAAAACAAATGAAAAACAAGCCCAATTAAAATTCTGACCACTCCACCCCCACTTGGTGTCTATGAAATATTTTTGGCATGTACATCTCACATGGAAGAGGGTTCAGACCAAATCCCAAAAATCCAATGGAGACTCAAGGCCCATTATGTGGGGTATTTGGAAAATAACTCACTCACAACAGAAACCATAAGACCCGAAAATCCTAGTTATTGTCTATCCCGACCCTCAAAATAATCATGACTCAAATACAAGGAAACACATCCTTTCGATAGAATTGTTTTCATGAACAATCCCAAGATTCCATCCAATTTGACTCTCAATATGGCCCACAATGAGGCTCTAATGGGGTTTCTGGTCCCCATTGGATTTTAAACAGTTCATGGTTATCAACACTTCAATTTTTTAAAAAATTTCACCCAGGATAAATTACCATTAAATAAACTCAATAATAAAACAACATACCCAGAAAAATATCAACAACCAATGTAAATAAAACTATCATAAGTCAATAATATTACAATTTGAACAAAAAACAAAACACAAAAAGGTTTAGGGGTACCATATATACTTCAAGTATCCATGAAATAAGAGGGTCACCACCCTCATTCCACATCCACCAACAGTAGTAAGAAGAACAACCCTAGCTTCCAGATCAACCATTAACACAATGAATCAAATTGGATTTACCCAGATAAAATATAATAATAACTACATACACTCAAGGGTATGTTTAGTCTATTAGAAAATTCCCTGTAGGATATCACCCAAATAGATTATATGAAATAACATTATAATAAAAAAACAAGAAAATCATTATATTTTTTTTAATGAAACATTTCAAGGAAATCATTTTAATGTAAACATGCTTTGAAATTAAAATGAAGGAAAATTACACCATATACGAAAGGTGTACATAGAAAAGCATTATCACTATTGGTATTCCCTAAAGTAACTAGTAATAGTATAACCATTGTATCCTTGAATATTTTTGATATGATGTAGTGACCAAAAACCACAATTTCCTCATGGAAAATCCATTATTGGGGAACACATCTCATGTTCTAGTGGTATCCAAACATAAACAAATGTTCAGAAAGTGTTGTATCATCAATATTGCAAGAGGGGACTAGGACATGGACATTAAATCTGACAAGAATACTAGTCCTAGTATACCAAATCTCTTACATTGGATTTCTGTCATTATAAATTCCATTTCCTTGTCACATTGCCAACTCTTTTACCTGCGCATACCAAGAAATTTGAAAACACAAAAAAAAATCTCCATATTCCAACACCAAACCCATTTGAGAACATAATTCACACCAATCACACAATTCATAGAACACATTTAAAAAGTACCTCAAGCATACTAAAATCATATAACAACGATAAATCATGGATTCAACTACCTCATGCTTATAAAATCTTATAATCCAATGGAAAACTGCAACCTCCCCAAAAGGGGACCCTATTAAGGCAAGATAATAACAAAAAAATAAGTATGAATCCCAAAAATACATTTTTCAAAAAAATTTAAGGAAAAAAATCCACTGTAGTGTAGAGAACCAAATGGAGAAGGGATAAGTATCTAAGAAGGAGGAAGAAGGGGAGGAATAGTGGGATTTACATTGTATTTATTCAAGATTCTATAGTCAAACAATCAAATATTTTGATATCCAAGGAATAAAAGAGGATAGAGAGAGGCCTATAGGGATACAAATCCTGAATGGGGGAATAAGAGGGGAACTTTTGATCAAAATTGGGGAAGGAAAAAACTAGAAATTAAAAATATTTTATAACCTAGATAGTCCATATAGTCAGAATAACCATCGGGAAACCATGTATACTCCTCTATCCAAGAAGAAACTAGGCACATATTTTTCATATGGAGGGTGAATGCACATGTCTTAGGGTGTAAAACCTGGATAGTGCCACCATCCATATATTAAAATATCTTCTTGGATGGAGCTTGGTTTCAACAACCCATGATCCAACTGTTTGAAACCAATTTTCTACCCAAATATTTTCATTTTCCACCGAAAAAACCTAGTAACGCCAAGAGATAAATACACGACCAAAAGTAACAAAACAATAACTCAAAATAGAATCACATATGTGATAGTTTCAAAGATTAATATATTTTTAGGTTTAGTTTTTATTAACCACCTTATGATGTTAATAAAGATCACTCATTACTAACTTTTATTGGTTTTAATAGTGGATAAAATCTAATAGAACCATGATAACAATTGATTATATGGAAAATGTGTAGATTGTACCAAGGGGAACAAAATGGGATAATTTATAGTGTGATAATTTTTTTTATTCCAAACCAAATATCATGAAATATATTTTAAAATATATTTGTAGATGAGTTTCCAAATACTCTAAACAAGTTGAGGAAAGAATCTTAGGGATAGGTGAGTATTGAAAATAACAATGGAATTAATTTTAATTTTTCCCAATGTTAATACACTTCTAGGAAGTCTCTTGTTGGTTATCCCAGAGTAATTAAATGAAGTTTTCATAATAGGAATGAAGATAATCAACAGTGAACTATAAATTAATAATAAATTGTTTGATTAACATGATTAAATGAAATGGATTTTTCTTATGGGACTTTTAAAAAATAAATTCCATGTCAATGAGGAACATAAGAATTGTCTGGGTCAATTCCCTAATCTAAGGACAAACTATAAAAATGAGAATCAACTGGTTGTGAGACCATGTGGAAAACTTAATGGCTATAGACTTAATACAACTAAAATAGAATATGATAATTAAGGTACATTCATTATATCTATTTGAGAAGTAGATGTATTGTTGTAATTAGATCCTCGAGAACCAAAATATCTAAGATGTTTTCTTTGATCATTAAATCACCTCCCTGGTCTAGCACAACTAGCCTCCACATCCCACTCACCCTTATGCAGATAACTTCGACCCTCTAGTGATGTAAAACATACCCTACAAGGATAGAATTCTTCAAATGAATGATAGGAAAAACTCACCCAACCCGAGAATGATATCAAAGCCTATAATGTCAAGAATGAAGAGTTTTTATAAGGAAGGGTAATGACCTTACTTATGGGAACAATGCCTACACTAGAATATTCCCTCTGTTCATACCCCTAATGGTGTATCTAGTGTCATTACAAGACAATAATATTGTATCTCCAGTATGAGAATTTCTACGATAGATATTGAGATAAAAGACTACGAATCACCTATATCAAAACAATATCATACTATAGGAGAGGATACTAAAATAGTACCTCATACTATAGAAGGTCCCACAAACTTATCCTCAAGTATTGGATTAAGTGTATGAAACTGACGTGATCCACAATCCTATGAAATAGATGGACTACCATGATCATAACTACTCTTTTGGTGTTTCTGGTGATCTGGGGTATAGATACCATGACCACGACCTCCTACAGGGTTAGACCTAATAGTTTTATTCCTACTCCCCACCTGATGTGGTGTAAAATAAGTAAAAACTGAAAGTGGATATGGAACATAACCTTTTCCGCTCTATGTTGGTAGAATGGTCCTCCAGAAACACTAAAATTTCTGCATATGACCACTAGCCCAACACTCTCTTGGGTACCTATCGAATTCACTCTCATTGTGCCCTCATCATACACACTGATGACACTCTATAGAGTTGTCAAAATCGGTAATATGGTTCTCACTTCCATAATGAGGAACCTTGAGGGAATGTTTCCAACAACCAAAAGAACTGCTGGCCTGTCGTGACACAGATCCTTTATACCCAGTACTATTGTCAGTCCTTAGGTTATGATTAGTGCTAAGATCCAGATTTACTATTTAAGAAAAGGTAACTCAGAGAAAGACATTGAACTATGTATAGATGGAATAGGCACAACCATCCTCATATCATTTAGAACATGAAATCTCATCACCAGCTAATAGTCGTTAAAATCACTACAACTTAATAAAACGTGTTCAATATTCAAAAAGTGACATAGAAACCTAGTTGATATGAAGGAACTCTCTTGCTCTATCAGCTCCTTTCATCTGAGGATGGAACTGATCATATAAGGTAGCATGGAAATCAACCCATAATATTCCCTAATGATGACCAGCCTATGAAATCACACCCTACCAATTATTGGGAAATTACCGAAGCATGTATGTGGAAAGTTTCAATCTATGCACTGGACATGTCTCCAGATGCTCAAATATAGATATGATAGATCCAATCTATGACATGGATTCTTGTGGACCACAATCCCCTGAGAATGTTGTAGAATTCTGTTACTAGAACTCATGAGTAAGATCATCCATCGTAGTTTCAATATATATAGAACCATGCATGGGATGCATCAGATGTTGGAAACTATCATGAAATTGGAAATCGGTTCCTAAATTAGGTACAGTGGGTGGTGCCTCGAGTGGCAATCCTAGAGGTAAAATAGGAAGATCAGGGACCACCATGTCTAAAGCATGGTCGACTCCACCTTCCTGGCATATTATACTAGGAAATCATGGTGGAAATGGTCTAAAATTGCCAAGAAAACTCTTAAGAACAAGCTTAAGAGAAAAGATATCATCACTACCAGAAAATGAACGTATTAAAGCTCACTGGCCATAGTATACTATGATAACTACCCACTTAGATGACTAGATATTGGTATATTCTAATGTATATATTTCATTTAATTTTAAATTTAATTTCCAGGTTCATCCGTTTATCTTTCATAAACATGCAAATAAGAGAAAAATATATATAGCCAACTTCATCTTTTAAGTCATGTTTCACTTTATAATGGATATCCATTCCAATAGGGTCAGTTCCCATACACCTCATCAATGAATATGACATCCATTTATTTATAGAATAATGTCTCAGCTTAGTAAATTACACATCCCAAACCATGAGATCCCATACACTTCATGAATTGAGATAGAAAATCACTCAATCAAAAATACGAGTAATGAAAGAATAATCTAACTGTCACAACATCACTCAATAATCACAGGCATATCAAGAAATTCAAATTAGTGAAATTCACCTCTATGGAATGGGATTATTCTTAACATGTGAATTCTAGGTTCCAATAATGATTCATGTAACAATGATCCTTGACCTCATATTATTGGGCCAATGATGAAAGAAAAACATCAATTAGGGTAATAATCAACAATACTGCACCACATGTGAGTCACCCAATGATGAAAAAATTTCAGCATTAATAGGAAAAAATAGGACAAAAATTAAAATTTGTGTAACTTGTCTTTTACCTTGATCATGGTTTTGTGACACCCAGGAATGGATTATGACCAATCTCTAAGCATTATTAATATCAAATCTATTTTCTCAAAATAGTAAAGAATGAAATGATAAATTCTATAATACCACTTTGTGACATCTTGGATTTAGAATCCACTCAATGGGTTCCCTGATCCCAGTGGGCCACATGGCCTCATGCACATCTCCCTAAATAACAGAGGCTTCCGACTAGCAGTGAGGGCCTGGGTTGTGTCTGTAACACCCCGAGATTTTATGAAAAATATTATTTTAATTTCATTAATGTCTTTTTTTGTATTCTACACCAAGATTACCTTGCGCTATACGCAACACCATATTATTTTGCAGTATACGCAACACTATTCTTGGACCGTGTTACACACAATTTTGATAATAGTTATTTTACGCAACATTGAGTATATATATATGTATATATATATATATATATTAAATGTATAAATGAAATATGGTTGGATTCTGTTATATGAAACAACGAACGATTCTCTCACAACACGCAACCCTGACTTGGCTTGCATTACACGCAATCGCGACCTTCCTCGATAGCGTGTGTTGTACGCAATACCGGGTTTTAATAAACAATGTTATTATAATATTTTCATGAACTAGCCGTTATGAATAGTATTAACTAAATTTTGAATTTTATAACATTATTATTCATCTTACACATTTCTAGAACATGGTATAAGAACGAAATAAATTTTTCGGGTAAAATAAGTATTTTTCCAAAAATGCAGTTTTGCCGCCTTTGGATGACGCACCCACATTAAATATGGTTTTTGACATGTTTATAAGTTCAATTTGACAAAATAAAATTCTTCTTTGGAATCAAGAAATAAAAATTTACTTTGGATAAAATTTTCATATTATTCTGGTAACTTTCACATTTTAATGAATAGTAAAAACACGCTATATTTTAATTAAAAACAACTTTTTTCATCGTAATATCTTATGTGGTTAAATTATAATATTGAATGGTTTTAAAGTATAAATAGAATATATTTTTACCATTTAATATAATTCATGTCGTTAGCATTGATTTTACCTTGAATTCGTAAGTTAAATCAATTCAATCTTTTGCAATGTTTTAAACAAAAACCCGTTTTTATTCGACAACGGGATTAATTTTAATTTAATTTCTGCAACTTCTGTGTTTTGAATTTTAAAAAATGGATTCCATATTTGGAATCAGTGGGTCCAAATTATTTTAATAGGATACTTTTTATTTTTGGGAATTATGAATAGTAACTACGGTAAATTTTATTTACCATAGTTAAAGGTAAATCGGGTAATTAAGGGTAAATATAATATTTTAAAATTACCCTAACAAATGTAAAAATTCTATTGGATGACTAATGAACGACCCATATCACCTAAGGGTTGGATTAGATTAATTTAATTAAATTTTTTCAATGAAAATAATTTAATTATTATTAAAACCAAAGAATGTGACAACATGTCACTTTCTTAAATCTTATAAGAATAATAATTTTAATATAGTGATAAACTTCATGAAACTTAGAACATTAATAGTATCCAGAAATCCAATACAATTATCTACATCATAGGAATTTATTTATAATTTTTAGGGATTAAATAATTATCATTTATTATGACAGAAAGATGATGCAGTAATTGTATTATTAATGAAATATTGACATAATTGATGTTATAAATGCCCATATAAATGTAATTTGAGACTTTTTATGACTTACAATAATTTTCTAGGTTACTATGATATATTAGTGTTGATTTAATCAACTTGGTTCGAACATATAATTCTGTTATGACTTTCACAAAAATCATATATCAAGTAGTGTCAAAATTGACACAAAATAGTGTTTAAATCAAATATTATATTATTAATTGTTATTTTATTCCTAAAAATCTAAGGTTCGGCCAAATGACTTAGATAAGATTATATATATTAATAATAAACAACTTGGGGTTCTTTTGGCTTGATATAGTAAGTTTATTAACCATATAGTGTATGAAAACAAAAAGACATGGTAAAAGTTAAATTATTTAACTTAGAGGTAAATCTAATTGATAAGGTTAAAAAAATAACCTAAACTTGTCTAAATCCTATTGGTTGATATTATTTCGAACCATCCCCACTTTACCTTCGAAATAAGACCCTTTGGAACCATTATAAACCGATTTTGACTTTAATATAAAATAATATTTTGAGATATTCCTAAGGTGCCCCTCTCCTTCCTTATAAAAGGGCACCTCCTCACTCTCTTCCTCACACCAATTTGAGCACTCAAGCTCGGCCAACCCCTACCATTTTCTCCTCTCCACTTCCCTAGAATAATCCTAGAGGTCCTGTTCTTCTTCAAAGACCAATCTTAGTTCCCTAAGTGGAGGATTCAAAGAGGCGTTCCAAAGAAGAGGTAATATCCATTACCGGTCTTTTCAATTTCTTTCTTCTTCAACTTCTTCTTCTTTAGTTGTTTCATTATAAAGTAATAACATCAGTATTAATTACATACTGATATATTATTATAAATATGAAATAACCCTAATTCACCTTCTATCCATCCTACGGAAAAATTAAAGCACCACGCGTGCGTACGTACGGAATACCGTCTCCACGCCGTGGTGTGATCTATTTTCCACCATCACCTTACAAGGATGGGTATAATGGTGTAATGAGTAACTATTTATGATTATTATAATGTAATATTGATACTGAAATAATATATATATACTCAAATACAATTCCATGACCATGGTAACGATATCATCGCCCGTGCGTACGTATGGACTACCGTCTCCACGACGCGATGAGATTCATTCTCCATGTTAACAATTTAAGAATGATTAGAAAGTATATATAAGAAATAATAATGAAATATATGACATTATAAAGCTACTGGATTTATGGATATATGTATATGTATGTCATCTACTTACTTCCATTCAAGACAATAAGGAAAGGAAAACAGCGTTCATGCGTACGTACGGACTACCGTCTCCATGAACGGTGTATTTCTTTCCATTTAATGATTTATTATCTAAGTAATCATATGAATAATTACAAGTCAAAACACGGAAGACAAATGAAACAATTTTACCCAAAACGCTCTTTAACATGGAATTTACAAAAGAACGGGTAATATAAAGTCATAAGTGAACCATATATGATATCATAACAATGAATATGATTCTGTAATAAGTAAATGACATTATTTAAATCATTATATATGAGTTTCGGACACTTACGAAGCAAATCGGACCTAAGGTAAGGGAAATATCACAATCTCATTTTTATCCGAGATTGTTTATTCGTAAGTATTTACTGGGGTGTATTTTATCATCCACATCCATGTTTCATCAATATGTAATATTATTTCCATCCACCTACAATTTTTTAAATCCATTTTTACCCTTCGGTGAGTTTTTAGTAATATGTATGAAAGGAATCTTTTGTCGTTTTTCGTACGAGGTACTTTTTGACTTTTCCGACAAAAGTACGAAGAATGTTTTTTTAACTTATACGACATGAATGGATTTTTAAAACATTATTTCCAAGAAACTTCCTTTACAAATTTTCAAGTTTATTTTTAATCAACTTCTTTTATTTTAAAGTCGTATGACATGTTATGAAAGGAAAAATGTTTTTGAAGTAGAAAGGATATTTTCCTCAAGAATAGAGTTCAAGTATTTTATCAAAATTATTTCCCATCTAAGATAATAAAGGGGTTCTGTTTTTATCCTTATTATTACATTGGTTTGATTATGTTGTGATGGAAATATTTTTATGAATTCCTTTATCTTATATGATTTGTTTTATGATGTCATGTTGTTTAAGAATTCCATTTTTATTACATGGGTTACGCTATGATGTATGGTTTATGATTATGTGGAACACATAAGAAAGGATTCATTATAAGATGGGTGGGACCTATATCTCCCTCCAATTCATTGGGTAAAGATTTTATATCTCATGAGATAGTCATGGCTGAAATGGTAGGTTATACCGGTTCAGTGAAACATGACTGAAACGAGGGTTACTCGATTCAGAAAGGGACTTTGTCCACTAAGATAGTCTTGGAAATGAGTCTTGACTAACAAGAAATGATTCTCTATTATTATGTGTGTATTCCACAAAGTTTCATGTTTTAAGTTATGATTATTGTGATTACATTTCACTGCCATGATTTATCCCATGTTTTGAAATTATGATCTCTTTTGCAGGTTAATATTTCCAAAAGTTATGTGCTTGTGTATACGATGAGATTTATATTTCTTTTGTTTACCCTTACTGAGCATTTGAGCTCACCCTTTTATGTTTTCTTTTCCCCAGGATATAAAGAATGGTTTTAGGTAAAAAAAAAGGGATGATCTTTATGAGAGATATTGGAGATCTTTCCCCACGATTAGAAGATTACGTTTCGAGTTTCCAAAGACACTAAACTATTACGATCCTTGTGTGTGTATTTTTTGTTATGTACTAAGTATTCTGCAAAAGTAATGTAATGTCCATATACGTTAAGCTTCGGGTCTCTACAGTTGGTATCAGAGGAAGGGTTTAGTCAACCTTTGGAAACTAGGATGCGAGAACTTTAGTGAGATCCCTAGATATATTTCTAAGGTATGTCTAGGGATGTCCCTAAGGTTAAGTATAGGTATAGGTTATAGTACTAGAACTACACTAACAATCATAGAATTAAACCTAAGATGTTAGATATTGAAGGTACTCCCCCTTTATTATGTTGTTTTCCCTAGCATGATTTTTGCCTCTCACACTATTCTTTTTGGGTTTTAGACGATGGCTGGAACCCGAAGGAACCGTGTTGATCAATGCAATGGACAATGCAATGATTGTCCTCCTGAACAAACAAATGTTATGGGATATGGAGTGCAAAATCTTTTTGCTATACTTACACAAGCTATGAATCATTCTGGACTTCCAAATGAGCAGAGAAGGGAACAATATTCTATTGAGTCCTTCATGAGGCAACGTCCACCTTCTTTCAGTGAGTCTTCTGATCCACTTGTTGCTGAACAATGGATCAGTACCACTAAAAAGATATTTTCAGTTCTTAAATGTTCTGAACATGATAAAGTCATCTTAGCAGTATATCGTTTGGAAGGTGAAGCTGATCAACAGTGGAGTCTTATCAATAATACAAGGCAAAGAGATGAAATTGAGTCCATGGAATGGGACGAGTTCAAGAACTTATTTTTCAATAAGTACTTCCCTCGTATTTTTCGAACAAAGATGGAGAAGGAGTTTCTTGAACTAAAGCAAAAGGATGATGAATCTGTTGGTATATACGAAGCGAATTTTACAAGACTTGCAAGGTATGCATCTGGCATTATCATCCAACCTGAAAGTAAAGTTGATCGATTTTTCAGTGGATTAAAACCAAGTCTTCGAAGGGCATTAGCTATAAGAGACTTCAGTAGCTATGAAGAAATTGTGCGTTGTGCTATCAAGGTAGAAATGGAAGTTGGTGTTACATATCCATCTCATGGTTTTGACAAGAAATGAAAGATGGAGTTCAAGGAGAAATCTCAGAATAATGGTGAAAAGAAGATGAATGTTTCCTTATGCACAAAGTGTGGAAAGAAGCATGGTGGAGATTGTCTTAAAGGGACTAGAAAATGTTTTAAGTGTGGAAAAGAAGGTCATCGAGCAGCTGAGTGTCGAAGTAATGGAAAAAGGGTTTCTAATGATATGAATAAAGCAAACACTACAGAGAACGCACCACCAACACTTCAATGCTTCAAGTGCAAGGAAATGGGGCATTATGCTAATAAATTCCCTAATCCAAGGGTTAGTGATGATCAACATGAGCAACCACTGAAGGCAAAGGACAAAGGGAAGTCACATGCGATCACTATTGGCAATGTTGAATATGAAAACGATGTGTTGGAATGATTAAGTGTTTATGTAATGGGATTCCAAAATAATGTTGTATCATTGAGTATTGCAATATTTATTGATGTGGTATTCAAAGTGATTGAGATATTTTTTGGAAATAGGATGATAAGCGCATAATGAAGGGAAAACGAGAAAATGAAATGTTTAATAGTATTAATGAGCTCATGATTGATATAAGGACTAAGTGATATCATGGTTTGAGTATATAGAATTTTGAGGATTTTGGTATGTGGAAAGTGTTAACTTTAAACTGCATTCATGTTTTCACTAAGGTATTCAAGAGAATACATGATTAAGGACTTTGAATGTTTGGAATGTGACCAACAAAACATATCTTATGATATATGGGGATCAACGATGGTATTAAATCTCTGGTAATCATTTTCACTATGTTATGAGAGTGGACTGCAGTATTATGGATAAGCCTAAAGATTGAAATGGATTATGTTGGACATAAGTGAGTATTGTTTAAGGATAGAAGTTTTTTTTATTCGATATTATTTATGGGATGTTATAGTAATGTAGTTTTAGAAAAAGGACAACCTGCAGGACGGGCAACAGCTTATCGCGTCGGACAAGGCTGTAGGAATCGAACCCACAACCGAAGTGCGACTGGCCTTTATCGCCTACCACTGGCCTACAGGAAGTCGCTGTTTAGTAGAAACTAGTTTTATTATATTAAGCAGTATGATATATGAAGTATAAGTCCATTTTAGGAACAATATATGATTAATCTCACTATAGATCGACTTATGTATATAATTTTTGCTAACCTTTTGTTTGAGACAGATGGAATGACCCGTCATTCTATCACATGATCTGCTAACACTTCACGAATAACAAATTCAACTTCATTTATTTAAGAGATGAAGTGGAAATTGTTCAAGGGACGAACAACAGTGAGATTGTACCAAAATACAGTAAGTATTTATTCTAATTCAATTTTTCAACTTTAGGGAAATGATCTTGAAAACCAAAAATGTTTTCCTAGTGCCCTTATATCTGATGAATCAGATGGTACCCTAGATCATCACAAATTTATGGCTTTGTGATTGCTAGCTTTTCCATAGCCATGTTCTCTACCACTCTCCATCAGAACATGATGGTTAGATTTCTCTTCCATATCCATATTTTCACCTATGTGGAAACCCAGTGATTAGTTTATTTGGGTAACCGTTACGTTTCATACTTTTGTTTTTAAAGATAAGTTTTGGTATTCCTTTTTACGAAGTGGGTTTCTATCAAAGAAACTTTCAAATAGTAAACCATTTATAACCCCGACGAATTTCGAGGGAAAAATTCATTTTAAGGGGGGTAGAATGTAACACCCTGAGATTTTATGAAAAATATTATTTTAATTTCATTAATGTCTTTTGTTGTATTCTACACCAAGATTACCTTGCGCTATATGCAACACCATATTAGCTTGCAGTATACGCAACACTATTCTTGGACCGTGTTACACACAATTTTGATAATAGTTATTCTACGCAACATTGAGTATATATATATATATATATATATTAAATGTATAAATGAAATATGGTTGGATTCTGTTATATGAAACAACGAAGGATTCTTTCACAACACGCAACCCTGACTTGGCTTGCATTACACGCAATCGCGACCTTCCTCGATAGCGTGTGTTGTACGCAATACCAGGTTTTAATAAACAATGTTATATTATTATAATATTGTCATGAACTAGCCGTTATGAATATTATTAACTAAATTTTAAATTTTATAACATTATTATTCATCTTACACATTTCTAGAACATGGTATAAGAACAAAATAAATTTTTCGGGTAAAATAAGTATTTTTCAAAAAATGCAGTTTTGCCGCCTTTGGATGGCGCACCCACTTTAAATCTGGTTTTTGACATATTTATAAGTTCAATTTGACAAAATAAAATTCTTCTTTGGAATAAAGAAATAAAAATTTACTTTGGATAAAATTTTCATATTATTCTGGTAACTTTCACATTTTAATGAATAGTAAAAACACACTATATTTTAATTAAAAACAACTTTTTTCAGCGTAATATCTTATGTGGTTAAATTATAATATTGAATGGTTTTAAAGTATAAATAGAATATATTTTTACCATTTAATATAATGTATGTCATTAGCATTGATTTTACCTTGAATTCGTAAGTTAAATCAATTCAATCTTTTACAATGTTTTAAACAAAAAACCGTTTTTATTCGACAAAGAGATTAATTTTAATTTAATTTCTGCAACTTATGTGTTTTGAATTTTAAAAAATGGATTCCATATTTAGAATCAGTGGGTCCAAATTATTTTAATAGGATAATTTTTATTTTTGGGAATTATGAATAGTAACTATGGTAAATTTTATTTACCATAGTTAAAGGTAAATCGGGTAATTAAGGGTAAATAAAATATTTTAAAATTACCCAAACAAATGTAAAAATTCTATTGGATGACTAAAAAACGACCCATATCACTTAAGGGTCGTATTAGATTAATTTAATTAAATTTTTTCAATGAAAATAATTTAATTATTATTAAAACCAAAGAATGTGACAACATGTCACTTTCTTAAATCTTATAAGTATAATAATTTTAATCTAGTGATAAACTTCATGAAACTTAGAACATGAATAGTCTCCAGAAATCTAATACAATTATATACATGATA
Source organism: Viscum album (assembly GCA_963277665.1). Taxonomy (NCBI): domain Eukaryota; kingdom Viridiplantae; phylum Streptophyta; class Magnoliopsida; order Santalales; family Viscaceae; genus Viscum; species Viscum album. Next base: position 89,974,422 of record OY728123.1, on the reverse strand, counting down.
GGAATTTATTTAGAATTTTTAGGGATTAAATAATTATCATTTATTATGACAGAAAGATGATGCAGTAATTGTCTTATTAATGAAATATTGACAGAATTGATGTTATAAATGCCCAAATAAATGTAATTTGAGACTTTTTATGACTTAAAATAATTTTCTAGGTTACTATGATATATTAGTGTTGATTTAATAAACTTTGTTAGAACATATAATTCTGTTATGACTTTCACAAAAATCATATATCAAGTAGTGTCAAAATTGACACAAAATAGTTTTTAAATCAAATATTATATTATTAATTGTTATTTTATTCCTAAAAATATAATTTTCGGCCAAATGACTTAGATAAGATTATATATATTAATAATAAACAACTTGGGGTTCTTTTGGCTTGATATAGTAAGTTTATTAACCATATAGTGTATGAAAACAAAAAGACACGGTAAAAGTTAAATTATTTAACTTAGAGTTAAATCTAATTGATAAGGTTAAAATAATAACCTAAACTTGTCTAAATCCTATTGGTTGATAGGATTTCGACCCATACCCACTTTACCTTCGAAATAAGACCCTTTGGAACCATTATAAACCGATTTTGACTTTAATAAAAAATAATATTTTGAGATATTCCTAAGGTGCCCCTCTCCTCCCTTATAAAAGGGCACCTCCTCCCTCTCTTCCTCACACCAATTTGAGCACTCAAGCTCGGCCAACCCCTGAAATTTTCTCCTCTCCACTTCCCCAGAATAATCCTAGAGGTCCTGGTTTTCTTCAAAGACCAATCTTAGTTCCCTAAGTGGAGGATTCAAAGAGGCGTTCCAAAGAAGAGGTAATATCCATTACCGGTCTTTTCAATTTCTTTCTTCTTCAACTTCTTCTTCATTAGTTGTTTCATTATAAAGTAATAACATCAGTATTACTTACATACTGATATGTTATTATAAATATGAAATAACCCTAATTCACCTTCTATCTATCCTATGGAAAAATGAAAGCACCACGCGTGCGTACGTACGGAATACCGTCTCCACGCCGTGGTGTGATCTATTTTCCACCATCACCTTACAAGGATGGGTATAATGGTGTAATGAGTAACTATTTATGATTATTATAACGTAATATTGATACTGAAATAATATATATATACTCAAATACAATTCCACGACCATGGGAACGATATCATCGCTCGTGCGTACGTACGGACTACCGTCTCCACGACGCGATGAGATTCATTCTCCATGTTAACCATTTAAGAATGATTAGAAAGTATATATAAGAAATAATAATGAAATATATGACATTATAAAGCTACTGGATTTATGTATATATGTATATGTATGTCATCTACTTACTTCCATTCAAGACAATAAGGAAAGGAAAACAGCGTTCATGCGTACGTACGGACTACCGTCTCCATGAACGGTGTATTTCTTTCCATTTAATGATTTATTATATATATGTATATCCTGAATATATATATATAAATCATGTTTTATGTTCTGGAATTAAGTAATCATGATCTAAGTAATCATATGAATAATTACAAGTCAAAACACGGACGACAAATGAAACAATTTTACCGAAAACGCTCTTTAACATGGAATTTACAAAAGAACGGGTAATATAAAGTCATAAGTGAACCATATATGATATCATAACAATTAATATGATTCTGTAATAAGTAAATGACATTATTTAAATCATTATACAGGAGGTTCGGACACTTACGAAGCAAATTGGACCTAAGGTAAGGGAAATATCACAATCTCATTTTTATCCGAGATTGTTTATTCGTAAGTATTTACTGGGGTGTATTTTATCATCCACATCCATGTTTCATAAATATGTAATATTATTTCCATCCACCTACAATTGTTTAAATCCATTTTTACCCTTCGGTGAGTTTTTAGTAATATGTATGAAAGGAATCTTTTGTCGTTTTTCGTACGAGGTACTTTTTGACTTTTCCGAAAAAAGTATGAAGAATGTTTTTTTAACTTATACGGCATGAATGGATTTTTAAAACATTATTTCCAAGAAACTTCCTTTACAAATTTTCAAGTTTATTTTTAATAAACTTCTTTTATTTTAAATTCGTATGACATGTTATGAATGGAAAAATGTTTTTGAAGTAGAAATGATATTTTCCTGAAGAATGGAGTTCAAGTATTTTATCAAAATTATTTCCCATCTAAGATAATAAAAGGGTTCTGTTTTTATCCCTATTATTACATTGGTTTGATTATGTTGTGATGGAAATATTTTTATGAATTCCTTTATCTTATATGAATTGTTTTATGATGTCATGTTGTTTAAGAATTCCATTTTTATTACATGGGTTACGCTATGATGTATGGTTTATGATTATGTGGCACACATAAGAAAGGATTCATTATAAGATGGGTGGGACCTATATCTCCCTCCAATTCATTGGGTAAAGATTTTATATCTCATGAGATAGACATGGATGAAATGGTAGGTTATACCGGTTCAGTGAAACAGGACTGAAACGAGGGTTACTCGATTCAGAAAGGGACTTTGTCCACTAAGATAGTCTTGGTAATGAGTCTTGACTAACAAGAAATGATTATCTATGATTATGTGTGTATGCCACAAAGTTTCATGTATTATGTTATGATTATTGTGATTACATTTCACTGCCATGATTTATCACATGTTATGAAATTATGATCTCTTTTGCAGGTTAAGATTTCCAAAAGTTATGTGCTTGTGTATACGATGAGATTTATATTTCTTTTGTTTACACTTACTGAGAATTTGAGCTCACCCTTTTATGTTTTCTTTTCCCCAGGATATAAAGAATGGTTTTAGGTAAAAAAAAGGGAAGATCTTTATGGGAGATATTTGAGATCTTTCACCACGATTAGAAGATTACGTTCTGAGTTTCCAAAGACACTAAACTATTACGATCCTTGTGTGTGTATTTTTTGTTATGTACTAAGTATTCCGCAAAAGTAATGTAATGTCCATGTACGTTAAGCTTCGGGTCTCTACAGTGTCCATGGGGAGACTATGCCCTTATAACTAAATTGTAGTGCAACAGATGAAAGTAAACATAGATAAATAGTGGAAAAAATATAAGTAAGCAGAAGGCACATTGGAAAAAGAGACAATAATAACAATAATTGAAAAAATGGAACAACATTTAACAACTGATGATATCTCATGTCACTAGAAAACTAGAAAAATTGATACATGATAGCAGGCATAACATGTTCCACAATAGTATAAAGGAAATTAAATTTTATCACAAGCATCATTTTCTCTAGATCTATCATCTTCCATCAAGATCCATCCTAAACAACCATAAATTATTTGTTTGAAGCCATATGCTTCCCTTTTTTAACACTTATAACTGTGTAATCAGCCCTAGGTACAAAAGAGTGCTTGGAGAGGATGTCAGATAAATATTAGTTGGCTACCACCAATGGTGTCTATAACATCCAACATGTGTAATGGAAATGTAATAGTGTGTAAGAATTCATATATAAAGTCATGTGTTACTATGTAACTAAATACCCAAGTACCTGATTTATCCCTTAGCTGGTGTTTGAACATGTAAAACATTCATGATTTAACTATTAATACATTTTATATAAGTAGAATTTTAACAATTGTAAAGGTTCCATTATGTAATAAGGCAGCCTAAAATGATATGAAGTAGTGAAGTCCCAAGGTAAACAACATGGTGACAAATAAATCAAGGGGATCCAAATCAGTAATAACTATAGCCTGGCATGGGTAAGAGTGTAATCGAAGGATCATGTTCAAAGGAATTCCACAATATTGTGCCCCCACAAATCCAAGTTGATCATCCAATGTTAAATAGGGTTATGCAGGGACATGGCCCTATGGGTTGTAAACATGGAACCAACATGTCAATGCTGGATCCAAGGAGTGTATATTAGGTATCCTATTATGTTATGCAATGGATTATACAGTGTCATTCCAGGCATCCTAAGAATAGACAAGGATCATGATTTTGGTGGTTCTATACGTAATCAATTCGTTTCCTTGAAATAAAATGGTATTCCCGAGTGCTCATGGGATTCTCATATTAAAATATAAGGAAAAATCGAGTCTGTCCATTCCTGTTTAATTTTGATGTCATGTAATATATCATTCATTTCAAGACGTACCTTTTATTAGTGTGGTTAGGTCATGTATCATGTAACCATTTAATAACGTCATTGGGTTCAATACTAACCTTTTAATAGTGTGACAAGGTCATGTAGCATGAAACCACTGATTTATCCACTTCAATAACATTCTGTATTCAAGGTTCATTCTGAGACATTCCATTAATGTGGTAAGATGATATACAGATATGAATCCAAATATTCACTTACATTTAAGTCCAAGTCTTATACATAGTATACATTCCAATTCACATTTTACATTTTAATTATCAATTGAAGCACTCTACCTTTGGTAGTTATTGTAGTGAGCATACATGGTACTATCCATTATTCAATTCAAAAAATAAATCAAGTCATTTAATATTGAATGCTAACCCTTAAGGAGGTCAAGACAACACACACCCAAGCGGTGGCTCAAATGTGTCAAAAAACTAACAAATAATTATGGAAAAAACATTGACATGGAAAAGATTCATTTGTGGGTGTAACCACTAAAAACTAATCATATATTTTTAAAGAGTATTAACAGATAGTTCTGATGATTATAAACAAGGCATATAAATTCTAAAAATGACACCCGATGAAATCAGTAGGCCCCACAGGAAAAATCCAAAAATCCATAAACATTAGGGATGAGTTATAGAACAACCAATATAAATTTTTATGGTCATTATCCTTTGATATATGCCTTTTATTTGTCATGGATTAGATTTTATCTAATAAAAACAAAAAATTCTCAAACCCCGATAACATGGTCGAGAGAAAAGGATAATGAGAAAGGCTTAAACGAACTTGAGTACATCCCTTTGCACATCCAATATAATGAATGAAGGCCCGATCAAATCCCAGATGATGGGGATATCTTGATCCCCTTATAGATCCAAAAAATCACTAAATTGATTGAAAATGGGTTAATATCGCTAGTTCTCGTATGAGGAGGAATTAAGAGGGTTAAAAGATCATTAAGCGATTTTTTTGTAAAATTAACCAAATATTTATCTTGTGCATGGTTCTTCCACATAGTTTGAAAATCCAAGTGAAATGAATTTGAGGATTTTTGGTTAGAAGGGGTACATTGAATTGTTAGGCTACATGACTGAGTAAAAACTGTTCAAATTGGTACTGTCTAGAAATTTCAATCTCAATGGTTTAGAAAACTATGTGCCAACCCTGTGCTAATTGTATGACCTATCTAGATATCCCAAAAATATGGGTTCCGGGGTCCAATAAATCCCTGAACACCCATGATACATTTACGAACTCAAAATACATCCATAGTAGGTCCAAAGTAATGATTTATACCAAAATTTAATGAAACCATAACTGAGTGAAAACCCGGGTTCTTACAGTTTTTTGTGTCATTATTAGTTTTATTTAATTGTTGGGAAGTATGTGGATTGTCTTCCCACTCCACATATTCTATAACCTGATGACATAGTTTTTTATTAAATTTTATTCTCGTTTTTTAAAAGAAATTATGAATGATTTATTATAGGGAATTATTTTGGTTCAATAGTTTATAAATGATGGATTTTAAAAATATATTTTTTTGAACATGGTGATTTTAATGAATACTGTGTAGCCTAATTATTTAAAATTTTATATTTTGATATTATAAATACGGATTCAGTTTGTAACAACAATTATTTTGGATAGATTGTTTTAAATGGAAATAAATTTCTATATTGAATGATTAGATAGAAGAAATTGGATTAATTTAATTGGTGTGTTTTCATGAGAATTTTGGAACCATTATTAGAAAATATTCCTCTTGTAAATATGGATAACATTAGATAGATCGTTTTTTAAAGTGAGACCAACAAAGTGGGTCACAAAGTGATGTATTGGTGAGGGAATGGATAATTACCCATGGCTATATGTAGGTACACAGAATATATATATGTGTGTGTTAACATGGGATTATTATCCCACATTGTATGAAGTGTATGTATTCATTGATTAATGACTTATTTCATAGAACTCATCTTATAGGATTATGTAAAGATCACATCTTATAGTCATTATTTTTTATAAAATACACTAACATGTACTTTTTATGTTGGTGTGTTTTTGTATGTCTAAGGGGATTTCCAACTGAGTGTTATACTCACCCCAACTCAGAATCTTTGGTGTGATTGCAAAATCCTTTTTTGGGATATAGGTAATGGATTGAACTAGCATTTTTCTAGTGGGTCCAAAATATGATTCTTCTTCAGTTTGATTTTGGGGTCCTAGAGTTATCTCTCAGAGTATTTAGAGGGATTCAATATCTGTATTAATATTTTCGGATATCCTTTGGATTCATTTTATTCTTGATTTATTACTTTTTCATTGGTACTTTGGTGTTATTATTATTTTTGGTTTACAATTGACTTGTGGAATTATTACTCATTCATCATATAATTGGTTTGGTTGTTTATATTTTATTCTTATTATATTGTGTTTTTTATTTATGAAAAATAATTCCACTACATTTTCCAAAGCCCATTGAATTTATTTCCAACCATTGGTGTCTTGGTGATGCCACCAAATGATAGTACAACCTCTGACCTAGACCTAGCCAACGGGTTAGGTAGGGATTTTAAAAATGATATCTATATTTTTCATTACTTCTACATGGTATTATATCAAGGTGACAATAATTTTGGATCATAAAATGTATAAGAAAAAAATATATTTTTAACCTCTTTATGATGATATTTATTTTACATGGGTGATTTGAGTATAAAAAGTGTTACAATATAGTTCTAGGTGTGTTTTCATTTTATCATCAGGGGTTTAACTGATGGGTGTTGCACATTATAGATTAATAAAAAGACTACTAACTAGGACTACATTGTTTATCTTAATTTGTTTTGGTTTTTAGAAAATATTTAAAATGGTTAATATTATAACTTATTCTTGTAATGATTTCTATATATCTTGATTTAAAATACTATAAGACATCATTTGAAAGTGAGTTATAATTATGTTTTGTTTTCTTCTAGTTATAAAAAATGACATTGAGTATAAGACCTAAAAACCTGCAAGAGGCAGTAATGGAAAATTTTATTTCACTAGATCCATAGGTGAGGCAATTACTTGATTATAAGTTTTTTTTTGATTTTAAGGATGTTGAAAAAGGAAAATAAAATGATGAACCTTTTTGAGTTCACAATTACATTTAGTTTAAGATATATAATACAAAAATATTTTTTAGGAATTAAAACCTGACATGGATGAAGTGTGGATCAATATAATGAGTCATATTTTCAATTTCCACAGTACTCTATCTGGGGAAAAAGTCACGTTATTTATAATGACCCTGCTCTTTATTAAAAACTTAAAAATGATTTATTACATAAAACCATCACTTGATACAACATAGGAGATAGAGAGGTCTAGAATATTTTGGGCTTAGGATCATTACATAAAAACTTAAATCATAGAACAAAACATCTTATTGAAAACGTCCTTTACATGACCACTAATTCCCCCGTACATAGCATTGCATAGGATAACCTGGGTACATAGATAAAAATGGTGATATATAAATCCCAATAAGTAAATAAACATGGAATAACATGAGGAATACAATACTTACAAGAAAATAGGCATTTCAATGGAGCACAAGAGAAACATGAACAAAAAGGCATGATAAATCATGATAATCATAACAAGGAAATGTTGAAACAACACTTATCATGGAATTAGTTTGAGCCAAGGATCATTGCACATGGAGCATGAGTAAACCCTCATTGCACATGAAGCATGAGTAAACCCTCATTGAACTTGAATTATCATGATTCAACACTCATTTTATATGATTTATCAAGATATTAAACTTTACCCAATGCATTGGAGTGCTATTAGGGTGCACCCTTCTTAATCATTTGATTTCATGCATAAGTGTGCCACATGGATTCATTAAACATAATCATTTATTCCATGATAAAGGAATGGGAAATTAATACTTTAAACTCTATAATAAATATGTAAATGTGCGTAAATGTGAATACCCTTAACAAAGAAATGTCCATGGTATTCACTACACAATGACTTCGGCTTGGAAAATCGCGGTGCAATTTCAGTAGTGTAACGACATGACTTAAGAACTCATAAAAATGGTAGATGGGAGAGAAAAGGGTGTCTCATAATATGTACATGAAATGGAAATTATGGGGGACTTATAGATATGTGTCCCAACAATTGTAATGGAATTTTTATTCATGATACAAAATAATTACATGTATGTAAATGAGGAGAGATAAATTCCTTACGAAATTTCGGCATAGTAACAGGTATACATGGAAGGAAATAATTAAAGATAAAGGGGATATCTTATTACTCAAAAATGAATAGGGATGTATGTAGGAGGTAAAAAATCATACCCCAAAATTTTTAATTTAATGAAAAAGTATATAACAATATAAATAAACTTGGACACAATTAAAATGGAAGAAATCTCTTACTGGGATGAGCGCTTACAAAGGCTTGGGAGAGGCCTGAGAAAGGATTATTTGGAGCTTGGGGCACCCTGGGAGGATTATATAGAGAGGAGGAAAGAGTTTGGATGAAATAAAAAGGCTTATAGTGAAGATTAAGTTGGAGCTTGGGAGGGTTTATATAGGAATGTAGAAGGAATTGTTTACTATTTTGGTTTGGGACACCACACATTAAACTAATCAAAACCACAAACCAGACCATGGTTTTTGTCCATTTGTTTCAAAAGGGGAGTAGAAAATAATATTTTATGATTAAAATGGACGAACTTCTTAAAATATTAGGGTTGATTATATGGAGGTGAGTCACACTCTTGAGGAAAACAATTTAAAGAGATAAAATCTTTAATAAGCCTAGAAGGGTCCACTAAAGCTTTGTAAAATAAATCAAACAAACCCAAAATCACATTATTTTAATGGAAAAACATATATTGGCCGAAAATAATGTTTATAGTTTTTTTTATATCACTATTGGGTCATTATGATGTCATAAAACACATTATATATTTAAACGGTATTTAATTTTTACACAAAAATTTGACTGTCTCCGAAAATTATGAAAATTTTTCCATTGGATAATTTCCATGTCCTGATTTTAAAAATAATATTATTTTTATCTAAATAATTTTCTAAATATGTGAATTATTACTTTTAAAATAAAAATAGACATTTATTGAAAATTCACGGGGTTTGACAAACACAACTTTCAAACCATAAAAAAGTACAACTGCATTCATAAAATTATACGATAATTTATATTTAATAAAAATAAATTTAATAATAATAACAATATTTTATTAAAATAATATTTAATTAAAAAATCCATTAATTCATCAAAATATATTTCTATATTGAATATTAACTAAAAATACTATTTGTGCTTTAAAAACTATTTACAAAGTAACAATAATAAAATAAATGCACATTATTTATACAAAATTAATGTACATATTCATAGTGCTAGGGACTTGTTACATAGTCTCTTATAACACCCACATATGAACGAAGGGTAAGGTGTGTGTTGGTGACAAACTCTTTGGGTGGATCAGATAACATCACTATGGTGGTAATCTCTATTAACTTCCACTTCTCCCACAGTCAGTTCCGATCAAGCTTAACGTGTTCCAACTTGGATTGGGCTTGGTCAAGAGTGAATCTCAATGACACCACCTCCTTTCTAATCTCCAACAAATGGGCTTTGTATGGGGAAAGTCTATTGGATGAGTCCATCGCTTCCTTTGTCTGAGTAATATGGATTTGTTAAAGCCTTATATTTATAAAAATAATGCGATCACTGTTCAAAAACAATATTAGAAACAATCACAATTCATAATAGTATTTTAAAATCTAGAAACATAAAACCAATGAAATTAATATTTTATATAACCATAAAAGACATTTAATTAGATCAAGAGGAATTTTCATTAATGAAAGTTTGGGTCATTACAATCTTCCCCCCTTAATAAATTTCACCCTCAAAATTACCTTTACCCACAATAAAACAGATGTGGGTAAAATTTCTTCATCACTTCCTTCTATTCCCATGTCACTTATTCGAACTTGTGGTTTGTCCACAACACCTTGATGAGGTGAATTGTCTTATTTTGTTGAACCTTTTCTCTATGATCTAAGATATTCACTGGTTGCTTCTCTTAAGAAAGATCAACCTCTAACTGTACTACCTCTAAAGAGAGTAAATGTGAAGGGCATGGTATATAATTCCTTATAAGGGATAAGTGAAAGACATCATGTACTTTGGCCATGGTAGGTGGAAGTTCTAGTCGATAGCCCACAGTCCCGACACAATCAAGAATCTCTAAGGGTCTGATGTACCTAGGACTTAACTTCCCTTTCTCACAACCTGTTTCCATAGAGATATGCATAGAAATACCATGTATCCAACTTTATACACAAGGTATCGTCGACAGTTATCTGTATAACTCTTCTGTTGACTCTGGGCTGCCTTGAAATGTTGATGAATTTTTTTCACCTTCTCCACCATTTCTTCGACCATTTCAGGTCCTAGCAGCTGACAATCACTATCATTGTCCCAACATGCTGGTGTTCTGCACGTCTACCCATACAGAGATTCATAAGGATCCATTCAAATGCTTGAGTAGAAACTCTTATTATAGGAGAATTTAGCTAGAGGAAGATGTTGATCCCAACCTCTTTTAAATTTCATTGACCATGATCTTAACATATCTTCCATTGTCTAAATAGTTATATTATATCTTCCATTAGTTTGAGGATGATATTCCTTACTGAAGTTAAGTTCAGTATCCAAAGCATGTTGAAGACTCTTTCAAAACATAGAGGTGAATAATGGATTTCGATCAGATACAATAGATAGTGGTACTCTATGTAGCCATACCACTTCTCTGATATATATCCATGCGAGTTGATTCAATGAGAAAATATAAAATTATAATGAAGTGTGTAGACTTTTTAAGACGATCCACAACATCCTAGAGGCATTGTTTCCATTAGATGTCTTCATAAGTCTATTGAAAAAGTCCCTGGTGATGTTCTACCATTTCCATGCAGGTATGGGCAATGGTTGCGTCATCCCCTTAGACTACTTCCTCTCTGACTTCACTTTCTAACACACTAGGGACTTTTATGTACACTCAGTGATCTCCTTATTCATATTATCCCACCAATAATGCTCTCGAAGATATCAATTCATCTTTGTGTTTTTTGGGTGAGTAGAGAAATTTGAACTATCCACATCATCCAAAAGTTCATTCTTCAGCTCTGGACTTGGTGGAACACATAGTATTTTCCCAAATCTCACAATTCCTTCTTTATTAACATTGATCTTCAAGGATATTCCTTTTCTGATAGCTTCAACTTTCTTCTGAATTCCCACATCATCCTTTTGAGCATCCTTTAACCTTTCTAAAAGAGGAATTTGAGCAATCAATTGTGAAAGGATTCATGATGTACCCTTCATTATGATTCCCATGTCCATATTTATCAAATCTAAGAAGATTGGATCCTTTTTAATTCTCATAAATGATAGAATCATTGAGTCCTTTCTACATAGATCATCTTCCACCTTGTTCGCTTTCCTGGGGTTATAATGGATTGAGCAGTCATAGTCTTTGATCATCTCTAACCATCTTCATTGGTGCATGTTCAACTCTTTCTGGGTGAATATATACTTGAGGCTTTTGTTGTCAGTATATATTTCACACTTCTACAGAATGAGATAATGTAGCCAAATTTTTAAAAGCGAAGATCACCGCAGCCAACTCCAAATCATGTGTTGGATACTCATGCTCATGAAAATTAATTTTTTTTGAAGCATAGGAAATGACTTTGTCATTTTTCATCAACACACAACCCATTCACTTTTTTGAAACATCACTGAATACCTTAAAATGTTCTCCACTTGTGGGTAAAGTGAGAACGGGCACAGTGATAAACTTCTTTTTCAACTCGATCAAGATTTCTTCACATTCATCACTCTAAGAAAAATTTAATCCCTTCTGAGTTATCTTTGTAAGAGGGTTGGAAAATCGTGAAAAATTTCACACAAATTGTTGATAATATCCATATAACCCCAAGAAGCTAAGGATATCCATTACTGATGTTGGACTCGACCATACCTCTATTATATTTGTCTTGGAGGGACCCACATATATCCCATTTCTTGTGATGATATGTCCCAAAAATGAGACCTCCTTCAACCAGAACTCACACTTGTTGTACTTTTCATAGAGCTTCTCATTTCACAATGTCTCTAGTACAGTTCTTAGATGCTCCCCATGATCCTTCTTGGTTTAGGAGTATATTAGAATATCATCTTTATAAACTACCACAAATTTGTCAAGGTAATCTCTATAGACTCTATTCATTAGTTCCATGAAGATTACTGGATCATTAGTGAGTCCGAAAGGAATTACTATGAATTCATAGTGCCAATACCTTGTACAAAAAGCAGCCTTGGGGATATCATCATTCTTCACACTTTCTTGATAATATCCCGACTGGAAATCTACCTTTGAGAAGTATTATGCCCCAATAAGTTGGTCAAATAAGTCATCAATTCATGGGAGAGGATAATTTTTCTTTATTGTGATTTTTTAAGCTCAATATAATCATTGAAAAGGAACATTGACCCATCCTTCTTCTTGATGAAGAGGACTGGTGCACCCAATGGTGAATCACATGGTTGTATAAACCCTTTATCCAGATTCTCTTATAGTTGTTTCTTAAACTTTTCAAACTCCACAATATCCATTCTATACAGAGTCTTGGATATTGGAAACGCCCTGGTATAAGATCAATTGATAATTCAACATCTCTTCTAGGAGGAAAACCATACAATTCCTCAGGAAACACTTCTGTGAATTCCCTCACAATAGGCATGTCCTAAAGGATAGATGCCTCCTTAGGCTCGATCATCTGAGCTAGATACGCGTTCTCATAAGGAAGTAATATCCACACTTGAGATGATGGAGCTAATGAATATTTATCTTCCTCTTTTCACTTGTACAGAATCAGGGGTCGATTATCCACATGGAGAGTAATTTCCCTCTTATGGAAATTTATGTTAGCTCTATATAGGGAAAGCCAATCCATGCCAAGAATTGAATAAAATTTTACCAGAGGGAGTATTATGAGGTTCTCAGAGATGTTCAATCCATCTATTATGATAAGGGAGGAGTTATATTCATGAGATGTAATGATTTCCCCATTTTTCATACTCACCAACATCTTTAATTCAATGATTTGTGGTGGTGTTGGGATTGTTCTACTAAACATTCGGGATATAAAAGAATTCATAGAACATGAATAAAAATGTATGTTCGTTATTCATGAATGAAGAACTAGCGTACCTGTCACCACATTGTTGTTGGGGTTCACTTCGACAGTAGTGATGGAAAAATCTCACCCTTGCTGCCTTGGAGGATGTTGGTTGCCTCAGAAAACCCATGGCTTAGGGAACTAATTTGCAAGGTTCCCTAGTTCTTTGTAGTTGAATCAATGCACAATACGTTGAGATTAGAATAGATCATTCCTATCCTCTGTCACAGTCGGTAGTTTTTCGTGCCATTAGATAACAGCCAGGTTCCCTTCTCTTCCACAACTAAAGCATTTCCTCGCCCCCTTCAGGCAATTTCTAGGGTGCTTCTTTATGCACCTTTGGCTAGTGGGTACTGTATTTTCTTAGAACCATTGGATTTATCCATAGAACAACCAGAATTGAAGTCCACATTATGCATATTATCCCCATGATAGCCCTGATGTTCACTGATATCCATTTCAACCTAAAGGGAACATTGGACAACTTCCTCATAGCTGTTGAATTCACGGATTGCCAGGGCTTTCCATAGGCTAGGTTTCATCCCACCAAAGAAGCATAAAACCTGTCATTCAGGGGTAATGAAAAATCCTAAAGCAAATCATTCAAGACTTGTGAAGTTTTTGTCATATGATCCTACAGATTTATCATCTTTTTTCTTAAGGGCAAGGAAGTCTATTTCCATCTTAAGTTGGAGGGTGCACAGAAAGTATTTATCAAAAAACATCATCCTAAAATCATTCCATTCCAATGGCTCAATCTCCTCCTCAAGCTTCGTATTTTTTTTATCAATGTCCACCATTGATCTTATTCACCCTCTATATGATAAGAAGCTAGAAGAACTGTCACTTGTTTGGAACATTGAAGGATGGAGAAGATCTTTTTATTGTAGTTGATCCAATATTCAGAAATTGAGGTATCATTTGATCCATTAAATGTAGGAGGACATTGTATCATAAATCTCTTGATAGAGACCTGTTATTTCATTGGGGGGGGGGGTAAACGTTCCTCTTCACCAATGTTTCTATTCAAAGCACGATTTAACTAAAAGAGAATCATGCCTATGTTCTGGATTCTAACTCCCATCGGATTGGGCATCTCATTAGCACTATCTTCACATTGATAATCACATCGGTTGTTAGCTCGAGTCCTCCTATTACTGGTCATTGGTTGGAATAAAAGGAAAGTTAGGGATAACACATAAAGGGTAATCTAAAAACAGACTACTTATAAATTACATTTATTTCCTTAACATATGAATCTATAGTCTTCAATCTACATTATCCATGATCTACATTATATCATATATTCTAAGGGAGGTTTTTTTAATTCTATAAATTATGGATCATACTAAGCCTATGAATTTAGCAATGCATATACCCCAGGAGTGTCGTAACCAAGAGTGCAGTAAGGCCCATTGTTGTGTACCAGGATACCCCAAGTCAAGCCCGAAACTCTTTGTCGGAGTTTACACCCCTAGATACATTTGTCCTAGAGCCTCCTCTACCTGCTCATATCCAGACAGGGATGTATTTTCTCGATAAACCATTTACTCAATACCTACCAAAACATTGGGTTGTTTTTATTATACTTAGTCTTGTATAAAAAGCTTCACTAGTGTTTTATAATCCTAATACCAAAAATAACTAAACCTATCCTTTGATACCTACTATAACAACCCTTCTCTTTATTAAATAAATAAACATGATTTATTACATAAAAAAATTACATGATACAACATAAAATATCGAGAGGTCTAGTGTCTTTGGGGCTTAGTAACATCACATAACAAATTAAAGAATAAAACACAAAATCTTATTGAAAACATCCTTTACATGGCCACTATATTCCCCCATAATTTTCCTTACATAGGATAAACTGAGGACATGGATAAAATAGGTTGATCTATAAATCATAGTAAGGGAATAAACATATAATAACATGAGGAATATAATACATGTTAGACAGTAGGAATATCAATGCATACCAAGAGAAACATTAACATAAAGGAATGATAAAGCATAATAATCATAACAAAAAAATGTGGCAACAACACTTAACATGGAATTAGCATGAGCCAAGGCTCATTACACCTGGAGCATGTGTAAATGATCATTTCACATAAAGCATGAGTAAAACCTCATTGCAATTGAATTATAATGAGTCAAAACTAATTTCAGATGACGTACCATGATACTATACTTTATCTAATGCATTGGATTGCTATTAGGGAGCACCCATCTTAACCATTTCATTTCATGCATAAGTGTGCCACATGGACCCTAAAACATGGATTCATTAAACAACATCATTTATTCCATGATAAAAGAATGGGGAATTTATACTTGAAAATTTATAATCAATAAGTAAATTTATATAAAGGTGAATACCCTCAATCGATAAATGGGCATGGTATTCACAACATAATGACTTCGGCTTAGAAAATCACGGTGAAATTTCGGCAGCATAACGACGTGACAAAAAAACTCTTAAAAAAGGTTTAAGAGAGAGAATGGTGTGTCTCATAATTTTTATATGAAATGGAAAGTAAGGGGGTTATATATAAACACATCCTAACAATTTTAATTGAATTTAGATTCAGGATACAAATGATTACTTGAATGTAAATGAGGAGAGAGAAATTCCTTAAGGAATTTCGACATGGTAACGGGTATACATGGAAGAAATTAACGAGAGAGAAAAGGGATACCTCATTGTTAAAATATGTACAGGGAAGTATGGGGGAGGTGTGAAATCATACCCTAATATTTTTAATTTAAAGAAAAGGATATAACAATATAAAGAAACTTGGATAAAATTTAGAAAGGAAGAAATCCCTAACATGAATGTGCACTTCCAAAGGCTTGGGAGAGGCTTGAGAGAAGCTTAATTGGAGAATGGGGCTCATTGGGAGGATTATAAAGAGAGGGGGTAAGAGGTGGGATGAACTCCATGGAATTTTAGTGAATTGGAAGTGGGAGATTGGGTGGGTTTATATAGGAAAGGAGAGGGAATTCTTTATTATTTAGGATTGGGACACCACACATTAAACTATTCAAAACCACAAACCAACCCATGGTTTTTGCCCATGGTTTTTTCTAAAGGGGATTAAGAAACAATATTTTATGAGTCCAATGGCCGAAACTTTTAAAATAATAGGGTTTCTTATGTGGAGGTGAGTCACACTCTTAGAGAAAAAAATTCAAAAATACCAAATGTTTAATAAGCCTTGAAGGGTCCACTAAATCTTGGTAAAATAAATAAAACAAACCAAAAATCATAGTATTTTAATGGTTAAACATATATTGGCCAAATATAATTTTTATATTATTTTATTATATCACTATTGAGATATTATGATGTCATAAAACACATTAATAATTTAAACGGTATTTAATTTTTACCCAAAAATTCGACAATCTCAGAAAATTATGAAAAATTCATTGTTGGATAATTTTGACATAAAAATTCTAAAAATATTATTCATTTTGTCTAAATAATCTTATAAATATGTGAATTTTTACTTCTAAAATAAAAACCGTCATTCATCGAAAATTTATGGGGTTTGACAAAAACAACTTTCAAACCTTAATAAAAATTATAATTTCATTTATAAAATTATACCTTAATTTTTATTTCATAAAAAGTAATTTAATAATAATAATAATAATAATTTATTAAAATATAATTTAATTCAAAAATATATTAATTCATCAAAATAGATTTCTTAGTTGAATATTAACTAAAAATGCTATTTGTGCTTTATAAACTATTTTCAAAGTAACAATAATAAAATGAATGCACCTTCTTTATACAAAAATAATGTACATATTTATGGTGATAGGGTCTTGTTACATAAACCCATATAACACCTGAATAATACCAAAGTGTATGGTGTGCGACGGTGACCGACTCTTGGGGTGGCTCAGATAACATCGTTAGGGTGATAATCTCTATTAACTTTCACTTCTCCCGTCGTTAGTTCCGCTCAAACTTAACTTGATCAAGCTCAGCTTGGTCTTGGTCAAAAGGGAGGCCCAATGATGCCACGTCCATTCTGGGCTCCGACAAATGGGCTTTGTAAGGGGAAAGTCTACTAGATGAGGCAATCCCATCCTTTTTCTGAGTAAATTTCATTTGTTAAAGCCCTATATTTATACTAATCATGTGATCACTGTTCAATGACTATATTAGCAATGATCAAAATTCTTAACAGTGATTTAAAATCCAAAAACATAAAACCAATGAAGATCACATTTTATATAACAATAACATTACATTTAATTAGATCAAGATGAATTTTTAGTAATGAATGTTTGGGTCGTTATATTATTGGTATACATTCTATAAGATCATACATGTCAATGGTGGTATTTTGATGTCCAAGATAAATCCATCTAAGGCATTATATGAGAGGATATTGATAAATTGTTCAAAAAAAAATCTATCCCCTCACCGTCAAGAAAAATTTAGTGATATATTTTTTCAATATAATGAAAGAGAATCTATTAGTATCAAAATATTAGCAATTTTAAAAAAGTCGGTTCTTTTTTCTCTAAAAGTAGATACACGTGCATCCTTTATGAAATAAATCATTGAGTCTAAACAACATCCAAATATTCATTCCAAAATAGTTATCCTCTATTTTATGGTTTATATAGATATGTTTAATAGATCAATTATAATGATAATTGATATAATTGGGAATAAAAATGGAGGAAGAATTTTTTTCTCCATGGGAATAGGTGGAAACTCCAATGTCTATAGAAAGTTGAAGAGGGACACCTACTCTCAAGTAGGTGGATCTCATCAAAATCTGAAAATGCGGACTATTAATATTTCTGTAAATCCCAATATCAAACATGGCTGTATTAATTATCAATATATATTATATAGATATATATTGTATGGAACCACCTTGAACATATCATAATTATGAAAATTTGGGATAAATGAAATGTTATTGTATGATGAATCTATGAATAACTAATCGAAATGGATCAAACGTATCCCAAAACTATCATGATCATACATTTTTATCGAGATGAAATAATCATCATCATTAAAAGTCAACCATATTGGGTGAATCATGTGTCAAACTAACACATAAACAATCATCACATCCACAACATAGAAATAATATAATTTTCTAGCCCACCATGGTTGAAAATATGTTGTGTTGAGAAGATAATTATGGAGTATTAATATGTTCCTTCGATAGTGATAGGTACTATTCTTCTAAACTCTGTCTCAAGCTAATTAATGTTTTTTTACTTTCATGTTACAATCATTTATAATAACTCTTATTGTGAATCTTGTGTAGTTACATGTTAAAATGATGCCTCATGTTTTGAAATATCAAACACCTCCCATACAATTATTGTGATTAGAAATTATATGTGAAATTTTTTCTATAAATATGATGCGGATTTTTTTTGAATTTATCTCTTTTTAATATGGGTGTATTCACCCTGATTTTGAGAATGAATTGGTTGAAAACTTTTAAGTACCAAATAGATTTTTATTCAAGGATGATCAGTATAACATCGTTGTATGGTGTTCAAAATATCATTAAATGGGATTCAGATATGATTTATAGTAGAAAAAGATCCTTGGTACTAGTTATTGGTACTATATATTACATTTTGGGAGCAGTTACATTATAAATGGTTGATGAAACCAGGAATTGAGAATTTCTAACCATTATAGATTAATTCCATGAAGTATTTACTGAAAATTTCTCGAGTTTTCCACCAGATAGGGCCATTGAATTTACGATTTATATCATACTAGGGATCAAAAATATTGCAATTATTTTATATAAGATAGAACTAACATAATTAAGGGAATTGAAGTGTTAATAATAAGAGTTAGAATGAAAAGCATTGATTTGAACTAGTATGTATCTAGGGGAAACACCAGTCCTCTTTACAAAGAAAGTGGATATAATTTTTATAAATTGTGTAGATTATTATAAGATAAACCAAGAAATAAAAATGAATTATTATCCCATTCAAAAAAAAAATATAATCGTTTTGTTAACTTATGATGATCCTAATAGTGCCACTACTGGAATTCTTGGTAATTGCGAGAGACTATTTGCGACGGGATCCCGTCGCAAATAGCCCGTTGTAGAAAAAAATGTCATAAATAAAATTATTTGCAACGGGCCCATCAGAAAAATTCTTATTTGCAATGGGAAACATCTTCGTCGCACATAAGTCTCTGATTATATGTATTATATATACATAAACGTTTTTGCGACGGGCCCTTGTCTCGTCGCCAAAAAAATATATAAACCATTCTACAATGGGCATGTCAGAACAAAGTATTTACGACGGGCGAGTAGTCCCGTCACAAATATGTTTTTTAAAATATTTAGTTAGACTATTTATGATGGGCCCCTGTCGCAAACATTCTCGTCACAAATAATAAATTAATTTTTAAAAAATAAAATTTAATTAAAATACGATTAATCAAAAAATATTATTTCTATTATTAAAATAATAAAAAAATTAAAAAAATAAAAATTCTCAATATTCACAAAAAATATAAAAAAATAAAATAAATATTATAAATTAAAATATGTAATATTTTCACCAATATAAAAGATAGAAAATGTAAATAATTCATATTAAAATGTTAAATACAAATATTTGAAACATAAAAATAAATCAATGAGGGTAATCTTATGGAGGAGGTGGATGAGCTAAAGGAGCTGGTGGAGGAAACTCCATCCCTAAACTATGAGTTAAACGACACATGTACTCCATCTGCTCATTATGTTACTGCTACCATCGATGTGTCTCCTCCTCATGCAGTGACTGCTACTGCTACTGCCATCGTTGCATCTGATCCTCGTAATGTTGCTCATGCTATTGCTGGCACCGACACATCTCTTCTTGCTGCTTCTGATAAGTCTCTATAAGCTCAGCCTGAGCTCGCAACTGCTCATGATACTGTGAGCTAGAAGATGATGCCTCTCCATGAGATTCTCTCAAGCTAGACACCGACATCGCAACAGTACCATAATAAGTACCAGGAGTAAAATGAGAGCCGATACCGACTAATCTTCCCATCTCAAAGTCGTACTGAGTCACGTACATCCATGCTGCCTCATCGAAATGGTGAGCACTGGTCTGCTCAGTCTTCTCGTCCTGACCCTTAGCCTGTGTCTGAGAGGTCGCAGACTCATATGACTCCTTAAATTGCAATTTAAAATTAAAATTGTGAAAATATTATATGCAGTTAATTGTCAAACTGAAAAAATAATACTAACCACAATCTGACATTGGCAATCACCTCTAATCTGTCTAGTGGATGGATCACTTTACATCCTCCGATAAACGTCGAACTCCGAAATATTGGGATGCTCGACTACCTACATAAATATAAAATAAACTGTTTATATTTAAAGTTATATAAATTATTTAAAAAATATACTTACCAGATGATATCTATGTGAACTGAATGTACAACTACCAGCTCGATGCGTCACCTCTGGTCTCCGCCAGTTCTATCGTCCCACTGAAGATCTCCTCCGAATTCCACCACCCAACCAGTGTAAACATAATCCATCCCAAACGTGAGATGAAATTTACTCTGGTCGGTGGGCCCTACATGACTCATCAAATGTTTTCACCCTGCTTTCTTAATGGCTGTCCTTCTCAAATTGTGCAAAAACTGACGGAAATGGTCACACATAGAAACCTTCCATGCCGTGTGGATAACGTCACACATGATATCATCGATAGGAGACCATAAAACCTACAAATAATTTATAATATCAAGTTTTTAATAAAATAAATTTCAAAATAAATATTATTTATTTACGTACCATCCAATGATGGAACATGTTGCATCGCACATCAACAGGAATTCATTCCCATGTGATCCATGGATAAGAAAAATAATTGTGCAAGATAGCGCTCTCCTGTCCAATAGATACATGGGAAAAACTATGAAAAATGACTAAATAATCAAACAATTAGTATATATATAAATAAATTAATGAAATATAACTAAAATATATAGGTTACCATACCTCTGTGTGCGTGGATCGAAACCAAGATGTGGACATCTCTCAGGGATTGCGTCATGATTCATTAGTCATGAAAGACCGTTCCCCCTCCGCGTACCCCAAAAATCTCCAGTAGGCTGAGGGTCATATGATCCAAATCCCCCTCATCCAATGATAGGTCATCCTCCTGCAAATCGAGAAATAGATCAGGGTCCATATGAAACACAAAATGATTGTTATTAACAGATAGTTGACAATAAATATTATATATAGATATATATTAGTTATGATTATAATCAGTATCTAACTATGTCAAAGTTCATATTCATCTTCTTGTCCATAGATGTCAATGTCAATGTCTTCATCTTCCTCCTCAGCGTCTTCAATATCCATATGAGTTTCAGTTTTAGGATCTCTTGCCAGTTCAAATTAATTTGTAACATCATTAACATCTTCATCACCATCGATCCTTAATTGTGGGGTGTCATCATCGATATTAACGTCTCTTTGTGAATCCGATGGATTTTGAGCAGTCTCTTGAAAATTTTTAATTCCTTCCACTTCAGCAGAACCACATTCATTTTGAGTAAACTGATTTCTCGAAGATTTCATTTTTATTATGCTCCACCAATCGCTCAAGTATCTTGAAGTAGCACAGTACATTACATAATAAATTTTATGTGCCTATTAAGCCAGTAAAAATTGTTAATTTACTACTAGAAGAATTTTATATTTAATATCGACGATTCCATGATTTGGATGAACACAGAAGCCTCTATCAGTATCCAACCACCGACATTTAAACATTGTTATGTAATTCTGTCCTAGATAACACAGCTCAATAATTTCATCTAAAATGTCATAAAAGTCAACTTTAGTTTCTCTATGATGTGATCCTCTCAGGCATACTCCACTGTTCATTGTTGTTTTTATTCCCTGTATGCATGTGTATGAAATCGAAAATCATTCACCACATATGCATTATAAGATTTAACAATTTTGGATGGTGTGTTACTCAATATACACAGTCGCTTATCAATTTTATCAGCATATTGAGACACCTGATTTTTTTTAAATAATTATCAATATAATGAATAATAAACAAAATTGATATTAAACCATAAATAATTTATGTTACCAGTTTCTGAAACCATTGAGAAATAAAATTTTTCTGCGTTCTTCAAGAGCAGCTGCTGTAATTTGTTGAAGTTGTTTGTTGATATGATTATCATATAACCTACAAATAAAATAAGTTTAAATATTGTAACATAAATTATAGATTAAGTGATAGAAGCACTCACAGGAAAAATGATGTCATTTCTTCACAGTTGAGCAGAACGTATTTATGAGCTCTATGATGTTCATCATCTCAAAGCCATCGTTCATAACCTCCATCAAAACCAAGATTTGTCTGATTAAAAACTGATAATTGATTGTACATTTTTTCATTAACATTCCCCTCGTTTCATCCCATGTGATTGTGTTTTTCGGGATATTGAGATTTAAAATAATGAGAGGAGAAAAAAGAAATTTCCTTTTGCAAATAAGCTTCAGCAATTGAGATTTCAACTGATGCTTTCTAATGTATTTTTTTCTTCCATTTCTGCATGCATCTCTCGAATGGGTATATGCATCGAAACTGTACTGGACCTCCACATTTATCTTCATGTGGAAAATGTAATATAATATGTTCCATTGATTCAAAGAAAGCCGACGGAGAGATTTTTTCTAGTTTACATATATTTACAACAACATATTCTTCCAGTTTTCTTAGCGCATCATAGTCTGTTTTCACTGTACAAATGTCTTGATAGAAATATGGCATGTCTATTATCGAATCCCAATTCATATAATTAAACCACCCTCTGAATCCAATCGGCATAATTCTTTCCATTATATCATGACAATCATGACTTTTTAATCTAGTAATATAATCATTCTTAACACATCTGCCCAAATTAGAAGCATAGCCATCTGGAAGTCTCAAATCTGCAATCCACTGACAAAATAATAAGCGACTCTCTTTTGACAGTGTATAAGCTGCTTTTGGCTTCATTAACCTCTGTGATATGACATTTTCAAATAGTTCAAGTTCTTGTCGCCTGCAAATTCAGGCAAGATCTAATCGTTCTTTTATTGTATCTGTGGTCTAACATTTTTTAAATATTACAATTTATTACTAATTATTACTAATTATTACAAATTATTACAAATTATTACTAATTATTACTAATTATATCTAATTATTACTAATTATTACTAATTATTACTAATTATTAATAATTATTACTGTTTATTACTATTTATAGCTAATTATATCTAATTATATCTAATTAATACTAATTATTAGTAATTATAGCTAATTATTAGTAAATATAGCTAATTATTCCTAATTATAGCTAATTATAGCTAATTATAGCTAATTATAGCTAATTATAGCTAATTATTCCTAATTATAGCTAATTATAGCTAATTATTACAAATTATTACAAATTATTACTAATTATTACTTATTATTACTAATTATTACTAATTATTACTAATTATTACTAATTATTACTAATTATTACTAATTATTTATAATTATTTCTAATTATTACTAATTATTACTAATTATTACTAATTATTACTCATTATTACTAATTATTACTAATTATTACTAATTATTACTAATTATTACTGTTTATTACGAATTATTACTAACTATTACTAATTATATCTATTTATTTCTAATTATATCTAACTATTACTAATTATATCTAACTATTACTAATTATATCTATGTAATACCAAATGTATCTATTTGTTACTAATTATATCTATTTATTGCAAATTATATCTAATTTTATATTTATTACTAATTATATATATTTATTGCTAATTATATCTCTTTATTTCTAATTATATCTATTTATTGCTAATTATATCTATTTATTGCTAATTATATCTATTTATTGCTAATTGTATCTATTTATTGCTAATTATATCTATTTATTGCTAATTATATCTATTTGTTGCTAATTATATCTTTTTATTCCTAATTATATCCATTTATTACTAATTATATCTAATTATATCTAATTAATATTAATTATGACTAATTATTTATAATTATCACTAATAATATCAATTTCATAGTAAAAATAAATAAAAATAAAAATCAATTGAAATCGAATTAAATTACAACTAATAAACAACAATTAAAATTAACATAAAAAATAAAATAAATATAAAAAAATATAATATAAATACCTTAAACATTGATATTTTGAAGATATTGACGCCCTCCGATTGCTCTCGTATCAAAAATTTCATCTAAAAGAAAATTTTTCTTAGAAACTAAAAAAAGAAAAGAGGGAGAGAGAAAGATCTGAATGATTTTGGAAAAAACAGATGGGGGTATATATAGGTTAGATTAGTTGCAATGTGGTTATTAGCGACAAGTTTCCCGTCGCAAATGGTGGTATTTGTGATGGGTCTCGTGGAAAATACCCTCACCCGCATTAATTACATTTGGCGGTTCAAAGGTTATTTGCAATGGGACCCATCAGAAATAGTTCCTACCGACATTCTTTTTGTGACGGGAGATGAAAACCCATCGCAAATAACCAATTATTTGCGACATTGAAATTTTCCCATCCCAAATAGCTTCCTGGACGGGTTATTTGCGAAGTGATTTCATCCCGTCGTAAATAACCCTTCGCAAATAGTGATTTTTCCCGCAGTGTTCTATAAATTGATTTATGATTAGGGTACCACCAACATCGAGTTTAGTAGAAGGATATTCTGAATATAGTATTTAAGATACGTTATGATCATTATGAATATGTGATTGTGCCTTTTGTTCATATAAACACATCAATCTTGTTTATGGAATTAATCAATCATATATTTTAGATGTAGATTTACTCATTTGTGGTGGTATTAATCAATTATATTCTAGAGTATTGTATGAAAAAGTTAAAATAATGATCAATACCTATGCATAGTGTTGGGTGAATTGTGGGAACATAACCCTTATTACAATACATTAAAGTGACATTTTTTTACAAGAGGTATGTTTCTATAGACACATCATTTTTGAAATATGTCTTTCCATGGTGCCTGAAAATAAAGAAGTTGTTATCTCTTTGAAACCACCAAAGCACATCCCTAAGATACAAAATTTCCTAGGAATAGTATTGTATTACAGATGCATAAGTCACGGATTTTTATGACATTCATATTCAGTGGTTTCATTGACAAGGAATGGCAATACTTTCAAAAGAAATTATACTTTATAGAAATATTTTAATGATATTATGTTTCATATTACATATGTATATATACTAACGTTTCCATAGTCATGATAAGGCTTGGTAGTATAGTCTAATTCAAAATTATTTAGAATGGGATACGTTCTCATACAAGGAGACTATGTGATAGATTTTGGATCGTTATATTTATGTTTTCGTTAGAATAATTGCTGGATTCATGATTTATATTTAGATATTGTAAACCATAACTTATAAACAAATAGATATTGTCTCTTCTGTTGGATGTTCATGGATCATAAAATTGTGAAGCACATCTTATCGCTATGAGAATTGAATCTAAGGCTATGAATATGTATGGAATACCATCATATGTATGAATTTTAATATATATGTATATACAAATATAAATATCGGTTTGAGGGACCTCTAAGGTTGATTTATTGTGTAGGTAGTCATATAGTATGTTTACAAAAGAGTGTTCAGATTAGTGGTAGAAGATGGTAGTTGTGGCCAATAAGAATCTCCATTATGTTGATTTAGGTGATGTTTTTGTTTTAATTACTTTTTTTAATGTTCTTGATTTAATTGATCATGATAAATAATCTCATTCATCTAATCCTAAATGTATATATGTGAGGTCAAAACTTAATACTGGGGAGACCATTGAGGGACAAACACAAGATGTGAGATTTTTTTTCCATTTAGAGGTCGTATTTTGGTTCCTCCATATTCTTAGGAACAAATAATTTTTACATACCAACACTAGATATGAGAGATTCATCCTGATATTCAAAATATTTATATTGAAATGACATCATATTTTTGGTGGGTTTTCATAATGACGAAAGTGGTGAAGTGTGTCTAGATATTTATCATTGTTCCCCTATTCAAGGAGCAGCACTGATGAACAACTTTTATGTCGCAATAATTACCTATAAACATGTAAACATCGGATAAAATTAACAATGTATTTCATTATGTGTCTACCAGAAGTACATTGGAAAGATGATTTCGTCTTGGTGATAGTGAATGTTCTCAAAAAGATAGCCAACTCAATCCCTATTTCTGAATCCAGTGTGGTGAAAGATTTATAAATAATATTCATTTAGGGAAATATAAAGATTCATCTTATTATATTATTAATTGAGTCTGACTAGGACCCTAGGTTCACATCATCATTTTATTAAAAACTTAATGAAAGCTGCTGGAACCCAGCTCACCATGAGAAAAACTTATCTTCCCCAAATGAATTGATAATACCATGGTATGGTCCAAAAATAGGATGACATACTTTGGGATTGTGTTATAGATTTTAGAGGCTCATGGTAAGATCATATATATTTTTTGGATTACTTATAGAAAAAATAGTAATCAGTCCTTGATAAATATGGAACATTTTGAAGCATTATATAAGAAAAGATGTCGTCCTCTGATTTATTTGGTGAAAATTGATTATACATTAATTAACATAACTAGTATACATCATGAGATGAGGGAAAATATTTAGATTATTGGGAAGGGAATGGAAAGAACGCATATTGAACAAAAATGAAATGTTGGTTATATTCATTGATTGTTATCATTTAGTATGACAAGTCATGTTTTACTAAGAGTATATCTGAAGATAGGGTATCATCATTTGTAAAAACTAGGTAAATTGTCCGCAAGGTTCATTGGACCATTTGACATAATGTTTCAGTTTTTTATGATAATTATTGGTTGGATTTTCTACGCATTTTCATCTCATCTCAAAATTTGATTCATATATCTCTATTAAATAAGTACCCTACTAATCCTAACCATGTTTTTCGATAGAACCTTGTTGATCACAGGAATAATCTTATGTTTATTCACATGATGGTATAGGTTGAGGATATACAATAGAAATTTAAAATGGAAAAAGTATCGATTTATTATGAGTATTATAGTAGCATGGAAAAAATCAAGAGGAATAATGTGCATAAACAGATTTTATGTTGAATCAATGGTAGAAAAATTTCCAAGAAAAAAAATATTTCCAAATTTATGAGGATGAAATGAGTAATGGAGGGTATAGAATAACACCCACAATTTTAGTTATATCCGAATTTATTATATAATTTATCTTTGATATAATACATAAGATGGGTTTCATGATCTTTTGGAAGGGTTTGGAGTGTTATTTTTTCAATTTTCATGTCTTATTAGATTGAGAATAGTTAGTGGGAACCTTATACTATCTCTATCAAAAAATTTATAGACATTATATGAGTCATTGGGTAGGCACACAATGAGATTATGACTTAGACAAACCAAGCTAATTCTGAGGAGAAATTGTAGAAAATATGATTGTTTGGACATTATCTACACACAGTTATCCATACATTGTGGCATAAACATGTTTCTCTCTGGGATATTTTCAGTAGAATGTGAATGTTTAGTGAATTGTTTTTAAAATCATATTGAACAACCACATGGATTTCAAATTTGGAGACAATTGCATGCACACATTTGGTTCATAGTTTCAAATACCATGTATAGTAACCACGATATGTAATTTAAATACTATAAGTTTTTTGTTAAACATATATTTAGACAATGGAAATCTCTTTTTTACTATTATACCCATCTATATAGCTCCTCTCCTTCCCTAGGAATATTTTAAAATTCCATTTGACCAGGAAGAAAGTTTATATGAATCAATGTGTATTAGAAATTCAAAATCAATAGTATGTCCTTGTTCTTTATTGTTATATGTATATCTACACATTTTCTCTCTCATGGATCCATTTATCTAATATATATATATATATATATATTTCTAATAATGTATATTTTGATGATATCATGTTGGTATCTATTAAAGGGAATGTTCTTCTATGACATATTTATAGGTATATTTTATTGTTCTTAAATTTTAGTAACCATTCTGATGTAGTTAGAATGTATATACTCATAACTAATTTCAGAACATGATATACCTCATTTTTTGAAATTTTTATTGGATTTAAAAATTAAAAGCTAATTGATTTTATTAATATAATCCTTTTGGATTACAATTTTAGAAAGGAATGATTTTATAATTATGGTTTTAGTAACATGGTAAAATGATTTTATTTTGGAAAACATCATGATTTATAAATATAAATTGTTATTTAAAATTTATGGGTTTTGTTTTTTGAAAACAATATGTTTGATGTAATTTTTTAAATAGAAGTAATGTTTTAAATTGAATAATTTTAAAATATATCATGCCATAATTGGATTTTCATGTGTTCATGTGGTTGTGTGACGGATAATGGATGAAATTTACATAATAAAATAAGGTTAAACATGTATATATCATGGACTAATGTGACACAATCAATGTTATTCATGAAGTGATAACAAGGGTGTCGAACGACCTACAACTAAAAAGTATAGGGAGGTCCATGGAATGAATTTGTATATGTGTGTGTATATGAAATTTTTTATAGTTATTAGATGTTCTAAGAAGAATAAATATTATTTCATTAATTTTTTATTTCATGGAACTCATTTATAGACATGTATAAAAATACTATTTTTTTTATCATGGTCTTATATAAAATGTGCTAACATGTTTTTTCCATAGTGGTGTTTGTTGGGAACTCATTGGGGACTTTTTTTGAGTGTTATACTCAAACTATGTTGTGTAAATTTAGTGATTTCTTAGATATATATTTTATGGATACATTTAAATGAATGATATTTAATTTACCAAGTATCACTTTATGATGATTATTCCTCTGGTTGATGTTTTCAGATTAGTTTTTCTCTTATTTATTTAGAGTGATTCATCATCAGTGTTACTGTGTTGGAATTTCCTTTAGCTTTTTTATGTCATCTTTTATTAAATTTTCACTGATACAATGATTATATTATTTATTTGGATTATACAAGAGTTATATTTTTGTTACACAGAGATCGTATATTTGGATTGGATTTTAAAATTTTTTATTTTGAAGTTGTATTTTTTGTTTAGGGAAAATCGTCTAAAATATAGTTTTAAGCACTTGGAATTTATTTACAACCATTGGTGTCTTACGGACGTATCATTAGATTAATAGAACCTCTGACCCATTATATGAAGATCAGTGGTGTGGAGATATGACATGTAAAATATAATTTGTTTTCATTAATATTAATTACTATTGTTAATAAATTAATTAAACAAATTAAAATTAAATTTGGTTAAAAGAGAAATAGTTAAACAATAAAAAACACTATTTTTTCTCTCTAAAATTGGTTTATTAGTATAATATAGACCTACATACACTATTTCCCCACTTTCATATATTTTATACTGATTAACCTCTGAATATTAACTTTGAATTATTGAAAATGTAATGGTTACATCTAATGCTAACATTCTCTTCATGGAGAAGTTGATAAAATACGCTAAAATCCTATGGAATATGATATTTTTATCCAAATTTCATTCACTATTATCTTTAATGATTAATCTATTTGAACATATAATTACGTTATTTGGTATTTCCACAATAATTTTAGTGGAAATATTGTTTCAAACCTAATTCTTAATCATTGGAAGAATATATTACATTTTCCAGATGAAATTATTTTCCAAAATAATTCCCAATACATTTAAGGAATTTTCCCAATATATCCATGTATTGACTTCACACAAATGTTCTCAATTCTCTTATAGGAAATAAATTATTTTCATATCCAATGAAAAAATTATTATTCTTTATTAATTTTAAATTAATTATCTATTATTCTTTTAATTATGTGTGTTATAAAAAAATATATTTCAAAAGTTTTTTCTTAGTAAGGTGTTATTATTTCCCTTCACCTTTACATTTTGAGTTATGTTTTATTTATTATCAAGATAACTATGTAGGTAATTTTTAACGTTGTTTTTATGATGTTTTCAATTCATCTTAAAAATAATGGTTTTTGGAATATATGTTTAAAATTAAATATTTTTAAGATGATGTTTATAAAGGATTTTTAATAAACTTTTTTTATGATTTACCTTCAATTTTCAAAGATTCTTATCCAATAGAAAAATATTTAATAAATCAGTATATATTTTCACTTCATAAATACTAATTTTTGGATAATATGTTTTTTCACTGAAATGGTCTTGTTTTTTAATATGTTATTTAGTTAATTAAAGAAGCCCAAATTATTTTTATATTTATTTATGATAAGATGAATGATTTTGAATTAAGTAGAACTCACTTATATGGATGGTGATGGCTGGGGTACAATATATTCCTCCTATGTCTTGAATAAGGATTTATATCCCGAAAGATATGGGTTTTGGAATGGAAATTTTATTCTTCATAAAATTAAGCATTGACGTTTTGACTATTCACAATATGAAGAGTGATTTTTTTCACAATATAAAGACCATCCATTTGTTTCGTTCCCAACCTAATATTAAATAATTATCTGTTGAAAATATAAATTAAAGGATTTTTTCACACAAAATGATGTGTGGGAATTGTTTTCAAAACATTATGTTTAAAATTTTATTTCCCTCACAACATGAAGTGTGGATATTTTTTTCTCAAAACATAAACCACATAAATAATAATTTTTCACAAATAAAGGGTGGTATTTTTTTCATAACATGATAAATATATCTATTGGAAAAACATTGCATAATATTGAGTCCAAAATCAATAATTTATTTTATTTTATTCTAAATTAATTTTTTAGGTTTATATTTAAGGAATTCAGTACCAATATTTTTATAATGAACTCATAAACATAAAATTGTAAAAATACAATCAATATATATTTTGTCATAGTAAAATAATTTCAAAAAAAATTTATTTTGAGGGAAAATATTCAAGGTTTTCAACATTAATTCATCATTTTTCCAATCATCCTTAAAATAGTGAAAAACATTTAAAAATTTGGGTTGAGTAAAGGAGGCATAGTTAGGAACATAAAAAATGATGAAATGTATAGGTTTTATGATTTCAAAATCATGAGATCATATAAGGGAGTTTTCCTCTAATATAATAAACATTGATCTTAATTAATCATTCACTTATAAATAAAATTATTTTTATTAACCAATATTTTTCACATGAAAAATTATAGGGAAACATAATGGAAAAAGTCAAAATCCTGTTGCTTTCATAGAAAACATGAGAACCAATGAAAAAAATTTATTAAAAATATTCCTTTTATCCACTAAAGCGAATAATCATTCATAGAAAAAGAACATTTTATTATCTTATGAAATTAAAATATTTCCTTTAAAAAACATTTGAAATCATGAAAAATTCATGTAGTTTATTGGATATATAATCATTATAAAACACTTAGACTAACCCTTACAAATGTTACAACCCAACTGACTAATAGAAGCATAATTATTTGTAGAAAATAATCATTACACAATGAATTTTAGATCCATATTAGGGACACCTATCATAAATTTTTTTTCCATAGACCATAAAATACAAGAAACAAATAATATCTAAAATTTCCATCATCAAATAAATAAATATACTTTTAATCCTAGTGGAAAATAATTTTTAGATATTGATATATCCTATTCTTGGAAAACCCCAATTCAAAAAACAAAATACCTAGAAGAAATGACATGGGGGTTTCTCAATGGAGAAAGAATTGAATATTTTAATGGAAGAAAAATATCAAGAAACAACTGTTGCATTAGTATAATACATCAATGTCGTATATATTAAAACAGAACATTCCTTTTTTATTTTTTTAAAGAAATTCAAAACATTTGGCTAAAATATGTACAAATTCTCCTTTTAAAATTCATTATTTGAATTTCAAAATATATATATAATTGCCTTTATAATTAATTTATTTCAGCACAAATAAATTCATAAAATAATTTTATGAATATAAGGAATGAATAAAAATATTTATAAATGAAATAATTAAGATATTAAAAAATAATTTTTAAGGTAATGTTTTCCATACCTCATGTATAAATTCTCACGTAAATTATTTACCTTCTAGAATTATATACTTATGTTAATTATTTAAATTCCCAATATACTTTTCTAGTATATTATTCCTTTTATTTCATTTATATTCATGTTATACTTAATTAATTAATCAATTATTTTAACATCATATGTTTTGAGAACATTTGACTTAAAGGTCAGAAATGGGTTGGGTAGGTTGAATATGGTCAAATGAACAGTGATTATATTATTTCAAGAATCGTAGTCATGATAAAATCATTTTTTTTACATTATAAAAACTTTTAAAACCAAAAAATTAATATTTTTATAAAAAATGATTTACATTACAGTATTGGAGAAGACATGTCGGATGTACGCATGAGAAATATTTCAATATTAAATGAATGTGAGGAAAATAAGGTAAATATTATTTACTATTTATATAATATTAATTATATAATAAATATGATATATTTATTTTAATACACACATATATAATCAATTATATGTGTTTTAAAAAATAAAATACATCATTTCATGAGATGGTGTCCCACATATATACATGAGATATGTTTTTAGTTTTTAATTGACAATAAAGAGAAAGGTGAAATATTTTTTACCATTAACGAATAGAATTTATATCATATATATCATATTATTTTCTTATGATCCATAGTTATGACCATCCATAATATTCAGTGATGAAAAATGAAATACATCACATTTTATGGTTGTAATATGCGCTCTTCCATGAGCTATTTATCTATTTATTAGATTATTAAATAGATTAAAATGGGCTAAAATTAAACATAATTAATTTTTATTATATGGGAGATATTAATGGTCTTATATAAAATTATTTAAGAATATTTTCAATGAGGTAAAAAAGGAATAATACAAAATAGAACAATTTAATTTAAAAAAATTCATATCATAATTAGACTGTGTAAATACTTAATAAGAAAATATAGTTTTGAAAAAAAAATAGTATTTTCAACTATTCAACCAAAAATAATCATTATCAGAAAATTCCCAAAAATAACACATTACTATTTTTTATTCAATGATATAAAAAATCATGTTCATTTTATAAATTTAAAATTCTAAAATGCAGAAATCATGATTTTAAATAAATCCATATAAAATATATTATACAATTTGTAAGAACATAATTTTTTCCTTTCTGATTGAAAAAATTATATAATATTTTTATAATTAATATAAATCTATAAAATATAATAATGAATATTAATATAAAAATAAATTTATTTACTATTAAAATTATGTAAGCTTTGACATTCAACAACCAATTTGAAATTAGGTCCTCGCAATTTTATTCATTACTTAAATAAGTGGATATATTTTTCCGTTATAGGAATTTCATATTCACATATTACTTCTTCAGTAACATATATTTTCCATAATTCTATATCCATGTTAACAACCATAAAACCTTCTTCCTATGATCAATAATAAAAATATGGTCTTCCTTATATGAATGATTCTCATCCAAAGGTACTACTTCATGGCTCAAAACATGATATTCATTTAGTATATATTTTCATAATAAAAAAATGAAACACATCATATACCTGGGAAAAACTCAGATGAACAGACACTAGTTAAGAAACTGATCCAACTT
Source organism: Viscum album (assembly GCA_963277665.1). Taxonomy (NCBI): domain Eukaryota; kingdom Viridiplantae; phylum Streptophyta; class Magnoliopsida; order Santalales; family Viscaceae; genus Viscum; species Viscum album. The sequence continues at coordinate 89,940,124 of OY728123.1, read as the reverse complement.
TTTCTATGATTTCAGATGATGCAATGAATCCTAGAATCAAATTATTATATTTACAAAAACACATTTCACATTTTTCAAGGTGATACTTTAAGATAAAAATGTTCACCTACCTTGAATGAAATAACTTTACATAGGTTTTACACATAATATTTTTTCCTAATCTGAGACATCCTCATATGTTTCATAATTACCTTAACATTCCCAACTAAAAATGAATAAAATTCCAGTTCCTTTAACTCACTTTGTCTTGATTTGGCACAAAATGTCAATGTTAGACACCGCTTCCCATATAATGTATAAAAAATTTCATCTATATATTAGAATAAAAACTATTTTTTTAATAAAATTAAAATAATGAATGATTTTTGAATCATAATTCTTAATCCATTGAACATGTTGGAAAAATGTCTTCCAATGACTAAATAATTGGAAATTTCATTCCATTACATTTTTGATAAAAATATGTAGTGAAATTAATTTAAGTATCTAATGAATTGTGAAGGAAATTAAAAAACTAACAGTGAACTTGGGATCATAGTCAAATATAATAGAGATAGGTAATCTATAAAACAGAGCTATATCCTTGCGATATTGGAGTGAAAGCTGATCAAATTATAGTGTATCTAGAATATCATGGAAATATGTAGATTTAGTGAAATGATAATAAATTACCCAAATTGTAGTATAACCTCCATATATCATTGATAATATGACTACCAAATCCATTGGGTTATTTTCACATTCCCAATCAATAACTAGAAATGGTTAAACAGTCCACTTAGTTAATTTTCATTTACCTTTTACCTATTTAAAAATAAATCATTTCATCATAAACTCATAAATACCTCTCTTTATTCCATACCATAAGTAATAGTCCCAAAGGTCTCCATATATTTTAGTACTATTGATATAAAAAAATAAATAAAGAGCACCGAAATTCACTCTACAATTCTCTTTTCAACATAGAACCACTTAGAACACATAATTTCCTTCCAAAAAAAATATTACTTATCAAAATTATTATCAAGAAACATACCAATCATGAATGATTCCAAAATTATTTACTAACGTCGATCTACCTTGTATTCTTTATTAATTATATCTAACTAATTTGATTGAAATAATACAGGTAACAAAATAAATGAATTTTCCAGATTCATAATTTCTAGTCCAAAAATCATTAATTTATTGAAAAAAGTATCATGTTCCAAACATATCATAGTTAATAATCCATCAAATTTCAACATTAAATAATAATATAATATAATTTTATTTCCTAGAGGGTAATGAATTTTATAGTCCTAATCCATATTTTCATTCATGGTTTTCATAACAAACATCCAATGTTTCTCCTGATCATCATAAAATTTAAAATATATTAGGTTACCATCAATAAACAGTATGACCAATTTATCCAAAAACTCATAGATAACATAATAATTAATATTTTTAAATAAAGATGGAGAATTTATAAACATAAAATAAATGACCAAATGAACCAAATATTACTACTAATTCAAAAATTCCTTTTTTAGAATTTAATAATCTTTCACCTTTAGTTGATGGTACCTTGACCTGAGATCATCCTTTAAAAAATTCTGATCACCCTATTGCAGATCAAATAAGTCATCTGTATTATGAAATGGATACTTATTATTAATAAATATACTATTAAATTATTTATAATCAATTAAAAGACTCATAAAATCCTTTTTCATTTTGTAAAACAAAACTGGAGAACACGATGGTGAACAACTAGGATAAATGAAGCCTTTATCAACCAACTATTATATCATCTTCCTAAATTACAAAATCTCTAGTTGATCCATTTTATATGGTATTTTGATATTTTCTAAGAATCAAGAACTAATTCAATATTAAATTTAATCACCTGATTATGTATAATACAAGGAACATCATCAGTAAATATATCTATATATTCATTTACCAAAAGGAAAATTACTAATTTAAATAGCCTACATATTATCAAAAATATGTTTTATAATATTAAATAATAAAATTGGAAACCAACCACACCATATTAAAAAAACAATATTTTGAATATAAATTTCATTTACAACATTAATAAATTCTCAACATTCTGATATTTTATTAATATTATGGAATCATACATGTATACAAGTTGAATCTCATTTTAAAAAACAACATATTTAGCTATGAAATCTGACTAAGCATGGGAAATAAAAATCCAATACATACCTAGAATATAATTATACTTTAAAAGGCACAAAAAAATATGTTTTTACATAATTCCATTGTACAAAAAATAAAAAAGATCATATATTTTCATTTTTACATAATACCTACCCAGTTTGTTTTTTTAAAATGATCTGGATTCATTAAATGAGGTAAATTGTTTAATTTACCATAAAATTTCTATGAAATAAATGATTTATTTTTCCCATAATCAAAAAAAGAATTTCTATAATAAAAATAAACAAATAACTTACATGACACCACATCATTGGATGGTCTGAAATCTCATGACGTAGTTGAATAATATTTATCCGAAACATTATTTCTTGTAATGATTATGTAACACCTCTAGTTTCTATGGAATTTTTTAAAACAAATTATATTTTTTTATATCTTCTAATAGACATAACACCAATTTAATCTTTCACAACATGAAATATTTGGTTGTATTGCATTGCATATGACACTGCGGTTTCAAAAAATAACCATATATTATTATTTTTATTAATTAAACATAAAAACTTTATTAAAATTAACGATATATATAGTAAAAAATAATTTTCAAATATTAATTATAATGTTTTTATATAAAGAAAACATTTTTATTAAAAATGCATAATTATCGGTAAAGACTCTATATGTTTCGAAAATATTATTTTATTAAAACAATATTTTAATGTTTTTTTTGAAAAATAAATAAAACATTTATTTACACATATAAGAAATTAATTTTAAAAAATTAAAAAATTGAAATCTGAATATCAAATTTAAATTTTGGTGAATTTTTTGGACTTATCTCAAAAGTATGAACTTTGGTGAATAATGAAAAATTATTGGATTTTAATTAGAATCTTTCATTTAGTTAAATTTATTTATAAAGTAAAATTATATTTTAAATATACATTTAATAAAATATTTTTCAATAATACACCCATTAATTCAATTTATAACATTTTTATCACATTTATATTTAATTTCGATATAAAAACAATTCAAACTTGTGAACATCTTTCCTTTAAAAAACACCACTTCCTCATCGTGTCTGTGATTTTATTTTTAAATTAATATATTCAAATTATATAAATAAAATTTGGAAAAAAGGATTACATATTTGGGAATCATATTAATTTATATTATATAATAATTTCAACTTTAATTCTAAACAAAATTAATTGTAAAAAAATTAAAAAATCATTATAGTGGTTATGGTTAAAATTGATTTCTTAGGGGTGGGGTGGGAGTTAAAATAAAAGGTAAGTCTTAAAAATAGGCCAAAACATATCAAAAACGTATTGGATAGACATATTTAGACCATATACCCTATAATATAAAAAATAATCAATTTTTCATCGTTGTGACAAGAAAATAATGTGTTTGGAAGTATCCCCTTTTAAAAAATTATGATTGTTCCACTCACCTCACTTATCAAAGGAAACCCATATCATCTCTTCTTAACTCCATCAAAAAGTTTTTTATTAGACTAAAAATACTCAAATAATATCACAAATTTATCCTCTCAACATTGAATCTTCATTTTGGGATGAAATATATACTGGGAAGGCTTTTGAGAAAAACATAAAGAAGATATGCAAAAAAAAGGTACAATTAATCGACGAGAAATTTTTGATTTATTTACTCTTGCCACTCATTATAATATTATTATATAATTATGATATAATAACATAAATATATTATATATAATTATATGTTTATATTTTAAGGTCTTTACCTATAATCATCTCCACTACAATCAGATGTGTCATGAAATCATCATTTTCTCTACAGGGGATTATCGCCATACAAACTGAGTTCATTATTTTTTATATTTTCAATAATCAACGATCGACATAATGAAGTATTTTTATATCTATTTCATATTTTTGATATTATTATACTTTTATAATATTAACTTTAATCATACTTCATTCCCACTATTTTTTTGGGAATAAGATAACGTCACTCGTTCATAAAGAGGAATGTCGCCTCGCGAAGCAATGTGATTAGTTAACACTTTAAAAGGATGGGAAGTTTATTTTTATTGAAAAAAGTGATATAAATGAAATCAAAATTATTCTGTAATATTAAAATATCACTCATATTTATTTATTTTAATGTAACTTTAAAATGGAATCAACATTAATTCTTAAGTACAACCTACCTTCTATATAAATAGTTTATTTCACCTTCTGTAACTAATTTTTTTTGGATTAATCTAAATAATTATGATATATATATATATGATATTTATGTAATTATTATAATTTTAAATATTATTAAATAATTATAAGAGTAGTATAACAAAAAAATTATAAAAAAACTTATATTTGAAACAGAGTTGTTAATACTTAAAATGTAACATTATCATGGAATCGTTGAAAAATGGATAATAGAAGGTCGCTAGAAAATATTATATGTGATGATATATATAATTATTTTTGTTCAATATGTTTTTAATAATAATATATTTCTTATACATGATATCTGAATGTGTGTGAAAAAATTCATGTCTTACGGTAAAAGATCTTCGTCTCAATTTTCCTTATTTGAAATGTACATAATGTTATTCACCTATATTATGTCACTTTTGGTTTATATAGTCCCTTTTACATGAAATATAATTTATTTATTTAACCTAATGATAATTTATGATACATTATATTTTATTACTTCTTGGGACATACAATTATATGACACAAATGTGGTAATGAATTATTGTTGCAATCTCATCATTTATCTATATAGATTATCAGTATGTTTCTAATTAAAGAATATAATTATATATCTTTGAATAAACACATGAATTATATTTTAAAATATTTATTAATTATAATTTCATGTAATGGTTCCATTTTTCATGAATTTATTCTTAATATAATTGAAAACATATTATTACAAAAATCCTACTTTATTTCACTATTCGATCGAAAATCTATTTTTGTCCAAACCCACTTTATTTAAGACTTTCTTCAATTTTTTATTATTCTCATATTATGTTTAATATTAATTTTTACCCATTTTTTATTTTTTTTCAAAATAATATTTGAGTTTTTTTTTCAACAAAATTATTATTTGTATTTTACTTAAAATGTGAACGAAATATCTATTTTAACATGTAAGACATGAATAATGAATACTTCCACCATGACAAATAATTCCCATAAATATCCCATTATATGTTTTAAAATGTATTTATAATAAAAAGAATTAAAAAACTTTTAGGTTTAAAAAAGGTTTTTCTCAAATAGGGAAGGATATATTCCTCTTAAAATGTTTTAAATGATCTACAAAAAAACTTTACATCAAGGATTACATATAATGATGTATCTTATACCTTACTGAAGATATTATACAAGGATACCATTCTTATTAATTTTCTAATTTTTTTATTTCTGATTAAATATTGTTTATGAATCCTATTTCTTTTTAATGGGTTATACCATCATATCATTAATATGTAACCTTCTTCATTTTTCACATGTTATTCTAGGATAATGGTGGAACATCTTTATTTTACATAGGTTATAATATAATTAAATATTTATTAAACACATTTTTTTCATGGGTTATGATATGATGGTTGTTTTATGATCTTCTATAACACATATATATGATTTATAATATGTTATAGGTGGGACCTATATCTCTCTCTAATTAATTGGGTAATGATAAATGTTCTATAAGTTCATATAGTATACTAGTGGTTACACCAAACATGAAAATAAGGGTACACAGGTTGTTTGAACAAGCTGGAAATTATGTAAAGGGAGGTCATCTAAAGACTGAAGTAGGTACACATGTGGTTATGTAATGAATTTTATAGTGGGTTACCTTGATACAATATTTTCTATGCTTATGTGTATGCCCAAAGTCTATATCTTAATCCAATGTTATGACCTTATGAATTATGTTCTATTATTTCCTTATGATTCATGTGTTATGAACTACAAATATTTATTCCATGACTCAAGATTATGATATTTTATGTAAACAATTATTTTTCAAATTTTATTCTCATGTTATCATACCCCCACACTCATTCCATCCATATGTATCTCTATTTAATACCCTTACTAAGCATATGAGGTCACACATTTGTATGTTCAATTTCCTCTTGTTTTGAAGATATGTATTTTGTAGGAGTTTCTAATGAATATTTTCAGATATTCCAATCTTGGAGGGACATAATTTTCCCACCAATAAATATGTTTTTCTTGTTTCTGTTTTTCCAAAGAAACTATATAGTTATATTCTTATGGAATCTGCTTGTTTAATGTTATGAATATACATAAAATATTTTGTAATATCTTTGTATGATAATCCTCGGTCACTATAGTTGGTTTTAGAGGATATATTTAGTTAACCATTGGAAAAAATGATGATAAAACCTTAGTAATATCCCTAAAGAAATGTTTAAGAATAAGAGTATGAAATATTCAAAATGTAAGAAAATATCCTGGAATTTTGTTAATGGATAGAGGAAGTGGTTTAAGAGAAATTAATGCTCTATTTGGACACTTCAAGTATATGTGGATATTGAACAAAGTTTCCTCATGGTAATAACTTTGAAAATAAACCATTGAGACAAAATCAATCATCACCTAGTGTATGAAAACAGGCCTGGCTGTAAAACTAGTTTGAGACTGCCAAGGGATAATCATTAGAAATTCAGAATCTCTTTATGAACAATTATGATAGATTTATATATTTTATGACTACGAATGGAAATAGATAAACATAAGGATTATTATATTAAATATGGTGTCATGTTTTAGGCATCCAATATGTTATTTTTTGTTATTTTATGGTTCCCCATTATGATTTTTATTTCCCACACTATAAATTTTGGTTTTAGTCAGTGGCTAGAACCCAAATGAACCAGGTTAATTCTGAGTGCGATATAAAATGAAATGAATTTTCTCCTAAGAATCCAAATGTTAATAGAGTAGGAATAAGAGATGTTTTGGCTAGGATTACAAAACATTCTGAAGTTATGAATTTTGATGGACATCAAAATTAAAAATAAAAGAATAATATTATATTTATTTCTCAATGTGGAAATTCTTATCTTCTTTAATTGGGTATTTTGATTCATTAGTTTCTCAATAAAGAATCTATACCACTAAGAAGATATTTTCTATTATCTAGTGCTTGGAATATGAAAAATTCATTTTTTATGTCAACTATTTTGAAGGTGAAGTGGATCAATGCTCTAATATTATCATGTATACAAGGTAACATGATAAAATTGTCTTTATGGATTAGGATGAGTTCAAGATATTAATTTTCAATAATTATATTCCTCATATTATCTATATGAAGATATATAAGACATTTTTTATTCTAAATTAATAGGAAGATGAACCTCTCGATAACTCTGAGTAAATATTTTACAAGACATATGAGGTAAGCTCGTGGTATTATCTTCTGACTTGAATGTAGTGTTAAACATTTCGTTAGTGTCTTAAACCCATGTCTTAAAAAGGAATTGTCCATAGATACTTCTGTAGCATTGAAGATATATGGTATTGTTCTATAAATGTGAAAATGGATGTTGGAGTAATGTATCAATATCATGGTTTTGATAAAAAAGTGTAAAATTAAACTCAAAGGAAAATCTTCGAACCATGATGATATGTAGATGATCATTCCATTATACTAAATTTTTGGGATGAATTATAGTGGAAATTTCCTTAATAGTTCTATTAGATGATTTATGTATAGAGAATATGTTCATTGGGAAATTGATTGCTGAAGTGATGGGTTGAATTTATCTAATGATGTTATTAGAGATAATGGTTCAATGAATTCACCATCCACATTGCAATGTTTCTATTGGAATGACTTTGGTAATTCTGTTATCAAAATCACAAATCCAATGTTTAATGATAGTGATCAACCCTTGTGTACTTTTACATTGAGGGAAAATAGGAAATCTTAAGTGATCACTATTTTGGGCTACAAATGAAATAAAAACATGGTGAAAGGTGCACATACCATCAACTCTAGAACAGTTAATGTCATGTTTGAATATAGATCAATATATTATTTAATATTAGAATAATTATATAAGGGTATAAATATGACACCCAAATTATTAGACATATAATTAGTAGTGAGAACCATTGATGTTATGATGATTGAATCTCATGTATATGTTTTTTCATCGGTTGGCGTTAGTGGGAATGTGATTCCTTCTGATCTAGCCATTCATCCTATGGTTGAATTTGATTTTATCTTTGGCATGTATTGGAATTATCTACATAAATACCACATTTATAACCAATTAATTAAAGTTACATTTGACATCCCAAACCGACCTATGATCGTCAATCAATGTGACGATATGTATAAAATCTGGACAGATATCACATCCATTATATGGGTATTAATTACCATTCAGAATGGGAGTTCATCTCAGATGGTTGGGTAGAAACTAAAAAATGATTGAATTCTTATTATGATAAAAAAAACTTCTATCTATCTTGATGAATTTACATGTCTTCAACCAAATCATTATATTGATCACTCAATAGAACTCATACATAGTTCCACACTAATTTAAAATAATCCCTATAGAATAGTCTCGATTGAGTTTTAGGAATTAAAGAAGAAACATTAGAAAATCCATTATAGGGGAATCATTTAGACAAGTGTGTCACCATGGGGTGCACTGGGTCCTTTTTAACGAATTATAGATCAATTTTGATCTTTAATGATAATTAGGAGCATAAAAGATCACAATTATGAACAAGTATCTTCTTCCCTTTATTTATGTCTAGTTTGATCAACTATGCAATGCTCAATACTTTTCCAATATTGAACATCATTATATATATCTTAAATTGTGGGTCAAGATGTAGAGTATATCCTCGAAAACATTCCATACATGGTTTGGAAACTATATATATATAATGATTCCACTTGGTATTACCAATTCCATCACAATCATCATGGATTTAATGAATATAGTCATTAAATATTACCATGATTAGTTTGGACTAGTCATTATATAAAATATTATTATCTATTATAATATAAAGGAAGAGCATGAAGATCAGTTTAGAATCATTATGATGACCTTATGGTAGGAGAAACAATATGAAATGTTTAAAAAGTGTGAATTTTAAATGAATTTTTATTTTTATTTTTGGGTCATATAATCTTGAGGGAGTGTATATTGGTAGATAACTCAAATAAGGCTATGAATGTTAGCCCAAACAAACCATAATGACCGAGTGTCATTGTTTTCTTGGTTTAAATGGATATAATAGATGTTTTATAGATAATTCCCATTAATATCTAATCTTATGACCATGTTAATTCATAAGGGATCCAAGTTTATATAGACAGATGAACATGGGGAAAATGTCATGGAGACAAAGATAATATTTGTTAGTTCACCTACGATACCCGATAGTCGAGAGTGACTTTTTAATATTTATTGATTAATCAAATGAGTTATTTGGTTGTGTTCTTATTCATAATAGTATGGTTATAGATTTCTCCTCATGAAACATAATAATTTTTGGAAAAAATTACCCAACTCATGATTTAAAGTTAACTGGTGTAATTTCATCATTAATGATTTGGATGAATTAACTTTATGTAGAAACATGTCATATATATAGTGATCCTTAACATTTGAAGTATATATTCACCCATATGTAGTTGAATATGTTCCAATAAAGGTTGTTATAGCTGATTAATGATTCTAACTATCAAAATATGATCACCCTAGGAAAGTGAACATGATAGCTAATGGGTTAAGTCGAAATGATCATACTAGGGTAACCATGATGGGTATTTCAAAAGATCCAACATTTTTTTATTTACATAGTATAGATATGGAAATACATATGGAAGGGGGAAAATATAATTTTGATAAAATGAATGTCCTACTATATATCTAGGTGAATATTAAAAAGACAGAAAAGGAAGGTATATTTTCTAAAAATGGTAAAAATGTTCCTTAGTTTAACCCAGATCATAATGGAATGATATTGTTCAAGAAACATGTATGTGTTCCATTCATACCAGATTTAAAGAAGGTGTTGTTAGAGGAAGCTCATAGTTCTTCATTCACTATTAATTCGATAAGTATGGTGATGTATATATATTTGAATGAATATTTCTGATGGGATAGAGATAATAGAGATATTGTAGAGTTTGTATCTTGGTACTTTGTATTATTTCATGTTAAGGAAAAAAGAAAAAATTCCATGGGGACGTTACATCAATTACACATAAAAAAAGTGTATGGTAAATCATCATTATAGATTTTTTCTTTGGGCTCCCCAAAATATCTAAAGGGTATAGTATTGTATGGTTTATTGTTGATCACAATACTCATTTGAAGCACTTTAATACTATTAGATAATCCATTTATCTAGATGAGGTTTTCTGGATATACATTATGAAAGTGGTAAGGTTGCATGAAAAACCAAAATGTATTATATTTGATATGTATCTAAGGTCTACCTCAATGTTCTAGAAAATATTCAGCAAGATCTTGATATAGTGTTTAGTTTCAGTACTATGTATCATCCTCAAATACTTGGTCTATATAAAATAACAATTCATCCTATAGGATATGATGACATATTATTCTATTGACATTAAAGGAGATTAGGATAAAAAACGTTTTCTTGTGTATTTTTCTTTTAATTATATTTTTCACTCAAGAATTCATATGGATCATTATTAAGAACTAAAGAGAATGACATGTTGAGCTCCGAAATGATTGAATTATGTTATAGATTGAATTATATTGGGACTTGAGATAGCTGAAAAAATTGAAGAGAAGTTTAGATCCATTTAGTAACACTTCATGGTAACTGTGAGATAAAAGGAAAGTAATACTGATAATCACCATTGTGAACGTTAATTTGACATTGGTGATAATGTTTTTCTAATAATTTATCCATGGAATAAGGTTATGATATTTGGGGAGAATGGGAAAATAATCTCTTCTTATATAGTTCCCTTTTAAATTTTTGATCATATCAAGACTGTATCCTATCCTAAAGAGATTCCACTATACCTCTCAATATTCCATGACATTTTTACTGTATATCTCATGAGGAAGTAATTTGATTACCCTTCACATATAATGAACACATAAGTCATACCACTAGAACAAGATCATTTGTTTTAGAAATAACCTATAGAGATTCTGGATCTTATAGAAAATGTTCTATGAAAAACACCACTCACCAAGTTTGTTTTTCAGTGAATCCACTAGTTTTAATATGTTATTTGGGAAAGTGAGATCATGATGTGGAATATGTATCCATTTTTTTGGTAACAATGAGATAAATTTTAATAGGGAAATTTATTTTAAGGGGGGTATAATATAACACCCAATTTTTTTATGAATTATTATTTTTTAAATAAATAACATTTCTATGATATCTCGTTTTCCATATACCACCAAATTAATCTTACTTCATATAAAACACAAGGTTATCTTGAGTTACGGATCCCACTATGTTCTAGAAAACCCATGATGTAATATTATTATAATTATTTAAACTCAATCCATAAAACCTATCCATTAATCATAATTTTATGAATTATAATAAATAATTTTTAAATATTAATTAAGACTCTTTAATATAATAAAATGATATTGTAATAAAATAATTTTTTTTGAAATATTTTTAAATGTTTCCAAAATAATATTTTCTAAAAAAACGATTTTCTGACTTTTTCTAAAAATTAATAAAATTAATCTGTGAAAATTTTAGTAAATAATTTTTTTAAAAATAAACTCTATTTTGGAAGTATTAATTTGAAAATTATCTTAGAGTGAATTTTTTTTTGTAAAAGTTTCATGTTTGGTGAATAGTTAAAAATTACCAAATTTTAAATGATAATTTCTATTTCTATTTATTTATTTATTAAGAAAATTTACATTTGAAATTTGTTCTAAAGTAAAATAAGTTCCATCATAAAAAAATTAATATAATTTTGTTTATTTGGATCAATTTCAAATTTAGTTTTAATATAAAAACAGTTCAAACATTTCAGCATTGTCACATTAATAAACCTACATTATCATTACAATTACAGGATTATCATTAAATAAACAATTTCCACTTATGTGGATGTAATTTAGAAAAAAATAAATTAGATATTATGAATAATAATGATTTATATTATGTAATAATATAAACTAAAATAATTATTAAATTTAATCACAATAATCTTTTTTACCACGTTTAATGTAATAATGGGTATACCAGGGGAAAAACTAAAACAATGGATAAAAAATAAGAAAATACATTTCGAAAACCCATTATCATGACATATTTATAAAATATAACTTTTAGGATTGAGAATAATTAATTTTTGAGCCTTGTAAAAAGAAACAAAAATAGGTGGAATTCTTCCTTTAAAAAAAATTACAAGTGTCCGAGTCACCTCACTTATAAAATGCCACCTGCTCATCTCTTCTTCACAATGTAAAAAAACATTTCATCAAGTAACAATAAAAATAAATTCTAAACGAATATAATCACATACTAGAAGCCTCAGTTTAGATATAATTTGAACATGTTAATTATTACGGTTCAAACCTATGAAAGATACCTGAAGAAGATGTGACGTTCATTAACATGATTTTTTGTTTTAATTTTTCTTCCAAATCCAAAATTTATTATAATAATGTGATTATATAATATCAAAATTATATTATATATAACTATCTAGTTTTCTCTTAATGTAATTATCTATAACTATATCAACCTCCATCAAATGGGTTACATAATCATTATTCGTGTCTACGGCGGAATACTAACTCACAAACCGATGTAATTAGTTTTTCCATTTCCACCTATATGGATATGAATAATGTTGTATTTATTATTTATATATTTTTAATTATTATATTATTATATTATTTTTCTTTTGGACTCATAATATCACACATACCATCATGATCACCATTTTTTGGAATATGATAACGTCGGTTAGATGTACGTTGGACTACTACCTCAAGAATTGATGTTATTTTTTCGCACATTACATAGAAAATAATATGGATGTTTTTAATGAAAATAGGATATATATATATATATATGACATAAAAACCCATTTTATAATCTTGATATATCATTTAACATTCTATATTTCAATACAACAATAAAATGGAAGCAATTTTCATGCGTACGTACGACCTACCATCTACATAACGGTGTACTGCATATTCCATCACTAATTTTTTGGATTATTTTAAACACATATATAATGAATATATTATATTAATATTATAACTATATTTTTTTATATGATTAATACAAGAATAATTTAATAGGAATAAAAAAAATCAATCAAGACATATATGAATAACAAAGTGGTTATTACCCAAAACATAATATTAACATGGAATTGTTAATAAATATATCATTAATGGTCATAAGAAAATCATATATTTTATGATATATATAATTACTAGTATTTATAAAATTTATAATAATAATATTTTTTCTATAACATAGTTTGGAACATATGTGACGGAAGTTAAGACATATGATATGAGATTTTGGTCACAATCTTCCTTCTTTTAGAAATATGTTTTATTATGGACCTATATCTTTCATGAGGTGTATATACATAACCTTTGATATATTATATCATTAATTTATTTATCCAATTAATATTTTAGGTTTCTTTTATTTTATTCCTTCTCGGGGATTAGTAATCAAAGATACCGATGTTAGAATGATTTTTTTGTCACAACCTCATCGTTTATCGAGATTATCTAGGAATATGTTATCAATGAAAAAATATGATGATACACCTATATATAAAATAATTAATTTTTCTATAATATGTTTATTAAGTACTTTTTCATGTAAATTAACATTTTACACTCATTTTTACATAAACTAAATGAGAAAATATTTGTATAAAATTTTGATATTATTTTTCCCTTCATCCCAAAATCTATTTCATTTCTAATCAATGTTTAATAAATTTTTTTTTAAAATTGTTTCATTATTATCATATGTTTTTAAATGATATATTTTCCCCCTATTTGAATTTGTTAAATTTTTTTAAAAGGAATCTTCAAGTAATTTTCCAAAAAAATTCGATTTTTTAATTAAATTGTCATTAGAATAAGTTTTTTATTATGTACGACATGACCAAGACATCCAAAAATCATGTAAATAATTTTCCATAAATCTTCCTTTATTAGTTTTAAATATTATTTTTGAAACATATTTTTGTAATGTTTTTTTGTTTTTATTTGAGTTATTTTATTAATAAATTATATTTTCGATAAAAAATATTTGAAATGATCAATAAAAATCATTTTCCATCAAAGATTGTATCTTTTGATGTTTCTAATGCCATATTGAGTAAATTATTGAAAATTTAAATTTTTATTTCAAAAATCAATTTAATGGGGAAGTGTTAAATCTCCTAAAATAGACCTGCCGCAAACCCCTCCAAATAAAAAATTATAAATCCGTTCTAGAAAAATATGATAGAGGACGTATCCTTTAGCCTATATAAACTCTAATGGATCAAGGTTACTTCCTTTTTTGGATCATACATTGTAAGATCCTCAATGTGATATTAAATTTTGTTCCATGTATGAATATATTAATCCTTTTTATGTTTCCCCTCAATAATTATATGTTCACGGATCTGATCCTATTTACCAGTCCAATTTTTTTATCCTTATTGAGGCCAATTTGGAGTCTCCTCATTAACATTATATCATACTATTTGGTTAGAACATTGATATTAAAGGACTCTTAAAACATATTTTCACATGAGCGGAAGAGAAGAACTAAATCCACTTTTAACAAACATATTTTCCAACATCCTATCAACAACTGTCAGTTTATTCTATTGTATGAATGTTTTATGTTAATTATGGGATGATTTTTGGGAAATATGTTTCTCTTCTATGTGTAATACGATGATAATATTCTTTTAAAACCTGCTTCATTTTTAGTTGGTTATGATATGGTAATTATGTAAACCATTTTTTGAATTTTTATGAAATAAAGTATTTTTTTAGGAAAACCATTTAATTTAATGATTTATGATATGATTAATTGTTTATAATTTTGTGGAATACATATGTATTTTTTTATTCTATGATTGGTTGGATATATATAGCCCTTTGGTGTATTGGGTAATGATAAATATTTAATGAGATCAAATGGTTCATGTGTGGGTATAAAAATTTGGAAACAAATCTAGACAAGTTGTTTTACTAAGCCCACAAGAGGGTACATGAGAGACCATCCCAACACTGAATAAGGTACATGGATGTTTAGTATATTCATAACATGTTATAAATGTATTGGTGGGTAGACTTGATGTAATATTTTCTATGATTATGCATATTACACAAATTTATGTCATAGGGAAAGGTTATGCCCTCAAGTCAAATATTATTTTATTTCTTTATAATTGATGCCTTATGAACTTACAATTTGTTTCAATGACACATGATTATGATATTTGATATAAAGGTAATTCTTTTTAAATGTTATGCACATGTTTTTATACTCACCTTATCATGTTATTGTTATGTATCTATATTGTTTACCCTTAATAATAATCTAAGATAAACTTTTCATATATTTCTTTTTCCAATGTGTTGATGACATTTATTTTTTATGATTTTTCTATTAAAGGTGGTATAAATGATGAACTTATTGGTAGATGATGTATCTCAAATATGAAACATTTGTTATGTTTCCATTCTTCTAAAGGCATTAAACTATTATAGTCCAAGGGAATGTGTTTTTTTAATGTTATGGATATTCATAATAAATTAAATATTATCAATGAATGATATGTTTGGGTCTCTATAAATTACAACTTACATCCTCAATTTATATCATTGGAGAATAGCTGACTTAATGACCCATCTCATTATAATCAAAACAACTTACTATATTCTTTTCATTGTTTTTATTATCATTATTTTGAACTCCACCTTTGTATTCATGAGGTACATGATAAATCATAGCGCATTAAAAAACGTTCCAAATTGTTTAATACATTATACATGGTTCTTTATACGATACTTATCAGAATATGGAATTTTTGTTTTCTTACATCTATAGTTCCTTGATTGATGCTTCCCCATTTTTTTTTCACCCACAAATCTTTTGATACTTTTTTTTGAGGAACACATGATCATCCAAAAACTCAATTTATACACTTTTATCACATAAAAAATATTGTCTCATAAATTTTAAATTTTAGTTAATACAATTCCCTTCTATATCACGTCTTTAATCATGAGTAAAAATAATTAATTTTATTGTTAATATATCAGATATAATTTTTTCATATATTACAAACTGGGTAACGTTTTTTTCAGAAAAAACCACTAAATATTCCTCCATATACATAATTTTGAAAATTTAATTTTTTATTTTATTTGGAGAAACATTTGGGAAATACTTCTCAAGGAAAATATTCTTAAAATAATCAGATCAAGGCCATAAAAAATTTATAATTTTTATATATTCATTAAAATTGAACCCTATTGTTTGGATTTAGCTTTAAAATGGTGTGTTATAATATTTACAGTTTGATGTTATAAAAAATAATAACAAAAAATATATTATCATAGGGTTTAAACCATCATCAATCTATCATTGGGTCAGATGATCCATTAATTATTGGAGAGTGTTGTTTTATGAAATTTCAAAAAGAGGAAACGTTACTCTATAACGGACATAGTTTCTATCTCACATGGATACCACCACTATTTATAGACCATGTCAGCTAAGTTATCATAGTGAAAAATGATCTAGTCCATTTACAACTATATTAGATTACTGATTTTGAAGGATATTGTCCTTTTAGTGTATTCATACATCAGGTTCCTTTCTTCCTCTATGGAAAACCATTCTGAATAGAAAATGATTAGATAATGATAAATGAAAATAATTAGCATATATATATTGATATAAATAAATAAAAATATTTTAGGTGGAATTACTTATATTATCCTAGACTCTAAAATTATTTACACCCAGCTCTAATACCAACAATAATGAACCGATCAAAAAAATACAAAATATTGAGTGGGAAATAACAGATTCATTTTATTACATTACAAAATATCTCTTTAGGTTAATTGTTTATGAGAATTACGTCACAACTCTTACATAAAAAACCCCAATCATTATAAAATAGACACTTCAACTCAGTATCCATTTTTTCACAATACATTACTTTTATAGTAAAGGTCATTTTCATTTCCTGAAAAATCTGCATGATTTCCTACATGACTTCACCATTATTCTAAATCATCATTAAACTATTTGATAAACATTTTTCAACATGTAAGGATGAATAAATATAAGAAATGGATAAATAAAAAGCAAGAACAAAACCCCTTATTCTATTTCTAAATAATGGGATCATATTAGAGAGTTTTACTCTAAAATAATAAAACTTGAGCTCAAATATTAATTTACTTACAAATGAAATTAGATTTAATACAAATTATTTTCTCATAAAATACATTATAAGAAAACATAAATTCAAAATCATAATCAATAGGGTTTCATAGATAACATGAGAACCCATGGAAACTATTTTAATAAAATCATTCTAATGGAATGCATAGAAGAATATTTCAGTTTCAATTAGATGTAATCTTTATATAACCCTTAAAATAACCCTTATAAATATAATAACATACTTGATTAATTACGACACAATTCTTCAAAGAACACAATTACTACCCAATACATTGGAGAGATATATTAGGTTCAAAAATCAATAGAAATTTTTTTAAAGGGAAATAAACTACATTAAACAAAGAAAAGTATTTATTTTTATCATACAATTCATAAAAATATATTTTAGAACCCATAAGAAAAACAATTTTTGATATTTATATATCCATTTTCATTAAACCTCCATTTTCAAAAATAAAATACCAAAGAAAAATTTGGAAGAAGGGTTTATGTTATATGAAAACATAGAATCTATTAATGGAATAAAAATATAAAATAATGATTATAGTTGAATGGAACCCAATCGATGTCATATACAATAATATTGAAAATTATTTTTTTCATTTTATAATTAATTTCAAAAAAACTTGTTCAAAATACTTAAAAATGTTCATTTTTAAAACATTTTAATGTAATTAAAAAGACATAATATTACGTTTATATTTTATTTATGTTAACATAAATATATTTTTAAAATAATTTTATGAATAAGTAAATGGGTGAAAAATAATTAGAAAATATATATTTAAAATAATTAAAATGAGTTTTTAAGGAAAATTTTCCCTTACATCGATGACATCTTGTCACATAAGTTATAAATCATCCTAAATAATAAATTTATTTTCATTATTTAAATACATAATAAAATATTTTCATGTTTATTGTTCCTTTTATATCATTTATACCTATATTGTACTTAATTTATTAATCAAATAAGTTAATGTTGGATGTTTTGATAATATTGGACTTCAAAGTCTAAAATTTATGGGGTATGTTAACAATGGTCAAATAAAACATGATTATATCATTTTTTGAATTTAAATCATGTTATTATTATTATAATTTTCTAATTTTTTATACTTCTATAGAGAACCATCTTTGACGGTTATAAAAAATAAATTATGTTTCTATCATGGAAATGGTAGGTCATACATATTCATGGGTAAGAGTTCCATTTTTCAACGAATATTATGGATATAAGGTAAGTATTATTTTAACATTATATAAATATAATTATACCATTAATATCATATTTTCCCTTTATTTCTTCTTATATACGCAAGACATGAAATGTGGTGTTACAAAAATAATACATCAATTCAAAAGGCAGCATTCCTCAGATAGACTGATGTGATTTTTATATTTTTTATTGTTTGGAAAATAAAGATGTATAATATTTATTACCCATTAAATAATGATATTGTTATCATATATGTCATATTATTTGATTTTGATATGTCATTATGAACAAACATAAGAGTTGCAGATGAATAAAGAAATAAATCATCTTGTAAGGTAGTAGTATATATATACAAAAGAGGGATGTTTTTATTTTTAATTTAATGGTTATATAGAATAAAAAAGTGTTGAAACATAAACATAATAATTTTTTATAATATTTAAGATACTTATGATATTATATGAAAATGATGAAGGTATTTTTATGTAGTTAAATGATTAAATAAAACTCAAAAAATCTATTAAGTACTTTAAATATTTTTCGGAAAACCTCTTTAGGTTTACACCTACGGCCTTATAATGTGGTATTTTGATCAAAGAAGGGTATATATAAATGTGGGAATAATGATTAATTATGATAGGTAATTTGGGATAGGTTAGATGGACATCTAAAATAGTCATATATTAAGTCTTATTTGGCATTTAATGGGATTACCCATGGAACTAATCATTTGTTTACTATTATTTGCAATGATAAATGTTTCATGTCACAAATACATTTGGTGAAAATGCACTCATTTTCATGGGAACCATTACTTTCAATGAGAATATACTCCCTCATGTAAATACTATTTGACTAAAGGGTTATTTGTGATAGGAATTTATAACCTGTCATAAATAATATGTTAGTAAAATACTATTTGTGATAGGTTCCTTGGAAAATAAATTTTATATCAACGCCACATATATTTATGGTTGGTATTATTTTCTACGGTTTCAGTTGCATATAAACTATTTTCCATCTAATTCCCCTAATAAAATATCGTATCCCCACTAAAGTAACCTATAAATATAACCCCAACTGATTTATTCTCCAAATATCCCCTCCTCCCCCATTCACTCCTATCATGTCCTCTCCTCTTCACTACTTAGTTTCTTCCTTTAGCATTTTAATTTTTATGGGGTAGTTATTCATTCAAATTCACATCAGTATTTTAATTTTGATAAAACATCAATTTTGAATTATTTAATTATTTAATTATTTTTTAATTAATTTTATTTATTTTATATTATAAATTAGTTTTAATAATTATAATTAATTAGTTTTAATTAGCTCAAATTATTTTTAGTTAGCAATAATTTGATACAATTAGTAGTAAGTAGTTAAAATTATTAGTGACTAGTTATAATTAGTAGTAATTGATTATAATTGGTAAATAATTTTTATAATTAATAAAATATAGGAAATTTTATTAATGATATTAGATATAATTAATTATAATTTATAGTATTTTTTAATGGTTTACATTAATTATTAAATAGTAGTAATTAAGAGTATTTTTCAATTATTAATGATAAATATTAATAATTTAAAATATAGTTATGATTATAAATTACTAGTGGTAATCAATAAAATTAAAAGTAATCATAAAAAATTATCAGTAATTATGGGTAACTAGTGATAATTATTTAAAATTAATGGTACTTAGAATTAAGTAGTAATAATTCACTATAATTATTAATAATTTATTTATAATTAGTAAATATTATTAATAATCAGTAAAAATATTTATTAATAAGTAAAAGTTGGGGTAAATCACCAATTAATTTAGTAATTAGTAAAAGATATGCATAATTAATGGTAATTAGTAAAAATTAGCAGTATAGAGAAGTAACTAGTAAAAAAATTTGTTAATTAAAAGTATATAGTAAAAATTATTGATCATTAGCTATAATTAGTAATTAATAGTGGTAATTATATTTAATAAGTTTAGTTTAGTGGTAGTGTTAAAGAATAATATTAATCAGTAAAAATTAGCACTAATTAGAAAAAATTAGAGGTAATTAGGAAAAATTCGAGGTAATTAGCAAAAATTAACAGTAATTTGTAAAAAATATTGGTAATTAATAAAAATTAGCATAAGTCAGTAAACATTCGAGGAAATCAGGAAATGAGGTAAATAATTAGAATAAAATTTAAATATTTAAAAAAAGAATTCGTAAATACTAAAAATTAGCGATGAACACTAAATATTAGCATTAAACAATTGATTTATTTTGTAAATAGTACAAAATATTTGCAAAATATATCCAAAAATAAGAATAATTATTAATAGAAGGATGAATATATAGAATGGAGTAAGTATTGAGTGGAGGGGATGAAGGCGATTATAGAGTAAAATTTTTTTGGTGCTCCAAATTTAAAAAAATTGGAGAGGCAGTCCTGGGTAAACCTATGAGTGCAGGATGAGGAAACTGAATAGAACTTTAAAAATAACGTGTTTAGTGAATCTTTTCCCTTTTTGGTTTAATCTATCTTCATGAGAAAATAAATATTTATTGATAATTGTAATCTGAAAAGTTGATTGTCTATAAAATGTTTTTCCCTTGATGAATGATTTATCCAAAATGGTAATAATTTCGTAGGAGTTTCATTGTTATTTATCACATATGATTCTAATTCCATCATTCATAGGTTTTCCATGAATGAATCTCATCTAATCTATATAAACACATGGGGACCAAAATTAATTCCCTCTAATGCTGCTTAAATCACCTCGCCTCCCTACTAACATCGAGGGAATCACCAAGTAGAGGTTATTCAGGTGATGATGTAATAATAGAATTATAGTTCCCCAAAATTTAGAGTATTTGCAGGAGATGAGTTCCTGGGTAATCATATGAGTTTCCCCATTTCTATCTCCCATCCAAATGATATGAACTCTAAGGAACTGTTATTATTTCACTCCATTATCATTATCATCCCCCCATCAACCTCCTTCCCCTATTCCCCTTTATTGGCCTTATATTTACCTTAATATTAATTAGATGTAATTTGATTAAATTAGTGGTTATTAGAAAAAATTATAGGTAATTAAATTGAATTTAAAATATTTACATGTAATATGTAATTTTTTTATATTCTAATTTTTTTTGTTCGTCAATTCATTATATGAAATTAATCATAATAAATATTTTTAATTTCAATTTTTAGAAAAGTATGGAACAATTATGTAGAAAAGATTTCATTATTAGAAGATCATGACTAGACTAATCATCATAAAATACAAATTGATTTGATATAAATTTTTTCTATGTTTAGGCTATTGATGCATTTTATCATTCACATCATCAAAGCTTGAATTTATTTTATAAGGAACAATTATGTATCCATGTAATAAATCTAATCTGAGGAGATTTGAATCATTTGAAAATGTTAGGGTCATCCATTTTTTTTGGTTTTTTGAAATATTATATCTTTTGGTATCAACATAGTGAATGATGTTTTAGATAAGATACTAATTATTTGGTTCTAGATCTATCATGGTTTCAGACATTATTACATGGGGTTTATAGACTATCTTTTCAACAAACATGAACATAGAAAGTTAAAAATTTTACATCTACATTTAAACCATCACAATTTTATGTTTTAAAGAAGTCTGTTATTGATTCTTTATATCCAAGATTCAAGATAACAAAATTTTATATGTTTACAAAATTTATGGCTATTAAATCACATAATGGAATTCAAAATAGTTGTTTTGATAAGATATTATCATTGGTTAAATCATTTTTACATAAATAATTTATTTTCCTACAAATTTATATGAGGAAAATATGCATGTTCATAATTGTTTTCCTGGTAGTCATAATATTCATGCCAGTTCACATGACTGTGTGACATCCCATTTCACACTTTTAGGTAATTCCCATATCTTTGAATGTTTTCATTTTTAATTGGGATCATCATTGGAATGTAAAGAATGTAAATTGTTTTGAGCAAAATAATATAAATAACTGGGATATTTTTTTTGGAATTTATGTAGTTAATGTATATATTTGATAATGTATTTTTTAGGTCTACCTATGTTAGGATAACATCTAAGTTGATTTCTTGTTTTTTTTTATAAATCTATAACCTTTTTCCTATAAAGTAAAAGTATATTCCATGTGATGTGATTACACGATATGAATGTTCTATAGGGAATGTACCGTGAACCCGGTACACACTGTGAAGGAATTACATATTGTGTAAAGGTTATATTCCATGAAATGAAAAAAATGTAATTTTTTTAATAAAAGGCTCCATGTTGTTTCTATTATCTAGAAACCAAAAATTTCATGAAACGTAAGGGGTTTATATGCTATGTAACTCTAGGATGGTAAAATTTTAGGGTACAAAATTGGTTTATTTTTTAGTCATTATTTTGTAGCCCTATTTGATCTCAGCCTAGAGTCCATATCCAGTGAATATGGGATCCTCTATTCAATCCGGATTGATTATTTTGGTGATTTATTATTGTTTAAGTTGGATTGAGTCTATATAAAAAAATAATCCTTTGTAATTATTTTTTTCATTGATCATGTTTTCATCAATGCATTGTGATATTTGATCTATTAAACCATGTTGATGTTTCTTCTTGATTCTATAGAGATCTGTTGTGTGATCATATTCTCAACGTCATTCCTTTGTTGGTTGTGGCATGACATGTGTGAATAATTTTAGGTATGTGTAATATATACTCACTAATGACCCTTATTAGTTAATTGAATCTATTTTGAGATGTTTTTATTGATTCTCGGGCATCCGTTTTTATTTTTGGTTTCTTCCTTATAGTGGATCCCTTTTAGGGTGTGCGAGAACTGAGTTTTGAGGAAGGTGGTTCCCTCTCAATCTTGTGTTAGTTAATTTATGGATCATATTTTTGATAAATTTTTTATTAAATGAAATTTTTGATAGGGAAGATTTTTTTATGGGTGTGGAATTTGGTTTTTATAAAATATAGTTTTTCCATAGTTTTGGTAAATGGAAAAATAATTTGAATGTATTTTGGAATGGTTTTGTGAAATAGTTTTTGAAGCATGCTTTGGTGAACTTTTTTTAAAAATACAGGACATGAGAATCCTTGAGTACATGGGTGGAAGGTTTACTAATTTGTATTTTCCACTATCAGGGGGTTTTCTCATGGGGGTTTCCTCTTCTGTCAAGGCTTGTTATTATAGGTACTTGATAGACATGTTGGGGGTCACCTGATTGGGTGATCGTATGTTCTTAATAATCTACTCATATTTCTGGTGGAATGGCCCATACATGAAACTCTATGTTACATATAACTATTCCAGCTATCTTGAACAAGTGTGATCCTTAGTGTGTTGTAACCTATGCATTTTGGGGGATTTTGGTTATTTGGTTTGTACTGTTTTTTTAAACTACCATGGATTTAATATGATTTGTGGTGCATGATTTGATTTTACATTATATATTTGCTATGATATATGGTTGTGAAATGAATTGAAACAGATTTACTTTCCGAATTTGGAAATGTGGATGAAGGTAAAATTAAACTCTATTTCCATGATTTTGATATAAAAATGTTAAATTTTTATCAGGAAATTTTTTCATTAATGTTGATCATTCATTGATTATTTTTTAGAGACTTGACATGGAACACCTAGGTGAGATATTGGTGATCACATTAGATCACACCATGCATACCCCTACAATGGTGCATAGAACTAGTTATGTCCATCGATGCATGGAAAGGCAAGGGACCATAGTGAGGCAATGATGTTTTATGTTAGCTAAGTGGGGTAGAAAGCGGCCAGAGGGTGGCTGAATTCCCATGCTATCACATCGAATAGTCATTCATTCCTATTTTGGGAGTCATTTTTATAGTGACATGTATATAGAGATCATTTTTAAACATGAGTTTTATGGTTTTCAGAGTTTTCTCTTTAATGGAATATATTTATCTTATCTATTATATTTTTTGTTATATATGTGTTAAATTATTTTGGGTTTAGGTTGGGTCAAATCATTCCATATTATTGTTGTTTGATGTCTAGGTTCAAGTCACCATCCTACAGGGATCAGTAATTCTATTTAGGAATGTGGAAGATCAGGATGGGTACTAGTTTGAGAGGTTTTTCTGGTCGGTTTGTTATAGGTTGGTATTTAAGGGGGTCTATCATGAAGAGTATTTATCTTGAGACATTTTTTATACTCGATATTAGATTTTCGGTACTTGATAGGTATATTCCGGTGACTTCTTGTCCCACTATTGTAATGAAATGGAAATTTCAAGGAAAATTTTCTATTAAATACTTCAGAATTTTATGAGTCCGTGGTTTCTGAAGGCACTTGATTCTGAGGCCCAATGTGCCGAGAATCAATTTCTGAAGTTTTGTTTGGCTACTTTCAGTAAAGGTACGTGTGGGTTTTTCTATCTTTTGAACTGGTGATCAGAATTGAAATCTGAGGACACCGACGAACTCGCAACGCCAGTATTCACTTAAGGGGACCTTTACCACAATTGCATTTTATGCGGGTTGAGAGTTAATTATTGGGGATTTAGAATAAAAAAAATCATAGTACTCAGTTTTATTTAATGTTGTTAGTTATATCCGACAAGGGGAAGTTATTGGTGGGACCCACACCCACATAATCTCCCATGATAGGATAATGTGATGTGGGGGCCACACGAACTCCTAACCTTTCAACTCCCTTAAACTCCCCATTAATTCCCCCTTAATTAATTTGACAACTCTCCCCTTAATAATGTGATCTCTTCACCTCCCTCTCTCCCATTAATTTTTTCCAACACTTTTGATTAATGAATTGAACCCTACAATTAATTAATTAAATTGTTTGAATTTTGAAAATTCATGTGTGATTGAAATAATAGCCTTAGCTATTATTTTAGTTTGGCACTCGTTGTGTTGAGAGAATTTTGGGAGAGGTCTTGAGAAATAGAAGAACACCATTCTTCCCACGATGAAGAATATCTCTGATGAAGAATGCGAAGTCACCAACGACGCTTCTACTTTGAGCGCAATCTGACGTCAACGGAATCGACTTCCTTCTTCTGCGACGCCCGACCTCCATGACGCTTGCCTTTTTCAACTCGTTAACATGCTCCACTCTTGAAATCGAGGTAGGGGGTTTTCTTCAATTTTAATTGAATAAAATTTTTCTTCATTCTTCGTTAAAACCATGTTTTATCTTCGGCCATATGATACCGCCTAACGCGGAGGGCGCGGACCGAATGAACCTGGCCAGACGACCCTTTGCTGATCCTTGTTCTATTTCGATGGCGATGGTGATGGAAGGGGTGGCGGCAACCGGAGTGAGCGGCGACGGTATGCCGGCCGCGTGGAGAGTAACCATGGCCTGATTCCACAGGACGCTTGGCCGAAGAAGAACCGGTTGGCCGTAGCCGGCCGGGCTGGTGGAACCACGGAACCCCATGGCACCACGCGGTGGAGGACCGCAGACCGCGCTCCGCGGGCCGCTTCAGCTGGCGAACCGGCCGGCTCGTCCATCGGCCGAGTTAGAGAAGGCCGCGACACACGCAGGTGCCGCGCGGGAGGTGAGCGGCCCGCACGGGCTGCTTGCTCCGGGAAGACCGTCCTGCTTCATCCGTCCGGATAGGAGGGCAGTGCCGCTGGTTCGTGAAACTGGGGGACCCCCCCCCCCCCCCCACCGCATCGCTCGGGCCCCGGGCCCAGTCGCAGCCAGCTAGGTCGGGCCGCACCGGCCGGAGGCCGGCCCACCTTCCACGGGCTGGACTGTGCCCCACCGGGCTAGGCCACGCATTAACGGTCTGGGCCGACCACTTAGTTGGGTCGGATCCCCCAAGCCAGGACGGGCCGACCCGCCAGCCCATTGGGCATGATGGGTCGGGCCCATTTCACTTAAATGTGAATAACTTTAAGACCGCACATCTGATCGACGTGCCGTCTGTGGAACCGGGACCCTTATGACGAGGTTGTCCTTTTGTGGTACTGTAAGTGAGTTTTGGACTACTATGGAAAATTGTCGGGTTTGGAACGAGCATATTTCCAACCAGGCCTCTAGAACGGAAAAGCTAATAACTCTTAGACCGGGCGTCCGATTAACGCGTCGTCTATCACGTTGGGTTTCTTTTAAAGAGATAGAACTTCGGGATATATCAACTCCAGACTTCATGATAGTTGATGTATCGACCCCTTGGCTCGAGGAGCAGACCCTCCCGGAATCGAGCATGCTGTGTGCGGGAACCCTAGAGCTGGCTGCGACTGTAACGACGGCTGTACTAGAATCCTCCGTGGGTTTGGTAGCAGCAAGAACTCAACTGGAATCCTCCATGGTTTCGGCAGTGAAAACAACTGTACTAGAACCCTCCATGGGTTCGGTAGCGATGACAACTGTACTGGAATCCTCTGTGGGTTTGACAGCGATGACAAATCTACTAGAATCCTCCGTGGGTTCGACACGAAGACTTCTGTACTTGTATCCTATGTGGTTCCAACAGCTTAGATGAATCAGTGATTACATCTAATCATCTCTATCTTTATACGAAAGATGTATACCTGTGTGAGCTGAGTCTTGACTTTCAATCATTATCATCAATGTGATTGACTTATTTCCTGTGTGTACTTGGTTGTGCTTGGGCTCGAGAGTGGAGCCAAACTAAGATTGTTTACTTAGGTATATGTATGGGAATATACCTATGTAGGGTTATTTTATACTTCATGGTTGTATCTTTCTCTTGTGGTTTAACCTTTGTGGATTTTGAGAGACCTTTAGGGGTCTCGGGGTCCCTACTGAGTATCGTATACTCACCCCTGCATGGGCTACGCCCGCACTACGTTGTGTTGGATGTAGACGACGGACAACACTGATCATGGTAGAGACTTGAAGATCTGGATGGTTCCTGGAGGTGGACCACTTGGTGATATGTACACGAAGCAGATGGAGGGACCCAAGGTAAGGAGGAGGCCATCCATACCCACCCTTCTGGTGGGACTTTTGGAGGACGACTCAGTGGTTGCTTCTTTACTTTACTGCATTTGTTCTAGGTTTTCAGTTATAATGTACTTACTGTTGGGCTTGTATTTCCAGCCCCTTTTCCTTTCAGCACTTACTTTTGTATATAGTTTTTACTTATTGTTAACTTCTTTTAGTGTTTGTTTACTTTCATTGAGGCAATGCCTTCCCTTTTTATCGGCATTTAAGCCTTTGTTGTTAGTCGCCTGCCCCTGGCCTATGGAAGGTGGTATTGGGGTAGTCACGCCACGGGCCCCGAGGATGGGTCGTGAAAAATTGGTATCATAGGAGTCGATTATACCGTAGAACTCAGGACTCTAAGCATTATTATTTTCTGTGAAGAAATAGTGTTAAGGTTATTGAGTGTGGTTTTCAGTCCAAGGAGTCTAGTGTTGGTGCGGCGGCCGATGTATCCATACACCAGGACCCTGACCTCTGATTTCCAACTCATTGCATGAAAACATTGATCACATGTGTGTTTCAAAAGTTTTCTTTATGATTACTTTGTATAAGCTCACCAGGTATACTGTTTGACCATGGCGCACCTGTTTCTTTTCATGATGGTCCCACAAAGGCAGCCAGCTAGGGTTCCGACTTACGTACGAGAAGGCAGCCCTCGGTGCAGGGCACTATCACAGCGGAGGCACTAGCAATACCACTACCCGCTGAGCCACCGATACCTCCAGCCCCAGTAGCTGAGAGTGCACGCTGATTGAGTGTGTTGCAAGAGTTTCAGCGACAGAGGCCGCCCAGGTTCTGTGGAGAGATAGACCCACAGGCAACTGAGGATGGGCTGGAGGCTGTCGTCAGAGATTTCAGATTAGTGGGGACACCAGCTGATCTTATGGAGATCCTTTCCGAGATTCTCCTACACGCATCAGTAGGTAGATGGCAGAGCTTGATGCTCCAGGTGCATGATGAGACATCTCTACTTTGGGCAGACTTCGAGAGTCTCTTCCACTCGGAGTTTGTTCCCACCACCCTTCGTGCAGTTCGGATTCCGGAGTTACTTCATCTGCAGCAGGGCATTATGATAGTATCTTAGTACTCCGCAAGGTTCACGGACCTCTCATTCTACTCCACGGACATGGTATGTGACCCATTATTCAGGTCCTAGACCTTCGAGCAGGGATTGAGGCATGAGATCAGGGCTTCGACGATTCCCCTCAGCATTCCGACACATGAGGGGGTGTTGGAGTGAGCCCTGCTAGTGGAGAGCTTCCTTGCTGAGCAGTCTCCAGTAGCAAGACCCACCACAGGGCGACACGTAGAAGAGTCTTCTGCAGCCGGTAGTAGACAGATGTTGCAGAGGTCCAAGCAGACCAGGACATTAGGTGGGTGACCTTAGGATACAGGTTCAGTTGTGCGGGGCACCCAAAACAGATCCATCTATACGGGGATCAGGTACTTCTATGAATGTGGTGGGTAGGGCCACATGGCTTGAGACTGCCCGTCTCGCTATGAATATGAGCATCAGACCGTAGAGGGACCTCCCAGGAAGATGCAGAGGTTCAACCGGGGTGGTCCGCACGGAGAAGGCGGACACAACAGAGGAGTTGGCCGAACAGCAGGTGGTGGATGACGTTTTGAGGGCCTACCAAAACCACCACCAGGAGGTCCACCCCGACCACAAGGTGCTGGAGGACAGAGGCGGGCTCAGCTCCAGGCAGTCGAGGCCTAAGACCACGGCGCACCCGAGATGATTTGAGGTACTATCAGTGTCTACTCCACCCTCGTTGCAGTAATTATAGACACAGGTGAGAGTCATTCTATTATTTCTGTAGTCCTTGCTCGGAGCTTGGAGATTCAGACGGGGCCTTTGGCCTTATCCTTAAGGCTAGATACACCTACAGGAGCAGACTCGACGATTACGCACTAGTGTCGGCAGTGTGAACTTACTCCAGGATGCGATAGCTTCGGATGGGATCTTCTTGTAGCAGTGTCGAAGCCTTACGACTTCATCTTGGGTATAAATTGGTTATCTTTAATCCATGCTCAGATCTACTATATTAGGTTCAAGGTGTGGTGTATCCACACAGATGGGAGCAATTTCAGCTTCAACGGTAAGAAGAGATCCTTTTCAGTGCTGGATGGACTTTCGCAGAGGAGAGGGTAGACGATCACACATCAGTTGGCTAGTCTCATCCTTAGAGAGGTTGAGGTGCAGAGTCCGAGTTTTCCTATTGTGGTTGATTAGTATGTGTAAATTTTTCCTGACGACATTCCAGGACTACCTCCTCATAGATATGTAGACTTCAACATTGATATATACCCCATGACCACACAGATATCTACTCCAGCATATCAGATGGCTCCCGCTGAGCTTTGTGAGCTACAGGTATAGCTGGAGGACTTGCAGCGAAAGGGATTTATCCGATCTAGTGTTTCATCCCAGGCTTCACTAATTTTGTTCTCCAAGAAGGCAGATGGGGTCTTGCGACTGTGTGTCGACTACCGTCACCTGAATCCGGTGACCGTGAAGAACATGTATCCACTCCCATGGATTGATGACCTCTTTGGTCAGCTCATGGTAGAATGATGGTTCTCGAAGATAGACCTCAGGTCAGGCTATCACCATCTCAGAGTTCGAGATGAGGATGTGCAGAATATGGCCTTCAAGTGTCTGTATGGCCACTATGAGTTCTTGGTTATGCCCTTCGGTGTAACCAATGCTTCAGCAGTGTTCATAAGTCTCATGAACAGGATATTCCATCCTTATCTCGATATATTTTTCATAGTCTTCATCGACGACATACTAATTTACTCGACTACTGAGGAGGATCATACCTACCATTTGCAGGTTGTACTGGATACACTCCGAGAGCACTAGATTTATAGTAAGCTCTCAAAGTTCTAGTTCTGGATTCGAGAGGTTCATTTCTTGGGACACATCATCTCGGAGGCTGGAGTTTCATTGGATCCAGCAAAGATCAAGGAAGTACTTTCTTGGGAGCCACGCAGGAGTGTGAGGGAGGTGCGGAGTTTCCTGGGTCTGGCTGGGTACTATCAGAGATTTGTGTCATACTTCTCCAGAGTTGCAGGACCACTTTCAGCTTTGACAAAGAAGGGGAAAAACTTTCTGTGGTCAGAAAGATTTCAGCAGGGATTTCATGAGCTGAGACAGATATTGACCAGTGTTCCCATCTTGAGCCTACCGGAGGAGGGCGTTGGTTACATAGTTTACTACGACACATCAGGGACTGTAATCGAGTGTGTCCTGATGTAGGAGTGAGCGGTGATCGCATATGGTTCATGGCAGTTGAGACAACACGAGCAGAACTACGCTACCCATGACCTGGAGCTAGAAGAAGTGGTCTTCGCCTTGAAGATGTGCCGACACTATCTGATGGTCGAGTGCTTTACAGTCTATTCTGACCACCAAAGTATCAGGTACATATTCTCACAGAAAGACCTGAACATGAGACAGTGGCGATGGCTCGTGTTCCTCTTGGATTATGACTTTGAGATAGTCTACACTCCTGGGAAGGTGAACATTGTAGTTGATACTCTCAGCAGGAGATCAGGCATTCAGCTGCTTGGAGAGGCAACGGAGCAGCTAACCGCATTTCATATATCCTCTGTGGATAGAGATAGAGCAGCCTTTCTTTAGTCTCTCATAGTCACTCCTCCACTACTTCAGCGATTCAGGGAGGCACAGCGTGGGAACGTTGACTATGAGATGTGACGTGCTCAGATATCCTCAAGATAGGCACCTGATGGATTTTTTGAATGAGGGGAGAACGTCATCCTTTTCAGGGGACGTACGATGGTACCAGTTGCACTACATGAGGAGGTGGTGAGGGAGTTCCACACTTCCCCTCTATCGGTACATCTAGGATTGGATATATGTATCAGGACCTCAGACGACGGCACTGGTGGCCGGGTATGAAGAAAGCGGTAGCATAGTTCGTTTCATGATGCCTCACTTGTCAGCAAGTGAAGGGGGAGCACCAGGTTCCAGTAGGCTTGGTACAACCTTTAGAGGTCCCAGAGTTGATGTGAGATGGATATCCATGGATTTCGTGACATGGATATCATGTACATACAGAGGACACGACTCTATGTGGGTGATCGTAGACCGACTCACCAATTCGGCCCACTTCCTACAGATCAGAGAGCAAGGCTCAGTAGAGATCTTGGGATGCCTCTACATTCAGGAGATTATACAGCTTCATGGTGTGACATCGTCTATCATTTTCGATCGTGATGCACGTTTCACTTCCCGGCTATGGAAGGGGTTACAGGAGGATTTTGGGACACAACAACGTCTTAGCACCGCCTTACATCTTTAGATGGATGACCAGATAGAGAGGACCATTCACACTCTCGAGGACATGCTCTGTGCATGTGTCCTTAAACTTTGGTCGCATCCAAGAGGATCATTTACCCTTGGTAGAGTTTGCGTACAACAACAGCTACCACTCCACCATCGGGATGGCACCATACGAGGCGTTGTACGACCGACCTTACAGATCACCTCTGTACTGGACTGACCCTGGGGAGTCAACACTTGTAGGACCAGAGATGGTTTAGGCTAAAACAGAGAAGGTTCATATCATCTAGGTGTGGATGAAGGCTGCATATAGCAGATAGAAGTCCTATGCTGATAGAAGATGGAGACCACTAGTGTTCGGGGATGGCGACCACGTCTTCCTACGGGTCTCACCTTGACGAGGTCTATGGAGATTTGGCAGGGGTGGAATGTTATCTCTGCGCTTCATCGGGCCCTTCCAGGTGCTCAGCAGAGTAGGCGAGGTTGCTTACCGCCTAGCCCTTCCACCTCAATTGCACCGAGTGCATGACGTCTTCCACGAATCTCAACTGAGGAGATACGTGCACGACCCGTACCACATCATCGACCATGGGGATCTAGACATCGACGACGGGAAGACATTCATAGAGGTCCCGGTGGAGATCAAGGATCGACAGGAGTGGGTCCTATGTGGATGGTTGATTCCTCTGGTGCGCATTTGCTGGAAGCACGAGAACCTCCAAGACAACACATGGGAGCGAGAGGCTCAGATGCGAGCTCAGTACCCCCATTTGTTTCCCTAGCATGTGTTGTAGCTTTATGGGGATGTGAATCCCTGAGGTGGGAGTAATGTAAAGACCTAAAAATTTCATTGAAATTTATTTCATAAATACTTTGGAAATTTACAAGTCTTCGGTTTCTGACAGAACTTGATTTTGAGGCCCTGTGTGCCCGAAATCAATTTCTGAAGTTTTGTTCGGGTATGATCAGTAAATGTACATGCGGGTTTTTCTATCTTTTGAACCGATGCTCAGAATTGAAATCCAAGGATACCGACGAACTCACATCACCAATATTCTCTTAAGGGAATCATTACCACTGTTGCATTTTATGCAGGTTGAGAGTTAATTTTTGGGGATTTAGAATAAAATAAATAAAATTGTAGTACACAATTTTATTTAAAGATGTTAGTTATATCCTACAAGGGGAAGTTATAGGTGGGTCTCACACCCACATAACCTCCCATGAGAGGATAATGTGAGGTGGGCCCCACATGAACCCCTAACCTTTCAACTCCCTTAAACTCCCCATTAATTCCTCCTTAATTAATTTGAAAACACTCCCCTCAATTAATGTGATCTCTTCACCTCCCTCTCTCCCATTAATTTTTTCCAACACTTTTGATTAATGAATTGAACCCTACAATTAATTAATTAAAGTGTTTGAATTTTGAAAATTCATGTGTGAATAAAATAATAGCCTTAGCTATTAGTTTAGTTTGGAACTCTTTGTGTTGAGAGAATTTTGGAAGAGCTCTTGAGAAATAGAATAACACCGTTCTTCTCTCGACGAAGAATATCTCTGACGAAGAAAGCAATGTCACCAACGAAGCTTCATCATCGAGCACACTCTGATGTCAACAGAATCGATGTCCTTTTTCCGTGACGCCCGACCTCCGCGATGCTTGTCTTCCCTGATTCGTTGACATGCTCCACTCTTCAAATCGAGGAAGGGGTTTGCGTCAATTTTAATTGAATAAAATTTTTCTTAGTTCTTTGTTGAAACTGTGTTTTATCGTCGGCCATATGATACCACCAAATGTGGAGGGTGAGGGTTGAACGAACATGGCCCGACTACCCTCGTTTGATCCTTGTTCTATTTCAATGGTGACAGTGATGGAAGGGGTGGCGGTGAATGGAGAAAGCGGCGGTCATATGATGACCGCGTGGAGAAGAACTGCATCCCGCATCCGAAGACTGCTCGGCCGAAGAAGAACCGGTCGGCCGAAGATGGCCGGGCTGCCGCAACCGCGGTGCCCCATGGCGCTGTGCTGCGGAGGACCATGACCCGCGCTCTATGGGATACTTTGGTGGGCGAACCGGCCGACTCGTCGTCTGACCGGGTTGGAGAAGGCCGCGGCACCCGCAAGTGCCGCGCAGGAGGAGAGCGGCCCACACGGGCTGCTCGCGCCGGGAAGACTGGCCGGCTTTGTCCGGCCTGAGAGGAGGGCGGCACTTCTCGTCGCCGCCGGTTCAGGAAACTGGGTGACCAGGCTCCCCCGCATCACATGGCCACCCGGGCCGCACCAGCCGCGGGTCGGGCCACCTTCCATGGGCCGGACTATGCCCCACCGTGTAGGGAAGCACATTAACGGGATGGGCCGACCCATTAGCCAGGTCAGACCCACCTATCCAGGATGGGCCGACCCGTCAACCCATTGGGCTTGATGGGCCATGCCCATTTCACTTAAATGTGAATAACTTTAAGACCGTTGGTCCGATCGACGCACCATCTGTGGCACTGGGCCCTTACGATAAGGTGGTCCTTTTGCAGTACTCTAAGTGTGTTTTGGAGAACATTTTAAAAATGGTAGGGTTTGGAAAGAGTGTATTTCCAACCGAGCCCCTTGAACGGAAAAACCAATAACTCTCAGACCGAGCGTCTG
This sequence comes from Viscum album, assembly GCA_963277665.1. NCBI lineage: Eukaryota > Viridiplantae > Streptophyta > Magnoliopsida > Santalales > Viscaceae > Viscum > Viscum album. Next base: position 89,905,274 of record OY728123.1, on the reverse strand, counting down.
ATTGATGTGTTGTCTGTCGCATTGGGTTTCTTTTGATGAGATAGAATTTCGGGAAACATCAACTATGGACTTCATGACAGTTGATGTATCAAACCTTTCGCTCGAGGAACGGACCCTCCCAGAATTGAGCGTGTTGTGTGTGAGAACCCTAGAGCTGGATGCGTCTGCAATGACGACTGTACTAGAATCCTCCGTGGGTTCGGTAGGGACAAGAACTGTAATGGAATCCTCTGGGGGTTAAGCAATGACAACAAATTTACTAGAATATTCTGTGGGTTCAGCAGCGATGATAACTGTACTGGAATCCTCAGTGGGTTCGGCAGTGATGACAACTGTACTGGAATCCTCTGTGGGTTCGACATCGAAGACTTCTGTACTTGTATCCTACGTGGGTCTGATAGCTTATATGAATCAATGATTACATCTTATCATCTCTATCTTTATACGAATGATGTATACCTGTTTGATCTGAGTCTTGACATTCAATCATTATCATCGATCTGATTGACTTCTTTCCTGTGTGGACTTGGTTGTGCTTGGGCTCGATAGTGGTGCCGAACTGAGATTGATAACTTAGGTATATGTATGGGCATATACCTAAGTAGGGTTCGTTGATACATCGTGGTTCTATCTTTCTTATGTGGTTTATCCTTTTTGGATTATGGGAGACCTTATAGGGTCTCGGGGTCCCTACTAAGTATCATATACTCACCCCTGCACGGGCTACACCAGCATTACATTGTGTTTGATGCAGATGGCAGACATCACTAATTGAAGTAGAGACTTGAAGAGCTGGACGGTACCCGGAGGTGGAACACTTGGCGAGACGTACAAGGAGCAGACGGAGGGACCCGAGGTGCTGAGGGTGCCATCTGTACCCACCCTTCAGGTGGGAATCCCGGAGGATGACTCAGTGGATGCTTCTTTACTTTACTACAGTTGTTCTAGCTTTTCAGTTGTACTGTACTTACTGTTGGGATTGTATTTCCGTCCCCTTTTCCTTTTAGCACTTACTTTTGTATATAATTTTTACTTAGTGTTTACTTCTGTTGCGTACTCTATTCTGTTTTTTTTTACTTTCATAAAGGAAATTCCTTCCCTTTTTATCGGGATTTATGCCTTTGGTGATAGTAGCCAGCCCCTGGCCTATGGAAGGCAGGCTTGGGGTGGCCACAGTACGGGCCACGAGGACGGGTCATGACAATTATCACTATGATGATACTCATGATTCCTTGGGATGATGAGATATGTGCCTCCTTTTTTGAGTCATTGATTTTAAACCAATTTTTTTCTTATGGGTTTTCTAGTTTGAAACAAGATTTTATTTTTTTCTAACTATTTTTGTAGTGTGAATAATTATGCCTTCAAGATGTGTTCTATGAGTTCCTCATTAGGGTGAGGTTGATGGTTCACAAGGGAATCCTCTGATGGATAAATAATTTATCGATTGTATTATACATGAAACTCATTATTATTAACATAATTTTCCATAAGCTCAATACACTATTATTGAGGTACAACCAATAGTTGTAGGATAAAAAAATCGATCACTGGAGATCATGTGTGAGAATCTAGCATCCTTAAAAGTTATGAATGAACCAAAAGTTGGATAATACATTCTTGACATGATTAAACATATATTTAAATTCTTAGATGCACCTACGAGTATCAAGGTGAAGTGTCTAACATTCAGAATTTTGGGTCTTAGAATGTGTTGGTGGGATTATGTAGTACATGGGAATAGGAATGTGTTCTTGGACTTTAAGGGATTCAATACTCTCTTATTCCAATAGTTTTTTTACAAGTTTGTAATGATGTAGAATTATATGGAATTCCCCTCTTGAAAACATGGAGATCATTTAGTGTGAGCATACACTAATCGTTTTATGGAGCCCGTTCTTTTTGCACTAGTGGCTGTCATGAATGTATAACTGATAGATCAGAATAACCTACAGGGTTTGAGAGTAGATAACAATTCATATTTATGTAGGATAAATATTTTAACCTATGTAAAGATATTGGATGAATATTTGTTGGAATAAATGAATATTTCATGCAAGGTTGGATATTATTCTTTTTCTCTTTCACCAAGAAGCATCTTTGGTTTCACAATAAGGAAAAGGAGAAAGTTGAAAGATAATCAAAAGAGTGGTGGTGGTTCTAAAAAATAAGCCTCATCAACACCTATATTTGTAGATAAAAGTTGGACTCTCACATGATATTAGTGTTGAATGGTTGTAAAAACTTGGTATTCATGTCCTTCACTGGAAAATATGTGTACTTTTTGTGGTTTTTTTGTCATCTGCAACATATTTGTCAGACTGTGTCAACTCCTTGATATGTTAATGAATTTTCAGCACAAAAGGCTACTGTAGGTTAGTCATATGGTTTAAAGTCTATATGAATCCATCCACACACTTCATGATTGAATCACCTTCATATAGAAGATGTGTTTATTGAATTGGTAAATGCAGGTACTTCGATGGTGAGATGTATCATCTTTCTTGAATCTCCAGTAGCAGTTGCTTTATTTGTTACTAGTCATTACCACTAATTTATTTATAGTTTTTATGTTTATATAATTAACCATTCAATCGAAATCATTTACTTTTTTAGTAATTTAGCGATTCCTCTTGGGAAAAGGGAATAACAAGGGATTCAATGTCCTTTTTGTACACTATCCATAGATGATGTAGGGATGGTTTGGGATTTTCTCTATTATTGATATATATTTGTTTGGAGTCATCATTTTGGTGGATTTTATTTATTCCCATTGTGATGAGGTATTTATTCTCATCATCAAGTCTTATTTATTACTGCCAATTGGATATCATAGGTTTTTTTAGGGAGAGTGTGATTTTGAGGTCTGGTCATACAAGACCTTCCCACATAGATCTCTGTTGTTTTTTCTACTATTTTAGTTGATACTCATGTCATGTCATATGTTATTGATATTTTCTCCATTGTTTGGGGTTTTCCTAATGATTTCCTATATGATTTATATAGTATTATTTCATATAGGAAGATAGAGTTTACAATTGAATTGGTTCTAGTGATGCAACTGATATCGATACCTTAATATCATATGAAACACGTAGATCTTAAAGATGTCTACATTCAGTAGGAAAACCCTATAGTGAAGGGTTTATTTCACCCAGTGTTTCACCTTGGCTGGCCCCAAGGCTCTGTACTAATAAGGCATACTGGTCACTCTGATTGTTCATGGACTATCAGATGTTGAATCGAGTGACAGTAAAGAACATTTATCATCATCCTCATGTTAAATATTTTTTATGAATTAATTTGGGGAATGTTTTTTTTGATGATTGAACATCAGTATGGTTATCATAAGCTCATAGTTTGGGAGTGTAATATGCAGAATATGACATTTAGAAGAATGTATATCCCTTATGAATATCATGTGATGCTATTTGGTCTAAAAAATTCTCCTAAAGTTCTCATTACATCGATGAATAATATATTCCATCAGTATCTCAAAACATTTATGGTAGTGTCCATGGAATATAATTTGGTATATTTTAGATTCAATAAAAATCATGAGAACATTATATATATTTTTGAAATACTATGGAGTTACCATTTCTATGAAAATATTTTAAAATGAAACTTATCAATTTAAGTAGAGAAATTCATTGGTCACTTGATTTCTATGCATGGAATATCAGTTGATCCTAAGAAGGTGAGGGTTGTTTATTCATGGGATGAACCAAAAAAATTATTTATCATCGCATGATTCCTTGGTCATTCTAGATACTAGTGATGAATTTTCCATGATTTATCTACATTGATATCACCATTAACAGATCTTACATAGAAAAGGATGAAATCCATATATGATTCTATGTGTTAGTCTCATTTTGTAGAGGTGAAAATACTGCTGACATCAGCTCCTATATTGATCTTACATGGTACGAGTGAATAATATGTTTTTTTGTTTGATGCTTCTGGAATTTTTTTGGGTTGTGTGATCATGAAGGATAATCATGTGCTTGCATATGAATTTTTTAACATTCATCCTCATGAGATAAATTACCCCACTCACGATTTAGGGATTTTCGTAGTTATTCATTAGCTTAAGTGTCGGAGACATTACCCATTGGGGGAAAGGTTCATAGTCTTTTATGAATATATGATTAGGAGTAATATCATTTTTTTGAAAGACTTGAATATCATATAGAGATAATGTGTAGAATGGATAAAGACATTTTAATTCGATATCACCTATACCCCTAGGAAGGGGGAATCCATTGCAGATGCCCTTAGTTATAAATTTCCAATGAAAGCTCTTTTTCAATTGAAGGAAGATTGGAATTATGGGAATTTATGATCAGTTTCATCTGGATTACTCATTGAGTATTTCAGATATTATTATAACCAGTTTTTAGAAATCCTCATCCGTTCTTACGTTTATTTTCTAGAGTTGGCAGCAAGATGAAGTTTTTAGAGGAAGTCAAGAACCCTAAATAGTGGGGAGGCCATTTCAGTTTCTTCTTTATCTTCAAAAGATATTATCTATTTTTGTGATCATATTTTTATCCTAGCATATGTGGGGAGTTCAGTTTAATTTATTATTACAGTTATTCATGAGACGTTTATCCAAGATGTTTGAAGATATTTTCTAATACGAGATGTTGATTTTGGTTGTTATGTATAAAACATGAAATTTTTGACTATGTGTTCTACTGTTACACCTTCCAATAGATTAAAAAAGAGAATTTGAAAAATTCTAGTTGTCTACAACCTCTTCTAATTCCAGTTTGGAAATGGGATGAGGTATCCATGGATTTTGTTTGAGGATTACCATGGACAACCCAATGTTGGAATTCTATCTGGATGCTGACTGATCTACTGTTAAAGATATCACATTTCATTAAAAATTGGGACATAACCAAAGATAAAGATATGGTTCATATGTATGTGATTGAAATTTTGAGGCTACATGGTTTTATTTTTGCTATTGTCTCGTGCATAGATCACATGATTACTTTGAGGTTCTAGAAACGTCTCTAGAAGGTGATGTAGACTTAGGCTAGATTGAGTATATCTTATAATACAGAAATAGATTTTAATATGGGTTATTCTATTCATATTTTAGAGGATATACTATTTGAAGGTGTCTTAGATTTTGGAGGATGTTTAGGTCTCTATATGGGACTTGTTGAGTTTTGTAATAACAATCATAATAAATTCTCATTATAAATATCTCATTTTGATTCATTGTATGGTAACTCGTACAGATCACCTATTTGTTGGATAGATGTGGTAGAATCATATTTAGTGGGACCACAATAGGTTTTGGTGGAATATGGGAGGATTTACTATATATATCTACATTTGGTTATAGCTCAGAGTTGACAATAACTTGATACGGATCAAAAACATCATTCGTTATAGTTTTTTTTGCAGTGACCATGTTTTCTTGATCATTTCTCCCTGATTGGGTTACCTTTGGCATAGAAAATAGGGGATGATAGCTCTGAGATAGGTTGGGTTGTTTTAGGTAATTTTTCTAATTGGGAATGTAAGCTATCAATTATCTTGGTTGAATTAGTTGATAGAAAATCATGATATTTTCCACATAACATAGCTAAGGAAATACCATTTTGATCCCTCTCATGTTTGATCTTGGACTAGATTAAGTTAGAGCTAGATTTTTCTCTATTGAGAATCCTTTTGATATTGTTTCCTCTAAAGTTAATGTCATTCATGGGAATTAAATTTCATCAGTAATATTCTTATGGAAACACAGATCAGATTCTCATCATACATGGGTGCACGAGTCATTGATGTGGAAGGAGTGGGCTCACCGCTTTACTAGACTTCATTCTTATACATGAATTCCTAGGGAAGGAAATAATTATGGTGGGGATTCTCTAACATCATGTTACTCGCTTTTAGGTAATTCCATTCCCTTTACATGTTTTCCTATTTAATGGGGGTGCATCTAGGTATTCCCAGGAATAGAGAACATTTTATGAGAAAAATAACCTAATGGTCAAGGATATATGATTGTTTGAATTAATAGAGTCCATGTATATAATATTTTAATGTATTTTCACCCCCCATATTTTAGATATTGAATGAATTTTTTGGGTTTTTGTGTATGAATATAAAGTTATAGCATTCTACAGGAGAAGTTCACTCAATGTAATCTGATTAGGTGAATTGTATGTTCTCTAGGGAAGATGCAGTACACCTATTATATAGTGTGTAGGATGTTCACACCAAATAAAATTTAAAATCTCGGTAATGATAAAAGGATAGTTTTTAATAAAATAAGATTGTTTTTTGGTATATCCAGACACCGTGGATTATAGGATATGAAAATAGTTTACATGACTTATACCAAGTGGGAGGTCAGATTTTAGGGTGATATATTAGTTGATTTTTCATTTATTTTTCTATATCCCTCCTTTATGTTGACCAATATCACTTATATGGTGATTTTATGAGCCTTTGTTCTATCTAGAATGATTTTTATGATGATTAATGAATATTTGTGAAGGATTTCATCTCCCTGGTTGAGTAATATTTTCTAAATGTTGGTTTCGTTGGTTAGGGTCAACCTGTTTCATTGAGTTATTGGATATGTTGACCCATGGTTATGTTTCTTCTAGACTATCTCTAGATCCATAGTAATATCTTATTCTTTGAGTTGTTCCTTTGATGGTTATGGTTAAGGAGTTGCACATTCTTAATCATATGTGTATATATCCTCTTGTATGCCCATTTTTAATGAATTAAATAAATTTTGAGATGTTTTGATTTATTCTAGGGCCTTCGTCATCATTACTGGTTTCTACCATAGGATAGATCTATTTTTGGTTGTCTGCGACTTATGTTTTGAGGTATGTGGTTCTGCCTCTAGATTGTGTTGGTGAAAATAATTCCTCGTGTTTTTGATAAATTGTTTTATAAAATGAAATTGAATGATATAACTATTTAGTTTTATGTGTGTTTGGAACACAATTATTATAAAGTATGGGTTATCCCTAGTTTTATTATATGTAAAAGGGTGATCAAATCATTGTGAAATGGTTTTTTGAAATTGTTTTCAACATACTGTTCAATGGAACTAGTTTTCTGAATTGGGTTTTCATATTGAGAACATGGGATGCCTTGGGTAATTAGGTTGATGTTATAGGAATAAGTATCATCCAATATTGTGTATTTTTCGAATGGGGCTTACTTATGATCTCTATACCCACTGTAATAGACACTTGTAATACCAATAGTGGGGGTCACTTAATGGGATGTTCCTATACCTTATAGAATTGATGAATATGTCTAAGGGATTGATGCGTATGTGATTGTATATGATAGGTATGAATGTCTGATATATCCTAACGTAGTGTGATCCTTAGCGTGTTGTTACCTATATTTTTCGGCCGATGTGTGTTGTTTGGTTGGTACTATTTTTTTATTTATATGGATTTGATATTTTATGTTATGAATGATTTGTTTGGAAATGATTTATATACTACGATATATGGTAATGAAATGATTTGAAACTAATTTAATGTATTTATTTACAGATGTGGAAAAATTGGAAATGAAACTCTTTTTCCATTATTTTGATATAAAAACTATTAAATTGTTATCATGTATCATTTTCTATAATGTTGGGAATGCGTGGATTACAGTTCAAAGATATGATATGGAAGACCTGGTTGAGATCCAACTGATCCTATTTTCTCACACCCAACATACTCCTTCATAAGTTAGTATACCATGTTATTTAATTTTATCAATAGAACAACACGGTTCCACACTAAGGTGGAGAGGTTATTTGTCAACTGAGTTGGGTAGCTAGTGGTGAGGTGGTAGGGGACTTACCAAGATCCCACTTGGAGTAGTTGTTGTTTATTTTTTAGTAGTCCTTTGAGGATATACTTGTACTTGGAGACTGTTTCTACTACTGTGTTGTTTGGTTTCAACTATTTTTTAGTTTTGAAATATATTTATAATTTTTTTGTTTTCCTTTATTTATATATATTCAATTTTTTCTTTATATTGGTAGAAGACGTTCACTTTGGTTGTTGTTTGATGAGTGGGTGCCAGTCGCCAACCCGTGAGGTTTGGGAATTACCTTTAGGTTTGAGTAAGATCATCCCATGTACCTATTTGAGATGGTATTCACATCAGTTAATTACTGATTTTATATTATATTATGGGTAAAATTAGTTATTAGTTATTTTTACTACATTTGGAAAATAGAGGTATAGAGAGGCTGAAAGAGGAAAGTCTAGATTGGTTATGTTTCAAATATTAATGTTTTTAATAATTACACCAAAATTCTAGAATTTAATAATATCTGAGAACGTATCTCTTATAGTAAGAATTTATATAAAAATAGGACAATCATTTTTAATTAGTTTTCAGAAACTTTATTTACATATATAATTTGGATGGAAATGATTTTAATGAGATGTTATGTTGCATCGATAAGGATATACTTCATAGTGAAGCTCCTAATGCTTCATCATCTGAACCCCCAGTGGTTGGAAGTTCCACATTTACTCAGAGGTGAAGTGTTCATTCAAGATTGGTGATTTCTAACCCTATCCCTGAGTGAAGTTGATGACTTGATTTAAATCCAAGCATGTAGTGGAATTTTAAGTTGTGTAGGGTTGTAAATTTTCATTAATTTATTTATATACTAATTTTTGGATTTTATATTATATCTTCCCATGGTTCATCACATCTAAAATTGGACATAAGAGATCTATTTTGTGTAATTACTTTTCTGGAACATGTGTGACATGGGATTAGTTTCCCATTGATGTTCAACAACATATTTGTTTATCATAGGATGGTGTGTAAATAAAAAAAATGTATTTTTAGTTTCATTTAATTAGTAAGTTTATATTATTTAATATTATTATGGTTTCTTGAATCCTATATAATATATAATGAGGAACTATTTCTAGTATCCTGGGAGTCCTTTATGCATGAACATTGTCATCAGTATTTGCACAATCTGGGGATGATATCCATAACGAAAATTGGAGACAATGTTATTGAACTGTATTGTTGCTACATTAAACTCGATTACATATCATCTATGGATTGGGATATATTTTTAGATTATTGGATGTTAGATTTTTTTCAGTTGACATCATGATTAGGTCAGTATAACTAGGGGAGGCAGGAGGTCAAGCATAGAGATAGTAATCCTATATTCTGTACTCATGGAAAAAATATGTAATTAATTTTATTTAATAATTTAAATGGCATTAAATGTAAAAAATTTATTTTGTTTTCTTATGGGATGTTGATAATTCTATTATTAAACTATTTTATATTTATAAGTGGATGTTCACTGATCCTATCACTAGAGAGATTACTGGTGGCCAATAAAGTCAGATTGTGGTAATTGTAATTTTTTTGAGTTTTAAAATTCACTTAAATTGATATTTAATGTATTTTAATTTCAAACTAAATTTAATGGTGTCATTTGAAGCCTTGAAGTCTCACACACATGATAAGATTCAATATGAGAATGATAGTCAACACACCGATTTGTGAGGATTTGATGATGCAACATTGAGTTAAGATACTCAATGTGATTTTATGAAATGATGTGTTTTTTGAATTATTTATAGATTTATGCCATGTAGTTATTATGGTATTATTGTGTGGTTTTAATCAATCTCAATGGGTGATTGTGGAGATTCATTATCATTGAATATATAGTTTGTAGAGAATATGGGAGATCAGAATGAGGTTATAGAGACAAGTGTATAGAGAAAGTAGTGCTTTGTTAATAATAGAAATAACATCAAGAGGATCAATGTCAATTCCAAGAGCACTAATATTAAAAAATCATGGAGTACATGCGATGAATGGTGTAGGGTATAGGGATGGTGTACCTGCCACCACCTTCTCCAGATGACCATCACCCATAATATTGACTGATGTATTTTTTGGCACATTTATTATTATATCGTTTGAATGAAATGATTATGTGTTATATTGTTAATAATTTATATTTCTACAATTTAATAAATTTAATTTAATACAAATAATTTGATTTCATTTATAAGTATTTATGTTTTTTTCAATTATTTCATATGAAATTTCAATTTTTGAGAAATTAATTATTTATAACGGGTAAAAAATCTCATCACAGTTTCTCACATATTTTTAGTCGGTGAATTAGTTTTACAATAGAGAAATTACCAATAACATGAACAAAATTCACTGATTATCCGTTTCAAAAAATATCCTACTCCAAGTGTGTTTCAAACACTGGTAATTTGCGATGAGATCCCATCATAAATTACTATTTATGATGAGAACTCATGCCAAATAACCCTCCTCAAATAATTCATGTTATAGTAGTATAAGACATGGGATGGGTTTTTTGGATGGTATTTTTGTAGGTATTGGATGATATAATATGTTCTTTATGTGTGGATATAATATGATTTGGTGCACCTTTATAATTGATTGAAATGACGAAATTTAATTTTTTTCAAAATAATTAAACATTATAATGTCATTTAAATTTAAAAGTTTCCAATAAACAAATAAATTTAGATACTATGTTTATAAGTATATAAATACATTCATCCAATAAGAATTAATATAATATTTGGTGGCCTTATAATATAGGATTAATCTTGGTTAATCTGATTTACCATTTTACCAGTAAGAAACATTTTTTAACAAAATTACTATTCCTAATGACCAAAAATAAAATTTGAATCATTTAAAAATTTGGAAAATATATTTCTAAAAATTCAATCCATTTTATTGAATTCAATTACGATAATTATATGAATTTTATAAAAATAAACCCACAAATCACAATGAAAAATTATATTTCAGAAAAACGATTCCTTATGTATAAAAGTGTTTTTATAAAAAGTTATAGTATAGTTTTTAATACAATTACATGGATTGAGTTACCTTAAATAAAAATAAGATAAATAAACATTAAAACCAATCTAAATAATGAAACTATGTAAAATCATGAATTTTAAAGTAATTTTTTTTTTTTAAAAATTTATTTTATACTATTCACAAAAAATCATCTTTTTGAAGATAATTCTCAAAAAACACTATAAGATATTTTTGAAACACTTATATAAAAAAGTTTTCCAAATTTTTAAAATTAAAATCCCAAAATCTGGAAATAATGATTTTAAATAAAACCATATAATAAAATATAATCATATTTGGTAAAATATAATCAATTTCATTTTTTATTAAAAACTTACATAATTTATTTATAATGAATATGAATTTATAAAATATTATCCATTCACATTAATAAGGTATGAAATTGATTTACTGTTAACATTACCGAGTTTCTAACTCCTAAATTGTGTAATTGTTCCCTATATTGTTATTTCCCAATGAGCATATGTTTCCTGAATTTACTTGTTATGATTGGTTTCAAGGGATTTTTATAATTCCATGAAATATTCTTATGAATATTATCTAGTGGTCATATTTATTATAACATGATTTTAGTCACTTTTACTTTATTTATTTTAATTATTTTATATTGAACTCCATTCTATCATGAGATATGGAATACACTTTTTGATACATGTTTTTTTAATATGATATTCCCCCAAATCATTTTTTTTCTCATATCCTTACTATACAACCCTTGATAACATGTTTTTTAGTTTTCCCATTGTAATAATTATAGCTCTCCCTTTTTCATTTTTTCCCTGGGTATAATGATGAGTATAACCTATTTTAATTTATGAAGATGATCTAATCTTATTCGAATGTTGAGAATGGTCCCCAAGTATCATAACATAAGTTACATATAAATCTGATCGTCATAAAAACCAATCCATTTATTCTTTGGATTGTGAGATATATTATGATTTATAATTCTTATAAAATGATAATTTTCTAAAATAATGATAGTTTTACCTCATTTTTTTTCAAATCTAGTTAATAAAAAGTGTTTTTAACACCTTATCTGTGAGTGTTGGTCTAGGAAATTCGAAAACTCATCAATGGATCCAGTTAAACATCCCTATAGTTTAATTAAAAATATTCACATAGATTCTGTATTATATGATGGATGACTAATGTGTAAAAAACTTAACAAAATAATAATGTCACAAATCAAATAATCTTCAACACCTCATTTAAATAACAATGTCTCCCCTTTAATCAAATTTTTTTGGTATATACACACTCAATCATATTTCAAGTCACAAAAATATCTACATTTATATTGTATTCAACCATTGAAAATATATTACTCTAAAAGTTGTAATGATTCGATATTTAATCAGTCAAATCCTACGAGGGTGTATTCAAAATAGGAAAAAAAGAAAATAAAATATTATATAAAAGCTTTCTATTAGGGTAACCTATATTATTTTTCTAACAAGAACATCCACATATTCATATACTACCATACTCTCAATTTGTATGATCATGTTCTCAAAAAACATCTTATAATGAAAGTCATTTATAATTCTATAAAAATCACACACCAATAAATATGAACACAGATAAATTAAACTCTTTAAATTTATTAAAAACCCACCTCAAAATATACTCCCTAATTTTAGAATCCTGCCCCAAAATCCATTTAACTGGGGCCAGCAATGGTGCACCACATGAACTCCTCCATGTGCAAATTTACTAGTGGTGAGGCCCTATGTAGACACCATGGAGTGTATATTCCCTTATATCATAGTACAATAATAGAAAAATATCACGGAACCGATAACCTCATCCTAATAGACATCACAACTAGGTGGGTTCTAATAAATAACACAACATCATATGTAGTAATAAATAATTGTGTTGTAAACACAAAATTGGATCCTCTATGTTGGATCATACACATTACATATTAAAAAGGGTGAAAATAATTTGAATCTCATAACCTATCATACATTGGTCATGATTCCATCCTTTTCCAAACATCCAACTACATCATAGTAATCCAAACAACATGTATCAACATTGGACCTTTCCCTACACCTAAACCATCATGAAATAACATATTATTAGGGGCCCAAGTACCATAGAAAATCACGTATATTGGGAGTTTTACATAGTAGGCCACCAATAAATATATCCCTAACAATTAATATTATGATAATAAGAGGATATGGATGTTTTATAGATATAAAATTCAAATTATTTTATAATTTTATAAAACAATCATAATCAATGAAACAAACTCCATGGATATCAAGGTTTATGTTGACATATAAGGTCATATATATCTTTTTTGGTCATCATTTTCATGACCATGATCGACCATACAATATTTATCATGTATTGGGGTTCCTCTGATCCCATCAAAGTGACCATTCCAACTATAAAATATCAGCATCAAATCGAGGGATTATCTAGGTATTCCAAGTAACATGATGTTTTAGATAGAATCTGATCCCTCATCTGGGCATTCCCCATCATCAGTTATCTTGTTGAAACTAAATGTTCATCCTTATGTTATCATGGAATATGGTCTCTCAACTCGTAATTCCCAATCATAATTAGTCAAATTGAATCTAAGTAGATCATATTGTAATTTTAATGGAACCCCATTCCCAATCATCAATTTTAACATCGGGCTATGTACACCTCTAAGCCTTCCATATTCATTATTAATTACAAGGAATCTAGCTGCTCATCATGAGATTCTAATAAATTGAGTATTCTACGGAATTTGGGAACCCATTCATGAATTTCAAATTGTCATATATCCCATGATATCTAGTTTCTCATCCTGGCATTCTAATGTATTATGCATCATTTGTAGATATTTTATTGAATAACCATTAATTCAAATTAATTATCATTAAGAGTGATGACAACACATTAAAATTTTACATAACCAAAACCATTCATATTATTTTTACTATAGCGTAATACAAATCATAATCTAAATACCCATTTCATATCACTACAAAAAATGTCTTATACCATGAATCATTTATTGAAGGATAATATATCTTTTGGTAAAAATGAGCATTTCTGACAGATATTTTGTTTTATTGCTATTAATTTTAAATACCAACACATACATTTCCTAATAGATTTACTTATTGGTATGGGTTCTTCAATACCCACATATCATTTAAAAACAGTTGAATCTATTAGTTCAACATACTAATACCAACATTTTTTGATTAACACATGAATCTATTATTAATAATGACTATTACCAACAAATCTTTTTCTGTCTGTAAAAACTGTTACAATAAAACGTAAAATAAAAAAAAATATTTTGTTAATAATCAATTAAGAATAATTAAGTGTGTTTATATATATATATATACATATATTAATTTTATGACCAAAGTAATTTTTTCCTAGGGTTTTATTAAAAACATATAATATTTGATTTCTATTTTCTACTTTATTTAACTATTATATGTTTTTGTATTTTTCAATACTATTTATTCAATTTTCTATAAATATTAACTATTTTTATCTCTTTCAATATTATTTATTTATTAAACCTCAAAATACTATTTATAAAAAAACACAACCCCAATACCCCAATCACTGTGTCTTCCCCGCCCCACTATGCCCCCGCCTTGCCCCTGCCGCCCCGCCTAGCCCCTCGCCGCCCACCTCACCTCCCGCCACCCTCCCTCGCCTCCTATCACCCTCACATCCCCCAATCTTCCTATCATCCCTACACCTCAGTTCTGCACACTAATTTGTTTCTTGTCACCTCTACACCAGTGAACTCTTCCTACCCTTAAAGACTTAGTTCATCACCATTCTCCCCAGTAAAGGATCTCCCTCCCATTGATTTCGACTTCTTGCACTTTTCTATCTTCGCTCATGTTAAGTGATGTGTTCTTCTTCATGAATGTGGTTCTATACAGGGTTAGTCTTGTATAGTGATTTTGGTGTTGTTAAGGTTTCTATTGGTGTTTTTTAGGGTTTCTTTCCCCTAATTTTGGATCGACCAGCAACTGGATTTTATCTTCCCTTTCCCTATTTCCCTTCAGGGTATGTCGATTTATGATTCAATTAGCTTCGATCCCCCTGTCATTAAGGGTTTCTTTAGATATCATCTATGGAAGTCCTGATAGGTCTTGATGATAGCCTTTTGAGGCCAGAGAAATATTGGAATTCCCATCTTGATCCAACCGTAATGATATGCTTCTTCATTCACATGATCCCTGGCAGCGAAGGTTGGTCAGATCATTGCAATTCTTCTATTTCACGCTATGTATTTAGTAGGAGTATGTGATGGTGTTGGGGTTATTCGGAGGTGATTTTTTTGTCTCAAATCGTTATTGAACGAGCTAATTTTTACAGGTCAGTTCCAGCTTTTGGGTTTTTTATATGGTACACAATTATTTTGACTAAAAAAGAATACACTGAAAAATGAAGATGGAAGTGATTGTGGGCGGGATTTTCCTTTTCTGGAAGGTCAGTGCAGGGTGAGGAACATATGTTCAGCATGATATTGATGTAAAAGATGGTGGATCTCCTTTAGTTTTCATTGATAATAGGAATTTGAATAGTGATTAAGTTTTGTATGTTTCTTACTTTTTGTTTCATTCCAATTTCATTTTTGGTTGTGAAAGTTTTATTCATTTTTTTTTTCATTTATTTTTGGGTTTGTTATGATTTCTAATGCTTGTTAATAATGATACATTATGGTCAGTCATTGGGGCTGATGAAATCTTGTTCTATATAGATTTCTTATAAGCATATCATGATGGGCACACATTTGTTCTCAGGTTCTATTTTATTTCTTAGTATTTTTTTGGATATTTCTATCTCATTTGTAGTGTGATTTTAGGAATTAGGGGCTGTATGCACAATTCATCAGAGGTGGTCATTGAAGTGGTGTAGATTTTGGATGGTTATTTTTATTTCCTTTTGATGAGAAGAATGCAAGGATGATAGATGATGTCATATATGTTGTTATTTATGGTGTTTTTGATGATTCTATCCTAGTGTTATTGTTTCCCAGAATTGGAAACATTAAGGCTCCCTCTCCTGGTAAGCACTGAATTATTCATGTCTAGCATGTAATTGTTATTTTCAATTTTTTAACATATTTTTCTTTGAATGATTCCCATGTCCTTTTCTGCATTAATTTATAATAATCCCATATCTTGTGTTATTTAATGTCAGCAATAATACTTGTACTGAAACGTGTACGGTCGTCTTTTCCAATCCATGAATTTTCACTTTTTATATGCATTACATGCATGGTAGACATAGTCCTTATCAAATTAACACCACTTTTTTTTTTCTAGGGTTCCAGGTAATGCTTCAAAATATATTGCGGCTGCTTTGTAATCCACTTCTCAATGCCTTCAAAAGATGGGTTATTCTACTTCAAAGTGGAATACATTGTAATACCAGTAGGACTACCACCAAGTATGAATTTTGGATTACTAATAATATTTCTCCCTAGTGTTTAAAAACATGAAAATTCCATTAAAATTTATTTTGAAAATCTTTTATAACACCCATTGGAAGAGTGGTGTAAGCTTTCGGCTCTGAACGCTCCATGGTGAAAAGAAAAACTGGTCACTGATCCTCATGACCGAAAAAACAGAGTCTTTTGTTCCCATATAGGATTCCTAATGTTCATTGGGTCTATTTAAAAAAAACATTTCCACTAGCCTACACTACCTTTTCAAATTCTATTCTCAATCATATGACAGCATTGACTCGTGATTTTCTTGATTAATGGCATGAAAAATAACTCAGCCGTCTCTCATTGATAACCAAATCGGGTTTGATCATTTTGATCTGTATGTCAATATTCTCAATGTATTTCATCATTTTACATACTCCCTAATAATATTCTCTCACTAACTCTACAATTTTTTGTTTCTACAAATTCTTGTACTCTTGAGGAAAATAAAGAAGAAATATGCAGGGGTTCGCAACTCTTTTCCAATTTTTTCCGGGGTAACAAAGTCATTGCTTAAAATTACACCTTTATTAACTTTTTATTCCATTAATTGGAGGAAATTATTTTTCAAACATTATATACATAATGTCACGCTCTTGAAAAACCTTGATGAAGGTCCATGCCAATTGTTGTCATAGCATCAAGTGCTAAATCTGTTGTGAGATCTCTGAATAGGTTAGTAATTTTTGTACCAATGAAACTCTTCACCAGACCAAGAATTAAAACATGATAATTCACATTGAAATGGACATGTATTATTCTATTGATTCCTTGATAATATGTATCATGAAGATCCTAGTGGGGTTACTTCAACTGTAGTTGGTCATAGAATGTGTGGAGTAGTCGAGACCGCATGTTTAGGGTAATAAATTGATCCCTCATTACTGTTTCACTTTTATCACTAACATCTTAATTCCCCTTTCCTATTTATAATGCATTGGTTTGAAATATGGAATCTGTTTTAGTGTTTCACTAAAAATATATTGATTCCTTGTTCATTTATTCAATCTACGCCTCATCCATTTATGCAATCCATGCCGAGTCTAGGTGTGTTTCATACTATGTGTGAAATCTAGAATCTTTGTACTATTTGTGAAATCAATAATTTTCATTGTAGGGAGAGCATGAGCATCGAAGGCTAGGCCCACATGGTTTTGGACTAGCGCAATATTACCAGCTTTGTAACGGGAGGTATGGGACCACATAGAAGAAGCTGGATGTCCTTCCACAAGAAGATACTTACTGAACATGTAACAATAAAATTTATTATATGGATGAATCAATATTGACATACATTTTTAAACTTGTAGGTAAATGGAAAATTAGCCCAAGAAAAATGGTACACTAACCTCTGTTTCTCCTAATTAATCAGTTACCCTACTATAGAGAACCATTAGAAAGATGAAATGTGCACTAGTCAAATATTATGAGAGTAATTAGAATGTACACAAAAATTATTGGGTAGAGGGAATATTTATATACCTGTGCATATTTTTATTTTGTATAAAAAACAATGCAAATTGATGTCTATGCAATCTATCCCCTCACATATTTCTCATATAGATTTATTAGTGCTCAAATTTTAAAAAAGAGTTTGGCTACCACCTAGATTGCACCAATGGCTTGTGTGTGCAATCTGGAATCTGGAATTTGGAATCTGTTTTAGAGTTGTCATTATATAATCTTTGGAATATGGTGTCTTTTTTAGTGTTCTCATCAACATTGGTGATAGGGAATGTGAAAATATGGTGATGTATAGTATAGTGGGTGTTTAAATTCATGTTCTAGTTCAAGGTATCATCAAGGTTTGTGTACTAATGAGTGTAGTGATTCATCATTATATGTCTACTTTGTCTTTCCCTTGATTGTTAGGTTCTTTTTTGGCATTCTAGGGGCAAGGTGTACATGTACTTGTCATTTTATTTGAGGGTAGGGATCCCATGTAGCTTGTAGAATCTGACCAGTAAGCTACTTCCACTACCCATGAAATTATAGGTTTTTTAAGGTCCTTAATTTTCCTATATAGGTGTATTTGGATCATGGTATGATAGTATGATGTGTTTTTCCTACTGTTAATTTATTCACAGTTTTTATTTAGTCAAATTTTTTTGCACATTCTTTTAAAAAAACATTAACTAGTTTTTTTATATTTGATCAATTTGGTTGATGTAATTATCATGGAAATTAGAAGATAAATCAGTAGGATAGAATAAAATTGTGTAACTAAAATAGCCTTGATAATAATAGGATTCTGGAGAACAATGTAGCAATGTAGAAGTAAACGAAGAAGTTCCCCCACTATGGGGTATAAAAGAGGCGGGTCATTATATTCCTAATAGAGGGGAATCAAATTTAGGTACCTATAATCTTGGTGGCATCCTCTAGTATAATCCCATTAAAAATCCTCAAAAAATTTATTGCTGCGGACCAATGTTTGTTGTGCTAATGATGTTTTCAATTGGGGTCAACTTACATGTTCTTTGAGATTCTCATTATTTGTTTTTTTTTATAATTGAGAATTTTTTACTACAGTAACTTTACCAATGTGGGAGTCACGACTGATTCCGATATTTTTCCTCCACCCTCTAAATGATACCCAATCCCAAAATCAGAAATCCAATATGGCCTTCCATGGATTTTGTTTTCTTCAAATGATTCTACATTGCTTATTATTTTTCCTCTGTGATCCTTCTTGTTCTGGATTTTTTTCATGAACCATATTCTTTAAAGACATTTAATATATTGTCCTACCTCCAAATTCCTATCCCTTTATTTCCTTATTTTAATTTTTTGATGACTTTTTTGTCTTGCTCCAAATTTTTATTCTTTTGTTGTTTTATATTCTAGTTTTTTGGCCTTTCTGATTTTAATTCATGTTGTATTTTTGGTTTCATTTTATGTTACTCTGCCCTTTTAATGAATTATTTTTCAAATAAAAGGCTATCTTTCAATTTATATTTCCTTGTTGTGTAGGTACTACCTTTATTGAATGTCAAAACGATGTTCAAACCAATTGAAGGACGTTCAACACAAATTTTTATTCCTTACAGGTACTTCCTTTAACCTTTTGGTGTAAGATATTTCTATCACTTGTTTGTGTACCTCCCTAAACTTCATATGAGGTATTTTCTCATCGGTTTTCTCATCTTTTTGTTCATAGAAAAGTGCAGGCATGGTTGGGTCTAGGGTTGGAACTATCATAGACCGGTGTTGACATGGATGGAATGGAGTTGGAGATAGAACTGGAGTTAGAATGGATAATCTAGAGATGGATATTCTGGAATAGACTGAAGATTTCATGGGTAAGGCTCTAGCTTGAAAAAATGGGCAGCGTATAGAGCTGACATGGATGGGCCGGTTCCAGAGTCACTGGCGACAATGGGCTAGAGATGTTAGGGTGGTTGATTCTATTGGGGGAGGGATCAAGCGTGGTGGGGGAGTGGGCATGGTTATAGAGCACTAGAATTGTAGAATATAATTGTGTGTGTGGGTGGAGAGGGTTTTCCATGATTGTGCCTGGTGGGGATCTAAAAGCTTCTATTTGTAATGAATTTCATTATTAATATAATTAATTATAATCTAATTTTGAACATGTGTTTAAATTGTATTCAGTTTAACAATAAAAACATATATATTATATATGATAAATTAGTAAATAAAATATCAATTTTTACTGAGAATGAAAATTTATAATTTTTATTAAATGTAATTTAAAACAAATATTATATATTAGTAATATTATTACTAACTGATAAAATTTTCACCAAAACCTATTGCTAAACACATTAACCAACATATATATTATTAGTTGGTATTATTATAATTGCTGAAAAACTATTTTATCTGTCAGAAAAAAATTTAGCGGCATATTTTTTACCAACTGTTTAGTGACAAAGACATATATGTGGGTAAAACATTCTACTAAAAGAAAATGAATTTTTATTAACAGATATGTCCCTGTTGAAAAAAGTGTAATATTTTGTAGTTTTTATATTTTATGGGGTTTCCTTAAGAATTCATACAATTACCCAACATAAAATATCATTTTACAATTTCCACATTATTTTATAATTTTTTAGAAGCTCCAATCCTAATACATTAATACCATATCATTAAATGAGGTCTGATTCAAAGTTTAAGACCATTTTTAATTATATATGAATGTGAAATTCCATTTCAAACCCCTGGATTCAAACAATGATTTTTATTAATCCTTTGAAAATAACATTTAGGTATTTAAAGGCATGAAGTCACTGATAATAATTTACCCCGCAATGAAAACCTCCTTGAATTATCGTATCAAAAAATACGAGACATGTTAAATGGGAAATTTTACTAAGGTAATATCAAATTTAGAAATTTAATTAGAATTAGACCATGCATGGAAAAAACAACTTGATAACGCCATATAAATAATTGAGTAACCCAGAAGAACATTGGACAAACTAAATGGACCACCTAATTTATATTAATAAAATTTTATGCACCTGTCATTGACCCTGGGATTGAGAATAAGTAAGAGAAAATGAGGATGCATAGAAACACCATAAAAATAGTTTATAACCCTCATAAAATGCATAATACATTTAGATCTAAATTGAAATCATTAAATTTTGATAATTGAGTGTTTTATAGAAAGAAGATGAATCTCCCTAGAGCTAAGGGAGATCCACTAGGGAGATGGTGAGGAGGGGGAGGGATCCATCACTATAGTAAATGACCCTCAAAGTTGATATTTTTAGGTTATGAAAAAAGTGGTAGAGGGGGTAGATAATCATTATTCCCCCTTAATAAAGGGGAAATCGATCCAACTAGATGGATAGTGTTGGGATCATCGAATAACAAGATATCCCAAGAAAATCATTTGTATCCCTATATGGCCCCCAACTATCTGATGGCCTCTATATTGCTAGTTGTTAGCAATACTACCACTTATAGAAATTTCCAAGTCCCCACTAGCTCCTCTCACGTGCTCATAAGATCCATAACCCCCTTAAGAACCTTTATCCAATTCTAACTAGGATATTTTGTGATGTCCCAACCCCTATATACTCTATTTTGATGCCCAGTTTGAAATCTTGACCATCCATTGTTTCAAATTTTGAACAAATCCTTATGAACTCATAACATCCACACAAAATAAAGCTCTCATAAACTCCATACCATTAAAATTATCATACCCATGAATTATCAATGTTAATACATTCATATCGCCAACCCTCATTGGTTATCAAATAATACAAACTACCTTATCCCATTATGAATACCTGCACTCCTCTAAGGCAAAACCTCCAACCTATTGAAGTCAAATCGCAAAAAAAAAAATCAAACACGTATATAAAAAATAAAAAAAAAGATTTTTCTCTAACTATAAAATATATACCAAATGATGATGATTCCATCTTCCAAACACATGATTGGAGTATGACACTTCATACCATAATATTTCATTTATAACCAAATATTTTTCTTATTACCCCTACTATCATAATTGGCTATTGAAAACCATTATCATGCCACAATTATGTGCCTTATGTGGATTCCAATTAACCAAAATGGGACAAAAATGTGGATTTTAATTAAATGATGTATCCCATCATCCTTATAGAAAACCAAATTGGGAAAGAATAACTAATTTTTATTCAAATTCCTGGAAACAAAACAACTTTTACGTGAATCCGAATACACTTCCTAAAATATACATGATATTTCCAAAATGAAATTCTTTGAGGTTTTTAAAACTCATCCAATCACGTTACATGTGAAAAAAATTGGATGAACCATCCTCGGTCTTCAAATTTTGGATACAACTAATTCTAAAGAATTTTGGGTTACCAAACCACCTAGTTGTGCTGTCTTCATACACCTATGCATTATATGATAACTCAGACATGATCAATAATGCATATAATTAACTCATGATGAAATTCCACAGTAGAACCCCAACCATCAAATACATTCATTTTATCCTATCATACAATAATTAAAAACTGAAAAATGTATCCTCAGTTCGCCATAAAACCACATAGACCCTGAAACCACTATTGGGTCTTGATCCACTATCACATATGATCCAATATTTGGAATTACATGGGGAATTAGATATTCTTTTCATATTATCATCACAAGGATATGGATTCCACCATGAAAAATACATGGCTAAATTTTTATGTGCACGTACATCTCATCAAAATTATTTCATAACCATGAACGATATGTCACCCTCTACCATAGGGGTTTCATTGTTCCTATATCAATTGAAAACTACAAAATTCCCTATCCCATTTTCCTTCAATCACATAACTCAAAACCTAGACATGGCCGTCTCACTCCAACATGAGAAAAGTTTTCAAACATTAGTCACTACTCATTCCCAGCTTCAAATAATGGAACCTATGAAATTAGCTGGCATCCATCCAATAAGGTGGACCACATCCTCTGATTAATGGTGATGGAAACACCACAATATGAATTCACATGTACCACTACTCATGTTAAAAACCCATAGTTCAATGTAAAAAAATTAATTCCACTCATCTCAATCTATACACGACACAGACATCCACCACATGTAGCCCCAATCGAGCTCAGAACTTGGTCATCTCTTCTTACACACTCTGATCCCTTCATAATTTCATCTCTGTACAGGGACATCGAAACTAAATTTTAAAGTCCATGGGAATCAATACTAGTAATTGTATCTTTAACATGTAGTCACCTCACTCCAAGAGGAACTCTTTATTCAATTCCCTCTACCACATATAGAATCTATTTTATGTATCCATTAAATAACATTCCTCAATATAACACGTCCACCATAACTCTCTAACTATTCTATGAAACCAAACACTTCTCAACCAGAGCTTATGTGGACAATTTTACTTATCAAAAACCAAGCCATCCTCCTACATTTCTACAATGCATCAAAATGATCTCACTGAAAGAAATATGTTCTTGAACCCAACCTACCTGATCATAATACCCGATTTAGATCTCACGTCTTCACCTTGTGATTAAAACCCCAATCTCATTAAAACCTAAGGGACACATTCCCCATATATCTATATACTAACCCATGTAAATATTCCATGATTCATGAATTATAATAATTTACACTAAGAACCTACTCAAGCATCTAACCATGCTTCCAGGAACATCATTATCTTTTGACTTGAGGTATCCTTGATTATTCCATCTAATCATATTGACAAGTCTCATGATTCATGTTTTTCTACAAAACCACCCTTCACCTCGGGCATTGTTTCATCATCAGATGAATTTATCTCTGCTACATTAATAATATAACCATGCACTATGTTTAAACACCAATGAGAGCATTGAAATAATGTTAGAATAGTATGTGGAGAGATCAAAATGAGTCTATCCCTTTGAAACAATCTTTAAAGAGAAATCATAATAACCCAACATGATTCTCAAATAAGCCATCCAAGGAATGACCATGAATCTAAAAAGACATAGTTAGTACCCTCTATAAGTAAAATCTAATTCCAAATAATCTAACTCTACATAACATAAATAGATCACCCAAAAAACCTGGATAACCCATCATGTAGTTACCCATGTTCCCCAAAGAAACTGTATAGACAATTTTCTAACTTGTTTTCTAGAATCACTGGGCTCTCACACCTAACTCTAAGAACATGCCTCACATAAGATAATTATCATGGGTTAAATTCCTGCCCCTGTTCCAAAACAAAAAACATCAAATAATCCAAGGAAAACCACTTCCTCAAGGTCACACACACATGTAGGCACACACCCAGTACAGTAGTAATACTATCCGAGACACCCATCATTCGGTCCACCATAATCTAAAAGTTTCACCATTCTACAACAGTTTATTAAACCTTTATATAGGGTAGAATATGAAAGCATAACCTAAAAATATGTCAGATGTCATGACAGGAAACATCCAACTATATAATACACTAATTCTCAACAAGATCTTATAACCAGTATCCAAGGGTATAATCAAAATGTAACTCTCTCTAGAATGAATTTACCCATAGTCATTATTTATAAAAAAATAGATACCCATCACCCCATTCTTTTGAAAAAATCATTTATGACTTTACTTTAATAATGTCCTCTATTTAAAACCCTATGATTCACATTTTATGACATTTTATTAACACTCATTTAAAATTAATAATAATTATTATATTAAAAATTATATGGTTTGGATTGATAAAATTAATTTTATAAGTTATAAAGGAAATTATTTATAAGTTACTTATTGTCAATTTACTAAACCAAAACCATCACTTTAAATGATAATTTATACCTTCCTATTTACCAGAATCCACATGATGAGTTTATCTTGTAGAATTCCATGATACATTTATATGTATCCCATATAAATGGGTTCAGAACCATTAAATATGTATCCTCACAATCAATTCTAAACACAATAATATATAAAATCCTTATAAGAATAATCCATAGATTTTTAATAAAGTACAATGACATTTGAATCTGATTTTAAAATTAAACACATGAAATATACAGATGAAATAAACATCCTATGTTCCCTTAATAATGATTTAATAAACATTAAGTATTCCCATATTGGGACAAGATATAAAATCCCATAAATTAATAACAACATAGACAAGTTATAAATTCGAGATGGAATTAGTTAAATATAAAAAATTACATAAACAAAAAAATAATTACCATCCCCAGAAACATAGATTCACCCCGATTTGGGGATGCATGAAATAATAATGATATTGTTATCAAGATCTTATAAATTTCTATTCTCAAATATCAATTTCCTTAATAGTAAGATAAAAAATTAAATTTTAGTAATTCCACATTATGTTGTCCCACTCTAGAATCCAATAAATTAGTGCCTCATGGTGATGCACTATACGGTCTATGTCACGCCTCTATATATAAAAGAGGTTTTTGACAAGTGGTGAGGTCCCATGAAGTTAACATTGGGAGAATATTCACTCATATTAGTGTAATATAATAGGGAAATAAAAATAAAGAGTTAACAATACCTAGATTGATATCACAACTAGTTTTATACCAATAAATAATAAATATCACGTAAAAATAGTAAATGAATATTTCACACATACAAAAACAGATCCCTCAAGCTGGATAATACACAATGAGGACTAAAAAGAGAAAAAATAAACTGATACTCATATATTAACCCACACTAGTCCTTAGTCATTCCCGATACAAACATCCATCTCCAACCTAGGAATTAAAAAACATGAATAAACATAGGTCCTATATAAGAGCCTAGACATGCAACAAATAACAGTGACCTATCAGGTACCCAAGTGCTATGGAGGGCCAAATGAGTGTGATTATAACTAACTAGGCCACCACTAATGGAGTACCTATAAATAACCTGTTTTACATTCTATGTTTGAAAAAGTAAAATAGGTATTTAATTTAAATAACATAAT
The DNA here is from genome assembly GCA_963277665.1 of Viscum album. Taxonomy (NCBI): domain Eukaryota; kingdom Viridiplantae; phylum Streptophyta; class Magnoliopsida; order Santalales; family Viscaceae; genus Viscum; species Viscum album. The sequence continues at coordinate 89,879,411 of OY728123.1, read as the reverse complement.
TGTTTCATAATAATTCCTAAAATAATAATAAATAACAGTTGATTCCTTCGGTTCATGATATGAATCGATGTAGTTATACCATAACTGATCACTTGGTCAATGACCATGATTGTCCATACCTACTTAAGACATTGTTTAGGTGTCTCTGAGCATGATATGATAACCAATATATCTATAAATATCCAAATTGAATCCAAGGATCATCATGGAATTTCCAATAACATGAAGTGTCATATGGAATTTGAGTTCTCATCCTGACATTCCCTCACCATCACTTATCACACATTTTGATGATTTTCATCCTAGAATTTCCCAAGTATCCAAGCTCTCATCCCAACATTCCCCATCATAAATAAAAAAATATAATCCAAGGATATTATTATATAAATCTGATAGAATTTATTTGGTTATCCTGATATTCCCCATCAAAAATAAAAAACATGAGTTTTATATCACATAATATCCCTCCATAGTAATTATTGATTACCCAAAATCCAAGGGTTCATCGCTACATTCCCATATTTTGGGTATCATAGGTAATTTAAGAAATCATCCCTAAATTCCAAAGTTGAATATATCATTTGAATCCATGAACCCATCCCAACACACCCATGTATTAGTCATTATTCATAGATATTTGATTAACTAATCATTTATTCCAGATAATTATCATTAGATTCTTGATAACCACATTGGATTTTATATAACAAACAATCATACCAATTAATTTATCTAGAAAAAATCGATAATATACTCTCATTTCACAATTCATATTGGTTTCATCACTTTTCACAAGTAAACCATATAATTACCCTATATCAAATATCAATTAAGTATTTAATATTTATTTTATATATTTGGGGATTCCCCAAACCATCCCATTAATAAGAAAACATTATATATGGTATAATTAAATGTTCAGGGCCATTTAAAATTATTAGTGGTCATGAAATTCAAATTAACAACCCTCAATTTAAACCATATTTCATATTGTATAATTTAAAATACAATTTTGACATTTAATGACATCTTTTTTCTCATGGTTATTTATACCCCCAAGAAAAACAATTAAAATTATCAATTCCAAAAAAATTATACATGTTATAGATGAAATATGATAAAGAAAAACTCGATCTATTATATTTCATTTAAATAGGATCATGAACAGATAATCCTACATGTCCATTTCATGCACATATTCAGATAACCCCTCTAATATGGGTTAAAATAGAGGGTCCGTGTACCTTATCTTGATTAGAATATTATCATCTAGTATCAGCCCTTGGTTCAAGATAAAATGCTAAAAAAATAAAACCACACTAAAACCCTAGAAATAGGGAATAACAAATAGAATATTTTTAAAAGGAATAATTATATAGAAAAAGATACTAGATGTGTGTTAGAATAACCAAGATCCTTTGAACATTATAGATGAAAGTAAAAACACACATAAACTAGGTGATATACACCATAGAAAAGGAGTGGAGGGGGGAGGAATATAACACACCTTGAAGTAGAACTAAACGTAGAATTTTGTGGTTATGAAGAAAGGGGTTGAGGGGTTAAATGACCCTTTGACACATTTTTGAAATAACTAAACTACATCCCATCATCTAATAGGTGATAAGAACACTTTCTATACAGTGTTACTAGGTAGAGTCCCTCTCCCCTATAAGGACACAGACCTGCTAATAATAATGAATCCCCTTGGATGTAGTTTCTTTTTACCACTTGCTCTACCTATGCTCTCCTTGAACCCCCAAATCCCATAGATCACCCACACAATGTACAACATATCACATTTGAGGGGTCCCAACCATAATAATTATTTTATGATTCTTGATTTAAAATCTTACTTTTCCACTATTAGAATATTTAGAAAAGATCCACTTGAACTTGAAACTCCCATGCAGATGTGAGTCCATACACTTATCAAGAAAATATTTATAATCATATCAATGTTTATATCATTATCAAAAATTGTAAATAACATCTAATAACTAATTAGGGTGGGGATTGGAAACCATTCCATAAAAATTAGATGTCAAGGTTGAAATCTCTCATTAACCATTATTTTTTAAATGAATTATTTGATATTTATTTGTAAATACATATTCCACAAACTCTATTAATGTAACATAATCTTTTAAGATGAATCCTTCAGTTAAGGAGTGTATCCACTATTAATTAGTATGTTAATCATCTAACATCCTCATTTGAACTTGCTAAATCATTGAGTTAAGAGATTAAATATTTAAATACGTCAAAATTTATACTATTTTTTATGACGTATGATGAATTTATTGACATCTATTTAATCCCTTTACCTTTTATAATTTAAATCTCATAATTCTGAATCATTATAAAAGGTTTAATTAATTTCTTACTCATTACAATCACATGTATATTTTATAAATCTAAATATTTCTATTTTTTATCCAATAAATTGCATAAAATTTCAATTTAATTTTGAAAGAGTTCTACGTTTTTTACACTTATTAAAGGAGTCATCAAAAAATAACAATCTATATGAAATAGAAGATATAAAAAAGGTATCCTCTCCTATTTGATGGATATCAAAGGAAAATCTATTCAATTCAATTTTCTATCAATATTTAGAATATTTTGACCCATATCATGCATACTATAAGGAATTCAAAATAACCATGCATTCATAAAAAAAGTTGTTTACATGTAATATATCTCATAAGGATAAATATTTTATTTCTGATTATTAATAAATCTAGTTTTACTATATACTGCTAACCTAATCAGATGTATCTAGGAAAAATGAGAATAACTATATTCCACCAACACGTTTTAATACATATCAATAAAAATATTATTCTTCCTCTCACCTAAAATATTTTTTTTGGGTTATATAATGCATTATATTCATATAGAAATAAATACCCATTATATAAATCACTTACATATCCATGTCCTCTACCTTAATAATACCTTTTCAATGTATACACACATTTATTTAATTTTATTCTATTAAAACTTTTTACCCAATTCAACGTTGTATATTGTTTCTTAATAATAATAATTCATGACATTCAAGTAATATAATCAATAAATAAGTTAAATTATTTATCAATATTAAATTCTTTAATCTTTATTAGTTTATAAATATATGAGTAGACATTTTTCAATGGATGAGTTATTTATAGGTACACCATTTAATATAAAAAATTATTAATAATTCATTTCATACATGTGGTGAATTTAGATTTATTTTCTATCAGTATAAATTTTACATAAAGAAAATTTCTTTTAAATCATATCTTTTTAATTATCTTTTGATAAATATGGATATGATGACGATGCCGCAATTCTATTTCATCATTCATAAACATATAATATAAATTTTCACCATTTACCAATTTAAATTGGTATGTTTTTTTCCACTTTCCCCAATTTAAAACTTCCATACATTAATATATCTACCACACATTTACACTTCTAAAATAATACGTTTTTCCTTTGTCACATTGTTTAGGAACACTATAGGGTTATATTTTATACCATTAACAAATATAGTACAATTTCACTTCAATAAATAATTTTCAATAAATTTCCTAAAAATATCCCTTACATCAAGAGATCCAGAATATAAAAATTTTATTAATCCTTTTGTAAACTTCACATATCCTTTAGGAAATATCATAGAACCTATCATATATGAAGATCACCCACTATCTAATTTTTATGGATAATTTAGTTGAGATACTTTAAAAATAACTTTAACCATAGGTTGCATATACTATCCATTTTATGTATACTTTTAAAAATATGGACTATTTTTTATTATCGATAAGACTAAAAAATTAGTAATTCTATATAAATGTGATCTGCAATATCAAATTATAGAAAAATATATTTTAGTACATGAAACTGAATCATTTTTAAGCTACTATATTCTCAAATACTTTATGAAAATTACATTCTTGAGTGGGTTGTATGCCTACTAATTCCATCGTAAAAACACAAATATATATTTTTGAAATATTTTTAGTTAATAAAAATATTACATTCAAGATTATGTTATCCACTAAAATAAACATAATATCTTGAAAAAAGCAGATAAAAAAACTATACATTTTAAATATTGTGATATATCATTTCTGTCACCTATATGATTATTGATTTAAGCATATATTCATTTGTAAATATATATTTTTATTCGTTATAAATTTCAATTATTATTGGACTAATTTATGAAATTTTCTACCCAATCAATTTTATTATATTCCAAAATCAACATTCCATTTAATGATTTTTCAAAAAACGTGAATTAATATTCTGAAAAAAATCTCTTATTATTCATTCAATTTTCCATCACATGAAAATAATTTTTCATAACATTAGAACTTATTAAATCTATTGTGTATTACTTTTAATGATTTCAATCATCATCCACATTCTATAATGTTGGATAATTTTTTGAAATTCTGTAAGAACTTTTTCAAATTACATGAATATATTTTCAAAATTTATCATGATATCAAAATATATGAATTCATCCACTAACAACATTCACTAATAATAAAAATGTTCCTTTTTCATATTCATTCATTTTTTCATTTACTATTTCATTGAGTTTCTTTTATTTAATAAATTATACATTTAATCATTTAGAATATTTCACCTTCTTCCAGTATATTTCTCATTAATCATACTTAATCTCATTTTCCAAATGACGTTCTTATATAATTTTTTTTTTATTTTCTTATAATTTAAATATTTTCATATGAAATTTTTTTGTCAATGATTTATAATGAATTTATATCATTTTATTATTATTATCTTTTATAAGAATCCTTCTATTCATTTATCTTAGTGATATATTTTTCAACCACGATAATGAGATATTATGTTTTAAATATATTGGGAAATATATAATTCAAAATACTCTATATTTAATAATTTATTAATAATATATTGAAATATTTTTTCCCTTTAAATTAAATTGATATTTTTTCAAATAATATTTTTTACTTATAAAGAACATCATTGTTGACACATCAGAACCATTAATATTATATTATTCCACAATTTAATATTAATATAAAAATCTATAAAACACATCAATATCAATTTTTTAATTATGTTTAAATTAAATATTTCATTTCCCTTTATACACTCAATGACATAATATACATGATTATATCAAAATTTTCATCAATATGCCAATCTGAATATGAATCTTCAACTTCTTTATTATCCACAATAGAATAAATTTCAAGCATTGGTTATGAAAAAAATTTCCCTTATACATTTTCCTTTAAAAAAATAATCATTACTCATCTCATTTGATTTTAAAATACTATATAAGATACCGAATGGAAATTTATTCACAAAATTAACTCAAAGTAATGAAACATTAGGATAACTTGTGTTAATCATGATTCTATGAAAGATCATGAATATCATTAAATCCTTCAAGGACTCTAGAAAACCATTGAATGAGTTTTAAAAATCATTTACACTAGTAAATAAATCATTCATAGATTATAATTTGATGATATGACAATTTTAAAATTGGAAAATATCAACATGGAATTTTTCATACATCGCTTTAACATTCCCTCCATGTATTTTTTATCTTTTCCTACAATTCACATGTTATTAGGACCTGAAAAACATATATGAACTGTTCATATAAAAATTATATGATGAATGAATTCAATGAACATCCATCAATCTCAATATTATTCTTATCTTCCAGCATTATCTATGCTTGTTCCTCAACATGAGTAGAACCATAAGGTATATGTTAGCTAATTTCACACCTAATGCCTATAAGTATAGTAGAATTTATTCCTTCATTAAATTTTAATTCTATCAATTAAATAAGATGAATCATTTTATATTTAAAATATTATTATAATCCACGATAGAATAAGAACTTTTAAACTGAAAACAATAAAAATCAAAGAAACATTGAAAATAAAATAAAAAATTCATAGTTTTTTCAAAATAAAATCACTTTTCTTATATAAATTGAGGAATTAAATACGTATAGCTATAATTTTTTCTTAATTATAATTATTTTTCATGAATCCCACTTTTATATATTTCTTATTTTTAAAATAATGCAACATATATTCCACCATTGGATCAATCTCATGGTGACTTATCACACACACTATTATCAAATTATAATATTTATATATAACTACTATGTTTAATACAAATATAGTGGGGTTTTTAAATATGTAAATTTGAAAAAATTTATATATAATAGTAATTATAAATATATATATGATCACTACACACAATGAACTATGAGGAAAAACTATTGTTCTCTAGGGTTTATAGTGAAGTACAAATTTCTCTATAAAAAATGATTCATCATCCTTCTTATGGTATAGATCAAAAGAATACACACTACAGAATCCCATTAAAAATAATACATCCTTGCACTGAGGTCTCTACATATAGGATAATACTCTCATGAACTATGGATCTGATATTTGTTCACCAATCATCGACATCACAGTGATATTATATCTTATTCAACATTTTAATGATAAAGGACTGGGTTATAGAATAATAAGAATAAGAATTAAATGACAGTTAAATTATTAAAGTAACTAAACATAAATATTTTATACATAAATAAAATACTACAATAAAAAATTAAAAATTAATAAATTATATGCAATAAGAATATCATTACTCCCTGCTCGAATAATAATGATTGTTAGTTCTTCATTTTGATGGAGATAAAAAGAATCATAGTGAGAGAAACAAAAATGATAAATATGAACAAATTACACGAATAAAAATAAAAAAAATATATTAACAATTATTAACAATTTTAAAACCTATAATAAACAAGAAAACTACAAAAAATTCTTGACTAAAATTTCAACCCTTTGGAATGGAGATGTAATATGTTTTTTTAGTCTGATAGGTGGCCATATTTCCCTCTGAAATATTCCGAGGAAGGTTAAAGTGTTATTGAAACATTAAATAGGTGAATTTTGGAATGTAAAAAACTTGAAATATTTTTTTAATCTATCCAATATTTACTCAAAACATTTTATACTTTCTAGATGAATGTAGAGAAAGATACATTCGAATTACTAATGAAATTATTTATTACGTCGAGACTCATTATATTCTCCATATTTAATTTAAAATGATTTGACATTCTTTAAATATTAGGAATATTAATTTGGAATAATTATATAAAATGATCATTATCATTATATATATAACATAAAATTATCAGCTCATTTGGGCCTAAAAGGTTTTATATGAGGGCTCATATTCAAAATTAATCTAATCTGTGTAATGATTCCAACGCCTATCATCTGAGAAATATCTAGTCCACAAACATTTGGATTCCACTCATGAAATTTTTTTATTAAATTAATAATAATGAACGTGTAAGGCTAAAAATTTTATTTTACAATTTTTAATTGTCTATAAAATGTTGTGATAAAATAAAAAACTGATATAACATATTTAATGTTCCAAATTTAATCTATTTTGATACAAATTCTCAAAAAGCTTCTAAAAAATAAAAATGTGACTATTTGGAAGAAAATAATAATTTTTCAGATAGAAAATTTTGAATTATATAATAAAATATATGAAATTATGATCTTCATCAATCCTCCTAACATACGAATGGAACATCTAGTAAATAATCTAATTCCTAGGCCTTACAATCTTCTAAATATACAATTAGCATCAAAATTAAATTTTCAATTCTCTGAAAATATCATGCCTCAAATATAGATAATAATTCTATAAATACTCATAAATCCTTAAAATCAAATAAATCATAGTTTAGTCCTCATGTGAATTTTTTAGGCACCTCTCCATAATTGTATCTACCTCTTGATCAATATTTTTGATGTGGAGTTTTCTCTCTCAAGAATTTTTTGATCGCTATAATTTGGTCATTCTCATAATATCAATGCATCAGAGTTATAAAAATTTCAATATTAAAGTACATTACATGGTGTGTGCTGAGTATAATGTTTTGTGGGTATTAAATGTAAAACATCAGAGGAATAATGAGTGTGGATAATCACTATCAAGAAGAAAATATATGATTATTTTTTCTTAATGAATGGTGTCCTCAATTTTCTTAAAATTTAATCACATAATAAAATGAAACTATTTTATTCAGTGGTATAATACATATAATTTAATTATAAATAATAAATTTCATCCCACTTTTTCCACAATTATAGCTTTGTTTCATCTAGAATTTAGATATTAAATTGCTATCCATAATATTATTATTTAGGAAAAGGGAGGCATCATTTGTTCCTCATGTTTTGGTGAACTACCAACACATATTTTTAATGATATTTTAGTCAACCATTTATCATTATATCATGAAATTTCATATAGAAAAGTTTTATTAAATATGGGAAATATTTTTAATTTTTGATCAAATGGATTCTTCAAGAAAGTAGATTACAACTCATCTTCCCCCTCATGAACACTTGAGAAACAAATCAGGATTTTTTCATAAAAGGAAGGATATAAAGGGATATATTTCATGTAATTGGATTACCCTAAAAATAATTTCATGGCTATTAATAACATAATTAATGTCATATGTATATTTACTTCAAAATAAGAGTTGATTGAAAAAGGGAATTGATTGGTTTATTAATCATACCCAACAAATTCCATGTGTTATAAAAAATTTTAAAAATAGAATATTTATATAATTTAGAATAACCCGAGTCACTAAAAAATAATAGAGGTGAAATGGTTATATCAAAAAAATTTATAACACTATTGGGTTGGACAGAACATTAAATTCAGATAGTTATACTTCATGTTGGTATCATATTCAATAAAATATCTTAGAATGAGAATACTGAAAATTATGAATAAAAATTCATTCAACAATAATTTATATCCTTAAATAATAATATAAATCATTCTGATAAAATACCATGATTATTTTAATTTTCCATAGAATTTAATTTAATATCATGAATCATTAAATAAACCAAAAATAATACAGAAAAGATAAAATTGAAATTATGGAAAAACCATGAAAAAACATAGGAAAAAATAAAAAATTTCTAGAAATATGATTATATCACCCAATAGTTATTCCATTTACTACCTTCTTTTTATTTCATTTCATATCAATAAATATTGTCATAAAAAAAATTTAATTAAGTAATAAATAGAATGATTAAAATTAAGTACACAACCTAATTTATTTTTCATTCGTAACATTTAGTTGAGATAATACAATCTATCATATTAAAACAAAATGAATTCAAAGATAAAAAATGAAATAATAATTAATTTAATTTGGGAAAAAATAGAACATTATGATTTTATAGAACAAGGTTTGACTACCCAAGTGGGTGATTGGTTTTTACTACCCCTAGATAATAGGTTCCAGTATCTTATCCCCAGTATGATTGTGGATAATATTTTCACGGTATGAACCAACATATGTTAATCCTCCTTATATTCACGAGTGAATACCTAATTTTGGAAGCCTTACTAAAAATAAATAAATAAAAACCCAAAAAATTGAATAAAGAGTGATGTATAAGTGTGAAGGGAATGAGAATATATGATAGGGGTGATCCATGTTGAATTCCATGGTTGCCTCCTCCATATGATATGAATGTTTTTGTGGAAGATTCAGTCACATTACCACAGACTCATCCAATTATTTTTATTCATGAAAGTCATGGTTGGTTATTTCATTATCATTTAAGGCCTTAGACATTGATTTAATAATCATAATACTAGAAATGAAGATGTTAGTGATAAAAAACCACATGAATGAGATTAAAACATGGAGAATCAATAAAAAAGTATTCCCCTTCAAATATGATATCTTTGAGATTGTTCTCTTTTCATAGATCCACCATAAATTCCATCTCAATTAGTGTATATTTGTCATTGTCTTCCAAATTAAGAGATATGAAGAGAGATGATGTTTTTTTGTTTTCATAGATAATTAAATCACATATCATAAAACATTATACATAATCATACCAATATATATCAAATTCAATCTAATCTACCGCAATGGAATAAATTATCATATTTTCCTCAATGACCTCCACATACATTTGTTGAGTAAGGAATAATTGATATAATTAATCTGGTTCAACACCTCCTCGATTTCATGAACATAATAAATAAGGGTATAAGTCACCTTCACTTTTGGTTCTGGTTCATCATCTAATTTCTACTCCTGGAAAGATTTTATATATTAATGTACTCACAATATTTTACATTAAATGTTTTCTGTTTTTTATATATTTCCATAGATAAGTGGTTTTAGATTTATTGTAAGTTTTATTCTTTTTTCACAAGGGAGTAGTTAGTACATGTATAATATTAATATTACTAATTAATTATGGACATATATATTTTTTCTATTTTAAATTATGATTTTTTAAATATTTTTTATGATAAATACCACGTTAAAGTATTTTTAATTCTTGAAAGTAGACCCCAAATAAAGATCATGAATTGTTTTAGATCCTAATTGAATGTTTTTTATTTTCCTAAAAACATTTATAGTTCATGCCCTACGATCAATATCAAGGAGGCCTCACACGCAAACTATTATCCAATTGTCAAATCTTATAACTAAAATTTAGTTCTAAATGTAATAATAATATAGTTGTGGGGTTTTAGATATTCAAATGATAAAATAATATATATATATATATATAAAAATGAAAAATATTAAGATGTACACAACAAAATAATAATATTTTGGAATGATACTATTTTAGTTGTTCATAGTGAAACAAATATTTTTCTTTAAAAAATGAATCCACATTATTCTAAATGTAGTGGTATAAATCAATCACACTATATCATTAAATTAAAATTGTTATAAAACCATGTTGAGAACTCTTCAAATTGGGTAATACTCTATAAAACCATTTCTAGGATATCATTTTTCCAAATTTCATCATCACAACGATAATGCAACATATCTATGAATGTATTGATTTTGGAGTGGAATATAGATAAATATAAAAAGGGTGAGAGTGGTAGGGAATGGATGAAATAATAAACCCAAATTAGATTATCCAAAACTAAATAATATAGTTAAATGATTATAACACACTGAAGTGAAAAAAACTCAATCATATAAGCACCCCTTGAATAATAGTGAGGGTTACTTTTCTATTTTCATGTTGTTTAGAAGAAGAAATATGAGATAAAAAATAAAAAAATTAATGAAAATAATAAATATATATATATATATATTAAAATTCATAATACAATTAAAAAATAAATGAAGTTGAAAACAGAAAAATGGATAATTATAATATCAAACCATGGAAATGGGGAGGTGATATATCTATATAGGAAAAGTAGAGGCCATATTTACCACCAAAATCATTCTCTAAAAGTTAACGCATGGTAGGAAAAATAAATGTAAAACATATAAATGTGGTATAATGGAATCATTTTCTTATATTTTTCCTCTTTCAAACTAAAATCATTGAAATTATTCAGACAAGTATACAGAATGATACATCAAATTTAGTAAATAAATTATTAATGGCTTTGATTCTCTTCTAATTAACCATCTCTAATTTTCAATGCATTAATGGAGATGTGATATCTAGATTATTTTTTAGAATAGTTAGGGATAATTATCCTAGTAATTATATCCAACCTAATTTCAAAATATCAACTCATTTCCATTATAGGTGTTATATGAGATCTAATCTTCAAAATTAGTCAAAATATGGGAACATATTTAAAATCCTAACTAATGATAAATACATGGGACATAAATAATATTATTTAGTTCCATACAATTTTTTATGAAGTGAATACCAATGAATATGAAATCTAAAAAAATTATCAATTTAGGTTACAATAGAAAAAGATGTGGTTGAAATATAAAATTGATCTAAAATACTTAAAATTCCAAAAATAATCCACATTCCCAATTATGATCAAAATACTTTTAAAACATAAAAAATTTAAAATTTGCATAGAATGAAATAATTTGGTGTAGTAAAAAATAATTATTTATAGAATAAATTATATAAAATTTTGATCTAATTCATATCCCATATGCATATTCACTGATAGGTGGTGGCCGTTAATCCGCGACTAAAACTATTATAGTCTTATTTGACCAATTAAAATTCATTACTAGTTAATATGAAATAGTTACATTATCCCTGATTTTATTCTTCATCACTATGATATTTTTTAGGTTAATCAATTAGTTGTGTGGTTTTATTTGAGGATCCATATTATCGAATAATATCATTGTGATGCACGAGGTTCACTATTCCAAAATTGGATAAATCCTTTGAATAATTCCTAAAACCCTAGATCACATGATCTAGTAATTTTCATTGGTTATAAAGATAATGATTTATCCTTGATTTTTATTAAAAATTTCTCTTATCATGAACAAAATTCTCCCATAGATGATTAATATAAATATAATAACGAATATAAAAAACCAATAATCATGTATAAGAATATTTGAGTTCATTTTACATAGGGTCTTACAAAATCTTTTTTACATAAATAATAGAAACATTAAAATTTGGTAACTTAAACATTCATATATAAAACTAAAAGGCATATTTCTTCATTAACTATGATATCAAGAATATTATAGTAAAAAAACTATAATACCTTTAAACTCACTATGAAACTAGTAATGAAAATATTATTCAGTAAAGTACATTGATATTGATTTTTGATGTTTAATAATTAAGAATATAGTACGATTAATGAATATAAATCTCTCTATGTTTATTTATTTTTATAATATTTATTAACCTCTTATCATTTAATGAGAATCATAATATTTTTAGCAGGCATATAATCCACACATCTATTTTTAAATTAATTAAGAATTATGAAGTCAAATTAAATAACCAATTTGAATGTTTGACAATATATCCTTCATTATATGTCAATTTATCAATATATTCTTTTTATTATATGTTGATTTTATTTTGGAGATTAAGGAGTAATTTGTGATATTCCCATTAGTTAACCATGAATTCATATCAGAAGAAAAAATTGAATATATATTTTCCCAAAATACAACACATGTTGATGTTATCACCATGATAGAATTTAGTTAATAGAATGAAAATTATTTAATAATACTCTCCAACCTTGGAAAGTTACTTCTAACCAAAATTTATTTCAATAATATTTTTGACCAATAAGAAACATCATTATGATCCTCAATTGCATCCTCCTAGATATTGGAATAAATGATTTTAAAACCATCAGGATTTATCCTGATCAAAACCAAAATGGTGAAAATAATCTTTTCCCACAAATGTACAATCCCCGACAACACTCATGAGTATAACAATGAATGATCCACAATGAGAATGTAAATTTTACGGAAAAATCAACAATCCATGGCCTCCGAAATTCTAATTTCTAAGTCACCAAAATATTGTTCTCTTAATGAAATATCCCATGTCATGATCTTTTTAGCACTATATGGAAGTTATACTTACCTTCACAAAGAAAATATCAAAACCCAATATTCCACCATCAAGATTCTCTCAAAATCATTATAACATCTTGATATCATTTAACTATGTTGAATTATCGATACTCACCATAGTATGAATATAATTTTTGTGTTGGAAAGTATATTGATAATAAAAAGAAATATATTTTTTAAAAGTCAAAATGACTTCATATATCACATTATGTAATAAACTCCCCCTTAAATAAAACATCTTTTTTGGAATCCTACACCCTCCATTGTAGTCATAGTCACAACAATATCCAAAACAAGATGGTCCAAAAATCCATGAAATTGTAATATAATGTGTAAAATATATAAGATAAACATTAACATCAATAATTGGTTAATCCAACTATTTCTATTCTATAGAACCAAAAAATTACATAAAAATGATATAAATTGTCAAACATTGGATAAATGTGGTTTATTTTCATATAATTCATTATTTTTACTAACCAAAAAAATGGATTACTTGCCTAATTGAAATAAATATTTTAATAAATTATGAATGATAAAAAATGATTAAACTAAATGAAAATATTAATTAAAGAGGAAAATAAAAAATCAGGTTAAAAACAAAAAACAAAGAATAATACAAAAATAATGAAATAATGAGATAAATTTTGAACCATTTTGATTTAAATTTATTAAATAGACATTTATCTTTTATTAAATGTTTTTAAATAAAGTGTTTGTACAACCTAAAAAGAACCCAATTTTGATGTATGGGTAGTTTATACCACCTAATGAAATAACCCATTGGATATATTATCTCAATTCAATGATCTCCAAGTAAATTTCTTTATATAAAATTATAGACTAGAATCATTCTCAAATATCCTTCTTTTATAAGAATAAAAAACACCAAATAATATAATCTGACTTAAATATTAATTGATTGATTCCCAAAATAATTCCCAATAATTAATAACAAAAATTTGATAATAAATCTTAGAAAGGAAATATAAAATATTAAATTTAAGGGTTTACCTAAATCATTAATTCAAAAAAATGAAAAATATGGACCAGGGGATGAAAAAAGTGAGAAAAATATAAGTAGATGGTTTAGAATCCCATATTTGAAACTATTTAAGATAAGAAGACCCCGAGTTGGTATTTTAATTATACCGCCAAATATCCTCATTCCCTCCTTTTTGAAAAAAATAATTATCAAAACCACTAGGTACTAAATTTATTGCCACTAGCCACCTAGTGGATTATTTTAGACATAGTCGATTTACTCCATTATGTATTTGGATATTATGAGGGTGGAATCCATACTAGTTTACATAGAACATACCTAGTCGAACTATACCTAGTAGCTAAGGGACATATAAGATTACCTCTTAAAAATCTAATTTCTAAAAACAAACTATAAAACATTGAGGATTTCAAAACAATATCACCATATCAAATAATCACATAATTCTCCCAAAAATAAAAATATAAATTAATTAACCAATTAAAATAATGAAATTTAAATATCCACATAAATTACATTGTAACCTCATATCATTAAAATTTAAAATAATAAGTAGTATAAATTATTAAAAATTGAGTTATTCCAATGTTATATCTTAACCTTGATGTGATGTATACCAGTGAAAATAGTTATGTTTGTGTTAGATAATGATATCAAGTATAATTACCATTATCATATAATGGTTATACCTAATGGGTGAGTGGTTTTAAATTTTATTGATTAGAATATATGAGATCCAGAATCATGTAGTTGGTCACATATTATTATAATAATGTGTGATATTATTCTAGTATATAGTTTTTATTTTTTTTAATAGTTCTGGAATGATTTATTTCATATAGTGGTATGGATTAAAAGATATGTTTTCAATGGGTTATATATAATGAGATTTGGGTGTGGAGTTGAATATCGTGATCAACCACAAGGGGCATAATTAGTGAGTTCTAACATTCCCCTAACGTGATACCACTAAATGATATCTTGGACGGATGTTCCATGTCACCTTAGTCTCTCCGGCCAGTACACTAGAGGATTACACCTAGTAGTGTTATTCTATCATATAACCATGTTTTTAATATACCCATATATAATAGAAAAACATAGTGGGACTAACGAAAACAAATCCGTATAAAATAATCAAATTACTTAGAATAATAAAACATACCTTTTAATAGAAATTCATGTATATGCATTTAGTCATATAGAGACAAGATCATGAATCCATATATCAAATAATTGACCACTGGTTCAAAAAAATATTAAATGTTAGAGAAAGAACATTAAACTCTATTGAGGCTATAATACATCCCTCTGGCCTCCCCTTTTCTCAGTCACCCAACTCTATCAAAATATCATGAAGGGTGATTCATCATTGCGACTCTTATGTACCTGATCATGAAAATTGTGTTAATTTCTTAGGTACTAATGTTTTATATCTTATAAATAAGAGTTTGAGTAAAACAAAAAAGGGAATAACCAATGTGAACACACACATAACTGGTCAATTTAGTTTATGCCCATATTGTATTCTTATAAAAAACAATCAAATTACAATAGTAAATAAGTGTTAATAAATAATCCATTGTCGATCCTCATGTTTTATCATGAATCCTGGGATATACTATACCTTCTTTAGATAGTTATAGAGTTTATTTTAGTGGATTTATAAATAATTCCATATAATACCATGCATGCAAACTAATTTCTATGTTGTAATCCAATAAAATTGAGTAGTGGCATGCTCAATAGTTTCCTTTTATATTCTAATCCTATGAAATCTTGTAGTTTTAGTAGTTAAATATATTCAATTGAGGTAATACTAGTTAATATAATAATATCGAGTATAAAACCATTTATTAAGAGTTAATTATAGAAATACTAAAGTTTTAGGTGCAGGAATATTCAAAAGAGGTAATCTTGGACAATCCAGATACCCGAGGCATAATCACTAGATATGTGGTAATATCCCAAGATTATAATTATCCTAAATAGTTGTCACAGTGTCTAATGAAATATTTTTGGAATCTTATATATATTAGGTTCTACAAAATATCCTTAGGAGTATCATTCTCATATAATAATGCCCATCTATGTATCAAGTCCTTGAGAAGATCATAGGATACTACAATAAGAAACTATTGATTGCAAGGTAATATCATACATATTGAAAATGGGTATAAAGGTTGAATCCTTGGTATGAAACAAGGAAATCCAAATCTAAAGTTCACCCTTAAAAAATTAGGGAGTTCCCCATGTATCTCATATATCCATCTTAAAGGGATGGATCCTTGGGTGTTTCTTAGGAATCCCAATAAACTTCATGCATAATAGAAATTATTGGCCTGAACCCTTGAATTCCATGTATAAAACATCTATATCCATGGTATCATTAGCAAAATTCATTATTAGTGAATCATGGTAATTTCACATATACCATATTGTCCAATTTATTAATTATTATATCCTCAATAGGTACACACCATTGAATAGAGTTCTAAACTGTCCCGAAAAATTAGTTCTAACTCATTACAAGTGCTACCCAATTATATGTTCAATGTTATATCGGAAAACCCATAGGTGTTTCATAGTTCAAACTATAGTACATATCACTATATACATAGTAATTTAAATCTAAATTTTGTCAAATAATCCCATCATGTTACAGAGAGGGAATATCAGCACCCAACATTCTCATGAACGCATCATAAACTCACTAGAATATTTAGTTTTACCCCATAAAAACCACCCTAGAATGATGTATTATTTCCCATTTCACATCCCAAATCATCCTATTTTGGCCCAATCACCCACTCTATAATGAAACTACTTAAATTATACCCACCTAGGTTACTACATGCTTGTGGGGGAGGAACCCATGTCCCACTCTCACATCAACTAGCATAATGGCTCTAAGACATCTCATTGATCATTATATCCAACAAGCTAATTAGCATAGTCTATAATACATCTATACTAATTTAGAAGTTGGTCACAATCATAGGTCCACTATGTTTACTAAATTAACTAAACTATCAACCCTCAGGGCTTGTACACCTTCTAACACAGTACAATAATGAAGGACCATGACATTATAGAGAATGGAAATAATCAGATACGTAAGGGTTAATCGTCGATGTTATCCAATTTTACATGAATTTATATAATTTTATTACAATTAAATAAATGATTTAATTGAAAAATTCCAAATAACCTTAGATGAAAGACCATATATCGCATTCCATATGAAACAAAATAAATATACCAATCATGTATTATCATTGGACCCACATGGAATCATTAACCCACAAAATTATCCATCCCATGCCAAAACTCCAATTATAAATTTCATAATTTTATAGATAAATAATAAAATTCTTGTTTAAAATACACAATTATTTTAAAATATAATTAAAATTGGAATAATAACCTATACTTAATTGTGAATTTTTTATCACCAAAACCTAAATAAATTATTAGTGGTTTTCTCCAAACTAGTTCTTAGACTAAAGCCATGAAAAATCACAAAATTAGTTTCTGGATTTAAAATCTATGTTCATCCAATTTGGAAGAAATCTAATTGAAAATCTATAAGGTTATACACCCTACTCATAATGGTATTAAATGACATGAGATCATCATGGTGATATTTCATCAATCCATGACAAAAAACTACCAAATTATTTCCCCATTTTACCATATATGGTGGAATTATCATCAAAATCCTTAATGAAATATAAATAAAATCATCACATAAAACCGATAGACAAAAACGAGGAAAAAACTGGAAGTTCCTACATTATAGCACCATCAAAACTAACCAATAATAGCTTGAAAAACGGAGAATTGAGGGGAGGGATACAAAGTGGTGAATCAAATGAATTCTCCACATAATAACACCCATAGTCCCTCATAATGTGATGTGGATTTTTGTAAAATAAAAATAATTTCGATAATAAATACACACCTAGTTTTCAATCATGCTGTGACTCTAGGGGACACAACATAACTCACCCCCATCCCTAAAAAAATTCATCGCATAACCAAGGAGGTTGTGGAGAAAACACCTCAAGTAGAAGTAATGTTACTCTAAAATCATTCATCATGGTGTGATACATCATTTACCATAGTGAAATGTTATACAATTGAATGTCAAACCACCTCACTGGAGGAATTAGTGGATTAAAAAATGGTTCATAATGAAACATGTTGCAATTGTATGATTCCCAATAAAGTTGTAAATCCTTGATATGACTTAATTGACCACCCATACAACATATTAGGTTTAAATGTATATTTATGAATATCATTCTTTAATGTTTCAGAACAACGAATTCTGATTCATATCCCAATTCTCAAAACAACCCAACCTCTCCCCTATAAAAATAAAAAAAAATACTAATTTCATCAATATTTCACTACCTGGAAGAGTGGTGAATCCATTCAATAAAACAACCATAAAACTTCTCATCACTGATAAGTCATAAAACACCATACCTATAAATATTAACATATCATTTTCATATATTAACAAAAAACTCATCAAGATTTACTCATGAATGATATCTAATATTCTTCTTCACAAATCTAAACATTTGACAAAATATTCTTCAAAACTATAACTATCACTCAACTCCATCACTTAATCTGAAATAGAGAGATTACTCACTTCAATCTATCATATGAATCCATGGGTTCAAAATTCAATTTATCTTTAATATTAATTTTCTCTCCAACACATTACTCACTATATAAGGCTGAATTCCATGCCATAATTCTCACCAAAAATAGAATGTCCTACGAAAATATGACCATATCATTCCAAAATTATTCCTGATGCAGTTTCTATATCAGCAAATCAAAAGACATAAGAAAATAATAGTTTTAATAATCCCATTTCCTAACCATGATGCCTTATCCATCGAGGCATTACAAGATCATCCAACACCAATAAAAATTTATGAAAATTACCCTTAGTGTAATTTGATTGTTGAATCCTCAACCAACCAAACCATACATCACAATATAACATGATCAATAGAAAAATATCAATCCTAATTCCCTATAGATCAAATATTACCATCCAAACCTTGATTTGACAATAACATCTATGTAAAAGAAATCGAGCCTCAAATCATGTTGTAACCATGGAAGAAGATAAAACTACACACATCTTCAAAATGATGTCAAAAAACCACCATTAATAAATAGATGGTCACATCACACCCAAAAACATACCAATATGATTCCATTCCTCTAAAGACCAATCCCTTTATATTACCTCACTAAATAAACGGACAAGGATTTCCTATTCATACCAAATCACTAATACAAAACATTAACCACCAAACATTCTCATATCACTAAGTATGTTATCCTTGACAGCCATTAAAATTTCACTTGAAGAAAGGGATACAAACTCTGAAAAGAAATAGTGCACTATACACAACATAGATTTCATTATATCTCCCATACAGTGAAACCTCAATTTCTCCAAAAAAACGTTTGAATCACATCCCAAGCCATTCTCTTAAAGACTAGAAGCCCCTAAAAGCTTCTATAAAAGCGGTCGTTATCATAAATGGGGAACATTTCTCATCAAAAACTACGTTACAAAAGTCCAAATGTTTTACATAATGGACATCTATCTGCATTATAGATCTAGATGTCAACTATTTCATATGAATTAGCACCTCACGTAACTAATTCACACCACCTTAATCTCATCTGAAACTAATAGGTGTACGCTCATATACCACCAGATCACAAAAACCAACTCACAATCTCCTGAGTCACACAATATCAAAACCATGATCATGTGGCCAAAAACTAACCATGATACTTGACAGTTTTATCTAATTTTATTGGAATCAATCACCATTATCCACTTTAAAATAAAGGAATTTGACCGATGAAAATATCAATCACACAATCCCCTTCTAACTCAGTCATCATCACTAATTCCAAAGTGTATATTTGTGCTATATCCATCCTAAATCACACCATATATGATTGTAATCATCTATCTCTTTAATAAACACACACAAAATAAATGTTTTTATATATCATAGAAACCCTTCCCACTAAAACTAGTTTCGATGATGAGCACCTCAAGTGGATTCCAATATGTAATCCTAATGAATATCTTTGAATCTATAATTTATATTTCATAAACTTCCATAAATGATCATATAACTTGAATCTCCTACTATTTCATATCATGTTTATGTTTAAAATACTTGGATAACCCTTATCGTGGGTTACCCTCACATATATCATTCATCTCATTAGTATCATGAACCACTTATCAATTCACCATGATCGCCACATATCCCATTAATGATATTTCACATTTTTTAACACATAGAACAAATCCTTGATCCCATCACAAATATTACACAATAACTAATGGGATAAGAAACCCACCCTTGGGTTTTAACTTATACATATTTGTATGAGGACTCGCATTCCATGTTACCACCCTATGTCGGTACTGATCCTCATTAAGAGGTTGTATTAAGGACTACCTCTTAAAGGATCACCATCTCATCCTCATATGTGTATAATGACTTTATCATATAATGACCACTATGAGGTAAACCATATTTAAATGGTTTAGTTATATAGAATAACACCATGAATCTATTTGGGAAAACACCATATATGTTTTGGTTGGAACCATATATAACCTAACCTATTTTATTTCAAGAACCAATATGAGGGTACCATGCGCCTATATGAAACACCAAGGGGTTTCGATAAATCACTTATATGGAGGGACTATATAATAATCATTGAGTATCATCCTGAAAAATAATTAATATTTCATTTCATAAGTAGAAAATTACTATTGTTCAACTATATAAAATGATGACAATAGTTTACATGCGAAAACACTTTTTATATTTCTGTTGGGAGATTATAAATATTTTAACCCTCATCCTTAGTAATATAAATGTCACATTGTTAGCTATATTTTATATGAGTCCAACATGAATAAATGATGCATATATACATTCCTCTAAAAAAAGAAGAAGATAAAGAATCCATTAATCCAAAATAATAAAGAAAAAAACCCAAGAGGATCACTTTAGGTGAATCCATATAATAAAAAAAGAAAAAAATCAAGAACCCCAATCCTCTATACATACTATATGTGAATTCCTACCAAAAAAGGTGTTTATGTTACACTTGTTTGAGGGTCATAAAAGTATATAAAATATTTCTATATCTCTTTTCTACCATCCCACAAATTGAATGGGAAAATAATATTATTTCTATCAATAAATTTTTATCATTCCCCCTACTCGAGACCACTGAATGATTTCATAGGTGGAGGACCCATGGGGATTCAGAAATTCCTCCCCATATTGTAGAGGCTACTGACTTACATGGATGGAATAGGGTGGTAGCTTAGGGATATTATATCATATAATCAGAGAAAAATAGATCATAGATAACAAAAAAAATCAATAAAAACGATCATATTATATATAATAATAAATTATATTAATCAATAATAATGAATATAGAAGCATTCGATCATGAAAAAATAGTCCTTTCAACATTAATCATCTTAATTCTCATTTTTTCAATCAAAAATACAAAAAATAAATAATATAAATAATACTAAAATAAGGATATACTGAAAAACCTAAGCTTCACCTTATATCGATCCCTAGACACAATTTGACCCAACCAACCAGATCATGTATCTACGAGCATCTTCCTTATGTGAATCTATAAATAGTGATATCTACTGAAGTAATAAAGTTCATTGTACATGTCAGCCATGTGTGAGTAAGAATCAGGATAACATCACTAATGAAGTCTCATATATAACACGTAAAGATATTTCCTGTACATTTAACATTATAATAATAAATAGAAATATACCTCAAATGTATAAGCATGATTAAATAAATTGTAATCAATCCCATGTCCCTAATTTGACGATAGGGATCAAATATACCTACTTCAGACAGTGCTAGAATTTCACTAAGCATGTTACATTAACATTTCAAATAATAACTGGCCTCAAATAAATATTAGATTAGGTTTATGGAAAAAATTTAATGAATTAATCCAACTAAATTCAATAGTATCAATCAACAAATAATTCCAAAGATGTAATCCCAGGAAATCTTACAATTGAAGTTTTAATATATAATTCCTAAAAATTAATCGTAGGTAATATGATAGTTTTAAAAATGTTACCAATTTATTGGAGAATTTTTTCAAAACAAAATTGTATCATGAAACAATTCCATTTCCTAGGAGTAAATCCTATGTAACAGAGTAGTATAAGAATAAAATCGATTACTAATAAGTAATCCAAATAAATCTAGATACATGAGGAATATTCATGGAAAATGATTAAATATAATGGCATCTCATAATAATTTGGGATAATCATTTGATACTAAGTAGTATCATGGGAATTACATACATAATAGGTATGTCCAACAAATCCAATGGAGTATCATAGGAATATCATAACACCATGAATTATGGAAGGTCCTAACGACTATCCTATAGAACCTTAAAATCCCTAGAAATAGTTTGGGTATTCGAAAGAGGAATCAACATAATATATTAGGTATAAACAAAGGTATTCTATTTATGTAGAATTTCCCCGAGATCTTGAGGAGTTCCCCGTGAATGTAATATAATATGATTAATGGTTATGATCGCAAATTATATCCCAGGAATCCAATTATTCAGTAGACATATAAACTACTTTTTCTGTTATCCTAGAAATTCTATATAGGTAACTAACAAATCATAGGTTGTACCATATTTTTTGATCCATAAAGACACAAGGGTAGAGTTTCTTTCCCATAAAATCACTATTCATAGATATTATTACCTCAATAGATAATCACTATTTATTTTGGTTATATTTTAAAACCCAAAATTTACTCTATCTACATAACGACATAACCCCACCCGTGGGTCAACAATATACTAGTACAGAAACTAGGGTCCACTTGGTCATACCATAACATGAACACCAAATACATTTCTTCTAAATTGTAATTTTATATCGTTGGTGAGTCCTATTTCTAAGGGGGAATATAGTAACATGTTATTCTCATGATCACATCATAAAATAATTGGCCTCATAGGTTGATCCACACTAGCACCACTCATGGGTTATAAAATAGTTCAAATCTCATATCCCATATTATAAAATTTATATCCCCTAACTATCCATGTGATAAAAATTCCAAGGGTCTACCAACTTAGGATCTCACATTATAGTCAGGGAAGAACCCCACCAAACATTATAATTAACTAGTTCAATGGATCTAATAAATCTCATAATTAATCATTTCATACAAGGGATAATCATCATAGTCTAACAATTATAACTGCTCAAGGGAACTATGGGATCCTACCCAAGGATAATAATTTTAATAATTTTAATAAATTATTACCCCTTAGGTTTTTATGATATCATTAGATACTTTTATAATAATGTCCCCAACCATTGGTGACTGAGGAACTAAAATAGTCTACAAGGGTCTATCACAACCCATTTACATTTTTTCATTCATTAATATATATATATATATTTATTTAAACTATTATTATATGATAAAAGGTCCAATATCCCTAAATAACATGACCATATATCACTTTTTATATCAAAATAAACAAATTTACCAAATGGTTGTGATTAAGGGACTATATAATCCCATAAATAAAATACTTGGATATCACATCATTTTTTATGATTATTAGTAATATTAAAAAATACATGCCTGAGGACCATAACAGTTTAGTGTCTTTTGAAACTGGGAAACAAAATCTCATATCCTGGTGAAATATCATCAACATATCTCATGAATATTTACACCATTACTACATATACCTAAAAAAATTCTTCATAATATGGGGAAAAGAATCATATGAAATGGGTGAGCTCAGATGCCTAGTAATGGTAAATTAAGAAAATGTGAGATAATAACATGAATAAAATGGTATGCAACTTGGGTATAACATTTGGAGATCATTCCCTACAAATTAGAGATCATAATAAATATTGGTATTTCAGAAGACATAGATTGTAAGCTAATTATGAGAATAATTTATGAAAGAATAATATTGAAATAAATAAAATAATTTTGAAAAACGCATATAAAAACCCTATTTTAAGGCAACCTACCAATGATTTTGTAACACTTTAGGCTTCTGTTAATCACCTGGGTACCTACTTAGGTATTGGGATTCCATACCGCATAACCTATAGTTTCAATATTGGGATGACATCCAATGTACCATCATGTTTCATGATTGGGATGTACTCCATTATACACTCTTGTTTCACGATTGGGATGTCCTCCCATTTAGCCTCTTGTTTTTGGTGTGAGATTTTCTCCCTTATACCATCTTGTTTCAGGCTTGGGATGTCCTCATGTTTACCATATTAATTTGATATTTGGATGTTCTCCTATTTAGCCTCTTGTTTCATTCTTTGGATTTTCTCTTATATACCTTCCTATTTGGGTCTTGAGATGTCATATCATTTTCCCTCTTGTTTTGGTATTGGGATATTATCCCATGTACACTCTTGTTTTGGGCTTTGGAACTCCACCCGTATACAATCTTTCTTTTTATTACTGAGATGTAACCTTTATAACCATTAAACTAATATAAAACATATAATTACCTAATTCATTGGAGGGATATATAGATCCCAACCATCACATAATTAAATGACACATGCATGTGCCACAAAACCTTCACCATATCATGACTTGTGAAAAGGGATGGGTTCTATAAACATCAAATCAAAACCAATTAAATGAAATAGGATTCATTAAAATTTTATAACATTGTAACCTATGAAAAAGTTATATTTTTCATAATCACTTCATCAACGCCTAGCCTGTGAAAAGAACCTGGTTTCAATTGAATATAACTAGAGGAAAAATGGATTTCATTAATATATAACCCAAGGAATAGAAACCAATTTCATAAAGACCATGACATTAAGCATAATCCATTAATAGAGAGGTTATGAATGGAACATTCATATAATATATTATGAGGGGATGATTAACATCAATAGATGTCATATTACATGGAAAATAATTTTTGAACATCTTTCAAAAACAGTTCTTGAGAAAATGTCATTTCTTCTTCAAAAAAGGATTTTTAATACATAAAACCATTTAAAATTCATTTTCTCATAAATAAATAGAATAATTTTAAATAATACTTAAAATAATTTTGAAATAATATTTTCTTGAAATTATATAAAATAACCATGAAAATGTTTTAAAACCTTTTTCTTTTAAGAAAAAAAACCATATATAGATAAATTAAAAATGTTATATAAACGATTTCACTTAAAATATTATAAAAGAAGCTTGAAAATACATTGATAACCATTTTTATAGAAAATAAATTAAAATAATTGTTAAAAATTAACTCTTTAAGTATTCAAAGGAAGATTTATATAAATTTCAATGGGTAAAACCATACATATTGTAGGAGGTTAAACGAATTTTCCTTTTTCACAATAAAATGGTTAGAAAATTTCCTTTCTCGAAAAGAGAAAAGAATATTCCTTTTATTATATGGAATAGTAAAAAGGGTGAAAATTTATTTTATTGATATTAGTAGATTAATACAATATTTTTGGAAATCCTTTTTCGAAAACAAGTTTTTGAGGAGACATTGATTTCTGTACGAAGAGAGGGTAATGTCAGGATTCCATAAAAACATATTCTTAACTATCTTATATACCAAAGTGTAATTTTTCCACCAATACATGAATATAGATTTAATAAATAGGTTAGGGAAAAATCTATGACTTTATTGAGATATTTAACATAAGAATTCACCAAAGGAAGCATAAACGTAAACAATCTTGAAAAGTGATGAGATTGTCTCAATAAACTCTTATAACATTTTAACTTGGAATCATACATTATATGTAAGAAAAAGAAATTAATTTAAGATTAAAATATCATGAAAATGTGGATATTCAAGAGATAATTTGTAAAATTTTAATAATTACACCTCAAAAAAGTGTTTAGCTGCATAAAAAACATGAGTCTCAAAGAAGGAAAATTGAGACAAAACATTTTTACCAATTTGGTAAGTTCTAAAAAATTACCCCATGGATTAATGTTAATAAAAATTATATATTAATACCAATAAATTTATATATAATGTATATATAATAATATCATGGGTATTACTTACACCACATAATAGGAAAGAGTGGCAAACATAGCTTGTATCTCCCAGAAATAAAAAGTTAGATGAAATCCTCATACCTTGTGTCTTGACTCTCATCGTACTCATTCAAACCACCAGTATAATAAATAAAAAATTATTATAAATCTTTTAAATAACTATATTATTAAATATAATTCCATATATTATTTTATTTCAACCTTATATTACCTACTTTTTAACCATCTGATGTCAATGTTTCACTTCGGATAATAATTTCATTGTTTTGATATGTGCCTTAATTTTTTATATTGATGGTACATATAACTATATAATGTTTATATAATGTAAAACATGATATCAATATCATTTATAAACATTATATTAGTATTATATTAATCTATATAATATATAATTATTAAACCAAATACACCGTTCGTGGAGATAGTAGGCCGTACATCCGTATAAACGCTATTTCTGTTTAGTTATCATGTTGAGAGAAAGAAAATAAAAGAAATATATATATATATATAATTATTATAGTAGATATATGATATCATATATATAATAGTTTTTCACCAAAATTATTCTTAATACAATCCATGTAGTGTATGAAGAAACAAATCGCTATGAGGGTTGGTAGTCCACACTTCCTCAAACAAAATTATTGTATTTACATAAGACGGAAAGAATGAAGGTATGTTCAAAATAAAAATAAAAGAATCAAAAAGTAGTATTAAATAAAATTTATATCAGATTTAAATATTGTGTCCCTCATAATTTCCACCATGATCTGTGGTAATTGAAAAATAAACAATCAACGTTTCGTGAGGTAGTAGTTTTTCATACATAGAAACAATATGTTTGTCACTCATTACACAAAGGTGTGTCTAAGTTGAGGTATAAAAATTTACATAAAAAACTATTATGTTGATGTTAATGGTTTTTTATATAATAATATAATGAATATAGTTGAAGGGGTGGAGAAGAAATATAAAAATAAAGGACTTATGAGAAGACGTTACCTCTTAATTGGGTAACTCCATTGGGTTTGTGCCAAAAGGATTTCTTGGATTTCCTTCTTCCCAAGTTAATAAATATAAAAGTAATGGAGGATGTATGGATGTTTTATTGGGTAGTAATTTTTCAAACAAAATAGGTTTTAGGGGTTTTATGAAGTGGGATAGGTGGTGTCCTTATATACGGATGGAAAAGGGCTCACATGAAATTTTAGAAACAAATTAGGTGTACATTTGTTATCACCTAAAAAAGTCATAAAAACCCAGAAAACACAATAATTTAAGGTGTATGGTCAAAATATGGACATGAAATTGGTGCTTTACAAGTGTATAGATCATTTGGGCCCTTAATTTTAAGGTTTAGTCCCTAATAAAGCTTAATCTGGCTTGAATCAAAGTGATTAATTTTAATCACTTATACTAATAATTTTGGTAAAAAATAAAAGAGATATAATTAGACTATAAATATTACACTAATTATAATTGTTTATATAGGTATTTTTAAATCCAATTCACAAAAGATGGAAAATTTATATTAATGTTAATCTCTCAGATAAGGCGAAATTACATGTATTTAATGTTGGAAAATGTTCAAATGTTTGTTATGTTTTTATATTCAGTTTCAAATTAAAATTGTTTATAATGACCTAAATTGTTTTAATAAATGAATATTTGATATTATTTTACATTGAGACAATTTTCAACTATAATTTAAATTAATAATTATTTAAACAAAAATCCAGTTTTTAACAAAAACATAATAGTTTTCAGAATTCATCCAAAAAGTGATGTTTCTAAAAAAATACCAAAAATTTAACCTAGGATAATATTGATTCAATGAATTTAAAAATTATGTTTGTTTTATAAAATTCAATTTATTATTTTTTATAAAATAAATTTTATTATTTTTTACAGAAGGACATTAAAAGAGGTTAATTCAAGAAAACATTACATTTAAAGATAAAAGAACTTTACCAAAAATTATATCATTCAATATGCATATCATTTATTTATATAAAAATTTATTAAAAATATTTTAAAAGTAGTTATTAATATTCTTATAAGTAATTTTAACAGCTAGGTTATCATTGTGTCATTAATGTAATTATAAAAATAAAATGATGATTTTTAGAAACAACTGTGTTGCATGTAACATATTCCAAGTCCATATTGTGATTAGTGCAAGACAATTCAGTTTTTCATGTAGCATAAGTGAAGTCATTATTTCATGTATTGAAAACAGAGTTAATTTTTGATGTAGTGGAATCTATGTCGGTATTGCGTGTAGTTGAATCCAAGTCGGTGATGCATGTAGCGCAAGAAAAGTCGGCATTACGTGTAGCACATGCTAAGTCAGTATTGGGTTTGAAATGAATGTTTAGGTTAGTGTTTTAAAATATATATATATATAATGTATTATTTCTAGTGTCATGTGAAATTAGAAATATCAAAAAGATAAATAAATTTTAAAAATATAATTCAAAAAATCATGGGGTGTTATATTCTACCCTCTGTAAAATGAAATGTACCATAAAAATAATTCTGTTCATTAAATGTTTAATACATGGAATTTTCATTCATATAAACCCACATTGTAAAAATTAATACAAAAAGTTACCTTAAAAAGGGAAACTTGGAACAATAACAGTTTCCCAATGTATCATATAACCAGGTTTCCACATATGAGAACATAACTTGGATGTGAAAACATGGATATGAAAGAGAAATATAACTATCAAATTTTGATAGAGAGTGATAGGGAAAGAGTTTAGGAGAATAATGAAAATTAGAAATCCATAAATCTAAAATAAACTAATGGACCCTCTTATTCATTAAAAACTGAGGAACTAGGATAACATTTTTGGTGTCAATATCCTTTTTACTAATTTTAAATATTTTTAATAAAAATATCCTATTGCCTGATTTTAGGACAAACTCTCCATTTTTTGTTCTGTGATCCACTTCACTTCTTTATCCAAAAAGGATGGTGAATTTTTCAATTTTGAAGCACTAACAGATCATGAGACCCATGATACGCTATCCCATATGTCATCAGTCACCATTAACACCATGTTTGAATAAAATGTTAACCAATATGTTTAAATCCTCATGTGGTAAGGTAATAATTTATTCTCACAAACTTTGTCTAAATATTAACTTAATATTTCCATAAATGGTTAACCAAATAATCCTTAAGAAATATGAAATTAAAAAACATCTGAATGGAGTCAAAAAATAATCTAGACATTGATCCCCCATATATCAAAATGTATCTCTTGTTTGGAACATTCCCAATATGTCAAAAACCTCGTCATACTTTCTCTTAGAACATGGTATTAAACCGAATTACCATAAATACTTTTGGAGAACATGAATTCTCCCTTATTAAAAATAATATTGGATATAATACTTAAATCCTATATGTTGAAAACTTCAATCTGGATGAAATATAAATTTTTTTAAACCAATAAATAATCAGATCCATGTTAATCAGTGTTATCCAATTTATATTATCCAAATCAATCATCTCTTTATCTGAGCGAAAAACAATTTTCTCAACATCTTGATCACCTTAAGGGTTAACTTCCCTTAATCAAAATATCACATTTCTTTGCTTTCATCTCCATTAAACATATTATTTTCAATCCATAATGAAAACATATATTGAAATTACTTATATATTACATGATTTATATAACAATATATCCAAATTAAAAAACATAAATAATTTATTCATCCAAAATTATTCTTAAGCTATTACTCCAGAAAATTAAATTTTTTATATCAAAATTACATTTAAGGAAATGTGGGAAACTGCACATGTTCAACATCCAGAATCAATGAGCACTGTAATAAATCCAAAAAACATTGAAAATGATGATAAGATTATTGGATCCAGTTACCCGGTGTAGCTCCCACTAAAGTGTCTTAACATTCATATGCAGTTCCTTCTTGATTAAATATTCAAAATGGTCAAATAGTTTGTCCCAAATCTGGACGTACTTCTCCACATCTTTGAAATAGTAATCATTTCCTATGGATCTTGAAGATCAATCTAATCATGTTTATTATGTCTAATGTAAACAATACTGGAAGAACATCACATACCTTTCAGATGTCATTTGCAGTATCTTTATCATCATAAGTACAACCAATACTCATACCACCTTTCAAATTATATTTATGTGATTTCATCTTGGAAAATATATTCATGTAATTATCATACATTCCACATCTAAAACATTAAATGTTAACCATGTTCTTTGTAGTTCTATCGATAACTATAAATCTTATCATGAGAATCATTTATCATATTAGGATACCATACAATCATTAAACATTAGTTATAGAGTGAATAAATCATGGCTCCTACTTAATTAATCTATGAAACCTTAGACTTATAATAGTTTATTCATATTCATATTCTATTAAAATCTTTCATCATGGTTCATGATGTGTTTTTCAATTTCCAAAGCTTGTCCCCTTAGAGTGTCTAACCAGGTGTGCAACAAGGCTCGTTGCCATGTAGTAGATTACCCTGAGTCAAGACTCGAACATATTGTCATATTTTTTACCCCTAGGTACATATTTTCTAGAGTCCCATAGACTTTTACTATCCATACAGAGATGTATTACATGGAAACCACACACTCTATCCTTTAAAAAAATTACTGGAGATTTTTCTAAACATTGACTCGTCGTTATACCTATCCATAGAGACATCCCTTGGAATATCCTTAGAAATATACATAATAATTTCACTAAATTATTTTAATCCATGATTCTAAATGATGAATAAACCATTCCATTGATAACAACTATAGTGACCCAGGCTTAACATATATGGATATTACATCTGTTTAGATGAATATTCGTTATATTAAAAAAATACATGTCTAGTGACCATAATTGTTTTGTGTCTATGAAAACATGTAAAAAAGTTATCTATCATGGATAAATATATTAAAAAAATATTTTTAAGATCTCCACCTTTATTATTTCCACCAAAACATTTTTTCCTAACACGTGGAAAGAAAACAGAAGAAAGAGTTGAGCACCGATGCTCAGAAAAGGTAAATAAAAATATTTGTAAGAAAAACATGAAAAAAAGGTTTGGACCGTGAGCATAAAATTTGGATACCATAAATTGAATATTAGAGATCATAATAAATATTTTTAGTTAATAAAATATAGATCATAAGAGAATTATGATCATAAGTCATGAAAGCATAACATAGTAATAAAATATATAATTGTGGAAAACACATATAAAAACCCTATGTCTTGGTGGTGTACCAAGGACTTTGTGACATGTTTGGCTTGTGTTAATCACCTGTGTACCTACATTAATATTGGCATTCCCTAATTGGTACCCACTTGTTTTAGGTATGGGATGTACTCTTGTATACCCTCTTATTTATGAATTGGGATATCCTCCAGTATATCATTTTGTTCAGTGATTGGGATGTCCTACCGTTTACCCTATTGTTTCAGTTTTGGGATGTTCTCATATATACCCACTTGTTTTTGGCTAGGGATTTCCCCCTGTTTACCCACTTATTTCAATATTGGGTTGTTATCTAGTTTACCCTCTTGTTTTAGGTTTGGTATGTTATCCCGTATAACATCATATGTTGGGATTGGGATTTCCTTCCATTTACCCTCTTGTTTTGGTCTTGGGATATTTTCCTGTGTACCCAATTATTTATGGATTCAGTTTTCCTTATATATACCCTCTTTCTATTCAGGCTTTGTCTACAAACTATGTACCCCTATAGCTCATATAAAACTTTTCAATAACCAATTCATTGGAAGGTTATATAGGTCCCACATTACACATAACGAAACCATGCATGCATGTGAAACAAAACAATTCTATATATCATGACATAGGAAATGATATGGGTTCTATAAACATCAAATCAAAACCCAAAAAATAGAATGGATATCATTAAAATTTTATCACATCATAACCTATGGAAAATATATATGTTTAATAATCATTTAATAAAAGAATAATCTATTAAAATAAGTGGGTTTTGAAAGAATATATCCCATGGAATAAAATCAGATTTCACAAACCTGTAACTCAAGGAAGAGAAAAAAGTGTCATTAAGACGATGACATTATGCATAACCCATTTATAGAAATGTTATGAATATAACCTTTATATAATTTCCAATAAGGTTATTATTGACATCAACAAATGGAAAATAATTTTGAAACATATCTCTAAAAATAATTTGAGGAAAATGTCATTTCTTCTACAGAAAAGTATTTTTAATACATAAAACCATTTAGAAAACCTTTTCATAGAAAATACCTTGGAAAAATTTTTAGAAGACATAAAATCATTTTGAAATTTTTTTCCATGAAAACCGATATAATATCATAAAAAGTTTTAGAACCTTTTTCATTGAAAAAACATTGAATACTTATAATGTGTTCTTGAAAGCAGTTTGAAAACCATTTCTATGAAAATTCATTTAAAACATATAAATAAGGCTTCAAAATGTTTTTAAAACATTATTGCAAGAAAATTTATAAAAGGATTGTGAAAACATTTTAAAAACCATTATTCTTGAAAATAATTTAAAAAATAATTTTTAATAAAAATCAACCCTTAAAAAATGAAAAGGAAGCTTCATAATAATGTAAATAGGTAAAACCATACATGTCAAAAAAGGTAAAATGAAAATTCCTTCTTCATGGTAAAATGGTTAGAAAAATTCCTTGATTGGATATCAAATAAATGTTCCAATGATAATTATTAAAAGACAAAAAAGAAAAAAATATATTTTAATGATAAAAGGATGTTAATATAATATTCTGGGAATAATTTTCGAAAAACATGGGTTTGATGGAACACAGATTTCTGAATGAAGAGATGGTAATGTTAGGATTTCCTAAAAACAAATTCATAACTATATTATGTAATAATGAATAACAAAGGGTACCAATATATTAATATAGCTTGAATAACTATTGTAGGGGAAAATTCATGAATTTCTTGAGATATGGATCATTATAATTCATCGAAGGAATCATAAACAAAAAAATCTCGAAAAGCAATGAAATTATGTCAATAAACACTTATAAATTGGTAACATAGGATCCTACTCCCCGTGAAATTAATGGAAATTATATGAAAATTAAAATATTTTTAAAATAATCATATTCATTATAGAACATGTAGAATGTTATTATATTCAAACAGAAAAAAAAATTAGTGCATAACAAAACATGAGTTTCAAAGATGGAAAATTGAGACAAAACATTTATTCTGATTTTTTAATAATTGAAACCTAACACCATGATTGAATATTCATAAAAGGATATGTTAGTATCCAAAAATTTAGTTATTATATAAATATAATAAAATTAGGCGAAGTACTTACACACAGTTAATTATAGAGTGGTGAACATAGCATGTATGTCATTGAAATAAAAAGTGAGATCAAATCCCTCGACCATGTGTCTTGAATATAATATTACTTATTAAAACCACCTATATAATAAATTTACCTTTATTATGAATAATTAAAAGAATCATATTATTATATATAATACCATATATGGTTTCATTACAACCATATATTACCCATTTGTTAACCATCCTATGGTAAGGTTTCACTTCGAGTAATTTTCTCTTTGTTTTTCATATGTTTCTTAATTTGTTATATTGTTGGTAATTATTAATATATCATGATTATAGAATTTAAACCATGATATAAATACAATTTATAAAATTTATATTATTATTATAATAATCTACTGAATATATAAGTATTGAATGGAATACTCATTTCATGGGGACAATAGTTTGTATGTACTCATGAACACTATTTCTGTTTAATTATCTTATTGTGATAATGAAAGTAAAATACATATATATACATATAATTACTTAGGTATCTTTATGATATCATATATATCATATATATTCACTAAAACCATCCTTAATAAAATGTTTGTAGTGTATGAATGAATCATATCACTTTGAGGGGAAAGTGGTCCACACTTCCACAGACGAAATTATCATATTTACATAAGATGGAGAGTATAGAGGTATGTTATAAGTATAAATTATAAAAGAATAAATAAATTATAAATATAATATATAAAAAATATTAATAATATATCCATCATAATTTCCACCATGATAGATGTTAATGAAAAAAATGAACAATCTTCATTTGGGGAGGTAGTAGTTCGCCGTACATAGAAACAGTATGTTCGTTACCCATTAGATGGAGGTGTGTTTAAGTGTAGGTTGATCCCTTTACATAAAATATACTTTTATATTGAGTTATTTATTTTTTATAAGAATACAATAAAGATATTTATGTGGCTGTAGAATGAAAGTAAACGAAAGGACTTGATAGAAGACTTTACCTCTAAATCAGGTAACTCCTTTTGGTTTGTGCCAAAAGGATTCCTTGGATTTACTTAATCCCAAGGGAAGGATTATAGGTGGAGGGAGGAATTCTTGGATGTGTATTGGGAAATTAATGGACGAACATAATTTTATTGAGAGGTGTGAGGATGTGGTAGAGTATGTGGCTTTCTATTGCGAAGGAAAAGGACTAACGATGTATTTTTTGAAACAAGTTATGTGTACACATGTTCACACATAAAAAAGTCATACCAAAACAAGAAACTCAGTAATGGAAGGTTTATGGACGATATATGGATATAAAATGGTTTTTGGAAATGTTGATAGATCATTTGGGCACATAATTTTTGGGTTTAGTCCATAAGTAAAATTAATTTGGCTATAATCACTGTGATTAATTTTAATCACTTTTACTAATCATTTTGGTAAAACATAAACATGATATAATTATAATCTAAATATTATATTTATTAATATATTTTATGAAGTTTTTTAAAACTCAATTCATTGATGTGTGAAAATTAAAATTATTTATAATCCCTCAGACGGGATGAAATAACGGGTTTTCAAAGTAGGGAAATGTTCAAAAGTTTTTCATGTTATTATGTTCAATTTCAAATTAAAATTGATATTAATGACTGATATTGTATTAATATATTTATAATTTATATAATTTGAATATATAAAATTTCAAGAATAATTTAAATTTAAAAAATATTTTAATAAAAATGATGTTTTTTACTAAAACGCAGTAGTTTTCACGATTAATCAAAAAAATGAAATTTCTCATAAAAATAAAAAAACTATACCCTAAGATAATTTCAACATAATTAATTGAAAAATTAATTTTAATTTATCAAATCAAATTTGGAAAAGTATTTAAAATTAATTTTATTAATTTTCACAGAAGGACATTAAAAGCAGTTTATTTGAGAAAATGATACCTTCAAACATAAGAGGACATTATGAAAAATAATATCATTCATTTTAAATATGTCTTATTTATATAAAAAATATGAAAAATATTTCAAAATTAGTTATTACTATTCCTATAACTATGTGTAAAGTCAAGGTTATAATTATATATTTTAAATAATAATAACAATAAAATTTTGTTTTGTAAAATCATCTCTGTTGCGTGTAACGTACACCAAGTTGGTATTATGGGTAGAAAAAAAAGTCAATATTGTGTGTAACACAAGCCATGTCTGCATTGGATGCATTAAAATACAATTCATTATTTCATGTAGCAAAAACTACATTTGTATTGTGTGTAGTGGAAACCAAGTCAATATTGTGTAGAGCACAACCTAAGTCGGTATTGCGTGTAACACAAGCCAAGTTGATATTGTGTGTAGCATAAGCAAAGTCAATATTTCATATAAAAATAATGTTTTTCTTAGTGTTTGAACATATATTTATATATGAAGAACTATTTATAGTGAAACATATAATGAACTATATCAGAATGATAAATTAATTTAGAAAATTAATTCACAAAATCATGGGGTGTTACAGGGACCCCCCACGTTATAGAATCTGTTTCCTACAAAGAAACCTGACAACTCTCACCCATATCAAATAATCTTGAATGGGAAATTCTAACCAACATGATCCCTAACACAATCCAAAACATACAATAATTACTTTTCAAAATTATTAATTAATTATTTAAATTTTTATCATTAATTTATAATTAATTTAATATTTATTTTAAATAGGAATGTTTTCTTAAATCTCAGCATATGTCATTATTTATCTAAGACCAAAAACAACAGGTCATTTCCAACTCCCGACACACACCAATACATTTACGATTAAGAATAAAAAAATAGTTCACCTTATTTAATAACCAATTTTATTGGATTTATGTAAAATCTCAAGGAAAATATATAGAGAAAGACACCTTCATATAATCAGTATAAAACACCATATGATCATTTTTATGAGGCATCAACTATCAAAAACATGTAAATTCAAAATTAGTACCCTTGATTCCTCCCTAATTGTTTGGAATCTATACCAAAACTCTTTTAAAAATTATTAATAAATATGATTCTCTAATTGGGAGACTAAAATGTTGATAATACCAAAATGTCTTACCCTAGATCACTATTTAAATACCAAAAAAACCACACCCTGAGGATTCAAAGGGTTTAATAGTGGAGAGATGATTTGAAAAATTTATCATCTTATAATGGACATGGTCCCTATGAATATTAAGCGCCTAACAAAAAAATTATGATTCTTCACCTATTAAAAAATGTACACATGAACGAGTGGTAGTGTGAATATAGGGGGAATGACAAAATTTACACCCCACCCCAAAAGAAATACCCAGCAGTGTTCTTGTCCATCAATTATTTTTCATCATGGAGCAACCCATTTTGGGTCACAACATGTCTTCTCGTAGCCAAATCAATAACCCCCTCACTGAAGGTAGTTGCGTTGTGAATAATTAGACATAGAAAGACCTGTTATAGCTGAAAATTTTTAGTACATCCTTCAATCCTTACTTAATCTCAACCAAGTGTTCATTACTTCAATAAGGTCTTGATTCATGTCCATTATTATCCTACCAATGTGTTCCAACATCCAAAATTCCAATCTGTTTCCCAATTCCCTTAATGATGACATCTAAGAATCAAAAATTCAAATTTCCGCTAAATTTATAAACACAAAATATTTTTTTATTTTTACATTAGTGTATATGATGAATATACTATTGGGACATATGAGATGGTTTTTATAACATTTTTTATTTTATTATTATATCCAAAGAATGGTCATTTTTTCAGTATATCAATTTTTTTTAATTTAGGTTCTTTTGTATCAATCATGTTTTTAGTAGAATATAACTTTCTGGAAAAAATATTTTTGTAATCAATAGAGTTATATTTGGGATTTGAATATTATATGAGGAAATTTATCTATGCAATTTTTACCATAATAATTTTTACTAATGGAATGATTCTAGTGTTCTTTGTTATTAGTTTTTTTGTTTTAATATGGATTTTGATTCTTCTAGTGTTTTGATTGATTTTATACTACATTGATCTTATCCTTAAATTATTAGAGATATGGTATGATTTTTTATTGATTAATAATTTTAAATGTTTATTGGGATAATATAGATATCCATGTTCTCTATAGTTTTGTTTTATTTTTTTCGGGAGTAGTAGTTTTTTATTATATTCATCAACATAATTTATGTTTAATATTTTCATGTATAAATAGTTTTAAAGTGATAAAAACTCAATGAAAACTTAAATTCCAATATATTACAATATTAATATCTTGGTTTGTTATTGTTATTTTATTTTAATATATAATTTTTTTTATCATTTTTAACAATCCAATTTCCTAATAATGAAAAACCCAATTGAATTAGATATAATAACATAATTATTTTTATAAGACTAATAATTCATTGATTCCATATGAAATTGAAAAAGATTATCTATTTGACTTAATTAATAATATACATAAATTAAAGATTATATATCTACATTCTCTTTGATATTTTTTAGGAAAACCAATAATACAAGATTACTCTACAAAGACGTTTTTTATCATTTAATTATTGATAAAATACTATCAAATTGTGTTCGTGGGAACTAGAACTATTAAATAATATTTCTCATCATTAATATTCATTATATATTTATTATAAAGATTAAAATTAATTACCTGGATTTCCACCCACATAAAAATATATATTTTAATTAATTCATAATCTATTAATGAATATTAATGATAATATGACATTCGGAGGGTGTATCTTGTGTTTTTTCTTTAAATATGTATTTTATCTTGAAATTATGATATATTTTTGAAGTATATTAAATTATTTATTTCAAATTCTATAATAATTTTTATATCACATAATTGATTTTAATAGACTCTTTTTAATCATATTTTCATATTTTATGTTTTTAGATTACTTTTCTTTATTATTTTTAATAGTGTATTTTCTTATTCAATATTCAGTAAGATTATATTTTATCTAATAATTTATTAATTCAAAATCAATAATTTTTCTATAAATAATTTTATGATATTTATTGGAATCATTTAATATAGAGTTAATCGAACCATTAATTTTGTGATTTTAGATTGAAAATAACTGAATCATTGACATTTTTCATTATATTTTGATTAATTTATCATTATTTATAGTATGGGTCAGTTCATGAATTTTTAAGATATGATAATATATATATATATCATCATGTGTATAGTTAATTTCATGAATGATATGTATTATTTAATAAATTATTATAAATTATTATATTTTTTGAAAAAAATCGCGGATACTATATGAAAACATCCTTTTTTGAACATTTATAATTTCACTAAAATATTAATATTTTATTTAATGTTTCAATTGTTTTTGTAAATAAATTTTAGATACATGATAATGTGTACATTCACATCCAAATCTTTTTAAATGTAATAAAGAGAAAAAAACAAGTAATTATTCTAACAAATAACCCTATACTATTCACTAAAAATATATTTTATTTTTGGGTCATGAGAGGAATTTTTTTTTGAAAAATATTTTTCATTAAAAGATAATAATTTGAAATTTCTCTTGCATAATGTTTCCTAGGGTACTATATTATTGAATTTATATTTTAATTTATAGTTAATCTATAAATTTACATTTTTAGAATGATGATAAAAGATAGAGTTATGTGAATGAAAGATTTTAATGAGGATATGTAATGTTTTTTACAACTACATTGTGTGCATATGACATGTTGAATATTTTATAACACTGGGGTATTTTTTACTCTTCCTTTACATTGATATGATTTTTATAATCATGAATTTCAAAAATTTATGATTTAATTGAAAATATTTTTCTAAAATGAGTATCATGGATTGAAAAATCATGATCATCAGCAGATCAAGATTTATGAATTAGTAAATAATTATTTAGTTTAAGTATTAGTTGGTGTTTCGGGGATGATATCCACACCACAGTGATGATTACCACATGGAAATCCAAAATATTTCCATGCACATGGATACTTTTCAATTATTTAAAATTTGTCGATTTTGTTGAAATTATGAATCAATATTTTATATATCAGGATTATAAAAATAAGATAGAGTCTTCTTGAGATCCAATGAAAGTATTTAATTTAAATTTAATATGAGTTTGAATGGAAAAATAAATTCATTAATTCATTAATTGATTTAAATGAGTGGATCATTTCCATATATAATGATCATGGTGTTTCAAACCCACAAATATAAATTAAATTATTCCCTATACTGTGAATATTAAATTATAGGTGATGATAAAAAGTCAGAGTGGAGAGAAACCTTTTATGCTACTATGATATTAAATTACTGTATTAATTCTGAGAAGAATAATTATATATGCATGTGGTAGATCTTATGTGTCAAAGGAAGAAGGGTAAGTGTATACTAATCATATATTTTATATGGGGAGGGGAATTAAATAGGTTATAATTAATTTATTATAACAGTGATTTTGAGCAAGGATGAATGATCCATGAGGACCATATGGAAGGACTTGATGGGAAATTGGACAAGAAAATACAATATGATGATACAAAAGTCAATGAACTTCTCCATAGAGGTTATAGAATAACTTGGAGAATAAATATTGTGATAGTAATTAGATGACATCCAAGAAAGCTGAGATATAAGAGAAAATAATAAGAACCAGTAAGAGTCTAGACTATGGGATAAAGTATGAAAACTATTTTATGGGATATTAGAGAAAATGATGACATTTAATTTATATATAGTGTCATACATGCTATTTGTTCCTCTTCCATTAATAGTGTATTAATTTTAAAATATGATTCATTTCTGGTTAAACAAGTTGTAGGGTCACATAGAGACTGAGCTGTGTGATTTCATTTGTCTTATTCCTTTATAATTAGTTTATTATTTTGAAGGGTAAGTGGAAATAAATAAGAGTGGATTTAATATTTAAATG
Organism: Viscum album; assembly: GCA_963277665.1. Taxonomy (NCBI): domain Eukaryota; kingdom Viridiplantae; phylum Streptophyta; class Magnoliopsida; order Santalales; family Viscaceae; genus Viscum; species Viscum album. The sequence continues at coordinate 89,838,332 of OY728123.1, read as the reverse complement.
GATACATTGGGAGACTTTTTAATAAAACTTATTAAAAAGAAAAAAGGATCAAAAATTCATTCCCATGTCCTATCATTGATATCACCAGATCTTAGAACAAAAAGTGGTATTAAATTCTTGGATCTATATGAACGAAATAATTAAGTAATTATCATAGATAATTTAAACTGTTTCAATTTTATAAGAATGAATATATTTTATGTAAATAATTTCCATTTAAATAATAAATTTATGTCTTCATATCTATTATCCAAAGGTATTACATGAAGCTATTAAAGTTGAATTTTCTCATGTGGGAATATTTTTCCCCATGAATCAGGTAGTAAAGAGAAAATTTTAATTATTAGGGAATGAAACAAAATTAATACTATAATCACTATGAGATAATGTATACACCATTGTTATGTGGATAAAAAAAACTAAGTATATGTTGGGGAAACATAAAAATAAATATTAAGTTAAGATGAAAATCAAGGAATCTATGATTCGTATTTGGAGTGAAGATATTATCAAATTAGATGATGAGAATATTGATGAGTAATTTATTTGAGTAATGAGGTATGGATTAATGATAGAGGATTTATTGATACAATGGTAGATTCCACTATTTAAAAAAACATTTTGAAAATTTAATCGATGTTTTTGATATAGATATATTTTCTCCTAATGAAAAAAGGGAAATATTTATTAATGAAATAAATAATAAACTTCCTAATTATAAGATGAAAATATTTTTAGGTTTAATAAAATATATTGGGATTAATGGATTTGAATGCAATGAAAAAAAATTGGAAGAAATATTTGAATATACTATAATAGTTGAATAATTGTAAAAATATGAGGATAAGGACTAAAAGTGGGTAATATATCTTATATCCATTTTCCCTAAGAATGAAAAAGTAATTAATATAGAAAAATACCATTATGGTGTTATAATTTATGTATTGATATCCATTTCACCTTAAAATACCCTGAGAATAAGATGATTAAATGAGTGTTAGATACTGAAGAATAAGATTCCCAATGCATTGAATATTTCCCTAAAATTAGATTTCTAAAATCTATAAATGGCTATTCCAAGGAAATAAAGATATCATCAAGACATTAATATAAAAATATTATGGGTAGGGAAGAAGATGAGGAGTAATTGACATTGACAATTTTATAATATGTATCCATATATCCAATAAATAAAATAATTAGTGTTATATTTACAAAACATTATGACTTATCATGAATTAATTAGGATGAAGAAGATACATGAAATTAATATATAATAAAGGCTAATCATGAAGTATGAATTCACCAAAATAATCATCTAATGAATAAAAATACATGTTTAAAAAAAGGAAGAAGAGTTGAAATTTAAAAATCGATCTGATCCCATCATAGATAAATATATTTTGAAAATAATAAGTTTATAATAATTAAAGATAATAAAAGAACATAATACTATTTTTTATTCCAAATAGAATGATTTATATGATCTACAATCAATATTTGTTAATAGTTAATACACAATTAAGAAGTTGAAAGATGATTTTCACAGAGTATGATAGATTCAGAATGAATCTTCCAATAATTTTAAGAAGACCAACCTTATGAGAATGTCACAGTCTTATTTAAATATTTCCATTTATACTAAATATGTTTTATTTGAAACAGTATAATTGGATATTATAATTAATGGTTTTTGGGACACATGACATTTTAATAAAAAATTATCCTTATTTCAATGAAAATTATATTTGATTATTGGAATATAAAAAAGCAAGGTAAAAGGAGAAAATTACTGGAATATCCATAGAAAAAAACATAACTACTTGGATACAGATACATATATAATATATGATCATGGTTCAATGGGTGTTATGGGTGTCATCAATAATTTACACATAATTCATACAATTAAATTTTTAGTATGTACCTTAGATGAAATTGGTATGAATAAATGGGTAGTATTGAAGATAAAATAAAAACAAAGAGTATAAAAAATAATAATAATCCCAGGTTTTAGAAATATTTGAATATGAGTTTGGAAAATAAGACTCCACATATCACTAAAGATGATTTGGATAAAGGAATAAGATTTAAATTATGTCATGATAATTCTAATAAACATGTAATATTTATAAGAGGACAAGATAATGATTATAGAAAAAATAGGAAATAAAAAATAATATTTTAGGATGAACTATATAGTAGAGGAAATAATAGAGGTTTTTTTGGAGTGGAAATCTCAATAAGGGGTTCAATTTAGTTTGTAATAAAATTTCCATTTATGAAAACATAAAAACCGAATCTCTCAATTTAAAAAATCCCCATACTAATAAAAACTATAGATATATACCATTCATTTCATCGAATAGCTTCTCAAAAGTGAGATCGAGGCTTAATAAATTTGAATTTAATTCAAATATTGAAACAAATTTAGTTATCAAAACACTATATAAAAAATCCAAATCAATATTAAATATCTTAGTAATTTTTTATTCCAAAAAACTACCAATAGTAACAATATTTAAGTGAAAAATTAAAAGAATGTCTATAAATCACACTAAGGAAATTTAAAAATGGGTTAGGATTCAGAAAAAACATAATACCCTCTAACTAGAATTCAATTATGTTGAATAATTTTATTATAAATTATACCGACTCACAATATATATTGGGTCTTAAAAATAAAATGTCACAAGGATGTCTAGGAACAAATCCTCTTAAAATCTTATATTTTGGAAAGAAAGTTCAGGTCACACACATATTCTTCTATTTTATTTGATGGAATATAGATGATGAAAATTAATAGATACTGACAATAAATCCCTTTTTTAATACATCTAAATTTTTTTTATGAATATACAGAGTAAAAATAAACATAGATTAAATTGAAATCAAAAAATATAATGAGAAAAATAATTACATATTTAATTCAGGATGTCAATGGAAGCTCTGATGGTAGTAGATACCATGAAAGTAGCATTTTAAACTTATTGTAGAAACCTAGAATAGTATATCACTAGAAGTAGCATTATATGAGTGATATTTTCATTGATGGTAGGAATGTTTTGGAGGAATGGGTAGCATAACCTAGAAGTATTATAATGTAGTTGTACAACATCATGATGGTATCACATCCTGATGGAAGAATTATTCAAATGTATTAGTAGTGGTAGGTTTTCAATGATTGTAGCATCAATAGATGATAAGATATATTGATAGTTGGAAAAATCGAAGGTATAAAGGATTGATAGTCACAATAGAAAATGGGTAGATTTAATATACGATGGTAGAAGTTCATAACAGTATCTCCATTGTACTAATGGAAGCATAGAGCGATAGAAGTACTCCTTAATTGATGGTAGCATATAGTATCTAATGATAGATAATTTTATATATATACTGCAATACTTAGATATATTTTCACTCTATTTATTGAAAATGATTTACTATTATAAAAAATTAAATATGCTAAAAACATAAATACATGAATTGGGATCATTGAAATAAGGATACAATAAAAAATATCGTCTTTTTGATGATAAAAAATAATGGCATATAATAATCATATATAATACATTAACTAATAAATAAAAAAATAAATAAATATTTTTGTTATCATTACAAATACATATGTAATTATAATACAATATTAGGGCTACCAATTCAAAACCATATTTGATGCACATATGTATCCAATTATGTTATAATATTACTTATATGAAATGAAATTAATTCAATTACCAAACCTTTTGTGATTATAAAAAAGATAAAAATGAATTTGGAAAAATGATCATAATAATGATTAAAAAAGATTTGTTGCATTAATAATTAATAGGTACAAAATTAATTATAAAAAGTATAAAAAATGAATTTTATAGCAAATCCTAATATGAATCTAAGGAAGAATAGACATTATAATAGATACAAGATCCATTGTATCCTTTCCTTTTATAGAGTTAGTAGTAAAGTAAGAGGGGGTAGGTGTATATGTAATTGTTGGTAGATTAAATACAATGCAATAATATTACAAAAGTATAATATATCTCAAATCTTCAATAGGAGTGAGTATATAGGGGATATATATAGTTGAAGTGGTCTACACAAGTATTTATACAGAGGAATAAATGTATCCATTTAATGTAATTACTAGTTGAGGATCTAAAGGGGATATTAATATTTTCCTAGTGATATATAGAAAAGGATCAATTAACTCTACACACTATGTACTAACACATCCATTGTGGAAATTTTTGCAATGAATACATCCATTTCTTCCCTGAAAATTATGAAATTAGTGAAAAATTCATTAGATGGGTAACATGATCCAGGAAAGTCCAAGTCAATGGTGGAATTATTAGGTTCTCATCCAAAAAAATAAAATGATTATTTATTTCATTCTTTATATAAATCCTTGAAATATAATACTTTATATTATTATTTATAGTTTCTCTATCACACCTAGCCTCATTTGAGTATTATCTATATAGTTTATTAATATTCTCACCACGTTTTTTTCTATAAGAATGTTTTTCTTGATATGAATAGGTAAAGACACCCATATAATTTTGATGCTCTTATATCATTATGTTTGGGATCAAATTAACATAATCCATGGAAATAGCATGAGGTAGAGAACAAGAAGTGTAATCACTAACTATTGGTAGTGAATCTAATCTATTAAGAAGAGATAATGATCTATTAAATATATTCCACTCATTTCAAGCATTATGGTTAAGACCTCAGTAATATGATTTTCTTACCCCTTTTTCTCAATATCCAATTATTTAATTTTAATCATCCTCTTAGATTGGATGTGAGAAATGACCAATTAGAAAACTATTGGGTATCAACCTAACTATGTTTGGTTTCTGGAGGAGGTGTGGATCTGAGCATCTCAATGAGATCCATTAACACACTTTCCATAAAGTAATATAAATTTTATTTAATTACATAACTAGGAGGAGAAGTTGGAGAAGTTGGAGAAGTATGATAATACTGAATTGTCTCTTGACTTGGAAGGTCTACCTTCTCATGTTTAGCTTCCTCACCATGATCATTAGATTAAATAACATTCATCCATTCTTCCAGATCAATCCTTTCAATCATGGATCTTATAGGGTCTTTCTCAAAAAATAGAGATCCAAAGTCCACCATGCATAGGTAAAGATCCATCATCATCATCATTATTAGTATCATCATCACTAGCATCATCATATAAAATGGAATTAGGTTATGCGAAACCAATAATATTAGGGTTTTGAGATTTATCCCCCTTATATGATACCTTATCTACATCTCTTTTTAGGAAACCATATTATCAATGTGAAAAAATTCATGTCTAGATGATACATACTGAGTAGGATGAGTAATTTCTCAATTGAGATGATATAAAGGTCACTCAAAAATGAGATATTGAAACATCCCGCATCTTTTGTTTCTAATAATACAATAGGATTCAATTTATATTTCAATATTTAGTTTATATGTCTATATATAATTTTTGAATTAATGTAAATGACTGAGGTATGTGAATGGGGGGGGGGGGTTTCCTTAAGATACATAGGGTCCTCTTGCAAATAAATAATGTATATAGGACTTATTTTAGATATTATAAAAAATGGTAATTTTATTACTCTTTTTCTCCATTGATGGGATTTTTCGAGTAATGAATTTTAAAAAAAATAGAGAATTTATATTGAAGATTATTTTATACTAAGTATCATGTTTTTAAATATGATGATCATGTATGTATCATGATTCAAGAAGTGGGTAAGGATGAACCATTTGAAGGAGTAGCCAGTGTTTTGAAGATGATACCCACACTATAAGAAGATGTCCTGATGGAAACCCATAATTCTTCGATGCATGTGGATATTTTTAAAATATTTACAATGTGTTTATTTCCTTGAGAATATAATTAAATATTTTATATTTCAGGATTATAGAAAAAATATTGAGTATTTATAAGATTTAAATGTTATATTTATTAGTAATTTAATGTGATTTGGAATGATTAAATAAAATATTAAATTCATTTACTAATTTAAATGACAATATCATGTACGAATTTGAAGACCATGGAGTTTTTTATATCACAAATACGGTTGAAATTATTTTCCATATAGTGAATATTAAATAATAGGTGATAAAGAAGAAGGGTGAGTGAAGAGAACCCTTCTATGTTGTTATGATTTTAAAGAAGCATATTCTATCAAAGGAAAGGAATTAGAAATGAATGAAAGAGAGACTATGTTTCAAAGGAATAAGGGGAATTGTATGATATTCATATATATTATAAGGTGAGTGGGAATAGAAGAGGGTACTATTTGATTTATTTTCACATTGTTTTCAGGAAAGGATGAATAATCCAGGAGAACCAGTTGTGAGGTCTTGATGAGAACATGATTATCACTATAAAACAACAAAAGTCAAAAATTAATGACATTTTTAGATATAGGTTATATAAAACCTTATATATAGGATTATGAGTGTAATTACATACCAACCATGTAGGATGAGCAACTAGAGGGAAAAATAAGAACCAGTGGGAGGTTGGAATTTTTAAGGTAGTATGGGGACCATTCATTGGGTTACTAGAGAACATGATGGAATTTCATTTATTTGAGGAATTATAAAGTAATATTATAACTGATTAAATTAATAATAAATTATTTTTCAAATAGAGTCCATTACAAGTTAGAAAAAGGTGTATTCTCACATTGAGGCCGAGCCATGTAAATCCTTTTGTCTTGGGAACATTTACTCACTACATTATTCAAAAGAGGTCGTGGAAGAAAAAAAGAGTGGATCAATAATTTTAATGTGAAAATATTTTTATTTTGAAGATAAGATCATAAAAATATATTTATATTACTAATTCATTCCCATAAATTATCTTTAGTCTCACTGGATATAAGAACAACAATTTTTATTAAAGAACTCGTTCTATTTGAATGATGAAATTAAAGAAGAATCATAAAGAGAAAAAATTATTTCAATTTTCTATGAATGAATATATTTTATGGAAAGAATTTACTTTTATAGAAGAAAAATATGTTTCCATACCAAGTTTCAAAATGCCTTAAATAATTCTATTTAAATTTTATTTACTCCTCATATATGATATTCTTTTCTAAATCATGTAAAAAACTACAATTTAAGAATTACATGGGAATTAAATGAATTTCCTCCTATCATCAGTACGAGATAATTTATACACCCATGATTATGTGAATTAATAATATTATGGATATGTGTGAAAAGTATTAAAATATGAATAAAGTTAATGTAAAATTCAAAGACTTTAATATTCATATTTGGAGAGACATGATTGAGGATAGACAGATGGTTGATCATGAGAATATTGTTGATTACATTATTTGAGATAATGAGGTGTGTAGTAATACTAGAGGATTCTATGATGTAATGATAGATTCAAATATTGTTAAAAATCATATGTGAAATTTAATAGAAAATATTTATTCAAATATATCATCCTATGGAGAAATTAGTGAAATATCAGTTTATGAACATTATAATATTATTCCCAATTATGTGATAAAAGAATAACTAAGGTCGAATAATAATATAAAAGAATAAATGAACTTCAAGGCCATGTGATAATAATAATTGAAGAAAAAAGAAGTTGAATCTTCTAGTAAGGGAGTATCAGAGAAAGACAATGAATATGAAGACAATGGGAGGGGAATAAGTCTTATATATAGGTTTATAAATGATCTAAAAGGTAATTATATTGGTTAACACTCGTGAAGGTGTCATAATCTTAATTGTTCTATCCATTTCACCATTAACAAACAGAAAATAAGGACCACTAAATATGATTCATATACCAATGTATATGAATCTATAAGAAGTGAAGGTTTCCCTAAAAGTAGATTTTAAAATTCTAGAAAAGGTCATTTCCTGAGAAGAACTACGTGATCAAGAATCCACCAAAAAAACATGAGTGTTAAGGAGGAAGATATTCAATCATTGAAAAAACTATTTTAAAATATGAATCAACTTATCTACCTTATAAAACAATGATTATTGAATTCAAAAAACGTGAAAAAATTTTAGGTAGCATTGAGGACTAAGAAGAGACATGACCACAATATGTGTCAAGGACTAACCATGAAGTGTGAAATAACCAATGAACAGGGAATGAAAAGAAAAGTATGTGTATTTATAAAATGACGAAGAGCTAAAAGTATGAAATAATGTGATCCAATAAAATAGAAAAATACGTTGAAGGTAATAATTATAGAACATTATAATATAATATAATAAATTAATACTACTCTATTTTCCAAATGGAAGGATCCATTTGATGTATAATCTCTTTAGATTAACACTGAAAAAACATTTATGAAGTTGAAATTTGATTATTCAAAAGTAGGTATGATTCTGGATGACTCTTCTAAGGATTATAATAAGGCCAAACTTATGAGAAATGTCCATAATTCTTCTAATAAATATATATTTATAATAAATATTATTTATCTTAAAGCGTATTATTGGATATCAAAACTAGATATTCTGAAGGTAATGGATGTTAGTAAAACATTTAATCTAACATTAAAGATAATTTTATTTGAGGATAGGAATAAAAAAATCTTATTGGAAAGTATAAATAAATGATGGAATATCAATAGACAAGAAGCATAACAAACTAGATAGGCATACCAATATATTAAAAGACCATGAATTAATGGGTTTCATGGGTGATATAGACCGTTTAAACACAATGTATATAATAATAGGTTGAACATGTCTCTCACATAGAATTTTTTGGAATAAATGTGGAGTCCTACAAAAATAAGAATAAGTAAGTCTACAAAAAATATGAATTATCCCAGGTTTTAGAAATATTTATTAGAGAAATCAACAAAGAAGACTACAGATATCAATAAAAATTATCATGATAAATGAATAAGATTTACATGAAGTGCTAATAATTTTTTTAATGGTGTAATATTGATTGGTTTATAAGATAAATATTATAATGACAACATATAAAGAAAAACAATGGCACTAAAGGAACTATGTGGGAGATGAAATAGTGATTGTTGTTGTTTGGATTAGACCACTCAAGACAGGGTGAATTGACTTTCAAATAACATTTTAGTTAAAAATAATAATAAAATAAATCCCCCAATTATTTAAAATCACACTCTTAACCAAAAAGATATAAACATATTATTTTAATTTTTAAATAGCTTTAGAAATGGGAGACTGGGGCATAGTTAAAATAACATGGAAAGTACATCATCCTTTAGAACTAATTTACCAAAACAAACAAGCACCAAATATAAAATAAAAATTATTAATAACTATTATAGATAAATTTTTATTTCATATAAAATTAATAGAAATAGCCTTCAACATAAATAATTAAAAAATAATAATATGACACACAATGTGGTAACTGAAATAGAGGTTCAATCTCAAGATGAGACTAAATTAGCTTGAACTAGAAAGAACCTACCACAAATAAGATTATTATTAAATAATATAATAGAAAATATGGATTACGTTTTACAAAACAAGTGTCACAAGTATCTCAACAAAAAACGCATCATCAATAGTAATACAAGGTATAAAACAATTACAGGTCACACATGACTTCTTCCATAGTTATTTGTACAAATTGAGATGAAAAAAATTAGGAGATATTGTCCATAACTCTCTATTTTAGTATTAATGACAATGTTTTATGAATATACAATATAAAAACAAACCCATATATAAAAGTATTGTACAAATAGAAAGAGGTGGATATTAGTGATGAGATGATTGTGTGATACTAAATCTGAATGTGTTTTGTTTCTTAGGAGTGTCTAATGATCACTCTGGGAAGATTCAATAAGGATTTCACTAATAGTGTAGTGAAATAGAGTATAAAAAATGTTCTTTAAAATATATTGTTCTTTTTCAGTTTGATGTCATTATATCTTTGAACTATGTTAAGATATTCACCATGTACACCCACACATTCTCCTCCACATTACACAAGAGGGGGTTCTCTTAAATATATACCATTCCATGAGATCAAATTATCTTTTAATAATAATAGTTAAATAATTTAGATCCTCATATTAAAACAAAAATATAGAAATACCTAATTTGTATTTATGTCATCCTTAGATTTTTTAAAGAATAATCTTTCTCAAATCTATGTTCTTTACTATAATATTAAATGCATAAAATAAATTTCAGAGAATTAATTATTAAATTTCTTCTAGATATCCATGATAGTTCAACTAGTAGTAGATACCTGATAAAATCGTTAACAAACTATACAAGCCTCTAATAGTATATCACTAGTGGTAGAATGATCTAAGTGGTAGGTTCAATGATGGTAGAAAATCTATGGAGGTAGCGGTATCCTAGCTTGGTTGTACAATAATCTTCTGGTAAGCTATCATGGTTTTAGATCATCCTTATGGTAACTCCATTAAACTTTATTGGTAGTGGTAGCTTTTCCTTGATGTTATCATCGAGTAATGATAGTATATATTTATAGTAAGAACACATGATGGTGAAATGTTTAATATTGATAGTATCAAATGTGCAGAATTACCATGTGATAGCAGTAGTGTTTTATAAATACTATGTTGTACTAATAGTAACAAAGAACAATAGTAGAAATCCTTAAATGATAGTTTCTCATAGTTCTAATGGTAGATATTTTCTATAATTAGTGGATCAATACAAATATATACATTCACTATTTGGCTAGTATTTCATTTACTCACATAAAAAATAATCATATTATGAACATAAAAAAACATGACTTGGGATTAGTAAAATAAGGGGGATCTCAAAAATCTCCCACTTTTGATGATAAAAAGTCATTTAATTTAATAACCATAAATGAAACACTAATAGATAATTGAAAAAATAGATTAATATTGTTCTTAATATTGAAAATCTATATGTCAAGAACATATAATATTCTTCCTAACAATTCATAATAATTTGTGACACACATTACTAACCAATTAAGTTATACAATTACCTATATGAAATGAAATTCAATATATTTTAACCCCCTTCTGTTTATATAAAATGAAAAAATGAAATTAGGAAACAAAAAATGAATAGAATAATGAATAAAAAAGTGCATTATTTTATTATCTTTAATAGGTAAACAACATTCTAGAAAAAGGATAAATAACATAATTTCCTATAAAAATGAAATATGAATATGGGGAAGAATCATTAATTTTTATGGAGGTAGGATACATTGTCTGAAAACATTTTATAGTGGGAATAGGGATAAATGAGGTGGAATCTGGAACATGAAGTGAAGTGGGCCAAAATACAATTCCAAAATACACCACAAGACTAAGCTATCTCACAGATTCAATAGGTGCGAGGATGATGAGGCTTCATAAAATTGAAGTAGTTTGGACAACTATAGGGAGAGGCTTAGGGATTAATCTAGTCAAGGTAATGACTGGGTATGAAAAATAAAGTGCAATGACTATTTTCATGGTATTATATGGAGAATTCTCTATCAAATAAATAATATATGTAATCACAGGTCCACCATGATCTACTGCATTTATGAAATCATCATTTTCTCCCATGAAATTTTTGAGAAGAGGTTCTAAAGTCTTCAAATATTCCTATTTCACCTTTTGGTCCATATTAATAGGATTGATTGTTAATTTATCATCAAAAAAGATTAAATGAAAATTTACCTCATTATTTGAATAAATACTTGAATAATAATACTTTATTTCCATATTTATTGATTCTATATAAAAAATTACCTCACATAATAATTATCCAATGAGTTTATAAGTATCATAAAAATAATATTTTATTTGAAAATTTTCATCTTAATGGAAAGAATTAAAAGAGCCCATATAATCCTAATCCCTTCTTTAACAATGGATCTGATCAAATCATCCTCAATTTAGGAAGGTGTAGGAGGTAGATCACTAGGATTGGAAACAATATCTGTAAGCAGGGACACCAATTATAACTACCCATACATTAAATACATTGTTATAACTTCAGAATTTAAGCACACTTATTACAACATATACAAAACCAGGAAAGCACCGTATAGGTATAGTGTCTTTAGAAACTGGGAAACATAAACATCTGGTTCATAAAGAGTCTACACTGTCTCCCATTTATTTCATTATATCTATAGTCCCTTTTGACATATCTTACTTAATAACCTTCTTCCTGACCTCGGGAAAGAAAACATACAAAAGGGTGAGCTCAAATACTCAGTAAGGGTAAACAAAAGAAATATCAATCACATCATATACATAAGAACATAACATTTGGAAATCTTAACCTGCAAAAGAAATCATAATTTCATAACATGGGATAAATCATAGTAGTGAAATGTAATCCCAATAATCATAACTTAAAACATGAAACTTTGTGGCATACATACATAATCATAGAGAATCATTTCTTATTAGTCAAGACTCATTTCCAAGACTATCTTAGTGGACAAAGTCCATTTCTGAACCGAGTCCACTCCTTGTTTCAGTCCTGTTTCACTGAACTGGTTTAACCTGCCGTTCCATCCATGTCTATCTCTTGAGATATAAAATCTTTACCCAATGCATTGGAGGGAGATATAGGTCCCACCCATCTCATAATGATACCATTCTTATGTGTGGCACAAAATCATAAATCATACATCATTGCATAACCCATGTAATAAAAATGGGATTCTTAAACATCATGAAATCATAAAACAATTCATATAAGACAAAGGAATTATTAAAAATAATTCCATCACAACATAATCAAATCAATGTAATAATAGGGATAGAAACAGAACCATATATTATCTTAGATGGAAAATAATTTTGATAAAACACTTGAACTCCATTTTTGAGGAAAATATCCTTTATACTTCAAAAACACTTTCCATTCTTAACATGTCATACAATTTTAAACTAAAATAAGTTGATTTTAAATAAACATGAAAACTTGTAATGGAATATTCTTGTAAATAATGTTTTAAAAATCCATTCATTCCGTATAAGTTAAAAAAACATTCTTCTCGTACTTTTGTCGGAAAAGTCAAAAAGTACCACGTACGAAAAACGACAAAAGATTCCTTTCATATCTTTTACTAAAACTCACCGAAGGGTAAAATTGGATTTAAAAAATTGTAGGTGGATGGAAATAATATTACATATTGAGGAAACATGGATGTGGATGATAAAATACACCCCAGTAAATACCAAAGTATAAACAATCTCGGATAAAAATGAGATTGTGATATTTTCCCTTACCTTAGGTCTGATATGCTTTGTACGTGTCTGAACCTATTTTATAATGATTTAAATAATGTTATTGACTTATTCCAGAATCATACTCATTGTTATGATATCACATATAGTCATATTCTTAGCTTCTTATTAGTAATATTTCATTACAACTTGTTATTTGGGTGTTTATTACTTTTTGTTTTTATGCGTGTTTTGTCGAATAAATTATTATTCTTCTCTTTAGGTTATAGATACCTCATTTACAGAATGTTATTAGTGTAATATATATCATATTCATTCATTCAATTCCTTTATATAATCGTTATGCAATGAAGATCATGTAGAACGAGTCGCATCACATCGTGGAGACGGTATTCCGTACGTACGCATGAGCGATGATATCGTTCCCATGATCATGGAATTGTATTGGAGTGTATGTATACTATTTCAGAATCAATATAACTTTAAAATAATCATATATAGTCATTATTTACACCATTATTCCCATCCAAGTAAGGCGGTGGTGGAAAATAGATTACACCACGGCGTGGAGACGGTATTCCGTACGTACGCACGCGCGGGGATTTCATTTTCTATAGGATGGATAGATCATGAAATAGGGTTGTTTCATACTTATAATAACATATCATTATATGAGTGATACTGATGTTATTACTTCATAATTAAAAAACTAAAGAATAAGAAGTGGAAGAAGAAATAAAGATGAAAGAATCAGTAATAGACATTACCTCTTCTTTGAAGTGCTTCTTTGAGACCTACTTTTAGGGCACTAAAATTGGTCTTTTAAGAAGACCAGGACCTATAGGATGTCTCTAGGAAAGTGGATATGATAAAGTGGCAGGGTTTGGCCGAGCTTGAAGGCTCAATGTGGTGTGAGGAAGAGGGGGAGGAGGTGCCCTTTTATAAGGGAGGAGAGGGGCTCCTTTGGAAAAACTAAAAATATTATTTTATTATAAAGTCATGTTCGGTTTTAAATAGCTAAAAATTGATTTATTTAGAAGCTAAGGTGCGGATGGGTCTAAATAATCTCATCGAATAGAATTTAGACAAGTTTAGGTTCCTATTTTAACCTTATCATTTAGATTTAACATTAAGTTAAATAATTTTACTTTTACCGTGTCTTCTTGTGTCCTTATACTATAAGGTTAATAAACATACCATAAGCAGCCAAACGAACCCCAAGTTGTTTATTATTAATATATATAAACTTATCTAAGTCATTTGGCCGAACCTTAGTTTTTTAGGAAAAAAATAGAAATTAATAATATAATATTTGTTTTAAAAACTATTTTATGTCAATTTTGACACTATTTAGTAATTGATTTTTGTGAAACTCATAACAGAATGATTAGTTCTAAAAAAGTTACTTAAATAAATAATAACATGTCATATTAACCTATAAAATTAGTGGAATTTATAAAAAGTATCAAATTACATTTATTTTGGTATTTATAACATCAATTATGTCAATATTTCATTAGTAAGATAATTACTGCAACACTTTGTGTTATAAATAAGTTAAATTATTTAATGTTTAAAAATTACAAATAAAATACCATTATGTAGGAAATCTTTTTATATTTTTAATTAATATTTATAGTCTAATTCATCTTATTTATAACCATATATTAAAAATTATTTACTTATTAAACTTTGATTTTAACTATTTTAACCCTTCTCTAAATAAATTAATAATAAATGTCCTAATCTAATACAAGTGGGCCTAAATGGTCATATTTTATTCCTAAGTTAGTTTTTGGTCGAATTAAACTTATCCAATAGAATTAGAACATGTGTTAGGGTAATAATAATATCATTTTTACCCTTAAGTACCCTATTACTTTTAACCGTGGTAAATAAAAATAAAAAGTTACTATTCACCAAAAATTATTTTCATCTCATTAAACCACATTTTACTTACTGACATCAACCGTGTCTCTCGGATTTTTGAAATTTCACTCACAGAAGCAGTAAAATTACGTTTTATGAAAAATTCAGTTTTTTTAACTACCACTTAGTGGTTTCACTATTCATCAAAAATTGAAAGTTTTTAGAAAAATACCAAAATTTCACCCTAGGATAATTTCGATATTCCGAATCCAAAAATTAAATCCATTTAGAAATATAAAATTTATAAAATTTCAAAAAGTGGTTATTACTATTCATAACGGCTAGTTTTAATATTATATTAATAGCATATCATTGTTTAGTGAAACTCGGTATTGCGTACGACGTAAGCTATCGAGGAAGGTCGTGATTACGTGTAAAGGAAGCCAAGCTAGTGTTGTGTGTAGTGAAAGATTCATTTTATGATTTATAAAAATAATAATATTTCTCATAAAAGTCTCGGGTGTTACATTCTACCCCCCTTAAAATGAATTTCGCCCTCTAAATTCGTCACTTTGTAACAAACAGATGAGGATACCTCTCCCTCATCATATCCTCAAGCTCCCATGTAGCTTCTTCTAATTGGTGGTTCTTCCATAAAACATTCACCAATCGAGTGGTCTTGTTTCGTAGGACATTTTCACTACGATCCAGAATCTATATCGGCTGTTCTTCATAAGAAATATCTTGCTCCAGCGGTACAACTTCTAAGCTGAGTACATGTGAAGGATCTGGTATGTACTTTCTCAGGAGACATACATGGAACACATTTTGAACTTGAGAGAGATTCGGTAGAAGTGCCAATCGGTAAGCTACCTTCCCAACATGATCCAGTATTTCTAAAGGATCGATATATCTAGGGCTCAACTTCCCCTTCTTTCCAAATCTCATGACCCTCTTCCAGCGAGATATTCCTAAGAACACTTTATCACCCACTTCAAACTCTAGGACTTTTCTTCGGTTATCGGCATAACTTTTCTGTCGACTCTGAGATACTCTTATGTGTTGTTGAATAGATCTGACCTTTTCTGCCATTTCATCAATGAGATCAGGTCCTAATAGCTTTCTTTCCCCAACTTCATCCCTACAAGTTGGAGTCCTGCATTTCTTTCCATAGAGAGCTTCATAAGGAGCCATCTGAAGACTGGAGTGAATGTTATTATTATAATAAAATTCCACCAAAGGTAGGTGTTGATCCCAACCACCTTTTAAATCCATAGAGAAAGCTCTCAACATATCTTGTAGAGTTTGAATCATCCTCTCAGACTGACCGTCTGTTTGAGGATGATAAGCAGTGTTGAAACTAAACTCTGTATCCAGAGTATGATGAATACTTCGCCAGAACTTTGAGGTAAACCTCAGATCCCGATCAGATATAATAGAAAGTGGTACTCCATGCAATCTTACCAATTCCTTCACATATATCCTGGAAAGCTGATCCAGAGAGAAATCCTCTCTAATAGCGATGAAGTGTGCAGACTTTGTAAGACGATCAACTATGACCCAGATAGCATTATTGCCTTTGGATGTTTTAGGAAGTCCGGTGACAAAGTCCATAGTGATGTTTTCCCATTTCCAATCGGGTATGGGTAATGTTTGTAACATCCCCTTAGACTTCTGTCTCTCAGCTTTAACTTGCTGGAAAACCAAGCATCAAGAAACATATTCAGCAACATCTCTTTTCATGCCATCCCACCAGAAGTACTCTTTCAGGTCCCTATACATCTTCGTTCTTCCAGGATGAATGGAGAATGAAGAACTATGAGCCTCATCCAGCAGCTCCTTCTTTAATTCGGGGATGGGAGGAACACAAACCCGATTCCTGAATTTTATTATACCATCACAATCACGGTTGAATTCAGGAACATTTCTCACCTTCTTTTGTAACTCGACATCTTCTTTCTATGCCTCTTTAATCATCAAATGTATAGATGGTTGACCATTCATTTGAGAAAGATACGATTTCCCCTTTCATTATAATTCCAAGATCCATCCTTTGTAAATCCCTAAATATTGGATCTTTTGTGATCCTCATCATCGATGAACTGGCATGGTCTTGTCGACTTAATGCATCTTCCACCTTGTTTGCTTTCCCAGGGTGGTAATGGATTGAGCAGTCGTAATCTTTAATCAGATCCAACCATCTTCTTTGGCGCATATTCATCTCCTTTTGTGTGAAAATATACTTTGAACTTTTATTATCAGTATAAATGTCCCACCTTTCTCCATAAAGATAATGCCTCCAAATATTTAATGCAAAGATTACTGCAGCTAACTCCAAATCATGAGTTGGTTAATTTTGCTCATGTATTTTCAATTGTCGTGAGGCATAAGCTATCACCATATAATTTTGCATAAGAAAACACCCCAATCCCTTCTTGGAAGCATCACTATAGACCACAAACCTTTCTCCACTACAAGGTAGTGTGAGCACAGGTGCACTGGATAACCTTCTTTTCAACTCCTTGAAATTCTCTTCACATTCCTCCGTCCAAACAAACTTAACTCCTTTCCGAGTCAACTTGGTGAGTGGATTAGATAATCGAGAAAAATCTTTCACAAAACGTCGATAATATCCAGCCAAACCAAGAAAACATCGGATCTCAGTTACTGTTGTTGGTCTCGACCATCTTTCGATAACCACTGTTTTTGTTGGATCCATAGATATCCCCTCTTTTGAGATTATGTGACCCAAAAATGAAACTTTTTGATGCCAAAATTCACACTTGGTAAATTTGGCATAAAGCTTCTCCTTTCTCAGGGTCTTCAATATAATTCTCAAGTGATCTTCATGTTCTTCCTTGCTCTTTGAATAAACAAGAATATCGTCTATAAAGACTACCACAAACTGATCAAGATAGTCTCTAAAGACTCTGTTCATCAGATCCATGAAGATAGTAGGGGCATTAGTAAGACCAAATGGCATCACTATAAATTAATAGTGTCCATACCTTGTACGGAAAGCTGTCTTTGGTATATCCTCCCTTTTGACCCTTAATTGATGATACCCTGAACGAAGATCAATCTTGGAAAAGTATTGAGCTCCGCGTAGTTGCTCAAATAGATCATCAATGCGCGTGGGAGGATATTTTTTCTTGATAGTGATCTTCTTATGTTCTCGATAATCAATGCAGTGTCTCATTGATCCGTCTTTCTTCTTAAAAAACAGAACAGGTTCTCCCCAAGGTGACGCACTAGGGCGTTTGAACCCCTTATCAAGATTCTCTTGGAGTTTCTTCTTCAATTCCTGAAACTCAATTGGGGCCATTCTCTAAGGTGTATTTGAAATAGGCAAAGCACCCGGTACGAGTTCTATTGAAAACTCAACTTCACGATTTGGTGGAAGACCCGGTAATTCCTCCGAAAAGACATCAGCAAACTCCCATACAATGGGCATATTCTTAATCGCGAGTTTCTCATCAACCTTTTGAGATAAATAACCTTAATTTAGTGGAATCAATACCCATAAGATGGAAGAAATTTCCACTGGATGGTTATGTTCATCCTTGCATTGATAGACGATCATAGATTGATCTGGAATATGAAATGTGACTTCACTTATTTGGAAATTGATATGATCTCCATATAAAGAAAGCCAATCCATGCCAATAATCACATCAAATTCTACTATAGGAAGGATCACACGATTTGCAGGAATCAATTTCCCACAAACTTCGATCGGAGAAGAATTGTAAACTTTTGATGCGACTGTTGTGCCATTAGGGGTTGTTACAGCTAACTCAACATCTAATTGATGAGGTAATATGGTGATATCCTTATAAAATTCTTCAGAAATAAAAGAGTGGGTGGATCCAGAATCAAATAAAACATTTTCTACTTTAGAGTGGATGGTAAGTGTACCTTTCACCACATCGTTATCGTACTCCACATCACTTATAGAAATTGCATGAGACTTTCCTTTGTCTTTAGCCTTAAGAGTTTGTTGACGTCAACCATCATCATCAACCCTTGGATTTGGGCATTGATTGGCATAATGCCCCATCTCCTTGCACTTGAATCATTGAAGTGTAGTAGGTTCATTCTGTGTATCCCTTCCTTTGTTTGCATCATTAGACATCTTCTTCCCATCATTGAGGCATTCAAATTCCCTAAAACCTTACTTTCCACATTTGAAACATTTACTTGTCCATTTAAGACAACTCCCTCCATGTTTCTTTCCACACTTTGAGCATAAGGAAAAGCTCATATTCTTTTCAGTGTGCTCTTTAGATGTTCCTTTGAATTCCATTTTCCTCTTCTTATCAAACCCATATGACTGATGGGTTACTCTAATCTCCATCTCGACTTTGAGGGAACATCGAATGATTTCCTCGTAGCTATTGAAGTCCCTTATGGATAACGCCCTTCGAAGACTTGGTTTTAAGACACTGAAGAATCGATTGATCTTACTCTCAGGTTGGATAATAATACCAGAAGCGTACCTTGCAAGTTTTGTAAAAAAAATTTCATAGATACCAACAGATTCATCATCCTTTTGCTTCAGTTCAAGAAAATATTTCTCCATCTTTGTTCAGAGAATACGAGGGAATTACTTATTGAAAAATAAGTTCTTGAACTTATCCCATTCCATGGACTCTATTTCATCCCTTTGCCTCATATTCTTAATAAGATTCCACCATTGATCAGCATCAACTTCCAAACGATACACTTCTAAGATGACTTTATCATGTTCAGAACATTGAAGAACTAAAAGTATCTTTTCAGTATTACTAATCCATTTTTTAGCAACTAATGGATCAGTAGACCCGCTGAATGAAGGTGGACGCTGTCTCATGAAGGATTCAACAGAATGTTTCTCCTTCCTTTGCTTGTTTGGAAGTCCTGCATGATTTATAGCTTGAGAATGTTGTGTGAGCATGGCTGCAATATTTTTCATTCCATCTCCCATAACGTTTGGTTGCTCAGGGGGACAATCATTGAATTTCCCATCACATTCAGTATTAACACGGTTCCTTCGGGTTCCAGCCATTGACTAAAACCAAGAAGAATAGTGTGAGCAACACTAATTATAATAGGAAAACCACATAATCAAGAATAAAATTTCCCACTTAAGGTTTTATCCTAGGTTTTTCATGGCCATTTCTAAAACACTAAGATTTGTTCTATGCTTAGACTTATCCTTAGGATTCTTAATAAGGCTTTCAGATCCTAGTTTCCAAAGGTTGACTATACCTTTCCTATAATACCAACTATAATGACCCATACTTTACATAAATTGTTATTACATCAGAATTGAAGCACACTTATTATAACATATAACAAAACTAGGAAAGGACCATATAGGTATAGTGTCTTTAGAAACTGGGAAACAAAAACAACTAGTTCATAAAGCATCTACATTGTCTCCCATTTATTTAATCATATCTATAGTCCCTTTTGACATATCTTAATTAATAATCTTATTCCTAAACTGGGTATGGAAAACATACAAAATGGTTAGCTCAAATGATTAGTAAGGGAAAACAAAAGAAATATCAATCACATCATATACATAAGAACATATCTTTTGGAAATCTTAACCTATAAAAAAATCATTATTTCATAACATGGGATAAATCATAGTAGTGAAATGTAATCCCAATAATCATAACATAAAACACGAATCTTTGTGGCATATACACATAATCATAGAGAATCATTTCTTATTAGTCAAGACTCATTACCAATACTATCGTAGTGGACAAAGTCCATTTCTGAATCGAGTTCACTACTCGTTTCAGTTCTGTTTAACTGAACCGATTTAACCTGCCGTTCCAGCCATGTCTATCTCATGAGATATAAAATCTTTACCCAATGAATTGGAGGGAGATATAGGTCCCACCCATCTCATAATGATACCATTCTTATGTGTTCCACAAAATCATAAATCATACACCATTGCATAACCCATGTAATAAAAATGGGATTCTTAAACATCATGACATCATAAAACAATTCATATAAGATAAAGGAATTAATAAAAATAATTCCATCAAAACATAATCAAATCAATGTAATAATAGGGATAGAATCAGAACCATATATATTCTTATATGGAAAATAATTTTTATAAAACACTTAAACTCCATTATTGAGGAAAATATCCTTTCTACTTAAAAAACATTTTCCTTTCTTAACATGTCATAAAATTTTAAACTAAAAGAAGTTGATTTAAAATAATCTTGAAAACTTGTAAAGGAATCTTCCTGAAATAATGTTTTAAAAATCCATTCATGCTGTATAAGTTAAAAAAACATTCTTCTCATACTTTTGTCGGAAAAGTCAAAAAGTACCACGTACGAAAAACGACAAAAGATTCCTTTCATATCTTTTACTAAAACTCACCGAAGGGTAAAATTAGATTTAAAAAATTGTAGGTGGATGGAAATAATATTACATATTGAGGAAACATGGATGTGGATGATAAAATACACCCCAGTAAATACCAAAGTATAAACAATCTCGGATAAAAATGAGATTGTGATATTTTCCCTTACCTTTGGTCCGATATGATTTGTATGTGTCCAAACCTGCTGTATAATGATTTAAATAATGTTATTGACTTATTCCAGAATCATACTCATTGTTATTATATCACATATGGTCATATTATTATCTTCTTATCTGTAATATTTCATTACAACATGTTATTCGGGTGTTTAATACTTTTTGTTCTTATGCGTGTTTTGTAAAATAAATTCTTGTTCTTCTCTTTAGGTTATAGATACCTCATTTCCATAATTTTATTAGTGTAATATATATCATATTCATTCATTCAATTCATTTATATAATCATTATGCAATGAAGATCATGTAGAATGAGTCGCATCACATTGTGGAGACGGTATTCCGTACGTACGCACGAGCGATGATATCATTCCCATGATCATGGAATTGTATTGGAGTGTATGTATACTATTTCAGAATCAATATCACTTTACAATAATCATATATATTCATTATTTACACCATTATACCCATCAAAGTAAGGTGGTATTGGAAAATAGATTACACCACGGCATGGAGACGGTATTCTGTACGTACGCACGCACGGTGATTTCATTTTCCATAGGATGGATAGATGGTGAAAGATGGTTGTTTCATACTTATAATAACATATCAGTATATGAGTGATACAGATGTTATTACATCATAATGAAACAACTAAAGAAGAAGAATTTGAAGAAGAATTAAAGATGAAAGAATCGGTAACGGACATTACCTCTTCTTTGAAGTGCTTCTTTGCGACCTACTTTTAGGGAACTAAAATTGGTCTTTGAAGAAGACCAGGACCTCTAGGATGTCTCTATGGAAGTGGAGAGGAGAACGTTGCAGGGGTTTTCCGAGCATGAAGGCTCAAAGTGGTGTGAGGAAGAGGGGGAGGAGGTGCCCTTTTATAAGGGAGGAGAGGAGCTCCTTTGAAAAAACTAAAAATATTATTTTATTATAAAGTCATGTTCGGTTTTAAATAGCTCAAAATTGATTTATTTCGAATCTAAGATGGGGATGGTTAGAAATACGATCATCAAATAGAATTTAGACAAGTTTAGGTTCCTATTTTAACCTTATCTTTTAGATTTAACATTAAGTTAAATAATTTTACTTTTACCGTGTCTTCTTGTGTTCTTATACTATAAGGTTAATAAACTTACTATAAACAGCCAGAAAAACCCCAAGTTGTTTATTATTAATATATATAACCTTATATAAGTCATTTGGCCTAACCTTAGATTTTTAGGAATAAAATAACAATTGATAATATAATATTTGTTTTAAAAACTATTTTATGTCAATTTTGACACTATTTAGTAATTGATTTTTGTGAAAATCATAACAGAATGATTAGTTCGAAAAAAGTTAAATTAAATCAATAATAAAATGTCATATTAACCTATAAAATTAGAGGAATTCATAAAAAGTCTCAAATTACATTTATTTTGGTATTTATAACATCAATTATGTCAATATTTCATTAATAAGGTAATTACTACATCATCTTTGTGTCATAAATAAATTAAATTATTTATTGTCTAGAAATTACAAATAAAATACCATTATGTAGTAAATCTTTTTATCTTTCTAATGAATATTTATAGTTGAATTTATCTTATTTATAACCTTATATTTAAAATTATTTACTTATTAAAATTTGATTTTAACTATTTTAACCTTTCTTTAAATAAATTAATAATAAAAGTCCTAATCTAATCCTAGTGGGCCTAAATGGTCATATTTTATTCCAAAGTTTGTTTTTGATCGAATTACACTTATCCAATAGAATTAGGACATGTGTTAGGGTAATAATAATATCATTTTTACCCTTAATTACCCTATTTACTTTTAACCGTGGTAAATAAAAGTAAAAAAGTTACTATTCACCAAAAATTATTTTCATCTCATTGAACCACATTTTACATACTGACATCAACCGTGTCTCTCGGATTTTTGAAATTCCACTCACTGAAGTGGTAAAATTAAGTTTTATGAAAAATTCAGTTTTTTAACTACCACTTAGTGGTTTCACTATTCATCAAAAATTGAAAGTTTTCAGAAAAATACCAAAATTTCACCCTAGGATAATTTCGATATTCAAAATCCAAAAATGAAGTCCATTTTGAAAAATAAAATTTATAAAATTTCAAAAAGTGGTCATTACTATTCATAATGGCTAGTTTTAATAATATTTTAATAGCATATCATTGTTTAGTGAAACTCGGTATTGCATACGACGCAAGCTATCGAGGAAGGTCGCGATTTCCTGTAAATAAAGCCAAGCTAGTGTTGTGTGTAGTGAAAGATTCCTTTTATGATTTATAAAAACAAAAAAATTTCTCATGAAAGTCTCGGGTGTTACACCAATCTCTCTAGAAGTGATAATTTATTATCACTGAATCTTCCTCTCATTTCATGTATTATGTATCAAAATTCATTTATTTGATCTTTTAACCTTCCTCTCTAAAAATCCTTTTCATTCATTTTAATCAAAATAAAAGGATGGATGTTGAAAATGACCAATGAAAATAAACACTAGGTATCACTTTCACTGAGTTTGGCTTCCTGAGGATGTTTGGAACTGATTATCCCACTAAGATAAGTCAATATAAATTCCCCAAGGAATCTAAATATTGTTAAGTTGCATAAATTATTGGAGGAGTTGGATAAGGATGATGATATGGAATCATCCCTTGATTATTAAGGGTATCATGATCATGTCTAGTTTCTACACCATGATCCTCAGAAGGAATAGATTTCAATATTTATTCTATATCAATACATTCAATAAAAATCCCTTAGTATCTTTCATAAACATATAGTTGTCAAGTCATGCATGATCATGTGGACTTCCCTTATCTTCACCATTATTGTTATAATCAGCACTAGAATAATCATATCTAATAGAATCAAGATATGAAATACCAAGATGATTAGAGCCTAGGGATTTCTACCCCTTATATGAAACCCCATCTGCAACTTTTTATAATGAAACACAGTCTTCCCTATGAACATATTATTGTATAGATGATACATGCTACATAGAATAATGATTTTCTTTACCTATGCTATCAATAAGATAATCCCCCTTCTATGTTGGGCTAGAACACAATTTCTTATATAAATCAACTTCATTATTAGATTAATCTAAAATGTAAACCTCTTTTTTAGAACTCCCAAGGGAAGACTAATAAAAATTATATTCTTTTGACACTTCAATTTCATTAGATTATTCAACATAATTAAATAAGCTTAGTCTATTAAAGTGGTGGGATATATGATCTATATGATATATTGGTTTTATTGAAATAATCACGGATTAACCCTTCTAATAATGAAATTGGAGAAGATACTTCTTTATATAAAACAACAACATCAACTTTCTCTTCATTAGTATAAACTAAGACTTCATATTACTCAATGACAAGGTCGGTCTCATCTATTATTCTAGTAGGGTGATTAATAGGGTTCAAAATTATTATATAACAAATCATTATCCTCCACCCAGATAATTAAACATGTATTCTAGTTTACATTTATCCATTTATTGGGTTCTTGACATAAAAAAACCACGTAATATGGTTAACTTATCGTCATATTCAGGCATAATTCTATTGGCTTAAAATATATAAAATATCATTTTAGAATAGTACATGGAATTTTTCCTACACAATGGTTAACAAAGATCCATTCTGTAAACCATTATATATCAGCACATGTTAGTCTTATCTCCACATTTCATAAGAAATAAGAAAATGATATCTTGGTACTTTATAACGCTTAATCCCCCCTTCCTAGGAAAAATTACATATTGGATTAAATTAAACAATACATGAAATTCCCAAACCAAGTCCATTGGGGATAGTTCTCACAAAAAAGAATTCCTAGTATGCTCTAAAAGTATATTATTATACAAAACATCTTCTTGAATGAGAAATGTACCTTTATAACCATCATATATACTTTTTTGAGTAACATTCAATCATTTCATCCACTAATTCGATAAAAAAAAGAAAATGTATTCCTTATTTTATTATATTAATAACACTTTATTATTATTATTATATATAAATTTTAAATAAATAAAAATGGTGAACCAACATAGGATAGAATAGTGAGTTGTTCTTTGAGAAACACACTATATATCCTTGGTCTCAAATAACATTTATCACTAAAAATTTCCTTTAGGATAACCACTTGTGATATGTTTTATTTTTCAAACATGAATATATACAATGAAAGATTTAGATAAAATGGCTATACTAGATGACTAGGTTATCCTAGTTATTTTTTAATGTCACAACTCATCTAAAAAAACAACTACAAATTTTAAACGCACCATTCTTAGAATGATTTTACTATTGAGAGATGAATGTTTTGATTATCAAGAGGTAAATGGAGATTGCAACAGGTTTCATGGGAGGCACAAAAGAGAATAAGATTCTCATATTTGGATTTTTTATAGATATATCATCTTACAATTTTAGAAATTGTAGAAATATTATATATATATATATATAATAAAATTATGAAAATAATAAAAATTATATTTCAAAGATAATAATGAGCAGAAAAATGATAACGGTAGAATATGGGATAGTAATTACCAACAATAATGCTCATATTATAATGAAATAGTATATTCCAATAGTTTTATGTCAAAGCTTGAATGAATACGGTAGAACACCAAAAATAATGTAGCCAATGATAAACTACTACTGGTAGAATAATTAAGGGTATCATAGGTAACATATAATATCTAATAGTAGTATAGCTAATGGTATCACAACTATAAATACCATAAATAATGATATATTAACCATTATAGTAGTAGTATTGAGATGTTTCTATTATAAGTAACATACCATCAATAACAAAAGACTAATAAAAGATTATCATTCCATGTTCATTTCTTATATAGATTATTCTATCAATGATCATAGAATTTGTGAATATTTCCTAATGTTTATTATCAATACATGTGAATTCAAGAGTTATATCTACCTTTTTAAAGATGTCTCTAAAAAATTAGGGTCTTATATCAAGAATATTTGTTATATAATGACACACATATTTATTATAAGTATTTATCAAACCTTTCTTGTCACATTTTAATGGGGAGTGTTATAATTAATATTCATAGTCTAGTAATGCGTGTTTTTTCCAAATAATCTTTTCCCAACATGTTCCTACAACTATGTACTCCGCTTTAGTATTGGGTAATTCCACATAATTAATTTTCTTACTATACTATTCGAATTAAGTCTTTCTCAAAAATTTAATATTTCTAGATGTTATTTTTCAATGTCACATATAGCCACTAAAATATGCAGTTGAATAACATAGTAAATCAAATCTGTGTCCTCTATGATATTATAGTCCAAATATTATTATTTTTGATGTATTTTAAAATTATATTGGGTGAAATTAAATGTTACTCTATATGTTTTTTATAAAATTAGGAACTCATTCACTAACTACATATTGGATATGGTCACCCAGATTTTAATGATAGTAAGACTATAATCATAACTCTGTATGTTTTATGATCAACTGCTTTTTGTGTTCTATCAAGATCCAACATGAAACTATTAGTAATGGTTGTATCAATGCCTTTCATACTATCCATGGATCTTTTTGAAAAAATAATTATTTGACTTTTTTTCTAATTAAAATAATTAAATCTTTATTTTGAAAAATCCATAAAATGATGAATGAAATTAATTTCTCCAATAAAATCATTGTAAATTGATTTTAGATCATTTTTAAAAAAATTTACACAATGAATTTATTGATGAAAAAATAAATTATCATAAATTTGTAGTACTATAAAATATTTTAAAATTCTTTTTATAAATAGTTTATGGTTTGGTATATCTTTAGTAAAACCCTTCATAGTCATAAATGAGCAGGGCTGATCATGCCAGGCTTTATAATATTGTATTAAACTATATAATTTTTTTTAAATTTAAACACATGATTTGTAATGTGAGGGTTAGGAAATTAATGGGGTTGTCTTTAGAAGCATATGAAATAATATAACTACTTATGAATATACTATTCACAAAAACATGTAGTACCCCCGGTTTCTGGTATGTAACCCTTTCATGATGATTTTAATGGTTATAAATTTAAGGGTCACGTATGTGAGGGTTAGGAGAACTTGTAATGAAGTTTTGGGGAAAAATGGTAAGCCGCAGAGGCGGCGTACGATTTGTCTAAACTGTGCGGCCAAACCGTGCGGAGTTGGAATTGGAGGTAGTAGCTTCCACATGGTTGGCGCATGGTTAGTCTAACCGTGAGGCCAAACCTTGCGAGATTGGTGGCCGAGGAAGTAGCTAACGCACAGTTAGCACACGATTTGTCAAACCGTGTGAACTAACTATGCAGCCAATTAAACGAGATCCTATAAAAGTGGATCTCACGCGTTTTGCCTCTAAGTAACTTGTTTTTCCCCTAAGAGGCCTTAACTCAGGATTTTGGTTCTCAAAAGGTCTAAGAGGTTCCTCCCATCATTTTGGAGGCAATCTGAAGGCTTCTCTTGTCGAATCAAAGACGGATTCTTGAGGTATGTGATCATTCTTGTTTGGTTTCTCAGATCTACTTAGATCTACTTCTCCTATTCTCTTGGTTTCATAGATCTATGCCCGTTATGGGTAGATATAAGTGTGTGGATGCCAAAGATGATGTGTTTTGGTCTTGGTTGTGTTAGGATAAGAGATCTAAGGAGGATCCTTGGTGAATTGGCCCAGTTGTCTTGTGCGTTCTCCATTTGTTAGGGTTTCCATCAAAACCTTTGAGGTAGGTGGCTTCAATCTCTATTTCTCTTTCATAGAAATTGGAGGCTTAGTTTCAATTTTTTTCCATGATTGAAATGGTTTGTTTATCTGCTGTGAATGAATGGTTGAAACCCCTTTTTAGTAATGGGTGATGGAAATCATGTGTTTTTGGAAAGTGGTTTTTGAAGGAAATTTAAAATGGTTATTTTAAATTTGCTATGGTTTTGTTTCTTGAAATAAATGGTTTTAATTAAAAGGGTGATGCTTTATTTAAAGGTTTCGAACACACATGGTTCTGGGAATATATTTTCATGGGTTCTTGTGTGTGTTCATGTGCATTGGGATGGATAAGGGTGAGAAGTCCCCCAATCAAAAGGTTGGGATGAATAAGGGCGAGAAGTACCCCCATAAAAAGGTTGGGATGGATAAGGTCATGAAGTACCCCCTTCAAGGTGGTTCACTAAGTGATAACTTAGTGGAAGGATAACTCACCACTCATGAGTATAGGGAGGTCCAGGTTCCGTGCATGGTTGGTTGTGTGGATTTGTGAAATGGAATGAATGTGCCAAAATGGAGATGGGAATTTGATAGGAAACTTTCTTGGTTTCTTTTCTTGAGAAATATGGTTTTTGTTGGAAAATGGTTTTTACATGGATCTTGTTATATTATGAAATATTTTGGAATTGTTTTATATAAATGTGATGACATGTTTTATCCTAGAGGCATGGGTTGGGAAGTCATCGGGGAAAACCTACTGAGTTTCATTACTCACCCCCTGCTTTAGCATTTTGGTGCTTTTGCAGATGTCATGTATCGGGATGTTGGAAAAGGTAAACTGTTGCATACTGCTTCGTGACGCTTGGGATGGTTCGTGATGTTGGAGCTTGGAGCTTGTAGAGCATGGAGTTGGGATGTTGTCTTGTAGTCCTTGAGTTTTTCTTTCTGCTGTATACTCTGATTTAGTGTTAGTTTCCATTGTGGTACTCTTGGTTCGTTATTGTAATATAACTGGTTGAGTTGCCTTAGCTGTTATCCTGCATCATTTAGTTTATTTGTTTGGTTATGGTTATTGGATCTATGGTATGGTCTAAAAAGTATAAATCATCCCCCACTTTTGAAACCCTTCAGCAATTATTTCGAGCCTTTTCCGCCTTGGGGATGTTTCTTAAGGCCTAGTAATGACTCGTTGAGCTCTCAAGATAATGAGGATTGGTGGGTCATTAAAAATGGTATCAGCTTGTTTGGTCCTTTCCTAACAAGTGGTCATCGATGTTCTCAGTCCGGAAGTTGAAATTCATTTTCATTTATTCCTTTTGTTTCAATCATAGATAGGAGTAGGATTTTCGGAACATGAAATGTATAGCATAAAAGGACATAGGTAACTTGTTTATGCTGAACTTCAAGTTACCTAGGTGTTGGGTTCATAAGTGTTTTGGATACACTTCGATAATCGTGGAAATCTCATTGTCATGGGTTTAGCCAATGTGATGAGCATGACATGCGTTATAGAGGAACTAATTCCCACTTGGATTGCATATATCATTGTGAGAAATGAGCAAGGAATTTGTGTAAGGTGCCAATTTTTTAAAAATTCAGAAATTGCTTTCAACTGAATGACTTTGAAAACAGGGTATTTTGTGTATTTTGAAAATGGTCTGATTTTCAAAAAGCATGTGGGATGTTTTCAAAAATGGTTGTACATGGGAAAAGGATGTTTTGAAAAACAATGTGGTGATAGTTGATGTGATATAATTTGAAATGATAAGCCTTCAGTTGCTAGGAAGTGAGACTAACGATGTGCATTGTTTTTATAGAAAATGGCACCCGTTAGGCATCATAGAAACCAAACGGAAGACACTACGGAGAATGCGGTTGCACCTGAACCACGTGTGAACCAAGAGCTGGTTCAGAGTATCATTCAAGCATTCCAGGCTATGGAAATGAGGAATCAGAGGGATGTGTAAAGGCATGTAGACCATTTCTTCCAGTTCCAGAAGCAGAATCCACCCATCATTCAGGGTGATTCTGAACCAGAACAGGCGGAGGTGTGGCTGAGTAGGATGAATCGTATCTTCAATTTCATTGGCACACCAGCAGAACTAAAAGTAAATTTGGTGACGTATATGCGGGAGGATCTTTCACGACAGTGGTGGGAGCTAGTGGTGCAGGCTATGGTTGATCAAGGTATGGGCTTGGTGGAATTTGAGGAGTTGTTCAATAAACAATTCTATCCTCACATGTTCATGATCTATAGGATGATAGACTTTTTCAGCATGAAGCAGGAGAATCTCTCTGTCACGGAGTATGTGGCTAAATTCATGAATTTAGTGCACTTTGCACCAGAAGTTGCTACAAGTGCATTGCTGAAGGCATGCATATTTGAATCAGGTTTGCGATAGGATATTCTCTTGAGGATAGTTGTGCTCTGTATTACGGATTATACAGAAATAGTAAATAGAGAAGAACTAGCTGAAGTATATATCTTGGGAGTTATGGGAGGATTAATTATGATGATACCCACGGGAACGGGTGGGAACTCTAATGATGGGAACAAGTGGAAGAGGGAAACTTACTTCTAAGGTGGGAGTGCGAATTAAAATCAGACAGTTGGATCGGTGAATCTTCCTCCACGACCCATGATGAAAGCTGGGTGTTTTCAATGTCGCTCGACTGATCACAAAAAGTGAAAGTGTATGGAGAAACCTAGACAATGTCACAACTGCAAGCAGATGGGGCATCTAAAATGCTATTGTAGAAATACTCTGAGGTCGGGTGCACATGACACTTCCCAGGCGTCGCAAGCATCGTATGCTTCGACAGGATGAGGACAGAAGTGTCAGTTTTGTCAGCATAACAGAGCTATCCATGGTGATTCTCGAAATACCATGACTCCTCAACCAGTGCAATCTCATCAATACAACAAGGAGAACAGTGCAGCGATGATGAAATTGTATGGATCTGAGTAGATGATTGTTGATGATCAGGCTGGACCATCAACAGTAAGAGGTATGATTATTTTTAATTCTACCATTGAGTAAGTGTTGTTTGATACTGGTGCATCACATTCCTTCATTTCTTCTCATGTTGTTGACTTTTTATATTTAAAAATGGAAATGATGACTTCTTTATTGAAACTGCCAACTCCTCTAGGTAAAAGGGAATGTCAAGCCTTCATCTATTGATCATGTGCTATATCTATTGATGGAGCTGAGCTAAAGTGGAACTTATCCATATTGGATATGGATGTCTTTGAGGTAATCATGGGTATGGATTTGTTGACAAGGTTTAAGGATCACGTCGACTGTTATAGGAGAACGATTAGTTTCACGACTTAGGATGGCATCAACCATATCTTTAGAGGAGAAAGGATAGTAAAGAAAGGATCCAAGAGCTTTTTGGAACCAATGGTGGGAACGATCTCTCACCAATTGGCAGCATTGACTTTGGAATCAATGGAAGAGATTGGGGAATATAGTATTCCAGCTGTGTTTGATCAATTTCTAGATGTCGTTCCCAAAAAATTCACAGGGTTTCCACCTGTAAGAGAAGTGGAGTTTACAATTGATCTCTTTCTAGGGACCAGTCCTATCTCACTTCCATCATATAGGATGGAACCAACAGTGTTACGAGAATTGAAAGTGCAGTTAGAGGAGCTGGAAATAAAGGGTTTCATCCGGTCAAGTGTGTCTTCATGGGCAGAACCAGATTTGTTTGTAAAGAAAGAAGATGGAACTTTGAGGCTATGTGTGGATTATCGTAAACTTGACCAAGTTACGATAATGAATAGATATCCACTTCCATGCATTGATGACCTATTTGATCAATTTAGGGGAGCTCAGTGGTTCTCTAAGATTGACTTATGTCCAGGATATCACGAGATGCGAGTTTAGAAGGATGATATCCCGAAGACAGCCTTCATAATCAGATATGTCCACTACGAATATGTAGTCAAGCCTTTCGGTCTTACAAATGCACTAGAAGAATTTATGGAATTGATGAATTGGATATTTCAGCGATATCTGGATTCTTTTGTTGTGGTGTTTGTGGAAGACATATTGGATTATTCATGAACAAGAGATGAGCATGAGAAACACTTGATGATAGTGTTGGAAATCTAGAGATACCATCAGTTGTATGCCAAATTATCAATGTGAAATTTTTGGATACAAGAGGTACACTTTATGGACCATTTTTTTCTCAGAATGGTGTTTCAGTGGATTCAAAAAATGTAAAAGCTGTTCTTACTTGGCAACCACCGAAGAATGTCTTTGAAATATGAAGTTTTCTTAGTCTAGCTGGTTATTACAGATGCTATATCTATGACTTCTCATGACTTGATTTGCCTATGACAGCATTGACAAAGAATAACATTGCATTTCAATGGACTACATATTTCCAAAGATCTTTTAATGAGTTTAAAGTTTTCCTTACATCAGCACCCATCTTGATTTTGCTATAATCAGGACATGGGTATGTGGTTTATTGTGATTCTTCGGGAATAGGGTTGGGTTGTTATCTCATGCAAGGAGAAAATGTGGGTGCTTATGGCTCAAGTTAGTTGAGGGTTCATGAAAACAATTACCCAACACATGATTTGGAGTTGGATGCAGTCGTCCATGCTTTGAAAACATTGAGAAATTATCTCTTTGGGGAGAAATTTACTGTGTTTATGGATCAGAAAAGCTTGAAACACATTTTCTCACAACGAGATTTGAATATGAGGTAGAGGAGATGGATGGAGTGTCTCCAAATGTTCGAATTTGACTTGATGTATATACTGGGTTAGGGAAATTCGGTGGTCTATGCATTAAGAAGAAAGTCGTATACTTAGTTGGTGAAAAAAGATTCAAATGATTGGAAGTTGATGTTGGTCCTAGCCGACATGGATATGGAATGTGAAGACTGAACCAATGTTTCAGTTTTCTTTCTAGTTGCGCTTGTTCCTGATTTTGTGTAGATAGTAAAGGAGGATCATGCATCCGATGTAGAATGTGTTGTGATGAGTTCAAAACTCAATAGTGGGGAGACCATTGAGAGATAGAAGCTGGATGGTAGTTCAGTTTGGCAGTTTCAAGACCGGTTGGTTGTACCTTTAAATGATCAGGAACAACTCCTTTATGCTTATGACCATTCAGGATGGGTTGTACATCCAGGTACACAGAAGATCTATAAGGCAATGAAGGCGTAGTTTTGGTGGAGCAACATGAAACAAAAGGTAGCTGAATTTATTTCAAGGTGTTTAACTTGTCAGCAAGTTAAAGCAGAACATCAGCAGCCAACTTGTATGTTACAATCATTAGTTATACCAGTGTGGAAATGGGATCATATAACAATGGATTTTGTTTAAGGTCTTCCACGAACAGTCCAGAAACACGATGCCATTTGTGTGATAGTGGATCATCTAACCAAGTTGGCCCATTTCATCCCAATTCGTGAAACTCATACGGTGGATGATCATTCAAAAATTTATATCCGAGAAGTGGTAAAGAGGCATGGTGTACCAGTATCCACAGTCTCAGATAGAGATCAAAGTTTCACATCTCGTTTCTGGAAATCATTACAGCAATCCCTTGGGAATCGGTTGACGATGACCACAACGTATCATCCTCAGACGGATGGGAAATCTGAGCGGATGATACAAACATTGGAAGACATGTTGTGGGGTTGTGTAATGGATTTTGGGGGCTCATGGGAGGATACTATACCTTTAAAGTAGGATTATTCCTTGATACATATCCCGGATACTTCGTTGATACATATCCCAGTATGGATTGTTGATAGGAAAGAGAAAGTCTAGCACAGAAAAGGCATCTATCTAGTGCGGGTTTTATGGCAACATGGTCCGATTCAGGAAGAGACTTGGGAATGCGAGAATGAAATGAAAGAGCAGTTTCCAGAACACTTTCATGCAAGATATGGTTTTCTACTTTCTAAGGATGGAAAGACCAATGGTGGGGAGAATTTAGTATCCTAGGTTTCTGGTATGTAACCCTTTCTTGATGATTTTAATGGTTATAAATTTAAGGGTGATGTATGGGAGAGTCGGGAGAACTTGGAATGATGTTTTGGGGAAAAAAGGGAAACCACACAGGTGGTGCACAGTTTGTCTAAACGGTGCGGAAAAACCATTCATAGTTGGTATTGGATGCAATAGCTTCCACACGAGCGGTGAACGGTTTTTCTAACAGTGCCTCCAAACCATGCGAGAAGGGTGGCTGAGGCAGTAGCTAACACACAGTTAGTGAACGGTTTGTCAAACTATGTGAACTAACCTTGTAGACACTTAAACGAGATCCTATAAATGTGGATCTCATGCGTTTTTGCCTCTAAGTAGCTCATTTTCCTCCTAAGAGTCCATAACTCGGGATTTTGGTTCTTCTATGGTCTAAGAGGATTCTCCCATCATTTTGGAAGAAATCCAAAGGCTTCTCTTGTCGAATCGAAGCTATATTCTTGAGGTATGTGATTTTACTTGTTTGGTTTCATAGATCTACTTAGATCTACTTCTCCTATTCTCTCAGTTTCTTAGATCTACATCCGTTATGGGTAGATCTAAGTGTGTGGATGCCAAAAATGATGTGTTTTAGACTTGGTTGTGTTAGGAGAAGAGATCTAAGGAGGATCCATGGTGAATCGGCCCGGTTGTCTTGTGTGTTCTCCCTTTGATAGGGTTTCCATCAAAACCATTGAGGTAGGTGGCTTCACTCTTGATTTCCCTTTCTTAGAACTCGAGGGCTTAGTTTCAAATTGTTTTCCTTGATTTAAATTGTTTGTTTATCTGCTGTGAAAGAATGGTTGAAACCCCTTCTTAGTAACGGTTGATGGAAATTGTATGTTTTTGGAAAGTGGTTTTCGATGTAAATTTAAAATGGTGATTTTAAATTGGTTATGGTTTTTTTTCTTGGAAGAAATGGTTTTCAATAAAAGGGTGATGCTTTATTGAATGGTTTTGAACACACATGGTTCTAGGCATAGATTTTCATGGGTTGTGGTGTGTATTCATGTGCATTGGGATGGATAAGGGCGATAAGTCCCCCCATCCAATGGTTGGGATGGATAAGGGTGAGAAGTTCCCCCATCAAAAGTTTGGGATGGATAAGGTTGTGAAGTTCCCCCGTCAAGGTAGTTTCATTAAGTGACGACTTAGTGGAAGGATAAATCACCACTCGTGAGTATAGGGTGGTCCAGGTTTCATGCATGGTTTGTTGTGTGTATTTGTGAAATGGAATGAATGTGCCAAAATGGATATTGGAATTTGATTGGAAACATGCTTGGTTTATTTTCTTGAGAATGATTGTTTTTGTTGGAAAATTGATTTGGCATGGAACTTGTTATATTGTGAAGTGTTTTGGAAATTTTTTATATAAATTTTTTTATATAAATGAGATAACATGTTTTATCATAGAGGAATTGGTTGGGATGTCATCGGGGAAAACCTACTGAGTTTCATTACTCACCCCCTGCTTTGGCACATTGGTGCTTTTTCAGATGTCATGTACTAGGATGTTGGCAAAGATAAAGTGTTTCATATTTCTTCATGATGCTTGGGATGGTACGTGATGTTGGAGCTTGGAGCTTATAGAGCATAGAATTGGGTTGTTTTTTTGTAGTCTTTGAGTTTGTCTTTCCACTGTTTACTCTGATTTAGTGTTAGTTTCCATTGTGGTACTCTTGATTGGTTATGGTAATATAAATGGTTGAGTAGCCTTAGCTGTTATCATGAACCATTTAGTTTATTTTTTTGGTTATGGTTGTTGGCTATGTGGTATGTTCTAAAAAGGATAAATCGTCCCCCCCTTGTTTTTAAAACCTTCAACATTTATTTCCAGCCTTTGGTGCCTTGGGGATGTCACTTATGGCCTAGTAATGACTCGTTGAGCTCTCAAGCCAATGAGGATTGGCAGGTGATTACAAAACATGATATAATATGATATCTAATTGTTTTTAATATGAGAAAAATATTCCAATGACTTCATGTATATCTAATGGTGAAAGGTTTTCCTCATATTAAATGCATTCCCTTGGACTATATCCTTGTGTAAATAATCTTGATTTTTTTTATTTCTTGGAACATCAACCTTATTTCTAAACATGAATTTAGTGAAAACAGATAGGTAGTGTTTGCGACTTTCAACTAATTCCCAAAATTGATTTCCTTCAAAATCTTTTAACTCTTTTTCAATTTCCATTACCAATAATTCATCATATATTTCTTTTGTGATGTTATTTGCATATAAAAGTGACAAGAAATCTAGATATTCCACATAATTTTTTAGATAATATCATCTAAGTGGACTTTATATATGTAACCTACGGAATCA
Organism: Viscum album; assembly: GCA_963277665.1. Classification (NCBI taxonomy): domain Eukaryota; kingdom Viridiplantae; phylum Streptophyta; class Magnoliopsida; order Santalales; family Viscaceae; genus Viscum; species Viscum album. The sequence goes on along the minus strand of OY728123.1, from coordinate 89,801,579 downwards.
TCAAAGGTAATGTAAAATATATTCAAAATGGATTTAGGAATATATGTATCGAGTACTTTTCTATATTCTAAATTTTGGGTTTAATGTGTTCATTAGAGATGACTGATTTTTAATATGGATTGAAAATGTTGTCACAGGGTTTTGAAATGATATATTAATTGGAAAGGTCATCGTCTTGGGTTTAAAATGTGCATTTTAGGATCATATAGGTCCATATCAACAAATTTGACATGAAAGTATTATTCAATAAGCTTACTCCTTTTAAAAAACATCATGTATGTTTCAATGTTTCTATGACATCCAAGGAAAATCCATTCATCACTTTTGGATGATAATTTATCTACATTCTTTTTTGGGTTGAGTATAAAGACTTTACAACCAAAAAATATAATTTAAATAACCTTCAGTTTCAACCATTCCAATATTCATAAGGGACCGTCATCAATATTCATATAATTATGTCTCTATAAATTATATTTTATGATATACACATAGATTATTTAGAAACATAAATAGTTAAATCATACTCATAGATCATGATATAGTAAATTTCATGAGGGTTTCTATATGTTCACTCTTCCACCCCATTCTATTGTGGGGTCCTAAGAGTAGTAAAGTTATGATTATATCCATGTTGTGAGTATAATGATTCAATCTCATTATTTTCAAAAAAAATTCCATAATAAATTATTTGTATCTTAATTCTATGTCATTGAATATTTTCTATAGGTTTAGCATTTTTGGTAAAATAGGAATGGGATTAATTTTTATGATAAAGGAAACACATCCAGGAATTACTTGAATAATCATCAACTATGAGATATAAATAATTATTTCATTATGAACTAGAAGCTCTATATGATCCAAACAATTCTATGTGTTGAAACATTCAATGTTGAGATGCTGTAACATTTTCCTTGGTATAAAATTTATATTTATTTACTTTTTGAAAAGGATTAAAAACATTTTCTTTTGAGAATTATAGTTTGTGTATATCGATGGATAATGAAATTCCAAATGTATAAATAGGTGTAGATTGCTTTCAATGAATTTGGATTAAATTAATCCTTCCATTAGTGAACCTCTCCAGATATTTATTCAATTTCCTATTTGATAATTTTAGCTCATTATTTTCTTTAAGTAGTTGAGAATTATTAACCTTATCTATAGTGAAATCTTCTTTTAGGTGAGTATAGAGTGAATTTTCATTTATTAAAATGTTGATTTTAACACTTAATTCAATAAATATTTCTTCCACCATGCTAAAATATTTAAATAATTCATTACTGGACACATTTTATTCAATAATTTCATCCTTGGAATGATTTGAAATATGAGTAAGATATTCAAGAAAAACATTTAATATCATAGATGTGTTTTTCAAGAAACACATATTGGATATATCATTCATATCTACCCTATATTAGTCTAAATCACTTGAGATGTCCTATAAGTCACTCATGGTGTATTTCATAACCATTTATAATTTTTTCCCTATCCACATACCTTTCTTATATTTTATCATGGGACAATATTATTTTATGTTTCCATATATATTTTATTCAAAAAAAAATTTCTTCATTTTATCTATCATCATTCTTCAAATATTTGTTCTTAATTTCCTTTTTTATAATTTCCTCAATCAGTTGGATTAACGAAGAACTTATTATTCTTGTATAAATTCTAAAATCGTCTAGATAAATGTTCCATATCTTTATCAATATATGATGTTTGATCATCATTGAAACATACCACCAATGTCTTTTCATTTTGTATTTTAGTCATAATTCTTAAAGTTAACTGGTTTTTTATTGGTTTCATGAACATATTCTATGTTCACATAATGTTTTACCATTATACATAATAATCATTCTAATAATATCTTTACTGAGAAATATACTTATGTATCATAATTTTATTATTTAAATAGATGTTTATCTCCATCTATTGGGAAAACATATAAAATGTCTCATCACATCATATTTACTATAAGTGGTCTTTCAAAATTAATGAGATGTGTTTAAAATACCATTTAATATGATATACATAGAGGAAATAGGATCATCCGGTTTCATCATAAATGTTTCATATTTATTTATATAATATATTATGTGTATTTCATTAACATTGGTAGGTCCCTCATGAGAAAAAACCATTATATTCCAAATTTTTAATGTAGTATTGAATGTAGATATTATATTAAATTCTTTATCTCATAAGGAAAAATATATGGAATTCATATCTTTATAGTTAGAAAAATATGATCTTTTTATAGAATTACTACAGTCTCTTCTAAGAGAACTAGGTAATTCATATTTATCCAAAATATTTGTTCACATCCCAAACCCCATGTTTTCTACATGAATTTTAATTTTATTCATAAATTGAGCATAGTATGTTCAATTTAACAAAAAGAAGAATGATTATTCATTGTTTATTCTTGTGTATTTTTAAACACAATGAATTATATTATAATAAAACAAAAATTTTGGATTGTTAGGAAAAAATAGATCATGATTAATATAATTTTGAAATCCTCTAATCCAAATTTTGGTCAGAGTAGATAAATCAAGTGAGGGTGAATTGAGCTCCAAATAATATTTTTGTTTAAAAAATTTGTAAATTAAATTCCCAAATTTAATAAAATCTACTTATAAAAAAATAGTATATATATTTAATTTTATTTATTAAATATCTTCTAAAAAGGAAGATCATAGAACAATTAAAATATCATTGAATGTACATCAACTTTGGAATGTAATCTTCATAACAATATAATATGGATAAAAAAATTACGATTAAGTATCAGATTTAATTTCTATTTCATAAAACAGTAAGAGAAATAATATTTAAGATAAATAATAAAAAATTAATAGAAATCATAAATATAAATTTAATAAGGGGTTCAATATCAAACCAAGAACTTATTCCCTCGACATGGAAATTCAGATTATTCCAAGTAGTTTATTATCAATTTAAATGATAGATATATTATATTAGGATTTACAAGAAAAATATCAAAAGTATTTCTGAACACATCTCCTCTACCAATCATAGACATGTTATAAAAAAATATAAGACCAATAAGGCGTATTTCATCTGTTTTCATGGCAATATAAATGAAGAAAATTAAGGTACTGTGTCAATAACTCTATAAATTAGTATAAGAGCTAGTGTTTAATAAATAAAAAGTGTAAAACTAATCACATATTAGAAATTAATGAAACAATTAAATGATTTAGAGATTATTGAATATAAGATTTTGTTATACTCAATCCAAATGGATGTGGTTACTCATTATTCTTTGAAGATCGTAATATGAAGCATCCATAATGTTTTCATATACAGTGTAGTGAAATAGAGTATCATAAATGGTATCAAAAATACGTTTTCCATTATCAATTTGAAATTTCTACTTCTTTTTACTCTTTTTACATATTCAGCATGAACTCCCATTTATTATTATCCTCTTCTAATATGTGGGTCTCTTCATAATATATCACATTCCAATAGATCCAATTATTCTTTATAAAACAAATATTAAATAATATGGATCCTCATTTGGCGCATCAAGTAATGAAAGACTAACTTTTTATTAACATTTATGTAGAGTTGTTTATGAATAGACATTCATAAATATTTGTTATTCTATCCAAAAGTACATGGATAATATAGCCACAAGGGAATTAATTTTGTAACTAATTAAGGATAACCAAGGTTGTTTTATGTGGGATAAATGAACTAACGATTATATAATGAACTAATAGTATGTTCCCCTGAATATAGATCAGTTGTCATAGTTTGATCTAAGGAGTAGTTGCACTGATGTTAAAAATGCAACGCAGGTATCTTTAACATAGCCTTTATGGATTATAATTGGAGTTCATATCATCATGGAGGTAGTTCATCTTAACAGTATAACCATTAAACTATATTGATAGTGGTATCTTTTCTCTGATGGTGCCATTAAGCGATGGTAGTAGATACATATAGTAAGATTTACTGATTTTAGATATGTATGATAGTTATGGTATAAAATTGAGAAAAACACCATGTGATAGTATACATGGTTGGTGGTAACTCCATTGTACTACTGATAGAAAAAAGATATGGTAAAACTCTTTAACACATGATAGGTCAGGGTAACTGATGGTAGATCTTTTCTATTAATGATAGATCAATACACATATATTTTTTCATAATTTTTATAGAATATTATTTAATACCAAAAAACATTAAACATGTTCAAATAATAGAAAATATTATTTAGTATCATTAAATAATTAGGTTCTCAACACCAGTCATGCAACGAGGGGTTGAATAAAAATCCTTCTAGGACTATAAGAAAAGGTGATGAAGAATAATCCAAAATATAAAATAAGTGTCTGCCTTTATGTATTAAAATAAAATTGACTAACACATGATTATAATAAATAATAAATATAATATTATTATATTCATAAGGACTTGTGATTTGAAATCAAAATTAAGGAATTGGGGATATTTTCAAAAGCTAATTGGATGGACAAAGAATACTTGGATGGGTGAAAACACTCTAACTAACTATTAATATTGATGATAATAGAAAAAAACCTCCTCCTACACTTTATATTAATTTTATATTTTCATTTTCAGAATTTATGAAAATTATTTAACGGGTGATTTGTATGAGGTTATCAGTACTTGAACAAAATAGGAATCACTCTTTGTATATTATATTAACTACCATAATGGTTAAGAAGTTAGTCAACCCTTTTAGGGGGAGCATGCATTAATAAGTAATTTTTAAAATATACATCTAGCTATATATAATAAATATATTTCATGTAAAATCTATTGAATTCAATTTTTGTTGAGATTTTTTGATGTTTTATCAAATGATAAAATCATTTAGGTGAGTCTTAAGGTCTTAGTAAATTCGTTTATTTTTTATTTAGTGGGTTTTCCCACAAATACATAGTGTCTAACAACTAATGTTTCTTCAAAAAGTTGTGTCTGGTGTCATCCCTCCATCACAAGTAAATAAAAATAAATTTATAAATTGACAAATGATAAAAAAATGATAATGGAAAATATTTTTTCATGTGATAATAAATAGAAAATAAGTGTGGTATTATCCCTATAATGACAGTTTATTTTATTTTAAATATGGAGTAGAAATAAATGAGAAGTCATAAAATCGTTAAAATATGTGTAGTGGTATTTAAAATAATTAAAATGAAGGAGATTGATGTTCTCATGAATTATTATATATTTTTTCTATATTTATGGAAAAATGAATGGTTTGATGTGTAGATCATAATGATAATGGAATTAAGTGTTGTTGGAAAAAATATTTTAAAAATTTCATATAAATTAGAAGACATTGATATTGATTAGGAAAGTAATATAGAAATGATGGTTCGAAAAGATTATTATTTTATTGTTACCTCAAGGTTTATGCATGATTCATTATAGTAGCATTTTAATTATACTTTCTATATAAAGGTGAACCATGATGTTACCATCCTACGTAATAGTATCCCTAAAATTGGAAGGAGTATATGAAGGCAGCATTGATGGTTTTGACCTATATAATGTTAGCTAATAACCTACACATAAGTCATCTTGAGTGGAGAAGGGTCCTCCCAATAATTCGTGATCTATATAAAATATAATTTCTATGATGTATAAAGGTGATCCAAAATATCAGTGATCTACATAAATTTTAGAAATAAGTAATAATTAAGAAATATAAACAATTTAGAGTTTTTATATAGTGTTCATAGATCTGATGTAGGCTTTAAAAACCTAATTTTGAGTTCTGACATAGAGGACACTGAGAACATGTAATGTTTTTCCAATTATGTGATTTTGTAATGTCCTCAATGTACAATTTCCAAAGTTTATGTAAAGATGAATATACAGTTCATATATATATGTATATATATATATATTTGAGGAATTGATAGACATGTAATTTTTTTTTGAAATTATGATTATCAATTGGAGATATTGAGTTTATTTAAAATAATGTTGAATACATATATACAGACATAGTGTTCAAAACATTGGGTTATGCAATATGATCTATTCCACATTAATGATGATATTTTCAAAATTCTGAATACTAAATAGATAAAGATATAATTAATAAAATTATTTTTAACTGATATGAAGGGATTAAAACATCATGACCTCATATGTATTAAACTTTAATAATAATTAAATATAGAATAAGAGTATATTGTTTTTATGATATATGATCGATACTATAAGAAGTAGATCCACGTAGTAATTACACCTCTTTTTAAAAACATGGAATTTTTTAGATATTTTAAAGGTTTGGATTTCATATATATGAATATGTGATATTTTAAATTTCTTAATGAAAAAAAACTAGGCAGAGTCATTAGAATATTTAAAACCAATATTTGACTTGTAATCAAAAAACCTTTTAATGATAAAATAAAATAAAAAATCCATTGACTAATTTAAATAAGAATATAACACATGCATATTAAGATCATGGAATTCATATAAGTTGAAAAAATTGAAATTATTCACTATATTTTCATCATAATTGTGTTATAGATAAAAAAGAGGGGTTATTGGATATAAAAATCCATTCAATGCTATGAAATTTTAATGAAATATATTTACTCAATGAAAAATAATTATTTAGCACATCCTATAACGACCATAGGATTTCCCAAAAAAATAAATTTTGTTTTCTATGGTTTGATCCACACGAAATAAAAACATAAACCAATATATAATTCCATAAGATATCCATATAATTTTTAGGAATAAACAGTGGTAATTGAATTTTGAAATATATATAAATATTTATATATATACAAGTAAGAAACTAAATAAAATTCACCATAAAAGTAAAACTCAATTAGTACAACTATGAAATTAATAAAACCTCTTAACATTTATAAAATTTATTCTATAAAATAGATTTTTTTCATTTATTTAAATGAATGATTGGCACTTTATTTGGAATAATAATTAATATGGAAACAAATGATTCAATATAAAGAACCATTTTTCATGATATTTTATGTCTTGTCAATTAAATCATATGAATATGTAAAAATTAGCATCAGTTTAATATCTATCATATCTATAATACCTTAAGATAAATTTCTAGATTTATTATAAAATATTTTATTTTTCTGTGAATAATGAAAAATTACATTTTTAAAAATATTTGGAATTTGTATCATTGAATATATATAAGAATAACCCAAAACCTAAGAAACCATTTTCTTGACCAAATATATGTATTTTATATAATAAGGAATATTTCAAAATATCATGTAGTAATTACAAGCATATTTTTTATTTTTTTAAATAGGTGCAATATTTTATAAAAAACATTCAAGTACATAATGAATTAATATTTTAAATGCAATTTTTAACAATGGAATAAAAAATAAATGGATTTAAAATTTAGAATGAATTGTTTGAAATTATCTAATAAGGGATAATTTTTTATTACGTATAATAAATTATTCACCTTGAGTAAATGTTATTAACCTGGTAAAATGATTATTTTTCTGTAATGTCCTGGTTCCGGGTGCCACTCAACAGGTGCCCCAAACATGGTTCACCACTTGACCTCAAACGCATTTCTCCAAACGCCAGAGGCAGCCAAATAGCAGCAAGGGCCCAGGTTTGATAGTGGGGAAACTATGCCCTCATTTGTCAAAGTGTAGTGCATCAGAATAATAAAAAGCATACAACATCAATGGAAGTAGTAAACTATACACATTGAAAATAAACAACTTTAGTAAAAGATCACCAACTGTTATATTGATGATGATGCAATATGTCTTAAGTTCTAAGAAAAAATCTAGAACATGTTACACAACAATAAAGTACAGTACAATACAGAGTATAGTAAAACCAAAACAAAATAGCCGGTAGTATCGCGAGCCTTAGCCCAGTCCCAAGCTCCCCTACTCCTCAGCAGCAATCAGGTACCTGTATAAGGACCCTTGCCCTTATCCACACCTGCAGAAATGTAATCTTTTTGGGTCAAAGACATGACCCAAAAGGGTGTGAGAAATAAATCCTAGTAGGCACCCCTCAAAGGCTTTTCCCCAACTGTGTGCAAAGTATGAAACAAAAGTGTGCAGTAGTAAAATGCAATAAACTAAGAAGTACCCAAAAGTAACTAACTTTACCAGTTATATTGCAATTTTATTATTCATTTTACCCATTTAATTTAATAACATTATGTTCTCAACAGAACCAAGCCCTCAGGACCATCAGAATGTTGCCCTCATGCTAATATAGTAAAACCACGCCCTCAAACTTGCCCTCTGGCTATCGAGTATTTCCCTCAGGCATACGAAGTGTCTCCCTCATGTACAGAATCTACTTCCCTCAGGCACAGAAGAAGTTTCCCTCAGGCAGAATATAACACCGCCCTCAGGCTAAATAGAACACCAACCTTAGGCTAAAGTAATCGGTCTGGGCCCAATAGATAAGCAGACAATTATATAAAATTCCTCTCAAGGCAATTTAAAGCATGAAACAATTTTATAGTATACCCTCGGGTAACCTGGCCAAATGGCTAAATAGAGGAACGCACCCTCGGGGTGGTCCTAGATCCAAGCTCGATCCCAAACAATAGTTTATTATCACATTTAATTACCTATACAATTCTAGGTATTTAATTCAACAAGGCCACAGCCATGCGACACCCCATTCATGGGCGCGTATCACAACGGTACAAAAAAATGCACAACAGTTGGAAATTAAACATCAAGACACCTACCTCGATCACCCGTGATCAATATACCTAAACGATGCCTTCTAAAACATCCAAGAATTTCATACATATAAGGTAAAAGAATTATCGTTCAACCTCAAATAACTTCCATTAGAGTAAGAATTGGCAAGAACTACGCAAGGAGATGGGAGGGCTTACCCGTGCAGTTCCAACGTGATCGGCGGAAGCAGAAACGAATTCCCGACGCTCGATCTGGAGATCCACAAAGGTTCATCCGTCCTCTCCTGAGATCCCATCCGGTTCTTAGCCAATCCTTTGAACAGGGTTGGATTCTTCCCATTTTAAGTGAAAAAAAGTATACGGCGTGAAATTTTGATTACATGGTGTGTACTTCCCTCATTTAACTATTCCCTTGGTGGCACCACCAAACTGTTCATCTGTCAACATGACTAGATGGTTTGTATGCCTCTATACATGGTGTGTACTGTCACCCTGCTGGCCACCACCTTACTAGTCGCCTGGCGACTAACTACACGGCGTGTAATTACCTACTACATGGCGTGTAGTCAGTTTTTACACCTTTCATCGCCGACATGGCTACACGCCCTGTGTACTCATCCCACATGGCCAAAAGTACACGGCGTGTGGAAAAGTAAACGGCGTGTAGTCCCAAAATTTAGGATTTCTCATTTTCCTTATTTTCCCAAAAATACTTAAGGAAAGGAGAAAAGAAGAAACTCGTACCTCAAAAATAAGAACTAGGTTCTTACAAATAGCCCCCCATAAATCAATTCGTCCATGAATTTCCCTTCCAAGGGTGGTGAAGATATAGCTGTGAACAACTCCAGCCAGTGAGCACGTACGTCGGTATCCCGCTCCCAGGTTTTGTCCAGCACTCGGCCATGCTGCCATAGCACCCGTAGGAGAGGAACTGAGCAGCCTCGAAGAACCTTCGTGCTCCTATCAACGATACAAATCAGATACTCCTCAAAGGACACATCTAAATCAAGCACAACCTCCTTGGGCTGAAAAATGTGAGATGTTTGTGAATGATAGCAGTGCAACTGAGATACATGAAAGATTTCGTTCATGGATCGATACCTCTGTGGTAACTTCAACCAATAGGCAACCAGCCCGACTCTCTCTAGAATCTCAAATGGCCACACATAGCTTGGTGAATGTTTACCCTATCTCCTGATCCGCCTTTCCCCCAACCCTGGTGAAACACACAAGATAACCCGATCCCTGACGACGAACTCCAAGGGTCATCTGCGGTGATCAACATAAGATTTCTAACCAGACTGTGTGGTAGCCATCTGTTTCTGAATCAACTAGACCTTCTCAAGAGTCTCCTGCATGAGACGTGGTCTTAGTAAAGCTACCTCACCAGCCTCTAACTAGGACAAGGGTGATCGGCATGGTCTACCATATAAAGCCACGTAAGGTTCCATCTCAATAGTTTCTGGAAGACTATTATTATAGGAAAACTCGACTAGGGGTATATTCTTCTCTCAAGGGCCCCAAAAGTCTAGAATGCATGTACGCAGAATGTCCTTAATCACCTGTATCATAATCTCTGACTGACCATCAGTCTGAGGGTGGTAAGATGTGCCTAGAAGAACCTGTGTACCCAGTGCCCTCTGAAAACTCTTTCAGAAATGAGACGTATAATGGGTGACCCTATCTGAAATGATAGAACGAGGATCCCCATGAAGACGTACGATCTCTCGGATATACAACTTCCCAAGCTCTTCAACACTGATGGTCTCCATTATTGGAAAAAAGTGAGTTACCTTCGTGAGTCTGTCCACAACAACCCACACATAATCATTACCTCGAGGTGACCTCAGTAACCCAGTCACGATGTCCATCATGACAATCCCATTTCCATGCCGGAATGGGTAACTGCTGTAACAGTCCGGCTGGCCACTGATGCTCCGCATTCACTTGATGATAGGTGGAACACCTCGTAACAAAACCAGATATTTCTCTCTTCATACCTGAGCACCAGTACTAACGTCTCAAGTATCGGTACATCTTGGTAATTTTGGGATGCACTGCCCAAGATGAAGCTTGAAACTCCCACATCAGCTCCTCGCGTGTATCCCCTAGAACCCACACTTGTCCATGGAAGTGCAAAACTTCATCATCACCTATCGTCCACCCAGGAGGAGGGTCCTCACTTGCCCATGAATCCCATAGAACTGGGCCTTCTGAATCGGATAGCTATCTCATCCTCACTCTATCTAGGAGGGTAGAGGCCACAGCTAAAGATGAAATATAGGTCTGCCTGTGATTGTCGTGCACCTCCAGATGCATCTCAGAGAACAAAGCAATCACCTTCCATTCACCATTGGCCTCCTGAAATTCTTGTATCTGAGTCTTCTTGCTCGGTGCATCAGCCACTACATTACCCTTACCAGGTGTATAGGCAAGCTCAAAATCGAAGGACTGAAGGTAGTCGACCCACCTTCACTGCCTCAGGTTCAATTCACGCTAGGTAAATATGTACTTGAGACTTTTGTGGTCTGTGAACATCAAAAAATTTTCTCCCTAGAGATAATGTCTACAACAGCGTAACACATGAACAACTGTAGCCAACTCGAGATCATGCATCGGGTAATTTCTCTCATGTGTCCTCAAATGTCGAGACATGTACGCAACTACTCGATCGCCCTACATCAACACAGCTCCTAGGCCAATACCTGATGCATCACAGTAAACTGTATAGATCTTCCCATGCTCTGGGAGTATCAGAATCGGTGTTGTTGTCAACTTTCCCTTCAGCTCCTAGAAGGCTGTCTCACAAGATTCTGAAGAATCGAACCTCACACCCTTCTTAGTCAAATCCATCGACGGTTCTTCTAAGCAAGAGAAGTCCTATATGAAGCATCTTTAGTAACCATCCAGCCCCAAGAAACTCCGTATCTCAAACATGTTCTTAGGATGCTCCCAGGAAACTACTGCTCTCACCTTCTCTGGGTCTACTGCTACTCCAGCCTCTGAGATGATATGTCCCAGGAAGTGAATCTGGTCCATCCAAAAGTGGCACTTTGAGAGCTTAGCATATAGCTGGTTCTCTCTCAGTGTACTCAATACGATCTCAAGATGGGTGTTATGGTCGTGGAGAGTGTGAGAGTACACCAAGATATCATCCATAAATACTACCACGAAATAATTCAGATAGGGATGGAACACACAATTCAACAGACCCATGAAAACTACTGGCACGTTTGTGATTCCGAACGGCATAACCATATATTCGTAGAGACCATAACTGCTCCTGAAAGCTGTTAGAGGTATATCAGATTGTCTAACGTGCAGCTGATGATATCCTGATCTCATGTCAATCTCCAAGAATATTCATTCTCCACAATGTTGATAAAAATGATAATCACTCCTTGGCAAGGGATATCGGTTCATAACCTTCAACTGGTTCAGCTTCCAATAATCCACACAGAGTCTGAGAGTACCGTCTGCCTTCTTTGCAAAAAGGACAGAAGAACCCCACGGAGAAGTACTGGGTCAGATGAATCCTTTTTCCCGTAAATCCTCCAACGGTCTCTTGATCTCCTACAACTCTGGTGTAGCCATCCTATAAGGAGGAATGGACACCAGTGCTGCTCTAGGCACAAGATCAATAGAAAAATACACCTCACACTCTAGAGGAAGACCTGAAAAGTCATCCGGGAAAACATTGCTGAAATGATCAACCACTGGAGGAAAAACCTTCTTAAAAGTCACCTAGTCATCCAAATATAAGCTCGCAATATGGTCTGTGATACCACCTCTCCCATGATGCTCTGGTATAGCTAGACTCACCTGAACATCCAACTCACCCTTATATAGAAACTCTCCGCCCTATGTTGACGTGAAACTCACCCTGCAACGATAGCAATCCAATAAGGCTCGAAAGGGGACCAACCAGTTCATCCTCAGAATAACATCATAGCACTTCATATATAAGACATAGAGGTCCCAAAGGAAGTGACACCCACCAAACTCAAGGGGAACTCCTTGCACTAATGCACACTAGCCATTCTAGTTCCCAACAGAGTGTCTAGAGTCATAATAGTAGAAGAAGAAAAACATAGCCTTAGGCTATCCACAACAGGCATAGATATGAAACTATGTGTTGCACATGTATTGAAAAGTACTGAAGATAAAACAGAGGCTACTATAATAGTACCTCTGACTGTAGAAGGTATGTGATCTTGCTCCTACTGGGTCTGTTGCACAGCATATGTCTGACCGGTGCTGCGACCCTGTGACATAGCCTGGCTACCCTGAGTTATCCCACCCTGTTGCCTCTGAGATTCTAGTGTCTAGATACCATGTCCATGACCACCATACCTACCTACACACCCTAACGTATTCCATTTCCCCGACTGGTAAGAAGATTCTGGTCTTGCTCCCGCACGCGGAGTCTGTTCAGAACCCCTCTCACTAGCCACTGGTGGAAACGCCCTGCAAAAGTGCTGAAGATGACCCATCTTTCCGCAAGCTTGACACTCCACTGGGTCTCATGGACATTGAGGTCTCGTGTGCCCCTCCTTACCACACTGGTTGCACATGATCAGGGCACCTGAAGAAATCGTGTGGCTAGTACTTCCATTGTGAGAGAAACTCATCTACCACTTCCTCTTACCAGCAGAAATAGTACCAGAAACCGTTGCTGAACCTCCCTAGCCTGCACCACTAGCCTCCTGAAGGTTCCGCTCTGTAATCAGTGCCTGGTTCACAATAGCATGTACAATAGGCAACCTGAAAAACTCACTAGTGCGTGAATGTCATACATAAGACCATCCTAAAATCTTTTAGCTCTCAATATCTCATTGCCCACCATAACGGGTGCAAAACGCTGATCCTAAGTGAAACGAAAAGAATAATCCATCTCCGTCATAGCACCCTCCTACAGATTCATGAACTCTCATGCTCGATCTACCCTCAACATCTCTAGGACGAATAATTCATAGAAGGATGTCTGAAAATCATCCCATGCCATGTCTCTGTGATGCTCAGACTGTGTGGTAACATCCCACCACCTATTGGCGTAATCACGCAATATATAAGTCGCGACTTGACCCTCCACCCTGGAGGCGTCTCTAGGTGCTCAAAACTAGTCTGCATAGACCCCTACCAAGACTTTGTAGCCTATGGTCTTCCATCCCCTGAGAACATAGGTGGATCCTGCTGCTGGAATATATGAGTCAGCTCATCCATAGATGTGGATGCCGAGGGTGCACCCTAAAATGTCTGCATGAACCGCATAAAGCCTTCACAGAACTATGCCTCCATGCCTGTGTTCGGTATAACGGCTGGCGCCGAATCTAGCTCTGCTGGAGGATCCACTGGTAGCCCATGGACCACCATTTTTGGATTATACTCGTTGCCGCTCTCCTGGAGAACAACGCGTGAACGTCTCAGTGGCATGACACTACAAGGTCAAATGCACACCATAGATCAAGATTTATCACATTCTGAAAACGAAGGAACCAAAAGGGGTATAGGAAGAAGAAGGAATTCAATATTTTAAAAACTAGACTACACAGTGTGTATACTGACTACACGACGTGTACCTGACTTCTCTTCCCCTGCCCGGGTCCTTCTACATGACTAAGCAACACAGCTCCATTTGAACAAAACTACACGGCGTGTTTATAATCTACACGGCATGTATGGTGTAATTTTACAACTGCCCGTGTCGTTTGTGACACGACCGAATACTCAGCATGAACTACACAGCGTGTTACAATCGCACACGGCGTCTACACTACCCCGTTTCCCAGCCACACGGCTAATTCCACATCTTTTTTCATCGGACAAGACTACACTACATGTCCCACAGGTACACGACGTGTTCTAGACGAGCTTCGCCGACCCGTGTTGTTAGTTACACGACTAGATACACTGCTCACACTACACAGCGTGTTCTATAATGGACACAGACTGTATGTCCTAAGGTCTCCTTTGTCCATGTTGTTAGTTACATGGGCGGACTCCGGGTCAACACTACATGACATGTACATCCAGTACATGGAATGTTCACCCCAAGCATTTTCCTTCCCCATGTCCCTACCCACACGGTCTGTGACATGGGAAGAGACTACACGACGTGTACCCAAAATGTTTTTTGTTCTTCATAAACAGAAGAACATAAACGGCGTGTTTAAGGTACTACATGGCATGTATAATGGGTTTCCGGACAGTATGCCTCAGAAACATCACCAGAACCCAGAAAATACTAAAAAAACACCTAAGTGCCAAATTCAGATCCGTGAGGGCCCATACTCCCAGCGAATCAGATTTTGGAATCTTATGTGAGTTATAACCAGATAAACAGTCAATGACCAACCAAATTTCAGTCAATGAGGGCCCATACTCCCCAAAAACCAATGTTCGACATCCATTATATAAACAGGATCACACAATAATACCCTATCAAACCACATGTAACTATCAAAGAGGATATCACAACAATATGATTTTACTAGCACAATATCTAACACAATAACATTCAATGTCTAATGCACCTATATGGCATGGAAACTATGCATGGAATGTGATTTGTAGCATGTGCCTAAATGATGCATTAGATGGCATACCCTCATCTCATCGGGTTGCAACTAAATAGATCCCCTGAATAAAATATAAAAAGCACAATACAAGTGCGTCACCCTTTGGTGAAAATCAATTCAGCTGTAAAAATTTCAAAATCAGAAAAAATGGAAACATGAGGTAAATTGGATTTTCCCATTACACGGGTCAGCTACGCCCGAGCACAACTTATTACCAACTATTGTTATCATCCTATACCTGTCTAAGGCTCCAAATAGAAAGTCAAATAAAATAACTCCTTTGATACCACTTTGTAACGTCCTGGTTCCGAGTGCCACTCAACAGGTGCCCCAAATCCGGTTCACCACGTGACCTCAAGCCCATTTACCCAAACACTAGAGGCTGCTAACTAGCAGCGAGGGCCCAGGTCTGATAGTGGGTAAACTATTCCCTCATTTTTCAAAGTGTAGCATAGTGGAATAATAAAAAGCATACAAAAACAGCGGAAGCAGTAAACCATACACATTTAAAACACTGCTAGAAAAACAGGTTTTTGCGACGGGTCATTTGCGACGGGATCCCGTCACAAATGGCTTTTTGCGACGGGGTCCCGTCGTAAATGACCCGTTGCTGAAAACGGTGTCGCAATAACATTTTTTTGCGACGGGCCCGTCGCTAAAGCCCTTTTCCGCGATGGGGAGAATCCCCGTCGCAACTAGTACTCCGTATATTTGTAAAAAACTAGTTTCAACGGGCTCCGTCGCAAAAACTATTTTCTAAAAAATAGAAAAATAATAATACTATTTGCGACGGGAATAGTATCCCGTCGCAAATACTATAAAAAAAATAAAAAAAATAAATTGTTAATAAATTATTTTAATTAATATAATAATAATCCAATTATAATTCAAAAATAAAAAATAATAAAATATTAATAAATGATTTTAATTAATATAATAATATAATTATAATTCAAAAATAAAAATAATAAATTATTTTAATTAATATAATAATAATAGAATTATAATTCAAAAATAAAAAATAATAGAATATTAATAAATATTTTATAATGAGACAGAAACTACGAATAGAAAAAAAAAATCATATTTTGATTTCACAAATTTTATAACATAAATACAAACTCTAATCTGAATGAGGGGGGGGGGGGGTGAGGGGGGGGGGGATCTGCAGATGGTGGTGGAGGAAACTCCATCCCTAAAACATGAGTGAGTCGGCACATGTACTCCATCTACTCCTGATGCTGCTGCTGCCACCGACTCGTCTGCTCCTCGTACAGCTGCTGCTGGCGTCGACGCTCCTCCTCATGCTGCTGACGCATCTGCTCCTGCTCCTGTCGGAGACTCTCTATCAGTGCAGTCTGAGATCGCAACTGATCCTCATACTCTGTAGCAGAAGAAGATGCATGAGCTCCTCTCGAGCTGGACGCCGACATCGCAACACTGCCATAATAATCTATGGGAGTCAGTCGAGAGCTGATACCAACTACCCGGCCCTTCTCGAAGGCATACTGGGTGGCCTGCATCCATGCCGCCTCATCAAACTGACGACCAGTGGTCTGATCTGATGACTCGGCCTGACTCTCATGCCGGGCCTGTGACGCTGCGGCCTCATACGACTCCTGTAGTTGCAATTTAAAATTAAAATTGTGAATATATTATATACAGTTAATTTTTAAACTTGAAAAAAGATAATACTAACCACGATGTGATGCTGACGATCACCTCTGAGCTCCCTAGTAGCAGGATCACTATACATCCTCCGATATACGTCGTACTCCGTAATATCGGGGTGCTCGACAGCCTATAAGAATAAAAAATAAACTGTTAATATTTATAGTTATATAAAATATTTATAAATAATGTACGTACCAGATGCTGTCAATGAGTACTGAAAGAACGACTCCCAGCTCGATGAGTCACCTCCTGTCTCCCCTGATTCTGCCTCCCCACCGATGATCTCCTCTGAAAGGCACCACTCAACCAGTGCGCACATAATCCATCCCATACATGGGATGAAATGTACTCTGGTCGGTGTGCTCTACATGACTCATCAAAATCTGACACTCCTGCTTTCTTCATCACAGCTTTTCTTAAATTGTGCAAAAACTGACAAAGGCGATCATGCATGGCCACCTCCCATGCCTCGTGGATGGCGTCACGCATGGTATCCTCGATCGGATACCATAAAACCTACAAATAAATCAAAATATCAAGTTAGAAATGAAATAATTTTCAAAATAAAAATTATTTATTTACGTACGTACCAACCAATGGCCAAAGATGGCCTACTGCACATCAATGGGAATCTGCTCCCACGTGGTCCACGACTGAGAGAAATAGTTGCGCAAAATAGTGCTGCCCTGTCCGACTGCTATATGCGGAAAACTGTAAAAATAATAAACATTTACTATGTGAATATATTAATGAAATCTTAGTCAAATCAACAGGTTATCACACAGGTTATCACACCTCCGTGTGCGTGGATCAAACCCAAGACATGGACGTCGCTCAGGGACGGGGTCAGGAATCATCAATCGTGCAAGACCGCGCCCCCTCCACGTACTCCCTGGAGCGCCTGCAGGCTGAGGGTCATCTGGAAGCAACTCATCAGCATCGAAAGTTAGGTCAGCATCCGCCAACTCATGAAATGTGGCGTCGTCCATCTGAAACAGAAAATGTTAATGTTGTTAGAAAATAATTCATAATTACTATTATATATACATATATACATATTATGATTGTATATAAATACCATGTAATTCTATCAGTGTTCATCTTCATCATCATCTTCATATATGTCAATGTCATCTTCATATTCCTCCTCAACATCATCGATATCCATTTGAGTTACAGTTGCTTCATCTCTTACCATTTCAAATTCATATGTGACATCATTAACATCATCGTCATCACCGACTCTTAAATGTGGGGTGTCGTCATCGATACTCATGTCTCTTTGCAAAAAAGATTGATTTTGAGTACTCTCTTGAAAAACTTCAATTCTTTGCACATCAGTGAAAGCACATTCACTTTGACTAAACTGATTGTCTCAAATTTTTATTTTTATTACACTCCACCAATCAGTCAAGTCTCTTGATGTAGCACAGTACTTTGCGTAATAAACTTGATGTGCCTATTGAGCCAATAAGAATGGTTCATTTACTGCGAGAACACTTTTACATTTAATATCGATGATTCCATGAGTCGGATGAACACGCACGCCTCTCTCTGTATCCAACCACCGACATTTGAACATGGTTATGTAATGTTGTCCAAGATAACAGAGTTCAATGATTTCATCAAGTATGCCATAAAAGTCAACTTCATTTTCTCGATGATGAGATCCTCTAAAGCTAACTCCACTGTTCATTGTTTTTTTCGATTCCTCATATGTATGTGTGTGGAATCGAAATCCATTCACCACATATGCATTATAAGTTTTAACAAGTTTGGAAGGTGGGTTACTCAATACACACAACCGTTTGTCAATTTTATCAGCATGTCGAGACACCTGGAAATTTTTGAAATAATTATCAATATAGTAAACTATACATTGAATGAGTTGCTAAAAGATAAAGAATTTATGTTACCAGTTTTTGAAACCACTGAGAGAAATTTATCAGTCGACGTTCTTCGAGAGCAGCTGCTGTAATTTGTGGAATTTGTTTTTTGATATGATTATCAAACAACGTATAAAAACCAAAGTTATTTACTGTAACATAAATGATAGAATAAGTGATATAAACAGTTACAGTACAACTGATGTCATCTCTTCACAGTTGAGCAGAACATACATATGAGCTCTATGATGTTCATCATCTGAAAGCCAGCGTTCATAAACTCCACCAAAACCAAGCTCTGACTGGTTGAAAATAGATAATTGATTGTCGATTTCATTAATATTCCTCTCGTTCCGTCCCATTCAGTTGTGTTTTGAAGGATACTCAGATTCAAAATAATGGGAGCAGAAAAAAGATATTTCCTCTTGCAAATAAGCTTCTGCAATATATCCTTCAACAAATGCTTTGTTACGTAATTTTCTTTTCAATTTTTAAATGCATCTTTCAAATGGGTACATCCATCGAAACTGTACTGGACCTCCACATTTAGCTTCATATGGCAAATGTAAAATCAAATGTTCCATTGAGTCGAAGAAAGACGGCGGAAATATTTTTTCCAGTTTACATATAATTACAACAACATCTTTTTCAAGTTTTCCTAGAGCATCATAATCTGCTGTAGCAGCACAAATTTCCCGAAAAAATTGAGACATGTCTGTTATGGAATCTCAAATCACAGAATTCAACAGACCTCTTAATCCAATGGGTAGCAGTCTTTCCATTATAACATGACAATCATGACTTTTTAATCCAGTAATATGACCATTCTTTACACATCTACCCAAATTGGAAGCACAGCCATCTGGAAGTCTCAAATCTGCAATCCACTGACAAAATAATAAACGGTTTTCTTTAGATAGTGTATAAGCTGCTTTTGGTTTCAGTAACCTTTCTGTTCTGACATTCTTAAACAGTTCCAATTCTGGACGCCTGCAAATTTGGGCAAGATCTAAATGTGCATTTACATTGTCTTTGCTCTTTCCTGGCGTATCCAAAACTGTATGAAACAAATTATCAAAACAGTTCTTCTCAATATGCATGACATCTAACATGTGTCGGACCAAAAAATCAGACCAATATGGAAAATCCCAAAATATGCTACGTTTAATCCAATTGTGTTCTTTCCCAAAACCAGAAATTTCTTGTTGGTTTATTGTGGGACCAAAAGTGATGGGAGGTAATGAAATTACAACTGATTTTAACTCCGAACCTGATAGCATTTTTGGAGGTCCTTCCCTTTCAACTGTTCCTTTTCTGAAATGAGATCTGTTTCTGCGAAAAGGATGATCAGCTGGAAGAAACCTGCGATGACAGTCAAAATAACAAGGTTTCTTTCCATGAATGAGCATAAATGCTTTGTTCTCTCCCATACAGTAAGGACATGATTTCTGACCATGTGTACTCCAGCCAGATAACATCCCATAAGCCGGGAAGTCACTTATTGTCCACATCAATGCTGCTCTCAGTATGAAATTCTGTTTCGTTGCAACATCATATGTACTGACACCATTACTCCACAATAAATTTAATTCATCAATCAATGGTTTCAAATAAACATCAATATTTTTCTTCGGATGTCCTGGAATTAGTAAAGTCAAAAAGATATATGGCTCCTTCATCAACATCCATGGAGTTAAATTGTACGGAGTTAAAAAAACAGGCCAACATGAATATTGACTGCCATAAGATCCAAACGGATAGAAACCATCAGTGGAAATCCCCAGTCGAACATTTCTAGCTTCTAAAGCAAAGGATGGATGCACTCTATCAAAATGTTTCCATGAATCACCATCGGCTGGATGATTCAAGCTTTTATCTGTTGAAATATTCTCTTTATGCCATGACATCATTGTTGCTGTATTCTTAGACATGAATAAATGCTGGAGTCTGGATGTAATCGGAAAATATCTCAACTGTTTTACAGGAATCAAACCAGACTTCCCATGTTGTCCTTCTTTATATCTCAGTTTCCCACATGTGGGACAACTATCCAACGACTCATTTTCCCCAGAATATAAAATGCAGTCATTTGAACATGCATCAATCTTCTGACAAGTAAGTCCCAAATTTCGAACCGGCCTCTTACTCTCATAGTAATTTGCAGGTAAAACATTTCCTTCAGGTAACAATGTTTTAAGCAATGAAAATATCTGGTCAAAACAGGTGTTTGACATTCCGTTATCTGATTTGATAGCCATAAATTTTTCAACTGCTTCTAATTTTCTCATCTTGCAGCCAGGATATAATGCATCCTCAGCAGACTTCAACAACTCATAAAATTCAGACGGTGCCAACTCAGGATTTGAAGCTATATCAGCCAGAGTTTCTGTATGTTGAACAGATGAACCTGCAACATCGTGTACTAAATATTGAAACCGGGATGGATCCGGAATCAAGTTGGTATCAACTGCTCTGGAACTGCGTTCACCGTGTTGATACCAAAATACATAATCTGGTTGAAAACCAAAACGCAAGAGATGTTCTCCCACTTTGTCAAACGTGTCAAACGTTCTCAATGCGCATTTTCTGCAAGGGAATTTTATTTTGTCTTCTGAAACAAATTCTAGATTTGATGCCGCAAATGATAAAAAAGTCTCCACACCCTCTACATATACTGGATTTAAACTAGAACCGTTTGGATTTCTATGTTGATTTATCCATATGTGGTCACCTAATAATGATTGTTGACGACCTCATTGTTCCATATGTATATATAAAATATAAAAGCATTACTGGTTTTGAATAATTTGTTAGAAAAAACACTCAAGCTAGGATAATTATAGAGTTTAGATCATAGATGACTGACGCAAACTTTTTTTGAGATAGACCTAATTATTACTAATTATTACTAATTATTACTAATTATTGGTAATTATTACGAATTATTACTAATTATCGGTAATTATTGGTAATTATTGGTAATTATTACTAATTATTGGTAATTATTACTAATTATTGGTAATTATTACTAATTATTGGTAATTATTACTAATTATTGGTAATTATTACTAATTATTGGTAATTATTACTAATTATTGGTAATTATTACTAATTATTAATAATTATTGGTAATTATTTGTAATTATTGGTAATTATTACTAATTATTACTAATTATTACTAATTATTGGTAATTATTGGTAATTATTACTAATTATTGGTAATTAATACTAATTATTGGTAATTATTGGTAATTATTAATAATTAATGGTAATTATTGTTAATTATTTCTAATTATTGGTAAATATTACTAATTATTGGTAAATATTAGTAATTATTGTTAAGTATTACTAATTATTGGTAATTATTGGTAATTATTACTAATTATTACTAATTATTGGTAATTATTACTAATTATTACTAATTATTGGTAATTATTACTAATAATTGGTAATTATTACTAATTATTGGTAAATATTACTAATTATTGGTAATTATTACTAATTATTACTAATTATTACTATTTATTGGTAATTATTACTAATTATTGGTAATTATTACTAATTATTACTAATTATTACTAATTATTGGTAATTATTGGTAATTATTACTAATTATTGGTAATTATTACTAATTATTGGTAATTATTACTAATTATTACTAATTATTGGTAATTATTACTAATTATTGGTAATTATTACTAATTATTACTAATTATTGGTAATTATTACTAATTATTGGTAATTATTACTAATTATTCTTAATTATTACTAATTATTCTTAATTATTACTAATTATTCTTAATTATTACTAATTATTGGTAATTATTACTAATTATTGGTAATTATTAATAATTATTGTTAATTATTACTAATTAGTGATAAATATTACTAATTATTACTAATTATTACTAATTATTACTAAATATTACTAATTATTGGTAATTATTACTAATTATTACTATTTATTGGTAATTATTCCTAATTATTACTAGCTATTGGTAATTATTACTAATTATTGGTAATTATTACTAATTATTGGTAATTATTACTAATTATTACTAATTGTTACTAATTATTACTAATTGTTACTAATTATTGGTAATTATTACTAATTATTACTTATTATTGGTAATTATTGGAATTTATTGGTAATTATTACAAATTATTGGTAATTATTACTAATTATTGGTAATTATTTCTAATTATTGGTAATTATTTCTAAATATTGTTAATTATTTCTAATTATTACTAAATCTTACTATTTATTAGTAATTATTACTAATTATTGGTAATTATTGTTAATTATTTCTAATTATTGGTAATTATTTCTAATTATTAGTAATTATTTCTAATTATTGGTAATTATTACTATTTATTGGTAATTATTACTAATTATTGGTAATTATTACTAATTATTACTAATTGTCGGTACTTATTTCTATTTATTACTAATTATTTCTATTTACCGATAATTATTGGTAATTATTACTAAATATTGGTAATTGTTACTAATTATTGATAATTATTACTAATTATTGGTAATTATTACTAATTATTGGTAATTATTACTAATTATTGGTAATTATTACTAATTATTACTAATTGTTACTAATTATTACTAATTGTTACTAATTATTGGTAATTATTACTAATTATTACTAATTATTACTAATTATTGGTAATTATTACTAATTATTACTAATTATTGGTAATTATTACTAATTATTACTAATTATTACTAATTATGGGTAATTATTGGTAATTATTACTAATTATTGGTAATTATTACTAATTATTGGTAATTATTACTAATTATTACTAATTATTGGTAATTATTACTAATTATTACTAATTATTGGTAATTATTGGTAATTATTACTAATTATTACTAATTATTACTAATTATTACTAATTATTATTACTCATTATTGGTAATTATTACTAATTATTACTAATTATTGGTAATTATTACTAATTATTACTAATTATTGGTAATTATTACTAATTATTACTAATTATTGGTAATTATTGGTAATTATTACTAATTATTGGTAATTATTACTAATTATTGGTAATTATTAGTAATTATTGGTAATTAATACTAATTATTACTAATTAATACTAATTATTGGTAATTATTACTAATTATTGGTAATTATTACTAATTATTGGTAATTATTACTAATTATTGGTAATTATTACTAATTATTACTAATTATTACTAATTATTGGTAATTATTACTAATTATTGGTAATTATTACTAATTATTGGTAATTATTACTAAGTATTACTAATTATTTGTAATTATTGGTAATTGTTCTTAATTATGACTAATTAAATGAATAATTACCAATAATTAGGAATAATTACCAATAATTATGAATAATAACATTATTAGTATATTTTATTATTAATATTAAAATAATATAATTTTCTAATTTATATACAGTTCTTCTTTCATCTGTGTGTTTTCTATCTCCATATACAAATAATACATGTGAAGACAGCAAACACACAGATGAAAAGAGAATTGTATATATATAAAAAATTATATTATTTTAATATTAATAATAAAGTATATTAATAATTAAATAATGTTATTATTCCTAATTATTAGTATTTATTACTAATTATTAAGTTATAAAACAATGTAAACAATATTAAATTACAACTAATTAAGAATAATTAAAACTAATAAAACATTAAAAATAAATATGAAATTAAAATAAATATAAATACCTTGAAAATTGATCTGAGGTTGATCTCTGATCGTTCTTCAAAACTTCAATACCAACTCCGGAGAAAAAAATTAAACTTGAGAAAAACTGAACTGTAGAAATAAAATCTTGAGAGAAGAAGAAGATGGAATTTGAGAATGATTTGAAAAAAACGGATGGGGGTATTTATAGGTTAGATTAGTTGCGACGGGCCCATTTGCGACGGGAACCGTCGCAAATACCTTAGCCAGCATTTATTACGGTCAACGGTTAAATAGTTATTTGCGACGGGACCCATCGCAAATAACCACCTGTCGACATACTATTTGCGACGGGGGAATATTCCCGTCGCAAATAGTTTTCCCGCGATTTGGCGCGCAAAGGGCACCCGTCCTTTTGCGACGGGATAGCCTTCCCCGTCGCAAAAGGCTACTTATTTGCGACGGGCAAATACCCCCGTCGCAAATACCCATTTTTCCTGTAGTGAAATAAACAGCTTCATTAAAAGATAACCAATAGTTATATTGATGATGATGCAACATGTCTTAAGTTATAAGAAAACAGCCAGAACATGTTACACAACAATACAGTACAGTACAATACAGAGTACAGCAAAACCAAAACAAAACAGTTGGTAGCATCGCGAGCCTAAGCCCGGTCCCATGCTCCCCTACTCCTCAGCCGTAATCAGGTACCTATATAAGGACCCTTCCCCTTAACCACACCTGCAGAAATGTAATCTATTTGGGATGAAGACATGACCCGAACAGGGTGTGAGAAATAAGTCCCAGTAGGCGCCCACCAAATTCTCTAGGGCAACTGTGTGAAAATTATGCAACAAAAGAGTGCAGTAGTAAAATGAAATAACCTAAGCAGTACCCAAAATTATCTGACTTTACCAGTTATATTGCCATTTTATTATTCATTTTAACCATTGAATTTAATAACATTCTATGCTCAATAGAACCAATCCCTCAGGAAAATTAGAATCTTTCCCTTAGGCTAATATAGTAAAACGACGCCCTGAAGCTTGCCCTTAGGCTATCGAGTATTGCCCTCAGGCATACGAAGTGTCGCCCTCAAGCACAGAATCTACTTCCCGTAGGCACGGACAATGTTTCCCTCAAGAAGAATATAACACCATCCTCAGGCTAAATAGAACACCACCCTCAGGCTAAAATAACTGGGCCGAGCCCAATAGATAAGGAGGAAATTATATAAAATTCCTCTCAATGCAATTTTAATCATGCTAAAATTTAATGGTATACCCTCTGGTAACCTAGAAAAATGGCTAAATAGAGGAACGCACCGTCAGGGTGGTTGTGGATGCATGAACGATCCAAAAAAACAGTTTATTATCACATTTAATTACCTATAAAATTTTAGTTATTTAATTCAACAAGGCCTCAACCATACGACACCCCATTCATGGGTACGTATCACAACGGTATACAAAAACGCAAAATAGTTGGAAATTAAACACCAAGCCACCTACCTCGATCACCTGTGATCAATATACCCAAATGATGCCTTCTGAAACATCCTAGAACGTCATAGATCTGAGGTAAAATAATTCTCTTTCAACATCAAATAACATCCATTAGAGGAATAATTGGCAAGAACTATGCAAGGAGATGGAAGGGTTTACCCGTGCGGTTCCAACGTGATCGACAGAAGCGGAAACAGATTCTCGATGCTCGATCTGGAGATCCACGAATGTTCAGCCATCCTCTCCCGAGCTCCCATCCGGTTCAATGCCAATCCTGTGAATAGGTTTGGCTAATACCCATTTTAAGTGAAAAACAAAGTTCACAGCATGTACATTTGATTACACGGCTTGTACTTCCCTCATTTAACTGTTCCTCTGGCAGCACCGCCAATCTATTCATCTGTCGACATGAGTACATGGAATGTATGCCTCTATACACGGCATGTACTGCCGCCCAGCTGGCCACCGCCTTACTATTCGTCTACTGACTTACTACACGGCGTATAAATACCTACTACACGGTGTGTAGTCGGGTTTTACACCTTTCATCGCCGACATGGCTACATTCCCTGTGTACTCATCCCACACGGCCAAAAGTACACAACATGTGGAAAAATACACGGCGTGTAGTCCCAAAATTTAGGATTTCTAATTTTACTTATTTTTTAAAAAACACTTAAGGAAAGGATAAAAGAAGAAACCCGTAACTCCAAAATAAGAAATGGGTTCTTACATTTTCAAAGAATAATAATTTTATAAATATTAATTATTTTTAAAATTAAATTAATTAATTTCGAATTAAAGATCTAATATTTTTTTAATACTATATTCAAATAAATTTAATCTCATTTAATGGGTTATAAATGTTAAATATGAAAAATTAAAATAATTTATTAAAACGAAATTTGTCTAGAAATAAATGTTCTTCAAAATTATATTTTTTTTTGATTTAAAAGACAATTTTAAAATATTAAATAATTTAACTAAGATAAATTGATAAAAAATTATGATTTATCACACAAGAATTTTTAAATAAAGGCTTAAATATAACTTTTTTTAATAAAATAATTGACATAATCAATACATAATTTAGAGTAATAACTATTTAAATGGATAATCTGTGGTGACATGATTTTTCAATGATTAACACAACCTTTATAAAATATAGAAATAAATTTTCAGCCGATATTTTTAATATCAATGGGCGTAATTATGTGTAAGTACAAGGTTTCAAATGTAGTTAACCCATATTTAATAATGATTCATTTTAATGTTTCATATATATACAACCACAATGATTGTATAATAATATCATCTTAATTATTATTGTGTTTATTTTTTATTATATCCTTTATTAATTATCTTCCATCTACTACGGAAAACGGGAATTATTGTTTGGGTGTGTGCCCTGATTTCTTTCTTCACGAAGCAATGATTTTGGTTTTTCATCACTACCACTCTTGGATGGTCTTAATAGCGATATAGATAATTAAAAATTATATATATGTGTGTATTTAATGTTATGAAATTATAACTTACTATACACCTACACCCTCTCATTCATTGAGTAACCAAAACATGAATCATGCGTTGTGCGATGTTACACCACCATGAAGAACCATTTTTCATTTTTATCTATTTTTTTCATTCTTTATCGAATCAAATTCATATTCAGTTCACAATAATTTTAATAATAAAAAAATAACACTATGCTTTAGTTATAAATATATTATTTCAAGAGAAACAACTCTTTTATCATACTCACCAATCGAGTTAAATCGTGTTCAAGGTTGGGTCTTTTTGAAAAACTAATAGAACAATGGTATGAAATTATATCATGCATGATTATGAAAAATCATCTTCTAGAATAATATGAAATAAATATTCTATTAGTTATTTTATTTATCTATAAAGCCTATTAGAATAATTGAATTATTAATTTTGAAAAAACCCTTCTTAGGTTAAAATCACTTGAAAAATGTTCATTATAGATTTATCTTCTAGGATAAAAACTAATGTACACTTTAATAGATGTTCAAACTATATAAAAACTTATATTTCATAAATTATAGTTACATTAATGAAAATTTAAGGTTGATATTTTGATATTGGAAAAACATCAAAACTGCTATGAAGAATCATCGAAAAATGGTCTAAACTATAAACACCACATGTAGGAAAATAGGAGAAATATAACTAATATACATATAGAAAATTACTATATATTTGAAAATTATAAGTATTTTTAGGTTAGAATATGGTTAGAAAAGAGTATATTTTGATAATAATCATTGAGGAATAGGTGTTTTGAGTACTCTCATCTTTTTAGAGAAATAATGTAAGAGTTTCTTTATCAAATATTTGTATAGGTTGAGACATATTTATAATATACCCCATCTTGTAAATTAGACTGTGTAAATACTAACTAATTTTAATTTTTAATTATGATTTAATTATATATCTTGATTTTAATTTTTTTCATGATCATTGTATCTTGGTGTTTTGATTTAGAAGATATAAAGTCTATAAGTGGTTTCGTCTCAACTTCTTTTCATTGATACATGTTTTATTACATTTCAACAACATCATATTTTCATAGTTTATAAACTTTTAGGGTATTTATTATGATATAACTGATGATTTTATAAATGGTATTTACAAAACATAAATATTTTCAATCCTTCAATATCTTCAATACATAAATTAGTAAAGCAATAAGGGGTTATTCATAACTCAATTTACATCCTCAAGTCATAATCACAAAACTTTTTATATTATGTTTATAAATTGACCCATTATAATATATGATTATATTATATGATAATGATTCTATAATTTATAAGTAAATCATGTTTCCTAGATAATTCATTTTCATAGATAATTTCAATATTTCCTTAAAATACTGTTTTTATTAGAATAATTCTTTTTTTGTAATGATTTTCTCCTCAATAACCGAATTTTTAATTTAAAAAAATTTCATCACTTTGAAATTGTAAAATAAAAATATTTTTACTTCCAATGATATTTTTATTATCATTTTTTTAATAAATGATTTCATTATTTTTTTAATGATTCTGGTTTTCAAAATATTCAAAAGGTTTTTTATCCTTTATAAATAAATGTTTTTATCATCATATACAGATTCTATTTGGAAATAATTATGTATTTTTAATGGTTTCATTAATTATTGTTGTTCTTAAATTTAATAGGTTTAAATTTCATTCCATTTCCATTTTTTTGAATGATTTATGTATTTTTAGTCTCTATTTTTAAATATTATATTAAAACTAAACATTTTAATAGTATTATCACTACCCCTTTTCGAAACCATTATTTATTTTCAACACCCCTATACTGGGAATGTTTTACATTATTTTATTAAAATTTTAACTCATTTCATTTAAAAAATATATTATTGAATGTTATTTTTACATCGATGTTAGAAAAGGTTCCGTTAAATATTTTTTATTTTCACTTCTATTTACCCTCTGGGGTCGTACTTTCAAGAACTGGTGTTTTTATCACCTTCCATATTATGTGATGTTAAGATTACATTGGAAGATGATATTTTTTATATCAAATGTTATTTTAAGTTATGTTATTTTGGTGTTTCTGAAAATTATTTGAATTCCATTTTTTCCAATAGTTATTTAAAAAATGATGATGATTTATTTTATGTGCAATAGATATGCATGGATGATGATGTGTGGGGTCCTACATAAAAATCTAATGAATTTGTTTGTACTGATATATCAGAACATAGTTTGGTGTAGACAAAATGAGATCATTCATATTGCTATTGGAATGATGGCATTGCTCACAGTTTAGTTATAGATATAATGTTTTTATTTATATAGGTAAGTTCATGATGGATTTTCACACATTTTTGGCATAGACATAATGATTTTGTTCACATAGCCCTGTGAATAGTGGGTTTAATCACACATGTATTCCTATAATTAGGGATGTTCAATAGTTCCAGGTTTTTCCTAATGTTATTTAGTAACATGAAGTTGTTTATCATGTTATGTCAATTTTAAATTATTTATTCCATTTTTTGTAAATGACACATTTTCATGTTCATGCCTTATTCATGATGTTTTCCATACTTTTATATCATTATCTTGTGTTTTATGATTATTAATACATTTTTTCAAACTTATCAAATATTTTATGATTCCATAATGATAGTATAATTCTCCATCATCTTTTATGAATAATAAACATGGTCTTATTCCATTTATTAAGATACATATTTATCCCTCTTATCCTTAATTTTTTGATCTAGTAACTTATGATATGTCTTTTACCTTACTAAGAATTTGATCTCTACTCTTTATTATGTTGCCATTAACCAGGTTTTGAAGATGATTATGTCACTTTAGTTATCTTTAGAATGGTCTTGATGAACATGATTATGAAGAAATGTTCACTAGTGTTGTAAAATAAGAGGTTTATATAGACAATATCCAACACACTAAACGATTTTATCTATGGATTATGAGAATACTTATCAGATGCATATGACAACTTTAGATTTTATTATATAATTCTTTCTAAATAAATTTATTCTATTTAGTAGCCAACATTACATGAAACCTCAAGTCCAAATTAATAGTAATAAAGAATACTATAGCAAAAAATCCATTAAAATTTTAGTTATCAATACTACTAAATAAATTATGGAATTTATATGTTTCAAACTATCTAAAATAATTTCATTTTTATTAAATTAATTAGATACAAAACTAAATGATTCATTTAAAAGAAAATAAATTTTTTTCTTAAAAACTATTTTTATTCATGTAACATTTTTTAATCATTATAAATTGAATTAATCAATATATGTGTATTATTTTGAAGATATTTATATATTTTGTATTTAAAAATTTACTTATCATTTATCTAATACTTTTTTCAAGGCATGATATAAGAATAAATCCTGTTTTATACATATCAATTCTATTTTATTGGTTTCCATTTCATTGCATTTTGTGAAATTATTGTAAATATATTTTTTTTATTTGTTTTATTAATTTTATTTCCAATAATGGGATTATTTTTTATAATAAAATATCAAAAAAAATCATATAGTTAATATTTGATAATTTTATATGAAAATTATTTTTTTCAATGAATAGTTAAATGTAAATACTTTTATTACAAATTTTCATTACATTTAAATAATTTCACATATCCATTTTTAATTTAGATGATTTTAAAAATTAAATTGGTTAAATTATGTTATTTTTAATCATATTTAGATCTTTGGAATCAATTTTATGTTGGATCTGGATATAAAAAAATTTTATACTTAAGAAAAAAATTTCATTGGAAAACTGAATTTCATTACATTTGTGAGATTAATATTAAATTTAATTATTACACATATATGAATTTAACTTCATAAAACTAACTAAATATTTCTAATAAGAATATTAAACATTATATAATAACGAAAAATTAAATTTTTCTCATAAATAATTGTAAAAATATAAATATTGGTTACCATGGTTATGTTAAAAAAGAATTACTAGGGGATATAATAAAAAGGTAAGGGTTAAAATTTCCAAAAAAAATTCTGAATTATATTTTATAGTTATATATAGAAAATTTATCATATATTTTTCTAGAATGACAAATTTTTATCCATTTAGGGTTAATAATTAAATGAATTATTCGATTCGTTTCCAATATTCCAAGTCTGTCCTATACCCCACTAATAAAATGACATCGCCTCTTCTATACTATTGAAATGTAAAGATCCATTTTGATTATCCAATATCATATTAAATATATTTATAAGATCCATCCACAATAACTAGATTCCCTAACATTATAAAAAACCATCGTTGGATGGATTTGAGTATAAACCTAAAGAGGTTGTTTGAAGAAGAGGTTTAAGTATTAACCATTCATTTTTAAATTTATTGTTATACAAATAAAAAATATTATCAAAAAAATTAAGAAATAATGGAACTAGTATATCTCATATAAAATATGTTATTAATGTTAAATTAATATCCTAAATCCATATACTCTATATCAAATAAAAAAAGGGAATTGTAGATCATGTGCATTGTGGACTATAGCCTCACAATCCGATGTAATGAATTTTCCATCACAACATCCCACAAATTTAAATAATTATTTATATAATATATATATATATGATATTGAAGATATAATTATACATGTTTTGCTATAATTTTACATCTACCTTCTTAAAATTTATTTTGATGGAAAATAATAATGTCGCTCGTGCATACGTCTGGACTACCACCTTCACGAAGTGATGAGATTGATTTTTCATTTAAATTTAACATGGATGATAATATGAATGTATTTGATAATTATATATTCTTTATATTATATAATTATAATTCTTTAATAGTTAATTTTTATTTACCATTCATTCATTCCATCCATTGAAAACAATTTTCATGGGTATGTAGAACCTACTGTCTCCATCAACAAAGTAAATAAATTTATATGACTAATTTTTAATGATATATATATAGTAAATATATATGATAATTATAAAATTATTAATCATATAGTTATTAAGGAACCATAATAAAATTATAGGGACCAAAAATATCAAACCAATACAAACATGAAATGAATCAGTTATCATGGAGAAGAATGATTTTTAATAATGTATTATTCATAAACCAAAAATAAAAGGTTAAAATTAAATCATAAAAGGTATGAAATATATTATAATTGTTATATAATACATTTATAATAATTCCACATTTATTATAATTATGTTTTTCAAATATCAGAGGAAATTCAGTCTCGGGGTAAGAGATTTTAATCTCAAATTTATTTCCTAGGGATAGATACCATATTCATCACTTGTTTCTTTATGTCATGTGTATACTACCCATGATTTTATTTTAGTATTTTTAAAATAAACAATATGGTTAACTAAATTTATATATATTGTTATTTATTTTCTGGGGATTCTGATTTAGAGGATAGAAAAGTGTTAAGTGTAATATATTACAATCTCATTGTTTATCGGGATTGTTTGTGAATAAGTTTAAGATCATGAAAATTAATAATATAAATCTAAAAAAACTCATTAATTTTATTCTCATATTTTTATTTAAGGGAATTAAATGTTTTCATTTCATTTCAATCTCTTTATTTACTCATGATACTGATAGATCATTTTTAGGAAAATCAACATTATTTATTTCCTCGATCGAAACTAATTTTTTATCTATATACTTATTTTATAAACATATTTCATAGAATATTTATTATGCTATAATATGATTTTTTAATTTAAATTTTAACCATTTTTAACTTTTTACATAAGGTATTAAAGTAATTTTTATGTAATTTATTGAATGAGGTTATTTGTGAATTTTTATAAAAGAGTGAAAGGAATGTTTTCATTTAACTTATAAATCATTACATCAGAACGAATATCATTGATGCTTCCTATAAATTGTTTATGGTTTTTTTCATAGAATTGTTTTCTTAATATTTTGAAAAATATTATATTTTATATATGTGATTTCAAATTGAAAAGGATATATTCTATCGTAAATATTTCATTTATATTTTTTAAAGTAGTTTTTATCTATGATAACATACTTTGATATTAATTATTATTACTAGTGATATCATCCAATGAAAAAATATTTATTCTTTATTAGTAGGGTTTATGATTCTAATGAAACAGTTTTTTATAGTTCACTTTCACTTTACAAGGGTTATATTATGATGAATTGATAAAATTATTTTGAATCCTATTTTATTTTGGGTTATTCCTTCATGAAATGGTTATGACAAATGATTCATTTTCAAGTATTATGACATGATTAATTTTTTTCTATTTGGGGAAGAAATATATATGATCTTAATTATGGTAAGTCAGTCATAGAATTATATGTCCTCTTAATTAAATAGGTAAATATTACAATCTGATATGATAAACATGACTGAAATGTGGAGTGAACCATGATTAGTAAGGACCTCTCCCAACTATGATAGTCTTGGGGGTAAAAACTAACTACTACAATGGTTTGGGGAGATATCCCTTTAAACTATTTAAACCATGATTGTGATCCATGACTACTATTGAAATAATTTTCTAACAAAATGTGTTTTCTAAAAACATATGTCTTATGTTGTTGTTATGCTCTCATATCTTGTATTATTTGATTCATTTCTGATTCAGGTATTATGAATTTCCATGAATTAAGATTATAATTTATAATAGTAAGGGAATAGTTTAAAATGTTGTGATCATGTTATCATACCCTCATGATCGTGTCATATAAATGTGACCCTTGATATATAAATTTTACAATTTTTGGTCCTCAAATATCACCATTTAAAATGTTTCATTTTCCCTTGGTTATAAGGAATAATATTTTGCATTATACATCTAACATAGTGATAACTATGGAGAACATAGTGGGTGATTAAATATATATCATATGAATATGTTCATTATGTGACCATGATTCAAAAGGAACTAGACCTATATGATAATGGAATGGATTTTAATATTATACAATGAATACATATCTAAAAATTGTAATACCTATATAAAAATATATAGGTCACTATAGTTGGTATCAGAGTAAATATTAGTTAGCATTGGAAAGTTAGATGTGAAAAAATTTATCGAAAATGGGGATATATATATATAAAGGATAAAAACCTAATGTTTTGTTAATGATAATGAATGACACATGTAAAACCCATGGTATCCATGATTTAAACTAATGTGTCTTGATTTAGACATCTAATAAATTACATATCATGATTTTATGTTTTTCTAATATTATTATTGTTATTAAAAAGATTATTTTTGGATTTATATGATGTTTGAAACATTGAGGAATATTTTTAAAGACAAATGCGATAGAAAATTCAATAATTTTCCTTCTGAGTAAAAAAATTTAATTTGAGATGGAATTTAAAATATTGTTTTTATACTCACACAACATTATCAATCTATCAATAATTATGAACATAAAAACCAGAAAGCGAGTGGGAAATTTTATTTTGAGTCCATAATGTAGAAAAATCAAACAAATTTTACTATTTCCACTGATCCACTAGTTTCTATGAAGTCCATTATTACTATTGATATGATATTTTCAATTATCCAGTTTTTTAATTTCTATGAACTAATCTTATAGACAATCATTCTGAAGGAAATGTGAGTCAATGGTGGAATTTTATCAAGAATATGTGGAAGCATGAATAAATTAACTCCATATAGTGTTATGTTTTTAAAAACTTATTTTTTAATAATTACATTACACATATTATTTATATTAAAATGGATAAGGAATTTATTATGTTAAATTATTAGGAGAAAATCGAGGGAGATCAGACCACTTCTCCTTCCTCGCGATGGCGGAACCCTAGAGAATGCGGGGTGATGATTTTGCCCCCTTCCTTGCGGCGGCGGGAGGGGGGAGGATGCTGTGGAGCACCCGACTTTGAAGCCACGGGCCGCTTTTTCTCCCTTCACGAACCCTAATTTTCTTCCGGAGTTCCCGGCGATTGCACTCACCCCCAAGGTACCTAATCTTCATCTTGGAAACCCTCACCTCCAAATCTCAGTGTCGGAATTCTCTGAAGCATCGAGGCATCTGGGTCTGACCTTGGTGGATCGATTCAACTCCCGAAGGCCGTCCGTGGATGAGTTTGACCGTTTCGTCTTCGCTAAATGGGATCTGAGAGACCGCGCAGTGGTAGGACTTCTTGACAATCGACAGTTCATGATCTGGTTTGCCTCTGAAGAAGATCTGATTTGCGCTTGGTCCAGTGCTCCCCGGCGCTGAAATGGGTGTAGCTGCTTCTTGTTCCGATGGACGTTTGAATTGTGTATGAATCGCGACCCCACATATCTTCCTGTATGGGTAAGCTTTCCTCATCTCCCCCTTCCCTTTCAAAATCCGCCGATTCTTAGGATGATTGGTAATTTGGTCGGTCGTCTTTTGTGTCCTGATGCGCGCACGTCTGCGCTCTGTCATCCGATCAACCCACGGTGCTGTATTGAGGTGGATATCTCTCGGCCTCCACTTGACTGGGTATGGATTTCTGTCGGAGATGAGTTTAGATGGAAGCAAGAAGTCGTCTATGAATCCTGGTTGGGATATTGTTCCACATGCAAGAGACTGGGTCACTCATCTTCGAGATGTCACAGTGGAACCAGGCGCGGGAAATCCTCAGGCTCGACTGATTAGATGATGCAGGAGAGGCAAGCCGTGGATGTCATAAACAGAATTGCCAATGTGGGGCAGCGGGAACAATTGCGTACTGTGAATTCTGCTTCTAACCCTTCGGTGTCTGGGGTGTTTGATAGGCTGAGGAAGGATCTGAATTTTGGAAGCTTCTCAAAAGGGAGGTCCTCCGAGGGTGCTGCTGGTGTTGGTGTGGCACGCCCCCTTGTGGGGATAATAAACTCGGATCCCCTGCTGGAGCCGGAGGTCCCTGCTGTGCAGGTGAGGGCTGGCTTTTCCTCTGGTGGAGGTTCTCGGGATGGTGATGGTGTTGCTGGTCAGAACAAAGAGACTGGCAGTGGCCGCATGAATGCAGGGGGGATGGGTGATGCGGTGGATGCAAGCAAGGTGCATAGGAGATCTATGGCAGGGAAGGGGGCTGCTTCTGCTACAGTGGTAGAGCCGAAGGCCATTGATGATAGGGGCAGTGGTCAGGGTGAGGCTAGTAATGGAGTTTTGGTATCTGTTTCTTTGGGTAATCGGTTTGATGTTTTAGGAAATGTGAATTTGGATGGGGCGCAGGAGGAGACAGTTGCAGGTGAGCAGGATGGGGGTGCTGTGCAGGATGTTGTGGTGCTTCCGCAAGTGATGAGCAAGTCGCCGGGCAGAGGGAATGTTGTCCTGAGGGCTGCATCACAGAATAATGTTGATATGGTTGTTTTGGACTCTGATGAACCTGCTATCGAGGGACAGGGTATGCAGGAAGGTGGTAGTGGCAGTCTGCAAGTTGTGGCAAGGGAGGCTATTGAAAACACAAGGGTGGAGCAGCCTCAATGCTTGGCATTAATTGATACGAACAATCAGTTTAAGCAAATCCAAGAGTATCATGGGAAATGGGGGGACCTCACTGATAGCGACAAGGAGAATCGTGGGGATATGACGCGGCCTTCATACAGTGAGATTGCTCAAGTTGGGAATAGGTTAATGCCGATGGCCTCGGACAAGGGGACTGCCTCTTCTCGTGGAAGGATGAAAAAGGACATCACTCATCTGTCAAAACCGATGCTGACCAGATCTGCTACCAGAAGCATGCAATCTTCGAACGAGTTTCTTGAGTTGGAGAAGTTGAATCTGAGGAGGAAGTATGCCAAAGTACTGAAGCAAGATGAGAGTTCGGTGTGGGAAACGACGACGAAGGATGAGTCTGTGTACCATGGTGGTGCTCAGGGGTATGATTTTGAGGACTGTATGTGACTCTGATGGGTTTGTAATGCATGTTTACTGTCTTTTTTTTATTTTAATAAATGGTCAGGGGTTTCCCCTCTGGCTACACTTTCCTGGTAGATAGAGGATTTTAGATACTTATATATGATCTAAATTATTAGGATAATGAATCTATTATTTCATCTAAAGAAAATTGTATGAGACTCATGAGTTATTATTATGGGATTATAATCCCACATGAATTTAATGTTGATTTATTGTTCAGTTTCTCTAAAACAATTCTCCAAAGGTGATATCCATATAAGACATAATAGTTTATAATAAATAATTTTATGTGCCATCAAAGTGAAAATAGTGATTGGAGTTACTAATCAATTTCAAGATTTTTATACAAAAATAATAATGAAATATAATGGAAATTCTAAAAAACATAGAGAGATTATGATTATATTTCTCTTATTCTTGACGTTCAATAAGAGACATGGAATAAATTATCTTAATAAGACGGGTAAAATGTTTATTTGTGGAATTTATGATCATTGGGAAATTGAATTCTAAAGCGATTAGGAAGAAGTTTTCTAATGATGTAAATAGAGAGAAAGTCCCATAGAATGTTCCACCTACAATATTGTGATTGAAATTAAAGGAGTAATTAAATTATACAAAAAAGTGATCAAATTCAATGTTTTATAATGATAATAGACGTATAAAACATCTTAATCCCTTGTAGGAAGGGAAATATCTAGAAATCAATATTTTTGTTGAGGGGTATGATAACAAAAAACTAAATATTAAATATACAATTAACTCTAGAACTTTTAATTCCTTATTGAATTCTTGATTTACCAATTATTTATTATCTAAATATTTTTTATGTATATCATTATACCACCTCAGAGATTGCATGTTGAATTAGCAATGAAATTCACTAATGGTATGATGATTTCATCTCAATTAAATGAATCTTTTTTAGTGAAAGTTAGTGAGAATGTTCTTCAAAAAAATATTATTGTTCCATATTTGGTTGAATTTTATGTTATCATTGTAATAGATTATATTTCTCTACATAACTCCCATATCAATTACTATAGATGGAATGTCAAATGTGATATTTAAAACGTACCTATGCTCGTCTATATATGTGAAGATAAATATTAACCTCTAATGGAAATTGTATCCATTATATGGGGCATGATTAATAGTTAAGTGATTTTATCTCATATTGATTTGGAGAAACTCCACCTCAAGATATGCCAATTTCTTGAGAGTTTTTGATATTTTTTTTCAAATATATTCATAGTCTTCTGCAAAATTAGGAATTGTGGGTTTCAGTATAAATCATAGTATGTTCTATGTATATTTAAAAGACTTAATATAGAATGGAATTTATTGATTATTATGAATTAAGGAAGAAACTCTCAGAAAATATTTACAAGGGGTTTATTCATCTACGTGTGATGCATTGGGGTGTAAATGTTAATTTTTTAACAAGTAATACTGATAAATGTGACACTACATTTATTATCAAGTCCACTAAATTATTACTATAAAAAAGAACAAAACTCTACCCTGAATTTAAGAATTATTAGATCAACTACACAAATCTTAATAGATTTCAGATATTTTCTTTAATTTTGGGTATCATCAATTTTTTTCATGAGTGAGGATATACCCAAGAAAATATTCTATAGAAGGTATTGAAACTATTAATATATAGTTATTCCATTTGGTTCAATTAATTCCCTTTCTATCAGTATTTATTTTATGAAATGTGTATTTAGATATTACAATTATCAGTTTGTTTTAGTGCTTATAGAAAATAATCATTTTATTGAAGAGTAATGTAGGATCAATAGGATAACCATGGCATTGTGATGAAGACCTTGATGAAGGAGAAAATATAGGAAAAATTTATGAATTTTGAATTGTGGTTAAAAAGGTTGTATTTTTTGGTCATATAATTTCATCAAAGGGTATATCTATGGATCCATCAATGATCAATGTTAATGAAAAATGGAATAGAATATATACTGTGATTGAGATCCACATTTTTCTTAGATTGGATGGATATTATCAATTATTTTTGGTGATTTTATCACTATTTTCTAATACATTCACCACATTATCATTTATGGGAGCCAAGTTCCATTAGAAAATGAACATTAATTAAATTTTAGGGAATCTTTGTGAAGGATAATTAGTGGACTTGAGCATAAATTAACCGATAGTAGAGATATTTTTGTAGTAAATAAAAATAAATCAATGAAAAATTAGGATTCGTTATCAAGAAAAATGATATGGTTATTGCTTAAGCCTAAAAAACATTTATTGTTTATGGGAAAATTTACCCAAATCATGATTTTTATTTATCTTTGGTAATTTTTCTTATTAATGATATGGTGTAATTATAATTATGTTGATAAGTGTGATATATATTGGAACCTAGAGATTTAATATATGGATATCACAACTAAATAGATTAATATTCATTACATTACATATAGATCCATGACAGATCATATAGGCACAATTCCTTTTGGAATCATTGAAACATAAAAAAATGGATCATAAATGATCTTCATTGAATCCCACAAAATTACTCTTAATTAAAACCATTTATTGTGACATCGTACTTAGTACCTTTATTCAAAACAGAAGGGATGAAAACATAAAAAATTGTTACCTTAGATGATTAGTATGAATTTCCATGTTATTTATCAATGATCACTTGATCATAACCATCAAAAAAGGATATGAAAAAATGGTCATAGAAATATAATATCATACCCTGCATATCATAAATCATAATATCAAGTCATAGAAAAAATCTTGTTAGTTCATTAGGCATGAATCATAATTGAATTGAAGAATATATTCCATTGAAAAAATCCATATAATTGTTGCAGACACATGTTTAAAGAATATAATTTCCATAGGAGTTGAGGATTATTAACAATAATATCATAGTAGAATGGGTTCACTCCCAAAATAATCATATTTGTTAAGGTTCACTCCCATGAATATCATAGTGGATTGGGTTCACTCCCTAAACCAGAATATTAGTTGTGGTTCAATCCCATGACTATCAAAGTGGAAACAATTCCATAATAAATTGGGTCCACTCCCCATTTTATTCCTATTTATCACATTATCTATTATTCATTATCCAATTAATTGGAGGAAAATATTAGTCCCACTGATCCTCAATTATAATATGATTACTGCACTCAGTCATTAGGTGACCATCATCATTAGTTATAACATAACCACAATTACATAATGAAAACCATACATATTTTGGCTAAAATATCATAAAACATTCATCACATCATGTACCACGAAAAAATTAGTTTCATAAAAATTTCATCAAAGAATAAAAAATGTAAAATAATGAGATTCATAAACATTTCAACATTTAACTATAACAGATCCAATGGAAAAGGAATTGTTTTCAAAGACATATTTTATTTATAAACATAAAACAAACAGTGAACGAATTAGGATTTTATTGATAGATCATATACCTAGAAAATCATAATTGAAATAAAGTGTTATTTTATTTTATGATTTAAATTAACATTAAAATTTCATTTGAAATATTCTTTATTAAAACAAGATTTTCATTTTCAAAAACACTTTTAAATTTAAAATATTCCAAAACAATTATGGGAAATATTTCTATTAAAAGGGCATTTGAATACTACAGTGTATGATTCAAAAAATTATGTGGTTATGATGGTTGAAACATATTTTCATGATGTAAATGTTAAAAGAAAACATTTCTCTGAATTTTTTTTAAAAAAGTTATAATTTTACCTAATTCTGAAAATAACCTAAAGATTTCATTTTATTTTTTTAAAAAAATTAAAAAATGTGAAAAATTTATTTAGAACATCATATTATAATAGTAAAAACATTATATAAAATGTTTTTTATAAAACACGTATATTGTTAGAAAATGGGTTTGTCTCAAGTGAAAAAATAATGTCAATTTATATTAAAAAATATTTTTGGGTTCCCGATAACATATGTTGAGAAAAATAGATTGAAAATATTAATTTTAATGAAATAAATAGAGGAAAATAAAATTAATCTATATCATGTTAGGTAGATCATATTATTTAATCATCAAAAATATAGTAATAAAAAATACCAATAACCAATGATATTGTAACATAAAATCCCTACAACTTGTGTGTATTTTGAATCATAATTCCAAAAAATTATAGAAACATATATGGATAGTTATATCCAATTATTTAAATTATAAGAATCTTAAGAAAAATTCATGTTAAATTTATGAACCACACCAAATCGATGATGTGGTGTATATGGGATGTGTCCCACAAAAATAAAAGTGAGATGAAAATCCATTAACATAGGTCTGACTTCCATCACACATGGTGGAACATAATGTAAAATAAATATAGATTATATATATATATATATATATATCATAGATCTATAATCATATATATCATACCATATATTACTTATAATCTTTTATCACCCATTTTAGAACATGTTTTTATTAAAATCACTATTTCATGTGATATATGTCTCATTTTCATATATTTTAGGGTCTGGTGGTATGGTTTCATGTATTTAAATGATTGATAAACCATATATAGAATTTTTATAAATATATAAATATCATATATGTTTCGGTTGACCTAATTATTTTCATTAATTTCCTACGTGGCTGTTCAAAAAAAAAATATAAATACCCAGCTATGTTACTAATTTAATTATAATGAGTATATTGACTGGTCAAGATCAATCCAAAGAGATAACCAATTTGATTTTTTGGGTTTTAAAAATATTTAATTTTATTAATTTTAGGAAATACCTGACAATAGTTTTGTTTGATTCTTTTTTGAAAAAGAAAAAACAAAATAAGATTGATTGGATTGTTTAAATAACGATTTTTAAAGCAAGTTGGGGTTTTGTAAGTGTAGCGTTTAGGTGAAAATTGATTGAAAATAATATATTTATTAATTCATGATAGGAATCAGATTCGAGGAAAAAAACATACAATGGTCATGTTATCTCCTCCTCAATGCGTAAATAACCAATTTACCTTGGTTCGATATTTTATGGTTTCTTTGAATTGAGTTTGTCTCGATACCATGTTTAACTGTAATTTACCCAAAAGATAATAAGTGTCACGAATCCTTTAGGGTTAATGGTTTCAGAACAATTAGGATCTTTTTTAATGTAATTATCTGTGTTCTTTAAAAATGTAAAAGAAAGTGTTTTGAAGATGAAAAATAAATTACAGAAAATCAAACAAAAGAATAAGATAAAATAAATAAATCCAACAAAACCGTCCCCCATTAAATAATTTTCCCTTGATGAATGATGTTTTACCCCCATATCCTAATTATGAGAGAATAAGAGGGAAGTATAAAGTAAAAATAAATAATAAATAAGATAAATAAATAACTTGGGGAGGGTACAACGTCTCACTTCATGATTTGGTCTCAAATGAATCTAGATTTGAATTCCCATAATAGTAGTAGGGTATCCCTATTTTTATAGTCACCAAAGGGGCTCTAGTATTTTTGAGGACATTAAGAATTTCCTTAAAAGTGATCTAAGCTGGGTCCAATGTTGATTATTTGGTCAAAAATAGAAGATATGGGGAATATGGAAAGTTGAATCCCTTCACAATGTT
The DNA here is from genome assembly GCA_963277665.1 of Viscum album. Lineage (NCBI taxonomy): Eukaryota > Viridiplantae > Streptophyta > Magnoliopsida > Santalales > Viscaceae > Viscum > Viscum album. Next base: position 89,758,403 of record OY728123.1, on the reverse strand, counting down.
TTACCAATGTGTAATGTATTTACACGTGATGTAATGTGGTTAAATATCATGTAATGAGTTTACACATCATGTAAACATTTAATTTTTAGGAGAAATGAGTTATGGTTTAATTCCTCCAATAAACATATCACTAAAATATTCATGTCGTGTAATGAGAATACACGATGTGTAATTATATTTCAAAGTGTGAAAAAATTCATGACTTATCCTGATAGTGCTGATTCATTAGATGAAGTTAGGACATGTAATTTTATTACATGTCGTGTAATCGTTCAGTGCTTAGTTTTCCATATTTTCCTTGCCTTAAAATATTTAGTGATGCGTTGTGATCAAATCTCATGTAGCGAAGTGTATTTTAGCTCCATTAGTCACCCATCTTCATTACATTTTCTTAAATTCATTATTTACTGCCAAATATCATAAAACAAGTCGATACATTTCAAAATTGGAAAGATTAATCATTTAAATACATAAATAAATACAATAAAATACTCTAAAATGTATGCCTAAAATTCAATTATCAATATTTATTATTTGCATTTTTAAATTTTTGATAAATTATAGATAAATAAAAATGAATTACACCATTGATTAAGATGGTATACCATACATAAGTATGAGATATGTTTTTATTATTCTAAAAATGGTACATAAAAAAGGTAGATATTAATATACCTTTATAAAATCATTATTATATCATATTTACCATATATATATCTTCATTAAATCTATCATTTTTACAATCTATATAAAATAGAAATAAAATATTAATAATATTTCTTCATGGAGGTTGTGGTCCACACATACTCGTAAGTAATGTTATCATTTCACCACTATTTGGATCCTAAAAATGTAGATATGATATTATCATCCCAGAAGTATAATTATTTCATAATTATCATATATTATAATTAAACCCATCATAATAACCATCTATAAATTATGATGACTAGAAAGGAATTGTATCTTTATGTAGAAACTATAAGAAAAATGAGCACACAAGTGACATTTCTGATTCCCATTTTATGGTTAAAGGGTGAATAAAGGTGGATTCAAAATCATAATAAAATTTCATTATTTTTATTTAATTAAATTATTATTTTAAATAGAATATATAATATTTATAGGAGGTAAAATAATAATTAAAAATAAAGTAATCTCATAAGGAAATTACCACTTCTTTGAAATAACTCATTTAGCTCTCATATTAATATCTTTAGGGTAGGTCTTTTGGGAATAAAAATACATATAGAATGTCTAGATTGTACTTAGTATTTGAAAATGGGAGTTTTTTCTTGAGATATAAGACACAATGTTGTGTTATGAAGAGAATGTTGGGGTGCCTTTTTAAAGTTGAGCGGAAGGGCACACATGGGATTATTTAAATATTAAATTAAAAAAACAATTTATTTCAAGATGCGTTAAAATTTATGATATTAAAACACAAGATGATTATGAACCTAAAAAAGCAAATATAATAAATTTTTGAAAAGTTGGGACCACACTTTTTAACCTTATAATTTTATTTTAACCATTTATTTACCCTTAAACCATTTAACATAATATAATATTATTCTACAATTTTAGGGTCGATAATATTACTATAAAATGTAAAAAGACCCTTAAATGTACCATGGGTAATTTTTAAAACAATATATAATGTATTTGTATGAATATAATATTTTTATGGGTTTTTTATAATTTAATAAAATATTATTTATTATAAAATATCAATAATGTCATTTTTAACAATATTAATTTTATTTGACATTAAATAAATCATGATATGTTTATTATTGTGAATATAATAATTACAAACCACATTAATATTTCAAATTGAACAATAATTGTTTTTGGTCATTTTAACTCATCCAAATTATATAACACCCCATGATATTATGGTCTGTATCTTCTTAATTAATTTTAATTAATTTGATATTATACATTTCAAAAAAAATATTTCATATAGTATATATAATATAAAATAACATAGATAACACAAAACAAACTTTATAAATGAATAATGAAGGAAATAAGAGATCTTTTTTCAAGAACTTAAGGATCATATACTAATAAAATAGTTAATCGACCTAGGGAATAGTAATGAGACCCTTATGAATAGTAATGCAAAAAATAGAATTGTAACCTCACTTATGGATGTATAAATAAAATTTATTCCTCTTTTATATAGTAATATGATATATTATTTCATTGTATAAATAAATAAATGTTTTGGGAATTATCAATTATGTATGATATTTTCATAAAATAGAACTATTTATTTTCAATTTTATAATCTATATAATTATCTAGATGAAAGTTTATTTTTATCAAATATAATCATAAATTTTTAATTTTATGTATTATTATTATACAAGAATTTTATGATATTTAGTTAATGTTTCCAAGTGTTATAAAATCTGTTATATTTTTAAAATTAGATTTTTTTAGTAAATGATGATTTTATTTAGAAATTAAATTTCTCATATTTATAAAATCATTTTCATAAAATAGGTTTCATTTTTTTTGAATTATATAAGTTGAATAATGGTTAGTTTGAATTTTTAGGATCTTTTTAAAATCATTGAATTTTTGGTGAATAGAAAAATACAATAATTTACAGTATATAAAAATTATAAGTAAAAAATATTCCTTGAGTCATGGATGATGTAAGAACCATTAAATAGAACTCATATTCACTAATTACTATATTTATTCAAGATAATCATCTCTATTGGGCGTGTTTATCCAAAATAAAAAATTAATTAATAGAATATTCAAAAAACACACTTCTCCACCACTATAAACATCACCCCTTAACAGCTCTTCTCCTCACTCCACCAAATACCTGACTCTTTTCCAATTTCTTCCAAAAAATCCTCCGAACCCTCTCCCCCATTTCCAGAATCTACTGGTCTAAAAAAACAAATATCAATTTCCTTAGGGAGGTTCTCAATGAGTGGAATTCTATATGTAAATCCTTTTTCATTCTTTTCCAATTTCTTTGAATTTCATCATTTTATTCTATCCTTACATATTATATCCAAAAATTCTTGATAACTCTAGTTTCCTAATAATAATATAAAATTATTAAGATAATGGAATATTCCTCATCAAACCCCATCCCCTATCACTTTTATTATAAAAATTAAAACAATGTTCGTGTGGTGCCGATTTACTGACTTCATGGAAGACCTATTTTAGTCTTAAACTTACACTGTAAAGGAAGGTCATAAAACAATTTTTAGGGCTAAAACCGACTATAATATATGCTATAAATACTATTATAATATCCATCTAGTATATACACAAAATATGAATTCTTAAGACAAAACTAGTTTGGGATGATCAAAAAAATTCCAAAATAATCTATACGATTATCTCTAATGTTTTATCTAATCATTCATCATCATTCCATATATCAGAATGAAATATATAACCATTAATATTTAAATATTTTTATTAATATTATATAATTCCCATTACGAGGATATATTCTGATTTTAGATTATTTTCCATTCATATATTAAAGTAAACTGATCCTGAAAACCAAAGATAGGAATGCCCCCAAACGACAAAAGTGTATCTTATAACTCATCGAAAAAGAAATCAATGAACTTAATAAAATTTTAATAAATAAAATAAATATATAAAAAATTATAAATTAATTAATTAATGTATTTAATTTGATTATCCAGGATAATAATATCATATTCCAAACACATTCAGACATATGGTAGGGGACTTTGACTCAATTTCCATTTTATTGGGAATTACATGGTATTGTGAAACTAATCATTCATATGTGGAGTATATAATCAGGTTGTGTGAATCCTATGTTTTTGAACATTGAATTGTGAATCTTATGTTTTTGTTTCCCACCTGTGGTAGGTTACTGCTTATCCTTAAAAGTGGCTTTTGAAAACCAAATAAAAATGAATTTTCAGGTTAGGTCAAAAGCATTCAGACATATGGTAGGGGACTTTGACTCAATTTACATTTAATTGGGAATTACATGGTATTTTGAAACAAATCATTCATATGTGGAGTATATAATTCATATTTGAGATAATTATTAATTAGAAATTATATTACTATTAAATATTAATATACTTTTATGATTAATATGATTATTGACTTAGTCGTACACTAATTTACATGTTCTGTTTATATTGAGTGTAATTTTATATGGGGAAATATTTATGAATCTGTATCCTCTTCTCAATACTAATATTGATAAGTCATATTTTTCTTGAATTAAATCTATCGATGAAGAATTATTTGGACTTTCAATGATAGATGTGGACTGTTATAGCCCTTAGATCCATAAATGGGACTCATGGGAAAAAACTGTTGGCAAAAACCCTTCATATTAGTTTCCAAACAGAATAAAATAGGCATCTAACAATAGACTTTAACTTTCTTGATAGTATTATGGTTCATGTTCAAGATAAATGAAATAAAAATAATAATTATTTCCTTCATTCATCAATCATTTATAAAATTCCTTGAGGGTTTCACCTTGATAAAATATATGGATGAATTATAATTCTCAGTGTATTGATGGTATGTGTTTTCAAGATTACTTACCATTCCATAATGTCTATTTATTTTTTCCATTAATTCACTTTTTATTGTTTTTTAGAACCCTTACTAAGTGTTTGAGATCACCTGTAAATTTTTGTTCCTTCCCCAGGATTTCAAGATAGAATCATTGACTATGTGACAGATGATGTTTATATATTTTTGGTATGGTCTATGTTTAATTACCAATATAATAGGGAAAATATGTATGTATATAGTTACCAAAAAATTTAATAAACTGCTGAATTATTAGTGATTTGATCTCTTGCAACTATGAGATTGTAATAATACAACCACTAACACATGGCTACTGGGGTTGGGGTTATTACAATTGTTATCATAGGAATATTAGTAGAATACATGGGGAATATATTTATAAAACATATTTTAGGGAACATACGCCTAAGATTGAATTTGAGGATAATAATAGAAAACCGTCATAGAATTTTAGTATGTTATAGGTTATGTGGGTCTTTCAAGAAACAAATCCATGTCCAGAAACTAAAAATGGACATGGTTTTAGAACAGATCCACATTGTGGTAACATAATTGACAAGGTGTCTCAAGATAGATTCAGGGTCACTTGAAAAAAGATAAGGGACTGTACTGTGCACCGGGTTTGACAATCCATGGTTATATTCTTAGGATAATTCACATTTTATTTACAAACCTATATATAGGATTTAAAAGTAAATACGTCCCCAAAGAAACAACATTAGGATTATGAGATCAGATATGCATAAAATTTCAATTTATGTGAGGGTTTTTTCTATTTAAAAAATTTTAATCATGATTCATAACCAAATTTAGGGCATTGCATTCTTCAGAGTGGAACCTAATGGATTGATATGACTTAATACTCAGGGAGAATGTTGGGATTTTACCACTCAGAATGTCAACAATGATAGTGTTGGATCTAATAATATCATAACCATATTATTGTTTCATATAACCATTACTGAGTTTTTGAGACCACCCTTTTATTTATATCCTTCCCCCGGTTCTAATGATCACATCTTTGAATATGTTACAACAAACAATTTATATTCACTTGTTCTGATCTATGATTAATTTTCAATGTAATACTAGAACCATGTATGTAACTCATTTTTTCATAACTAATATACAGATTGATATTTAGTGATGTGATATGTTGTATATATTCCATTGTAAAAAAATAACTAACACTAGAATATTGGGGTCAGGGTCGCAACAAATTACATCACCTTTTAAATTTTAAAAATATTTTACTTTTTATTTTTGATAATTAAATAAATATTATATTAGTGTTTCATATGAATTTATGACAATAATATATTTTCTAAAATAATAAATGAATTGATACTGTGAATATAATTTCATTAATCTCAAAATTTACATTTTAATCATGCATAACTCTCTTTTTACACAATATGGTCATATAAGAGACATTTAAAGACAAGAGAATGAAATTTTTTATGTTTCATTACATTAAATATTATATAACTCATTTTCATGGAAAATTGTCCACTAAATAATTCATTTTATGACTAATGATATAAGGGTAGAATTATCATCATCCAATAACAATTTGTGTGACAAGTTATGCCTCTATCACTTCGTGTTAACCATTATTAACTCGATTTACCCTTTATTGAGGTGAAATGTTTTACTACGGTTCCTATTTCCATTGAACACAAAGAAAAATGAAATAATTACCAGATATGAACCAATTAATTCGAAACACGGAAGCAATATTATCAAATTATACTCCAATAACTTTCATAAAATAATTTTAAAATACGTGTGAAAAATATGATTAGAACTACTTTTATAAATTTATAATTTTTAAAAATAAAACATGATTTGTTCATGTCACCTTCATAGAAATATATTAGATGAATGTTTAAAGGTCTGATTTATTACTATAATAATTTCAATAAAATAATTCAAAAATTATGATCAATTTTATTAATATATATAAAAACACATTTAATGCATAAAAAATGTTTTTTCTGGAAAATGGATTTTCATGAAAAAAATAATTTAGACTAAATTAAGACATAAAATTCATTAAAATGAAATCAATTGTATTATTTTAATTATAAATAAATAATATTAAAATTCAATATATTTTTTAAAAAATTGGATTATTTTACATGCCTCGAATAATTAAATAGTTTAAAGTAAAATTCAATATTTTTTATTCTCTAATGAAAAATCATTATTTTTGGAAAATCTGAAAAATACATCTTAATATAATTTTAATGTAATGATTTCAAAAATTATTTTAATTATATAAATTCAAAAAATGTTATGGAAATTATTCGTTTTTTTTTCACATAAGAAATAATTATTTTTGGAATAAAATGTATTATTCAAGAAATTAAATGACATTTATAAAAAATCAGTGATTATTTAGTAAATATTTATCAATAAATTTATACATAAAATTTTCCTTGTTTTTAATAAAATTCCTAACATCCAATTTAACATATAGGTTATAATAGTAACAGAAAATTATATTTTAATAATATATCTTGGTTTTCTTATCTTTGTGTTGTGTGTACCAAAGCTACATAATAAACTAAATTTAATTGACATAATTATTTCATAGAATAATAGTGATATATTCTCCCACATAATAATTAATTTCATCTTCTTAACAAGAAGTTGTGCCCAATAATCATGGTTCTAATATTAGAATATTCATTTATTGAATACCAACAAAGTAAAAAGGGTTACTAAGATGACTGCTTGATAATATAAAATGAAAAATAAGATGGTTATCCATAGTAACACAATACTTTATATATTAATGAAAGAACATTAATGAGAAGTGAGAACATAGACATTAAAGAGAAAAATAACACCCCATGACTAAAATATAGTGATATAGAACATGGTTAGGATAATTTTAACAACCAAATAACCATTAATCTATGATGTTTGAAAAGACTATTGATTCAATAGAAATAATTGTAATATGGTAAAATTTCTTATTACTATTCATTTTATTGCATTTTATGAATACCATTATCATATATACTATGAAAATAGGGAATATACTTACTTGAAAAGTATAATTTCATAATTTAATCAATTTTTAATAAAATATAATCTTTTTCTTCAAAATTTTGAGGACTAGAGATGATTTTTTATATTCTTATTACACTAAAAAACATATTACTTGTCAAAAAAGTATAAAAAGAAATTCCTCCAATTTTAGGAATTAATCAAAACAATTAATGGTCAGAATAAGGTAATATAATTCCCATGATGTACATAAAATCATTGAAATAAATACAACAATAATATCTATGTACTTAATAATAACACCCAAGGTTCAACTCAATTAATGAACCTACATGCCAAATTATCTCAATAACCTCAACATGTATAATTTTATTAGCCTCAATGGATTTGTCATACCCTTCAACATATATATTAAAAAATTTAATTTCATTCATCCAAAATAGTTTTTCATGTTAAATAAAATGTTAAACCTGATCCTAATAGAACCTATCCCACTAAATCAATAATAATCATTATAAACAACTATATAATATTATAATATAATTAAATTCACCCATAATATCAAGAATAAAATTTAGTTACTAAGTTAAAATGTAATCAATTTCTTTAACATAAATATTTTTGAATATATATCCTTGTAAATGAATCAATTCTCAACCGTAAAAATTATTTATATCACACAATCTAAAAGAAAATAAATAACAAAACATCAAATCATATACCAACCAGAATGTTTAATTGGAAATAAGTATAGAATTTTTCCTAAAATATTTCAAATTGCCTCAAAATTCCATCAATAAAAATGATAAAAAGGGTTTTTGATTCTTTGTAACTTATTATCATCCTTAAATATATAAACCCACAATGGTGTCAATATATTTTAAGTTATCCTCACATGAATATATATATGTATCCAAAAAAATATGACAATACATATTCCTAAAATAATTTAAAAAAATTATCGTTCATATTCTATAAACCCTAAAATGCAATAGCTATCATAAAATATTACCAAAATAATTTTTTCAATAACAAATAAACTTAATATTAACTAATAATATCTTTCCAATTTCAATGATATCATGGTCCCAAATATAAATTTGTTTTTAAATTCTATAGTGGAACAAACAATTGATGGTTCATGATCCCTATATAAAAAAATTATTTATACGAATCATTCGAAACATATTTCCATAATCATTTGGCATAAATACTAAAATCCTTTAATATAAATGTTCCTGCATTGTTCTATCAGTTAAAACTGGATTAGTTCATTGGATCTTATAATGTCTATATTACCCACATAGAATACATTGATTTATAAATGGTAAATTTGGATGATCTTTGTTTCTCAACATCAAAATAATTATTTTGCATTGTAGTTACATGATATATTTCCTTCATTTCCATAGAGAAAAAAATTATCAATCCTTTTAGACATTCATTTGAGTTATTTTTCAAAAAATCATGATATTTAACAAGATAACTAATTTCTTCAATATAGTATTCACAAAATACATTTTTCATATTATTTTTATTAATAATTTCATCTATGTAAGAATTTCTAAGCATATAAATAGTAATAAAATTATAAATAATGATTTTTTTCACATTCCATTTCCCATTTCATTTGGATTATTAGTAGGAAAATAATTTTATTGTCATTTAGTATTAACATGAATCCTACTAAATAGATATATTAACTAAAAGAAAAAATTATAGTTTGAGTAACAATAGACATATTGATGGATCATGAAACATTTTTTATATGGTGTCTAAATCCATATACAACAATCTCATGATTTGGAGCCTTAGTTTTGACCATGGTAATCCATTATCCTTACAAAAAACTATATTATGTTATCCTATACATAGGCATATCCCCATGGTTCTTACGAACATTTTCTTATCTATGTTTACAATGGTTAACAAAAACATTTTTTGATACTGACTATAGTGAATGACATTTTTGGTGAATAGATATCACATGATAATATATGAACATTCAGTAAATAACAAAATGATCCATGTCGGAATTGTATAGGTCTATTACCCATTGATATAAAGACACATAAATTACTGGTTTATAAAAAAGTTTCATATTCTCCCACTATATTGTTCATGACTTACAACCTTCTTAGATATGTCATACTTAGTACATTATTTCATAAACTGGGGAAAGAAACATTACAAAGGGTGAGATAAGATGCTCAGTAAGTGCAATATAGGGATATATCAATGATAGAATTAACATAACTAGAATATAAGGGTATACAAACATGTACATAAATATTTAAAATCATATACTACATATCATAAATGATAATTTTGGGCCACAGAATAAATATTGGAATTTATTTAGGCACGGATCATACATGAATCAAAGAATAAAATCCCAGGAAGTATAACATTGTATTGGGACATAGAATTTTTTAATGCACAAAAGCATATAAAATCATTACCTTAGTATTCAAGACTCATTTAAAATACAATCATAGTGGATTGGGATCACTCCCCGAGCTATTTTCATAGTTATGGTTCACTCTTGAGACTATTATAGTATGTTGTGTTTACTCCCCAAACCATCATTATATTCCTGATTCACTATTATGACAATCATTGTGGAAAAAATTAAATTATTAAACAAATTACACTAACCATTCAATTCATTTTTATCACATGATATATCAATATTTACACAATTACTTGTAGGGTGATATATGTCCCACCCAACCATGCTTATAACCTGACCACCATCCTTAGTTATAAATTAATAATCATATTTGGTTATAACATAACCTCTTTCAGAAAATCAAAATCATATATATCTATTCCATAAGATCATAAAATATTCATAAATTTAAAACCCATTGAAATAAACCTGTTTTATAAATATTTCATCATAGAATAACCCATTGAAAATAATGGAGTTTTAATTTTTTTTCATTTCAAAATATTATAACCCATAGTAAAAGATGAAGTTCAATAGAAATACTTTGTTAACAAAAAACCATCCAAATATAGAATAAGGTTTTTATCCATATATAATATTCCAAATAAATCATAAGTGAAATCATGTGTTGTTTTCATTCATTAATAAAAATACCATTTAAATACCATTTAATTTTTTTAAAAATTAAATAACATTTCTATTCCAAAAATAAATTTGAAAATAAAAAAATTCAGAATATATATTGGAAAAACATTTTAATTGAATTTTTTAAAACATAAATATGAAGATTCATAACATTTACGGGTCATGATAGTAGTAAATTTCATTCATATATTATAAGTTAATATAAAAAATTACTTAAAAATTTTGGGTAAAAAGTTAAAAAGTAAATTTTTTTAAAAAAGGGATGAAAAATTATTTTAAGGAAATCATTGAAAACTCAAAAATTGGTAAAATTGAATTTAAAAAATCATAGGATAATTTTAGAAATCTATCATTGATTTGTTTTATAAAACATTTATATGGAAGAAAAAGAATTTTTAATAGAAGTGTGAAATAAATTTGATTTCCTGTATAAATAGTATCATTTTCATGAAAAAAAGAAAAGTAAAATGAATAGAAAACAAAAAATAATAGTATTATATGAAAATTAATGAGTTTATTGATTGGTGGATCATGTTATTACAACTTGGGAAACATAATCTTAAACTTTCTTGATAAATAATGAGATTTAACATAAAACACTTACCACTTTTGTAAATTTTGAATCATAATCCCCATGAAATAAATAAACCTATATGGATATGTAAATAAAATAATTTTCATGAAAATAATAATAAAATAAATCCATGTGTAGTATATACACCATAAAAGGAATCAAAGGGTGTAGAAATCATGTGCCCCATAAGAATAAACATGAGAAGGTATGACTTCCACAGTATGTATTGGAAACTATAGTATAATAAATATAGCTAAATTTTGAATATATTAGTTTACAATACTCATATATATCATACCATTTATTATATATAAATTTTGTCACCCATTAGTCACCACTACTTTAGAAAAATCACTATTTAGGGCGATATCCACTTATTTTTCATGTATGTTCTGGTATAGTAATTTTGGTTGGTATATTTTGTTCATGGTGAAATATTATAAAACAATTTATCAATATATATATATATTTATGTCATCCATAGAACATTGAGATTTAAAAATTAATTACATCGTTCATGGAGACGGTAGGCCACCTATACAGATGAACATTGTCCACATTTTTCAACAAGTGGAATGAAAGAAATCAAAATGAAAACTCACCATTATAGAATAATTATTTCATTTTATATATAAAAGATATTCCTTAAATATATAATTATTACCAACCATGTGAAATCAATGTGAAAAATTAATCACCTCACTTTATGGAGAAGGATGTCAATAAATACTCCCAATCGACATTATCATTTTATATGGCTAGGAAGAATAAAGGTTGATATATTATTATAATTAAAGATGTATAATTATGTCATTAGTATAATATATAATCATTGAAACCATAATCACACCCAATAAATAAAAAAATATTATGGTAAATGAATTATATAGCTACATAGACATGGTAATCCTCTCATGTGCACAAGCAATATTTTTAGTTCTAATTTGTTGGAAAGAGGGTCAATAATGGTGGTTTCATAATCATAATAACATTTCAATATATTTATGTTACTAAATTTATTATTTTATGTAGAATATAATCAATTTAGTATAATAAATAGAGTAATTAAAAAGAAAGTGATCAGTTATGGTGATTACATCTTCTTAGAAACTACTCTTTTAGATCTGATCTTAAGGGATTTTGGATAGGCATTTATGGGAATAATAGAGCCTATAAAATGGTTACATGGGAGAGTATAAGTGAACATGGTATAGTATGGTAATGATATATGTATAAATTTAGTTTGACAAACATAAATTAAGGGTTCCTTTTTATAATCGAGGGGAGGGGAACTCAAGAATTTCTTAATATGTAAAATTCATATAAATTATTTTTTCTATAAAAATTGATTAAAATTAGTAATATTTGAATATTATATTAGTATGAGTTATAATAATCTCATCCAATAAAATTTGAACTCGTTTTTATTTCATTTTACAGTTATCATTTTTTAACCCTTAACTAACCCATATGATAATTACCATAATAATAAAGTTTTCTTCATTTAATTGTTAATAATGTTACAATAAAATAAAAAAAAATGATCTAATGATTATTTTTATAACCATATATGATTATTTTTTCTTAAAATAATATATTTATGAATTTTATATCATTTTATAAAATATAATGTATTATAAAATATCATTATTTCCCTTTTATGAGGATTCATTTAATTTGGCGTTAAATAACTCAAGAAAAATGGGGATTTAAAATGTAAAATGATAAATCCCAAATAATATTTGATATATATTTTTAAAATTTATGTAACATATTAACTAATTAAAAATATGTTACTTATAGTATTTTTAAAATCATTTATTTTATTTTTCTGTTAATAGAATAAAAAATATATTATCATTGGAAAATTATTTTAATTAAATACATAATTTATAAAATTTATATACAACTTTATGTTTGTAAAATAATTTCTTTAATATTATGATATATTTTTATATCTATTCATAACATTATTTTATCCCCATGTGGACATATAAGTGATACTTGAACCTAAGAGAGTGACATTTAGTATGTTTCTTTTATTTAAATATTATATAGAAAATAATTAGGAAACCAATTTCATTGAAAAACATTTTCAATTATAAAGAAGAATTAAATTAATTAAATAATTATTATTTAAAAAAAGGGCATTGTCTATTATATTTAACAATGATTATCTCAATTAACCCATAATCACAGTGATAATTTTTATAATGTTTACTATTCATATTGAAAAAAATAAAAACAACCAAATTAAAAAAACTTGATCCTCTTAATTAAGAATATCCAATAAATTTTATCACATCCAACTCCTTTAAGTGAATGTAACTGATTTTAATATAAGTGTTTGAAAAGAGACAAAAAATGCTTTTAGAGTAACACAGTTTTCAGAATAAAATGAAATGTTTCTTATCCCATACCTAGAAATTAATTGTATGTATATTAAAATATATTATATATTATAAAATATATAAATTTTTATAAAATAATTCACTAATAGTGATTCATTTAATTTATTATGATTATAATAAATTCCCCAATAAAAAGTTTTTTTTCATAGAAAAATGCCTTTTATGTTCAAAAAAGATTCCATTCTAAATTCAAACATAAAATTGATTAGAATGAAATTAATTTGGAACTAATTTTAAATTTAATACATTAAAAAAGGATATTTTCCCTTTTATTAAATAAAAATACATTATTCAATGAAAAATAATATTTTAAAAATTAATTGGAAAATTGTTCTTTTATGGAAATTCTCAAAATACATCATAACATAATTATAATACATAGATGTAAAAATGATGTAAATTTTTCAAATTTTACAAAATTTACATAAATTAATTAAAATAATATCTCAAAAAATAATTACAATCCCTTTATAAAGATTATGTATCTTTGAAGAATAAAATAAATTTACTAAAAATGGAGTAATTATTTAAAAAAAATTATTAATAAATTTAAAAATATTTCATAAAGTAGTTAATCATATTAATACCTTCAAACATAATTACTAAGTTATAATAGTCCCATTGGATAATATTTTAATAGTATATTGTGGTTCATTTAATCTCATTGTTGTATATAATGTATGCTATCGAAGAAATTAAATTGAATTGAAAGACCCACTTAAAAAATCTCAAGGTGTTACAAAATATATATTTATAATAAATGATTATAGTATTAATTCAAAAAATTATTTATCATTCATCATAGTATAATGTTTTAAATAATTAAATATTTCAAATTCTTAATTCATAACCATGATAGGAAATCGTACATGGTGGAAGATGCTCTGAGTAAAAAGGATCATGAAAGTTTTTCTATGACGTGGATCAAATAAGATCCAAAATATTTAGATTTTATATGGATGTATCTTAAAATATTTAGATAATTAGAGAAATTTTATTTTCCTCATATGAGTGTTCAACAATAAATCCATGTGAAGAATAAGGAGGCATAATAAGAATATATAGTGATTTATAAAAAGGAAAGGAATGTTTCTTTGTGTAGACATGATTATGATGGAATGATATGTTTTAGAAAAAATTTATGTGTTCTTCCTCACCATATTTGAAGGGGTTTTGGAATGAGGTTCATATATCCTCATCCTCACAATATATAATTATAGTATGTAGATATACAGTGATAAAAATGAGTATTTCTAGTTGGATGACATGAAGTGAGATATTAAAGAGTATGTCTCTCATTCCTTGGTATGATAGAAAGTTAAGGAAGAGAGAGAGAGGATTATATAGGAACGTTACGACTATTACCCATAATATAATGAAAATCGAAAAACAAAACTATAGATTTTGTCATCAGACATTGAAAAACATTTGATTGAATTGTTTTTAGTTTGGTTGTAGTAAATCTCCTTATAATTCAAGGTCAGTTGATATTTATCAAAAATTATTTTTGTATTGCTAATATTTCCATACTAATGATTATGTAAGAAATATGTTTTCATAGAGTCCCACATTTTAAATTTATTTTATATGGATCCATGTTTTACCTCAATGTTCTGGAGAATTCATTAGCCAACACTAGGTATAGAGTTGAGTTTGAGTATATATTGTCATCCTATGATTGATGGTCAGTGTGGTAGAATCATTCAGACTCTAGAGAATATGTCAAGATAATGATCTCTAGTTTTCAATGGTGCTTGGGATAAAATCCTTCCAATTGTGTATTTTTATTACATCAATAGCATTCACTCAATCATTCAGATCACCGAATATAAAGACCCCTAGGAAAATAATTGTATAACTACAATGTGTTGGGATAAATTTGGAGAAGGAATGATGTTGGTACTTGAGCTAGCTAAGTAAACTAAATAGAAAATCAGAACCATTTAACAACATATCAAGGTAGCTTAGTGTAAAAGACGTTATGATGATAATAATCAGTGTGATATGGAATTTTTATTTTGTGAGAATGTTTTTCTTGAAATTTTAAAGGGAATGGTTTTATTATATTTCAAATGAATGGAAAATGAATCCAATGTTCTATCCACCCATTTTATATTCTTTATTAAGTAGTGATGGTATGTTATCACATAACACTTCCACCAAACCAATCTAATATCCAAGATGAGTTCTACATATCTCAAAATAAGAACATACTAAATCCTTCATATATATATAAAATATCATATATTTACATAATTATCATTTCTATGTTGAATAACTTGTATAAATAGTATATTATAAAGATAAATTACTATGAAACAAAACTACTAACCTAGATTAATTTGTCAAGAGGAATTAGAAACATGAAGAAGCTACGTGGGTACCTATGGAAATAAGGAATCATATATATAATATTTTTTTTTCTATAGTGTGGTAATTGAATTAGGAAGGATAAATTCAATTCATGGAGGGAAGAATTTGACACCCAGATATGTGATAATATATTGGTATTTAAAAAAATATATTCTCAGAGATATTTTTTGATACAGGAAAACCCAAGTATAGATGAACCATAAATGGTATATTTTTTCAACCTAGCCCAATTTGTTTTTCCAAGTATATAAATAACAAAATTAATAAAATTATTTTGTTTACAATGGTATAAAATAATTTCTTCTCTTATCAATTAATAATAAATTAATAAAAATAAATCTTTTAAAGGAAAATGAAATGGTTTTATGAAAAACTATTTTTGTGCACACAATTTTTTGTTTTATTAATAATTCATATTAAATGATATTATTTAATTTTTTAATCAAAAGTATATATTTTATATTCAAACAAATTTTCCATCATTCATTTAATAATTTTTTAAGAATGGAATCATAATTAACCCACTTTTTTTCATTATACAAGGTATTTTTTTTGAATCCGTTTCATCACATCTTCAACACTTATTTTAAATTTTAATTTTAATCTTCTAAATAAATTATTTTATAAAATAAATTTATTATTTAAAATAATAAATTAATAATTAACTTAGATATATGTTTTCACTTTTTTTAAAAAATATAATTCTTTTCTATAACTAGTGATAAATACCGATTTTTATTATCAAATATCTATTTATTAAATGAATTTACAAGTTAAATTTTATTTAAAAATACATATATATATATATAATTACTAAAATTTTATTTTAATTAATAAAAATTTGTTTATTTTATTATGTTTTATATTCAATTTTTATATTAAATGATTTTGTATTTAAAAAAACGTTTTTTTTAAACAAAATTTGGTTTTGTTTACAGTATTAATTTTAAATTTAGTTAATAAACTTATATGAGTTGATTTTTTTTAAATAGAATCCATATTTGGAATAATTAAAATATATTATCATATAA
The DNA here is from genome assembly GCA_963277665.1 of Viscum album. Classification (NCBI taxonomy): domain Eukaryota; kingdom Viridiplantae; phylum Streptophyta; class Magnoliopsida; order Santalales; family Viscaceae; genus Viscum; species Viscum album. Next base: position 89,741,318 of record OY728123.1, on the reverse strand, counting down.
TATTTACAAAATATTTTTTGAAAATGAATAGTAAAAATATGTTACCCTAGTTATGGTTAATGTAGATTTTTCATGTGGTTAAATTAATGATTTAACAATTAAAATGGCCTAGATATATGTTTATATTATATTGTAGATCATTTTTCCATTTTATGATCAATTTTTTGTTAATGGTATATTTTGGATATATTGTTTGTGAATATAACATTGAAATATCTTACTCTATTCAAAAATACCATGTCCATCCACTAGACCATTTATAAAATTACACCCATTCTCTTATCATATTCATACTTCAAGGGACTTTTTCGTCTAAAAATAACTACCCAAATACATTCCTTACATACATACCTATAACCTAAAACCATTTTTAAGAGAAAAAGAAGCTATAAATTATTTATGTATAAACCAAATGATGTTTTTTGAAACAGAGGTATGACTCTTAACCATGTATTTTTATTTAATTTATTCTTCCTACAATTTTAAATATTAATTAAAAATGATAAAATAAAAAGAATCTTTTATTAAATACTAATAGATTTTATAATTTTATTTTACAAACCAATAAAAATATACTCTACTATTAAATGGAAACAATAATATCCTTCATGAGTACAACAAACTGCCGCCTCACAAACAAATGTAATTTGTTTTCCATTATCAAGACCAATAGATTGTTATAATTATGGAATTAATTTAAATATATATAATATTTATGACCTATTTATATTTTTTTAATTATAATATCACATGAAAAATGGTACCTTACTATCCATTGTAAAATGACAACATCGCTTGGGTGTACCAATGATTTACTACCTCCATGAAATGATTTGATATATTTTCCTTTTTTTACATGGATGGGAATATTGATCAATTTGTTTTTGGAATATATATGATTTATATAATAAAATATTAATTATAGAAAGGTGATTTATTATTTACCTTTAGTTTTATCCATCTAAGGAAAAATAAAAACAATGTTCAAGGGTATGTACGACTTACCGTCTCCCAGAATGGTATAATCAATTTTTCTATCTATTTATTTTCTATACGGATATAAATTTTTATATAATGAATATATATAATATTTGATCCATGTTTTAAATTATGAATATTCTGGACCCATAATCATAGTACGTGGACCAAAACTACCAGACCAAAAAATACATGAAAAACGAAGCAGTTACCTCCCAGAATAGTTATTTTTATAATGAATTGGTAACAAATAGATTATAAAAGGTTAGATGTAAATGTTATATTTTGTGATATATAATAATATGGTTCTATAATATATTTATAAAAAAATATTTATTTATTATTCTTGTGGTTCAACGACATATAAATGAACTAGGACAAAAGGTTAGAGATTTTCATCTAAATTTTATTTCTGTGAGACACATTCTACATTCAAAACTGGTTTACTTTTCTAGTGAAAATAATTCACATGAATTAAATTTATAATGATTCATATGAAAATTATTTCTATTTACATATACATATATGGCGATTTATTTCATGGAACTTATGATGGAAAAGATACCAATGATGTAATTGTTTTATGTTTCAATCCCATTTTTTATTGCGATTGTCTATGATTAGATTCATAATGATGTAATTTATTGGTATTAATCTCATTATACTCATGAATTTTGTTATTGTAATAACATAATCCCCTATAGGCCATTCCATTGTAATAAACTTGTGTTTGGAATTTTTTGGGGTTGTTGGTGACTCATTCAAAGAGTTAGCCAGAAATACAGTTTGAACCATCAGCATCGGTGAGTCAGGGGAATCAAAATCAGGGAGAAATGGTTGTATGCATTATTGATTCATTAGTGTCGGCATCAACGAGTCATGGGAATCGGCATCAGAGACACATGTGAGTCAGCATTAGCGAGTCATGGATGTCAGTTTCTATGAGTCGAGGGCGTCAGTGTTGGAATGTCTGGGCGTCATTGCAAGGATGTCGAAGCCATGTCATCAATGTCAGGGTGTCAGTGAGTCATGGCATCCATGACTAATTGTGTTGGGAGCTCAACATCGATAGGTGGAATTGGTAGCTCTCCCATCGTTGGATCATCATCAATAACTCATTCTAGGGAATTTCCAATTTTTCTTAGTTTTCTAGTTTCACCCATCTTACCTTTTATTAAACAAAAATCAATTTTAAATCCTTATTTGGGTGTTTTTGATGTAGTTCCAATATATATTAATAATATATTTAATAAAATAACGCTCCAAGTAATTTGATATAATCAAACTGTGTGATCTTACCACGATCCTACAGTAATGGATTTTGAAACCATTCTCCTTTTAATATAGGATCTTGCTGTTCAAAATCAGGATCTTCCCTCTCTAGATTTTTTTTCTATTACCCCTAGTGATCCTAATGTTTTTATCTCAAGAAGAGTCATGAGCCTATTCTAGAGACCCCTTTTACTCAATTTATTCAGGATTTCCTACTACTTTCGTGGTCCTCTATTCTTGGCGCCAAGAGGATCTTTGGTCTCAAGTTGTTTCTAGAATGTATTCTTATGAATCTGATTATTTATGTATAATAAAATGTGGGATCACTATTTTTTATTCATTAAGAATGGCTGAATACTTTTATAAAAAAGTACTAAATGAGGGAATGGGTATATCATTAAGAGATAACAGGGATCAACGAAATAACAGGCTGGGGGTGGTCTGATGTTGATCGCCTATTTTAATTAATATCACTCATTCTTTTTATTGCTTTTTGTGGTTATATGACATCTAAAAATAATTTCCATTGGTGTTCGTTTTCTATGAATGTGTGACACATTATAACTATTTTTTTATCTTTAATTGATGTAAATAATAATATGACTAATCACGTATAACCAGATAAATTAAATGGATGACCCAGGTTGAAATCCTATGTGTGATCCCCATATTTATTAAAGTGGATTAGTGAACATTGTTTATCAAATTTGAATCCATCATGTTGATAGGTGTGGCTGTGTTCTGTGTTCTGTTGGGTTTTGTGACTTTGTGTGGGTTGTGAGGTACTGATATTAGGGGCACAATTATGGGCACAAGTGTGGGTAGGGAGTTGGTTCTTTGAGATAGGAATAGTATGTGTGTGAACCAGGGCGATGGTTTAATTTTAGTTTTTGTGGTCTTAATGTGTGGTGTTTTACATGTGGTTTATTGGATTCTCCTGATGAGAGACTGATTAACTATGCAATGGATGGACTTGTATGTTGTAGGACTGCCTTTGTTTGGGTTGTGTCAATCAAATGATGTTGGGCAGTGGGACTGTAATTTGGTTAGGGGCATTCTATAGAGTGGACAACATCTAGGAATTGTTTGTGCTGTGAGGATACTAGTTCGGGATGTTTCGTGATTTTAGGTAAATAAGTGTCATAGGTTTGGCATTTTTGTGAAGTGGGGATTTCATGTTTTGTTGCGAGGGAATTATTGTGTGGTATAACATTGAAGAATGACCGTTGGAAGTGGATGAACAATAGTATTGGGGGAAAGGGTAGAGTGTAGGGGGAATGCTGGTTGATCATTTTCTATTGTGTCTACGAATGGGTGTTAAAATGAAAATTCATTACCTTGGTCCCTGTTACATTGATCAATATTCGCATCATAAAATAACGATGTGAGTTGGTTGATGTGTGTTTAGTTAATCACGATCTTCTACTTCTGAGGCGGTCAGAGATGATTTACATTGTTGTTTCCTCAGTTAGTGAGGAATAAATTAATGTGAACCCCTTAATTAATGAATGGAACGTGGTTTAATGGAAAAGTGGGTTAGGTTTACACTTTGGCATTGGATGGTTGGGTGGTTGTGCATATAGGGGTAGAAACAAAGGTGGTTTCATTGGGATAGTTGTTTGTTTTGGGACCCGTAGGTTGCGAATAGGGTTTTTTTACTTATATGTATAAATTTTAGTTCCTTTTTATTTCAATATGAACCCAAACCTTGTTGAACATAATGTTCCAAACACCCCCCCCCCCATTTTATGGTGGAGGGTTCATTTCCCAACATCCTAATAGGAGGATGGATAGTTGGTTAATTAATTTCTTCATCACGTCCTCTTCCAATTCAAACTACTCGAGCGTATCCTGGCAGTTTGTAATGTCTTAAGGCCTACCATAATCCACGATCCTTCATGCAGGATTGTTGTGGACCAGGGGCTAGGTGTTTACTGACTATGATTGTTTTTCTGTGTGTCTCTCGGATGAGGTCTCATTGTTTTTGGGTGATATGTGTGGTGGTTTGGGCCCAGATGTCTATGGGTAAGTTTTTGTGTGGCTTGGGGTCCTAGATGTGTGTGGGTAGGTTGTGGAAATGTGGCCTTTTTTTGGTAGAGTGGTAGCGTTATGACGTTATCCATTTTTAATGAGCAATTAACCAGTGGGAAATTGGTATGGGGTACCCAAATGTCAATATGCTTATACTATTACATTGTGTGACTTGCATTATTTAGAGAGTGTTCCTTAGTGAGGCTGGGAAGGTTAGTACACCATGGTAGGTTCTTTGAGGTATTGATGTTTCCTCCCAAAAGCATTAGAATGTTCCCCCTTGTGTGTATGTGTAGCTTTGGTTTTCCTACTAGTTATACTTATATACTAAACTTATGTTTGAAAACTATTTTTAGGTTTCAAGGAGGACTTTGAGGGCTATGTTGGAATTTACTAGCTTGAGGGTCGTGATAGTTGATGTACTATTGTATAGTCTATTTCTTTTGGTGCTTTATTTTTTTACTTTGCTTGTACATTTTATGTAGTGTATATTCAAATCATGAATGGGTTTGATTTTGGTTTACATTATGTTAATTTTGGTGCTGTTGGGATTTTCACAATATTATCTCCCCGATCCCACTTTCATTTAAAAGGTTAACACTGTCCATTCTTTGTGAGATTCAATACCCTTGGTGAAAATTTCCACTCAGGGGCCTATTGAAGGTGGAAATCGGTGGTCATAATATCTCCATTATCTTAATGAAGGAAGGGTTAGGCACTTTGTTTTCCCTTCCCTCATCTTGAGGATGTTGGGTCATGATAGAATGACATTAGAGTGAGGTTTTGAGAGATATGATGGAGTTCAGGGTTAGGTATGGTGAGGATTGCGTGGGATGGTAGGGAAACAGTTTTAGGAAATCTTTGTGTGTGAAATTGGCCAAGGAAGACTCATGATTACATGGGATTTTAGGGACCCCCAATGATCTAATTTAAGGACACTGGAACTACTGAATAAAAAATGATCCTACACTGATTACTGGGCAGAGACACTAGGAAATGTACATGCATCATAATGAAATGTGTTCTAGTGTGTCTTGGGAACTTTGGGACTTTGATTTAAATAATGAGTTAAAATAAATCATAAATAAAAATTTGCATTCTACCAAATCATAGGAGTTCCTTGTTTACATTTTCCGATATCGAACCCGAACATCGACCATGTGTGGTAAGAGTAGTTGAGGCCTAGTAGGATGACCCAATTGATATACAGAGGGCCGATTAAGAGAAATTAGATGGCTTTAGGTAGAAGTCCCTTCATTTTTTACAGCGGTAGACCATAGGGATGTACAAAATTAGCTTTTCGAAGTCAGAGATGGAGGGTTGTCTTGAGGAGCTGACGATCACCATTACCTTTATCTGTGCTGAGAGGGAGTATAGAGTTCATATATAAGTGAATCAGATTAGAGGAGTGGCATGAAATTGTTAGATAGCTTACCTCAGTGAGAGAAATGAGACAGATTTCTCCTTGGAAGACTTTGAGAAATAATTTCTAGCCGAGATTCATTCCATGATGATAAAGGTCGAGAAGAGGCAGGAGCTACTCTCCCTCATGCATGGGAGTATGTCGGTGATGGAACTAGCGATCAATATCAAGGATATCCTATTCTTTTCTCAGTATCTCTTTCCAGATGAGATGTTACGGGAAAAATTCTTGGAGGAGACACTCTGACCTTCTCTTCGGTATGCCATCACTCCCATTACTTTCTTGACATTCATAGATGTTTAAAAGAAGGATAAATTAGTAGAGGAGATTCTCTAATAGGGTGGTTTAATATGAGAGGATAGCTCACTGAGTTCGGTGAAGGGGTAGGCATTCAACACTAGGTCTTCGGTGTTAGGGCCCTCCAGGTTTCGACCAGTGGGAAGTAGACCTCAATAGTTCTAATTCTGATCTGTTGGTCCTCACCCATCCCCCATGGGCACAGGACCACGGTTAATTGTCTATGGAGTCTCTGGAAATCATAGAATCCAATGCCTAGTTCAAGCTCATTATGGTGGGGGTGGGGTAGGATCTGCACCCAGCACAACAGTAGGATTTGTCGGTCATGCCTTTCCATCAACAGGTGCAGCAGGCTCCGGCTCCACCGAGGGTAGACAGTACTGATGGAGGCCAACCTAAGGTTGATCCTCATGGAACTCAACCATGGTGTGGTCGGGGAGGTGATCAATATAAGAGGGGTAGAGGAGTTGGGTGTGGGTAGTTTCATGCCTCCTAGGCAGTAGTTTCATCATGTATATATGTTGTTCAAGGTACAATAAGTCTGTTTACAACTCTTTCTTGTGCATTATTTGATTCAGGATCCTCACAATCATTTTTGTACCCGTTATAACCATGCTCTAGTACATGATGCCTAGACGATTCAAGTGCCCCTGGTGTTTATAACGCCCGTAGAACTTTAGACCAGTTTTCCTGATGTCTTCCAGTGATGTAGACTAATGTCAGTGCCGCATCAGTCTATTGGGGATCTTCTTTATCAACAGATTCAGCCATAAAATTTCATCCTAGGCATCTAATAGTTATTTTTCCATGAACAATGTTTTCAACTTATTCCGAAGAAGAATAATATTTTAAGGTGTGGATGTCCATAGTGTAGTTTTCATTGGTGAGTGGGGCTGTTGGGTGGGTGGTCAGTATGTGGAGACTCTTCTCTCCTTGACGACCAGGCTTTTAGTGGGATCAGTATACACAAAGAAGGTGGAGGTTTTGGGGGTTGTCAGGGAGTTCTTACATGTCTTCCGAGAAGAGGTTGTGACCCTACCCCCTTGACGTAACATTGATTTTAGAATAGACTTGAAACCCCATGCTTGTACTATTTCAATGGATCCCTATCAGATAACCCCTTACGAGTTGTGGGAGTTGAGAATTCAAGTTGATGACCTAATGAATAGAGGTTTTATTAGGCCTATTTGGTCACCATGGGGTGATCCAGTCTTGTTGGAAAAGAAGGAAAATGGTGGTATAAGGATATGAATAGACTACCGGAGACTGAATAATGTAATGGTCGAGAACTGTTACCCCATTACAAGTATATAAAATTGTTTCAACCTACTGAGGGGAGCAATTTGGTGCTTTAAGATTGATCTACGATCTGAATATCACCAGTTGAGGTTGAAGGATGGTGAGATCCCAATGACTACATTCAGGTGGATGTATGGGAACTTTAAGTTTGGGGTCATGCCATTCGGTGTAACAAATGTAGTAGTCATGTTCATGGGGATCAGGAACTATGTTTTCGATGAATTCATAGAATTTTTTTTCATCTTCTTCATTGACGACATTAAAATTTACAAAATTTCATAGGAGGAGTATACCAAACATCTTAGGACAGTCTTGGAGGACCTCCGACACCACCATCTCTATGGGAAGTTGTCCTTGTGAAAGGTCTAGACCTAAGAGGTTCACTTTCATTGACATGTGGCTTCTCTACAAGGGATATAAGTTGACCCATCAATGGTATAAGTGGTTTTTTATTACGAAGAACCCAGAAATGTGGAAGAGGTTCACAACTTCCTAGGTCTAGCCGGATATTACAGAAGGATTGTGCTCGACTTTTATCGAGTTGCGGCCCCATTGATGGATTTGAATAGAAATGACTTGGCTTTCATGTGTAGTGAGTAGAGTCTGAAATCTATCAGCTACCTGAATGGAGATCTAGGCAGTGCCCCAGTACTTAGGTTGATATAGGAAGGGGTTATGTTCCTGGTTTTCCATGACACTTCCGGTCTAGGATTTGGATGTATGTTGATGCAACTACGAAGAGTGATATCTTATGGGTCTAGGTAGTTACATACACATTATCATAAATCTTCTAATAATGATATAGAGAATGTAGAGTTCATGTTAACACTGATGTAGGGGTTACATTACCTCATCGGGGAGAACATTGTGGTCTTCACAAATCATAAGATCATGAAGTATATCTTCAACCAGCGAGAACAGAACTTACGGTAGTGATGGTGTATGAAGTTTCTTTGGGAAAATGAATTTGAGATCTATTACACCCTAGGAAAGGGGAACATGGTGGCCAATTACGTCAGCAGAAAGTCCCAGAAGGAAGTAGTATGGGAATACACATGTTCTTGGAAGATAATGAAGGAGTCAACCAGTTAACATCTAAATTTGAGAGTGGATGATGAAAGAGTATTTCTATTTCTGATGATAGTTCAACCTTCCATAATGTGGCTTGTGAAGGAGTATTGTGGGGGAGACTCAGAGACTGATGTAATGTGTGATTGCACTATCTATGGGGATGCTTTGGAGGGATGGTCATATGATAGTTAGAATCAGATGTTATTATGGGGGGTGCGGTTTTTCCCAGTGGAAATACATGAGGTAGTTCTCTGTGATTTAAGCAGATCACCCATGGAAGTGAATCCAAGAGTCTCTAATATGTACCAAGTATTGAGGGAATATTTTTTGAGGCTCAGGGTGAAGAGGGTTGTGGGGGAGTTTGTGGGAAGGTTCCTAGTGTGTTAGTATGAGATGAATGAGCATTTTTTTCCTTATGATCCATTGCAGCCATTAGAAATTATTTAGTGGAACTTGGATGAAATCTTGACGGATTTCATCACATGATTACCCTGGAATCTAGGAATATGTGATTCTCTTTGGATAGTAGTGCACCAGTTGATAATGTCGACTTACTTATTAGTGATCAAGGAGTCAAGTGTAGTGATTTCCATAGCACAAAGGTATGTGGATGGGGGTGGTGTAGATGCATGGAGTTCTAAGATACATTGTCTTAGATCAGGATACATGTTTTACCTCATGTGTCTGGAGGGGATTTCTGCATGCCTTTGGCAGCTAATTAATCCTCATCACTAATTTCCACCATCAAATGGATGGGTAGATAGAGTGGACCATCCAGACATTGGAGGACATGATATGGGCATGTTTTTTGGACTTTATTGAGTATTGGGTGCCCCATTTTCACTTGGTATAGTTTTCTTAAAATAATAACTATCACTCTTTTATTGGTATGGCTCTATTAGAAGATCTATATAGGAGTCTTTGTCATTAACCCCTAGGCTATACAGAAGTGGGGGAAACAACCCTTGTTAGTCTAGACGCAGTGCAGAGTATGACAGAGAAGGAGTTTCTTGTCCATAAGATAATTAAGGTAACACATGATTGATAGAATTCATATGATTATCATAGGAGGTGGCTTTTGGAGTTCAAGGTTGGATGACATGTTTTCTTGAAGGTTTCCCCTCTATATGGGAATCTGAGGTTTGAATGATCGAAAAATATTTCTCCTAGGATCATCAAAACTATCGAGGTGTTGGGACGAGTTTAAAAGGTGGAATGTTAGATGGAATTTCCACCTTGGTTGGAAAGAATCCACAACATATGCTTTATCTTTTTATCCTTGTTTGTATCTACACAATGACTCCCACATCATTTACTTGGGAGAGTTGGATATTCAGGACGATAGAGAATTTGTGGAACAACCTGTATAAATCACGGATGGTGAGTAGAAGGTTCTTCATGGATGGGAAAATACCTTGGATTGTGTGATATGGAGGCACGATGTCCTCGAGGAGAGTACTTGGGAATGAGAGGAACAAATGAATTCCTAGTACCTAGAGTTATTATATGTTATTTAATATATTTTTAATGTGTTTTTCATGTAATGATGTAATGCTTGACGCTGTTCATTATCAAATAATTGTTTACTTGTTCCCTGAATGTGTGTCAAAATTCATGACTATGAGGAGGGGTGGACCTGATCCCTAATCAGGATGAATTAATGACGATGTGATTAAACCCATGAGGGTGAGTTAGTTCCACCCAATGCAGATTGTATCTTGACATGGAGGATGAAGCTCCCTAATCTCTGGATTGGGGAGATGGGACCTTTTGTGTTTGAGTGGTTGTTTGGGGCGGCATTGCCTAAGTGTTTGTATAGTTGTTCAGGATATAGATGTCAAGGAGGAGTTTTTTGGATGTCAGGGTTTCACTATAGTTTTTGAACAAAAAATGGTGCTTCATCCTTGATAGGTATTATACATGGTGATTGTTCAGACCCACCCTTCTTCTATGACAGTTTTAAATTCCCTAGGATGGTAATAGTTTCAAAGGTATCTGATGTAATGACCTCAACCGCTATTGGTCATTCCTTTGTGAAAAACCAATGTCTTGGTTGTTCTGGGGGTTGTTGGTGAATCATTCCAAGAGCTAGCCAAAAATACATTTTTAACTATCGACATTGGGGATTTAGGAGCATTGATATTAGTGTGACAGGGGCATCAACATCAGTGAGTCTGGGGTTTCGGTGTCAGTGAGTCAGGGGCATCAGTGTCGGTGAGTCAGGGCATCAGTGCCAGGGAATCAGTTCCCAGTTGTTGGTGTTAGGACATTAGTGACTCATGGTTTTAGTGAATCCTTGCTTTTATAGCACATTGTCAATATCTCATCGTTGGTAGGCCACATTAGTAGATCACCCTTCATTGGCTCAGCATTCGTGGCTCACCCAACTCTGACTCATTTCTGATATTTCTAGTTTTTCGAAAATTTATCATTTCACCCCTCTTACATTTTATTTGACATAAATCGAGTTTAAAGCCTTGTTTGTGAATTTTAAGGGAATATCAAGGGATATTATGGGAATATTTAATATCATAATGTCTTATGGACTTTTAGATACTCAAACCCCATGATCTTCCCCAGGAACCCATGTCAATGGCTTTTGGAACAATTATCCCTTTAATATGGGATCTTTCTCTTCGAAGCTGGGATCTTCCCTCCCCAGTGTCTATTCTGTTCCCTATTAGTGTTCCTAATTTTTTCCTCTCTAGATGAGTCATGAACCTGTTCTAGATCCCCATCCAACATTGTTTTCTTGGGGTATTCAACTTCTTGGTCAATCCCCTATTCTTAGCACAAAGAAGAGATTTTGTCACCTTATGATTCCAATAGGGATTCTTCTACCTGTCCTTATTTTTTTTATCATGTGGGGTTGGTGCAGTAGTGCTTCTTTGTAATGAATGGATGAATCCATTTCAAAAATAATAATTAATGAGGAAAATGAAATATGATTAAAAGATAACAGGGATCCAGGAAATGACATACTAGGAGTGGCTTGACACTGATCCCTTGTTTTAATTATTATCATTGATTATTTTTATGGGGTTTTGTGGGTTTTGGTCTTCTAAAATCATGGTAATTGGTTGTCTTTTTAATGCATGGGTGAAACTTTATAATTTTTTTTGTTTCCTTAATTGGTGTAAAAACTAATCAAACTAATCACGTATACCATATTAAATTAAATAGATTTTTCAGGATAAAAACACTTATGGGATCTCCCAGGTATATCCAAGTGGATTAAAAAATGGTTTTTACCAAATTTGAACCCATCATGTTGATAGGTATGGCTGTGTGTTGTTTTGAGTTGTGTTTTGTAACTTTGTGTGGGTGTGTGGTTCTACATTTGGGAGCACAGTTATGGGTACATGGGTTGGAAGTAGAGTTGGTTCTATGATAAGGTTGTATTATTTGTGTGAAACGAGGTTGTGTTTTAATGTAACTTGTTTTAGGATAGGTGTGTGGGGTGGTATAGGTGGTGTGTTGGATTTGCATGTTTAGACTCTGATTGATTTCATAATGGATGGACTAGTTGTTACCATGAATGCATTTTTTTGTGGTTGTCAAATGACATTGGGAAGTGGGACTGAAATGTGGTTATAGACATCTAAAGTAGTGGGATTGCATCTGGGAATTGTTTGGGTAGTAGGGATGTAGGTTTCAGTTGTGTCGTGACTTTATGTAAATAGGTGTGGAAGGTTTGGAATTGTCATGCAGTGGGGCTGTTCGGTTTGGTTGAGAGGGCATGATCGTGCGATGCAACATTAAATAATGATTATTGGTAGTGGTTAAATAGGTGTCTAAGGGAAAATAGGAGTGTGTAGTGGGAATACAGGTTGTCCAATTTCAGTGTTTTTTTTGAATGGGTGTCAAAATGTAAATTATATACCTTGGTTCGTCTTCCCATAATCAATGTTGGTAGTATTGGAGAATGAATTGAGTTAGTCCCTGTGTGTTTAGTTAATCGGGCTCTTCACCTTATAAGGCCATCACATAAGTTTTTATCAGTAGTTTACCTAGTTAGTGTTGGAATAAATTAATTTGAAACCCTTAATTAATGATTGAAAAGTGGTTTAATGAAAAATGTGGCTGGGTTTATGCTTTGGTAGTGTCTATTTGTGTGGTTTTACATATAGGGATAACAGCAAAGGTGGTTTTTGTGGGATGTCTGTCTGTTTTTGGACTAATAGGTAGTGAAAATTATTTGTTTAATTATACGTATAAATTTTAGTGAATTTTTATTTCTATATGCAACCAACCATTTTGGATCACCATGTGAAAAAATCCCCCCATTTCATTGGGGAGGATATCTTTCCCCACATCTCATTGAGAGGATAGATGGTTGGTTATAGACATTCTTCCTCACACCATATTCTGGTTCTTACAACATGAGCGTATCTAGGTAGGCTATAATGGATTAAGGATTACAATAGTCCAAGATCCTATTGTAATGTAGTTTTTGGATGAGGGGACTAGGTGTTTGTGAGATATGATTGTTTTCCCAAGTGTCTTTTGGATGAGGCCCTAGTGTTTTCATGTGAGAGGTGTTGTGGTTATGGCCTAGGTGTTTATAGGTAGGTTTTTTCTGTGGTTTGATGCCTAAGATTGTGCATGTAGGTTGTGGTAGTGGCATTGTGTTTTGGAATAGTGGTAGCATCAAGATGTTGTCTTTTAGGAATGAACGGATAACATGTGGAAATTGGTGTGGGGTACCCAAATGCCTATGTTCATATAATACAACATTAGTTGACTTGCGTTATTTGTTGAGTGTTCCTTGGTGTGGCTATACGAGTTAGTACTTCTTGGTAGGTTTATTGAGGTCCTACTATTTTCTCATAGGGGAATTATTATATTCCCCCAATTGTGCAAGGGTATATTTATTTTTCCTACTAGGTATACTTGTATACTCACCCTAAATTTGTAAAACTATTTTCATGTTTCTTGGTGGACATTGGGGACTATGCTGGCTATCACTAGCTCGAGTGTTAGGATAGTTTTTGTGCTTCTATTTTATCTCATTCTTTTGGTATTTTCTCTAATACTTTGGTGGTTCATTTGTCGCAGTTTATGATTAAATCATGTATGGGATGGATTTTTGTTTCATTTATATAAATGTCTGGTGTTGTTGGTATTTTCACTATCTTATATCGCAATCCAATTTTTATTTAAAAGGATAATTCATTTCTTTTTAGTTGAGATTCTATACCCTTGGTGCTGGTCTTCACTTAGGGGCCTATTAAAGGAGAGACTCTAGGTTCATCATCACTTCTTTATCTAGACAACGGAAGGGTGCATCCCTTTACTATCCCTTCTGTCATCATGATTAAGGCAGGTTGTGAAAATTATGTTATGGTTATTTTATAGTGACTACATGTTTCCATTTATTTTCCTCTCTTAATGTTGTAATGAACTAGATCCTAGTATCCTAGATATTGTGGTTACTTTATTAAATTGGTGTTAGATACAAGGAATCACATCCCAAGGGATCGAATAGTTTTTTAGTATTGGAAAACTCAATACATAATTCATTATCTTATTTACATTAAAAAAATAACATCATAGTGAGAGTAAATATACTACATCCGTCAATTTATTTAATAATTCGTTCCTCATATCCTAGGGAATGGAAAAAATAAGCTTGAGATAAAATATTCAACATGGGTTATATACAGTGGGAGATATCATTAATCAATATGACATAATGAATATGGAAAAGTAAATAACTTAATACTGACTCTGTTTGATCAATAACATGACTATCATGATTATATATGTCCAAATCAACATCTCAAGGTATATTGTTGAACACAGATGCCATGTAATTAATTACATAGGCCCTAAATGAAAAAATTTATAATATAAATAAATTAATCTCATTGATAATAAATAAAAAATTGTTAATGTTTAATAGTTTATAATATTTTATTTCATGATCTCAAACCTAATATTATCTATACTGTTAATACCATTCATAGGAATGTTTAATATAATGGGTAAAATCTCATTTAATGACATCTTACTGATCAAACTCATGATAATTTTGATGCATCAAGGGGATATATAATTCTAAACCCAACCCATCACTACATATCCAAAACTTTACCAATATATGAAATGTTTGATTTAATTCAATAATAGTATTACATTGATTAAAATCTGTATATTGAATAAATAATATTGATTTATCAATATTTCCACGGTGAATCAGATAACATTTAAAATTAACAACCATATGTAGAAACAGTATAGGGTTTATGAAATAATAATATTCCTGATACCAAAATATGTATATTTAATTGATATGTAATATCCTATGAAAAAGGATCATAAGAAAGTGATTTTATCCAATTATGTTTAAAAATTAATAAATCAATCAATAAATGATAAGTGACTATTGATTTATTAGGAAAATAAATTCTTGAAATAAAATCATGTCCCTTGGAATAATAAATATAATGGTGTGAAATATTAAAATAATATTTTCACAATGAGTTTTATTTTTTAAGACCATTCAAACCATGTATATGAAGCTATATTTTGAAAAATGGTTCTTGTGGTGGGGATGCCTTTTAGAACTATATACATTAAGAAACATTCTTTTTTAATTTTAATAAAAAATTTAAAATTAAAATATTACTTGATATATTTCTTTTAAACACTTATTAAAATTTAATTATAACATAAAATTTACTCCATAATTCATTTTATTAAACAATATAACTTCTATAATTGTTTTTTAGAATACATTGACATGGATGAAAAATATTCCCCATTAAAAGAAAATTAATTTTTTTCCCATTAAAATTAAATTTCATGATTACTATAAAAAAGAGAGTAATTTTTGGAAGAAAATAAGGAATCTCGTAAATAAATAGTTGTTAAAAAAATATTCGGTCTTATAAAAGATAAATTATAAGGTTCCTTCAATGAAATTAAATTCATTCTTAAATGAACATGTGACTATAAATATATTATTACTAAAATTGAAACTATTAAAATGTTTCTATTTTAAAAAAAATTGTAACATTAAAAATCATGAATAAATAGATATTATGTTTGAATAAATAAAAAGTGTAGAATAAACACCACATAAAAGTGAATAATTTTATATTAACAAATATGTATAAATGGAATTGACATTGAGATGTATTCACTTACCTCACATTTCCCTTTATTTAAAATTTCTTTTACCTCATTTATAATGGTTTTTTAAATTTAATTTCCCTGTACCAGAACAATATTCATATTTATAATATGATATATGATCTTATTAGAACATCTTACAATGTTTTTGTTAATAATATTTGGTTATTTTCAATGTTTCGTGGGTTAATTGAATTATTTTCTCATGTATGTTTTTTCATAAAAGTAATATTTATTTTTAATAGGTTATGAATAAATAAAATTAAAAAGTTATATTTATTTTATAAATATCACATTTAATAATTAAATACATTTTTATAACATCTATTAAATGTTTTACATGGAAAATGGATCAGAATGTTTCAAGAAGATGGTATTCCATATGTATGCATGTGTGATGATATCATTACCATGATTGGTGAAATCTAAATCAATTGGATGATATAATAATTTTATGGAAATAATATCATTTAATTTTTTTTCATATATATTCATTATTTACATCATTATAAGAATCAATGTAGTTGGTGATGGTAAACAAACTACATCACATTGCGATGCAGTAGTCCTCCGTACACGTGAGGGTTGTATTTGTTTCTCATTTTATAAATGAGGATATGGATAAATATAATTCCACAAATAGAATAAAATAACAGAAGATGGTATATTGATGGGTTATTATCATTGAATTGTTGATACATAATATAATGTGGTAAACATGAATGATAAAGGAAAGAGCTTCTCTAAGACGATTACCTTGTCTTAGAGAAAACTCATTTAGATATCGTATTAAGGACTTTAGTGTTTTTATTTGGGAAAGTAAATAAACTACTTAATGTGAATAAGGATGTTGGGGAGATATTTTTCTGGGTTTTTTGAGCCAAATGGTTTGATAGGAGTGATGAAATAAGGGGATTGAGTGCCCATTTATAATTGAGGAGGAGTTTCATTTTTTAAATACCAAAAAACTATCCAACAATGGGATGTAATCCTTAAACCAATTTCCTAAAAAAAATATAAATAATGGGGTTTTGTGAATTTATGGTTGATAAAAACCTCAATCATAAATAATAAAAAACATTTATACATTTTATACATTTTATACATTTTATACATTTTATTTTGTATCCTCTATGTTTACATACCCATAAAATTTGATTATTCATCATGGTAATTTATTTTTTTCACCTATGTAATCAATCATTTATGAATAAAATAAAATGATAATTATAAAATAATTTACAACCAATTATTATGAATATTTATTCCAATTTATCAAATTATATTCCAACTTTGGGGGAATTTATTTTATTAAAAGTACATGTAATGATTAATTCTCTAATTTAACTTTAATAACATTAAATAAATTTTACTGTATTAATTATTTATTTTGAATTATAAATAATTTGAAAAAATTATATAAAAATAATTATTTTATTTAAAAATGTGGAATAAATTTTATTAAATCCAATTCATTTAAGTGTTATTATTTAATTTGAAAAGAAACTTGCAAAATTTATAGACAAACAGTTTCTCATGAAATTCATTTTCCAAGCAAAAGATAATATTATATTGAATATATGACTAGTAATCACCAATATATGACTTTAAAATCATATAGTTAGATATATAAACTATACAATTAATTTAAAACTGTCATTATTATTTGTTATATTAATTAATTAAAATGGAAGAACAATAGTCATTTAAATGTAATTTTCGTAAAATTAGGGTCTAAGCCTCAAAATGAAATTACGAAAAATATGGTATAATGATGAATTATAAGTAATTTTGTATTTTAAATCAAGATAAATAATATAATTTTTCTTTAAAATCAAATTCAAAAAATTATAATAGTTTTAAATTAATTTATTTTTTATGATAAATGTATGTTTTAAAAAAATTTATTTTTTCAGAATTCGTTGAATGATCAATCTTGTTAAAAAATCCCAAAATTTCTACCTAAGATAATTGTGATACTATTTTTGAAAAAATAGTATTAATTTTATAAAATAAAATTCTTATTATTTTTATAAATTAATTAGTATTCCTAACCATTAAATGAAAAATTAAACCATTTGTAAATAAAATATATTTTCAAGTAATAAATGAATTTAAAAAACAATCGAGATATTATTTACTAAGGATTTATCAATAAATTTATATATTTTTTATGAAATATGTATATTTATATTCTATAATTTAGTTTATAAAATTTATATATTCCAATTCAATGGTTATGTTATAACAGTCTTATCTAAAAAAAATATTTTGTCGGTAATTTAAGCATGGTGTTGCATGTCAAATGAACTATAAAACAAAATATTCTACTTTTAAAATCATTGTGTATTATATTATACCCACATTTAATAAATTAAATCCTTTAAATTTTGAATTTGTCTTAAAAATAAATTTTTCAAAATTGAAATATTGGTTTTTGAAAAATTGACATTATAAAATTGTTAATAAATCATCCATTTAAATAGAGGGAAATGAAAATATAAAGGTCATTAAGAATAACAAAAAACAAGATTTCCTTTTAGGAGAAAATTGTTGGGAACTGATAATATGGTTATTTAATAAATGCCTAGTTAATTATGGTGAGTGATATAGATGATTGATCATAAGAAAATGAATAATCAAGGGAATGTTAATGACAAAAAAACCATGAATATATGACGAAATAAAATATTATTTATTCATTGGGTTTAAAGTTAATATATTAAAATTTACTTTTATTATCATTTTCCAATAGTTGAGGGATTCCATTATAATAAAGATAGAGAAACCCAAAAAATAATACTTACATGATATTTGTTTATTTCATATACAAAATTTATCTTTCAATTGTTCATAGATAAATTTACAATTCATGTTTTACTGTATGAAATTATAATCAAATTTTAAAATTTTAATTACTGAAGAACTACAATTTGGTTTTAATAAATTTAATAATCTATAAATGGATAAAAATATATTCCTCCAGACAATAATATATTAAAAATGACTAGAACATGTCATCCAATATAAATAAATATAATAAATTAATCTTTAAAACCTAAGTATTAACACACAATATTCAACATAATTTATTCTATAAGTATCTACTATTCAAATCATTTTTAGTAAAAACAATGTCATTTTGATAAGTATATCACATAGATAAGTGGTATGTATTATGAGGAGTCCAATGGAAGTCATTAATTCCTCTAGAAGAATCGATTTAGAAATATAATATGATCCCAAACTACACTAATTACAAATGAAAAATAAATTGGATGTTTGGGGTCGATCCCACAGGAAGCGGTGAATATAGAATAATTCATTATACCGAATTTTGGGTCTCTTTAATTTTATTTTTATTTATTTTATCAAATTTAATTAAATAAACTAAATAAATCAATTAAAAAATATAATTTAAGGGAGGGGAATGGGTTTATAGGGTGGTTTTACTAAATATTTTTAATCCAGTTTTCTTTCAAAATAATAAAATTAAATAGTTATACAATGATTATATTTTACTTATATGAAAAATGACAAATCCAAAACAGTATACCCTAGAATACCTATTTATCTTGGTACGATTAATAAAAATGGACAATTCACATTAAGATTATTTTTCCTAAAGAAATAATAACTTTTCAAATCAATAGTAATTAATAAATAATCTAAATCTTGTTGGTGGGAATTCATTATTGAAAGCATTTTTACATTGAATAAATTATGAATAAAATAAATGCACATGAACAACCCAATAACATTGAATACAATAGTATTAGTACTGAAAGAAATCAATATTTGTTGTTATAAAACCCCTTTAACCAATTTCTCAATCCTTATAATGTAAAGACCCAGAAATTTCAAGGAAATTTTTTTCTTAATTTTCCATGGAATTTTACAAGAACACAGTTTCTGACGGTGCCTGATTCCTAGGGCGGGTTTGCCCGGAATCATTTTCCGAAGTTTGGCTTGGGAACGTTCAGTGAACGAACGAGCGGGTTTTTCTAACTTTTAAACCGGTGCTCAGAATCGAATTCTGAGGGCACCGATGGAACCGTAGCGCCGGTAATTTCTTAGGAACGCCATTTCCGGAGTTGCGTTTCCACAAGGGAAGTTGATAAAAATTGTGGAAGTTTAATTTATAAATTAACTACAATTTTTATTTTCTTATAGTGGTTTAAGGCTTTGGGTGGAAGTTGGGTAACTACCAAACTTCCCAAGAGAGTTTATGAGGGTGGTGGGGACCACACGAACCCCACCCCTTCATATTCTTCAACCCCCCTCAACTCACCATTAACTATTGATAACTTAAACATTAATAACTTATGTTATTAATTAAGAGAGTAAGTGTGGATTTTTAAATTTCAAACTCATGAAATTCAAAACTTATGTTACGTTAATAAAATAAGAGGTGAGCATATTTTATTTCGGGTTAGCTTCTTGTGGTGGAGTCTTGGGGAGAAAAAGGCTAAGGATTGAAGAGTTTCTTCATCTCCTTCGTCGAAGAACAAGAAGAACGCGAAGAACGTGAAGAACGCCAGATTCCTCGGAGGTCGATGTCTCCTTCCGCGACGTCTCCTTCCGCGACGCCTCTTACCGTGACGCCGACGAAGTCTTCTTTCGTGACGTCTATTTCCATGACGAATCCTCGTTCGACGAACCTCTGTTCAAGCAACGTCGAGGTAGGGAATTGTTTTGTGAATATTAATGAACCCATGTTACATCCTTCTAAGTCAAAGAACGCGGATCAACTAAACATCAAGTTGATCCGTGAAGAATATGTTGCAGGTTGGGAATTCTTGTTTGTGGGAAAATTAAAGGGGATTATTTGATTATTTTCGTTCGTGATTTCTAGGTTGTCGTTCTTTGTGGATATAAAACTAAATGTTATCGAATAATGGGAGGGGGCTGGACCGCACAAACATGGCCGACCCTCCTCCAATTTTGAATGTTGTTTCAAATATGGTTGGGACGGAATGGCGTCCTGCCGTCGCACCACGCGGGATCGTACGCTAAGGTAATGCGCGGCGCCATCGCACCGCACTGTGAAGTTGAACAGGGACGTGATGCCGTCGCGCCGCGTTGAAGAAAACCAAAGACAACGCGGACGGAGCGGGGCTACGGTGGGAGGGCGCGGTGTCGTCGCACCGTGCCGGACGAACCAAGCCGCGGCCGGTTCCGGGCCGCGGTGGAGTAGGGTTACTGGAGGCCAGTTCCGGGCCATCGGTGTCAGCGAAGGAGAAGGACCGGCCGTCGCCGGTCCTTGTTGGCAGAACTAGCCGGCCGGTGCAGGCCGACCGGACAAAGGAAAACAGGGGGAATTAATTACCCTGGCTGGCCAGCATAAATGGCCCCCAATTAATTTGGGGGGCCGCGGTTACACCCCGGGGGCATGCACCCCCCCCCCCCCATTTACCAACAGCCTGGCCGTTGGCCGAGCTGGCCAGCGCGCAGTGCCCAGGCCGGGCCGACCCGGACCCGGGGCGGGTCGACCCGGTTCGGGCCGACCGGGGGGGGGGGGGGGGGTCTCGGGCCGGGTCGGTCCGGGCCCGAAAGCCCCGTTTTCGGATCGTATTCGGTCTTTTGCCAATAACTTGGGCTACAGAACTTTGATCGACGCACCATCTGTTCCAATGCGATCCTTGAATCGAGTCAGTCGTTTCGGTATATCGCACTTAAGGTTTCGTATTACTTTGTGTTCGGCCGGGTTGGTTCGTACACGAAACCAACCGGGCCCTCGGAGTAGAAACGCTCATATCTTGAGCTCCGAACGTCCGATTGACGTGCCGTCGACTTCATTGAATTCATTTTGATGAGAATGAACTTTTGGATTACTCCTCTCGAGGTTTGGATGCCATCGGAGTGTGGTCTGGTTGGTTCGCTCACGAAATCCAACCGGGCCCTTGGAACGAAAAGGCCAATAACTCACAGACCGGGCGTCCGATTGACGCACCGTCTGTCTCGTTGAATTCCTCTAGATTTGACGGAACTTTTTTCATACTTCGCCTATGTTTTGGTTACTGTTGGATAGTGGCCGGATTGGATTGAACCTAAAATCCAACCGGGCCCTTGGAACGGAAAAGCTGATAACTTTCAGACCGGACGTCCGTTTGATGAACCGTCAGCGGCGTTGGTGATCACGTTGAGAAACGGTCCTTATGAGTATACACTATGAGAGTTCGGGGTACAATTGAGATACGGCTGGATTGGTTCGCACACGAAACCAACCGGGCCCCTGGGACGAAAATGCTAATAACTCACAGACTGGGCGTCTGATTGACGCACCGTCTGTTGCATTGAGACCCCTATGACGAGGTGGTCCCTTGAGATACTTCTTTGTGGGACTTTGAGATACTTGGAGTATTTAACTGTAGCTCATGGAGAGGACCCTCCCAGAGACGAGCATGCAGAGTACGAAGACCGTGTAGCCGACTGAGACCTGACGACTGCTTGACCGACTCGACTTGGTGTGAGTGGACTATCCCAGTGGACAGAGCACTACATTGTGAGGTGCAGACCCATGGCGGACAGAGCACTACCTGTGTGATAGTGCAGACCCGTGGTACTCGTCCGAAGAGTACCTCAGCAGGCTACTAGGGGGTGTGCACTACTGTGTTTGGGTAGCATACCCCGGTGGGAAGCAATACTGTGTTTGGGTGTCTGACCCGCGGTACTCGACAGGAGGAGTACCTCAGCAGTCTTAGGTTAGTGAGCAGTATCTCAGAGTCGTGACTGGACCACTGTACACTCCAGAGACGGAGCTCTTCAGCAGTTACGGTTTCGATAATAAAAATCCTGGTTTGAGCTGAGACTTTTGACCTTTGTGTTTACCTCATGATTGAGATGGGTCACTTGATAACTTAGGTATATGTATGTGCATATACCAGGGTAGTGGTTATCCGTTGATTTGATGATCCTGGTGTTTTCCTCATGATTGAGATGGGTTACTTGATAACTTAGGTATATGCATGGGCATATACCTAAGTAGAGGTTATCTGTTGAGATCTTCTTTGTGGTTATCCTTGTTGGTTTTTAGTGAGACCTTGAGGGTCTCGGGGTCCCTACTGTGTATCGTTATACTCACCCCTGCACGGGCTATTGCCGCACCTCGTTGTGTTGGTTGCAGATGACGGGTAGTGCTGACGGAGGCTGAGTGTTTGAGGATTGGACGGTACCCAGAGGTGGACTACACGATGAGTCAGTACCAGGAGGTGGACTACATGACAAGTCAGTATCATGAGGTGGAATTCACGACGAGATGACACATGGAGGAGGTTGACGGGCGAGAGCATTGTGGAGGCTATCTGTACCTACCCTTCAGGTAGGATCCATGGTGGACAATCCAGGAGCTGCGCCATCTGTACCTACCCTTCAGGTAGGATCTGAGGAGGATGAACTAGGATCCGCTTCCGTTCTTCTAGCTATTGCCTTTTTCTCTTGTACTTTGTTCATTTGTAGTTGTAATTTCTTTTGGGTTTGTATTCTGGCCCATTTACCTTTCAACACTTCTCTTTGTACTTAGTGTTTTACTTCTGCTTGTACTCTGTGGTGTTTTGTTAACTTTTATAAAGGCAATGCCTTCCCAGTTATCGGGATTTGTGCCTTTGGTGCTAGTCGCCAGCCCCTGGCCTATGGAAGGCGGGCTTGGGGTAATCGCGGCATGGGCCCCGAGGACGGGTCGTGACAAATTGGTATCAGAGGAGTCGGTTATACCGCATAACTTATAACTCTGATATTTTCTTTCGGTGAAGCAATAGTGTTAAGGGTACCGAGTGTGGTCTTTAGTTCAGGGAGTCCAGTGTTGGTGAGGGTGGACAAAGTATCCATACACCAAGACCCTGACAACTGAATTCCGACTTTGTGCACGAAAACACTGATTGCGTGTGTGTTTCCAGATGTTTTATTTAAATATCTACTCAAATCAGGTCAGCTCACCAGGTATAATCGTTTGACCGTGTCACGATGCTTCTTTCAGGATGCCTTTTCACAGACGACTAGCTAGAGCCCAAAGGGATGTGCGTACTGACCACTTGCCGAGCGACGAGGCTTTGGTACAGGGCCCTCTTGCAGTTGAGGCACCAGCAGAGGCACCAGCGGTACTACCATACGTTGGGCCACCGATGCCACCAGCCCCAACAGTAGGCGATGCACGCCACTTGAGTGTGCTGCACGAGTTCCAGTCCCAGAGGCTACCCAGGTTCCAGGGAGAGATGGACCCGCAAGCGGCTGAGGTTTGGCTGGAGGCTGTGGTGAGAGTCTTCAGGCTACTAGGGACGCCTGCAGAATTCATGGTGATTTTGCTGCCAGCCTTCATCAGGCAGCAGTAGGCAGGTGGTGGAGCCACTTGTTCCAGTTTTGTGACGGGATGGCCTTCACATGGGAAGACTTCGAGACCTTCTTCAGGGTGGAGTTTGTGCCAGTAGCTCTACACCCCGAGCGTGTACATGAGATTATTCCTTTTCTGCAGGGTTTTAGATTAGTAGCCGAGTCATCTGTGGGCAGTAGACAGATGATGCAGAGGTCCAGGAGGACCGGACCAGCAGTTGGGCGATCTTGGGCTTTAGGATCGGTGGTGCGGGGCACCCAGGGTGGGGTCAGAGGCAGGCATTCCAGAAACATACAGGGTTACTCTTGCAGCAGGAAGGGTCACCTGGCACGTGACTATATGACCCCCCCGCACAGTTGATCCGCAGGCTTTGGAGGAGCCACCGAGGAAGAAGCAGTGGTGGGTGCTTGAGCAACAGCCGAGCAGTAGACAAGGCAGCAGAGATCCGGGAACAGGTATACAAGAGCAAAACTAGTGGATACGTCCCTTGTACTTCTAGTTCCATGTTGCTGTTGTATTCGTGTCTTTGTACTATGAGCTGCAATAATAGAAAGACACTTATCTTTGTTTTCTTTCCTATCATTTTGTTTAGTTGATACAGAGTGGTCCCAGTTAAAACTGTTGACTTGACCCTCACATTCGAGATTTCTACTGGAGGAGACCTAGTGACATCATACTAATGCCGACAGTGTGACTCGACCCTTGGAGGCGAGAGTGACAGTTGGACCTCTTGGTAGTTACGTCGAGGCCTTACGACGTCATCCATGGCATGAATGTGTCATTCATGTCAGGATTGACTGTATTAGGAAATGGGCGTGGTTCATCCAGGGGATGAAACTGAGTTTCTCTTTTCGGCAAAGAAGAAATTTTAGCAGCTCTTTCAGATCATATGAAAAGAAGGTACAGATCATCCAGGAGTGGATGAAGACTGCACAGTGCAGTAAGAAATAGGAAACCGGCTCCGGTTTTAGATACTCGAGCGTGTTAAATGTTTAAAGAAGAGGAAGATTTAAGGAGAGATGAGTCTGTGAAGCAGTAGACATGGAGGCAGAGCTAGGAGGGCAGCATGAGGTGGTGTACATCTTAACATGCTACAAACACCCACCTTAGTTTTCCCCGCCAGGCTCAGGGAGCAGGAGGGCGGTGGAAGAGTGCGGCTGCATGCAGTCAAGGAGAGTGACCCGATGACTCTAAAAATGATACAAGGGACAGTCTGTGTCCACTACTAGCTATTGTAGTAACGGACGTCGATATAAACCATTCCTTGCTTTCGCAAATATTTTTCCGGACCTAGAGTTTCCGGAAGCCGTGGACTTGACCCTCACGTCTGGAGATACCTTGGGAGGAGACTCGATAATCACACTTACGCTGACAGTGTGGTCAGACCCTCGTGGTGAGAGTTTCGGTTGGAATCTCTTGGTGGCAGCGTCGAGGCCTTACGAAGTTGGTCTGAGTATGGATTGGATCCATAATTCATACACGGATTGACTGTTTTAGGCAAAAAGGTTGTGGTTTAACTACGACATCAGAATGGGTTTTCCTTGGTCGACGAAAAAGGAAACCCCAGGCAGCACAGGGTAACTCATGCATAGGAGGGTGCGACCGATCACTCTTGAGTCGGTCAACCATACCCACTTGGAAGCAGTTGTTTGAGTTTCAATTCTAAGAGGAATTGGAGACCTCTAGAGTTCAAGGATGACGATCACGTCCTTATACGGGTCTCACCTTGACAAGGTTTACGGAGATGTAGCCAAGGAGGCAAGTTATCTCTGAGGTTCAGCGGACCTTCTTAGGTCCTCAGCTAGGTAGGCGTAGTGGTTTACCGCTTGACCCATCCACCCCAGTTGCACCAGGTGCACGACGACTTCCAGGTATCTCAACTGAGGAGATACGTGCTCGACCCTTCATATATCATCGACCATGAGGAGCAGGACGATGGAGATGGGGTTACTTCCACGAAGGTTCCTGTAGGTATCGAGAATCGACAGGAGAAGATCCTATGAGGACGGTCAATTACTCGGGAGTGCTTGCTTTGGCATTACGGAATCTCCAGGTAATCACATGGGAGCGGAAGGCTCAGGTGCGTGCTCAATACCGTTTTTGTGACCCTTGTTTGTGTTGAAGCTTTACGGGGATGTAAAGCCCTGAGGTGGGAGTAATGTAAAGACCCAGAAATTTCAAGGAAATTTTTTTCTTAATTTTATATGGAATTTTACAAGAACGTAGTTTCTGACGGCGCATGATTTCGAGGCCCGGTGTGCCTGGAATCATTTTCCGAAGTTTGGCTCGGGTACGTTCAGTGAACGGACGAGCGGGTTTTTTCTAACTTTTGAACCGGTGCTCGAAATCGAATTCTAAGGGCACCGATGGAACCGTAGAGCCGGTAATTGCTTAGGAACGCCATTTCCGGAGTTGCGTTTCCACGAGAGAAAATGATAAAAATTGTGGAAGTTTAATTTATAAATTAACTACAATTTTTATTTTCTTATAGTGGATTAAGGATTTGGGTGGAATTTGGGTAACTACCCAACTTCCCAAGAGAGGGTATGAGGGTGGTGGGGCCCATACGAA
This sequence comes from Viscum album, assembly GCA_963277665.1. NCBI lineage: Eukaryota > Viridiplantae > Streptophyta > Magnoliopsida > Santalales > Viscaceae > Viscum > Viscum album. The sequence goes on along the minus strand of OY728123.1, from coordinate 89,714,913 downwards.
CCCCACCCCTTCATATTCTTCAACCCACCTCAACTCACCATTAAATATTGATAACATAAACATTAATAACTTATGTTATTAATTAAGTGAGTTTAGTGTGGCTTTTTAAATTTCAAACTCTTTAAATTCAAAAGTTATGTTATGTTAATAAAATAAGAGGTGAGCTTATTTTATTTTGGGTTATTTTATTGTGGTGGAGTCTTGGGGAGGAAAGGCTAAGGATTGAAGAGTTTCTTCATCTCGGTCGTCGAAGAACACGAAGAACATGATGAACGTGAAGAATGTTGGATTCCTCGGAGGTCGACGTCTCCTTCCGCGACGTCTCCTTTCACGACGCCTCTTACCATGACGCTGACGACGTCTTCGTTCGCGACGTCTCTTTCCACAATGAATCCTCGTTCGACGAACCTCCGTTCATGAAACATCGAGGTAGGGAATTGTTTTTTGAATATTAATGAACCCCATGTTACTTCCTTCTAAATCAAAGAACGCGGATCAACTAAACATCAAGTTGATCCGCGAAGAATATGTTGCGGGTTGGGAGTTCTTGTTTGCGGGAACATTATAGGGGATTATTTAATTATTTTCATCCGTGATTTCTAGGTTGTCGTTCTTCGTGGATATACGACTAAATGCTATCGAATAACGAGAGGGGGCCGGACCGCACAAACATGGCCGACCCTCCTCCAATTTTGAATGTTGTTTCAAATATGGTTGGGATGGAATGGCGTGGTGCCGTCACACCACGCGTGATCGTAATACAAGGTAATGTGTGGCGCCGTCATGCCGCGCCATGAAGTTGAACAAGGACGCGACGTCGTCGCGCCGCGTCGATGAAAACCGAAGACACTGCGGCCAAAGTGGGGCCGCGGCGGAAGGGCGCGGTGCCGTCACACCTCGCCGGATGAACCATGCCGCGACCGGTTCTGGGCCGCGGTGGAGAAGGGTGACCGGCGGCCGGTTCCGGGCCGCCGGTGTCACTGAAGGTGAAGGACCGGCCGTCGCCGGTCCTTGTTGGCAGAACCGGTCGGCTGGTGAGGGCCGGCCGGACAAAGGAAAACTGGGGGAATTGATTCCCCCGGCCGGCCAGCATAAACGGCCCCCAATTAATTTGGGGGGCCGCGGTTACACCAGGGGGGTAGGCCACCCCCCCCCCCTTTGCCAACGTCCTGGTCGTTGGCCGAGCTGGGCAGCGCGTTGGGCGCGCTGTGCCTAGGCCGGGCCGCACCGGGCCGGGCCGACTGGGGGGGGGGGGGGGTCGCGGGCCGGGTCGGTCCGGGCTCGAAACCCTCGTTTTCGGACCGTCTTTTATATTTTTCCCATAACATAGGATACAGACCTCCGATCGACGCACCGTCAGTTGCAATGCGATCCTTGAATCGAGACGGTCGTTCCGGTATATCGCACTCAAGGTTTCAGATTACTTTGAGATCGACCGAGTTGGTTCGTACACAAAACCAAGCGGGCCCTCGGAGCAGAAATGCTCATATCTTGAGTTCCGGAGGTCCGATTGACGTGTCGTCGACTTTGTTGAATCCCTATTGATGAGACAAAACTTTTGGCTTACTCTGCTCAAGGTTTTGACACCGTCAGAGTGTGGTCGGGTTGGTTCGCTCACGAAATCCAACCGGGCCCCTGGAACGAAAAGGCCAATAACTCACAGACCGGGCGTCCGATTGACGCGCCGTCTATCTCGTTGAATTCCTCTAGATTTGATGGAACTTTTTCCATACTTCGCCTGAGTTTCATTTTATGTTGGACAGTGGCCAGGTTGGATTGTACCCAAAATCCAACCGGGCCCTTGGAACGGAAAAGCTGATAACTTTCAGACCAGACGTCCGTTTGACGAACCATCAGCGGCGTTGGTGATCACGTTGAGAAACGGTCCCTATGAGTATACCCTATGAGAGTTCAGGGTACAGTTGAGATACGGTTAGATTGGTTCACACACGAAACCAACCGGGCCCCTAGGATGAAAAGGCTAAAAACTCACAGACCGGGCATCCGATTGACGCACCATCTATTGCGTTGAGAACCCTATGACGAGGCGGTCCCTTGAGATACTTCTTCGTGGGACTTTGATATACTTGGAGTATTGACCTTTAGCTCGTCGAGTGGACCCTCCTAGAGATGGGCATGCGGAGTACGGACACCGTGTAGCCGACTGAGACCTGACGACTGCTTGACCGACTCGACTTGGAGTGAGTCGACTAGACCAGTGGACGGAGCACTAATTTGTGAGGTGCATACCCATGGTAGATGTAGCACTACCTGTGTGACAGTGCAGACCCACGGTACTCGTCTGGAGAGTACCTCATCAAGCTACTAGGGGGTGTGCACTACTGTGTTTGGGTAGCATACCCCGGCGGGAAGCACTACTGTGTTTGGGTGGCTGACCCGCGGTACTAGACAGGAGGAGTACCTCAGCAGTCTTAGGTTAGTGAGCAGTACCTCAGAGTCGTGACAGGACCACTGTACACTCCAGCGACGGAGCTCTTCAGCAGTTACGGTTTCGATAATAAAAATCCTGGTTTGATCTGAGACTTTTGACCTTTTTGTTTACCTCATGCTTGAGATGGGTTACTTGATAACTTAGGTATATGAATGGGCATATACCTGGGTAGTGGTTATCCGTTGATTTCATGATCTTGGTGTTTTCCTCATGACTGAGATAGGTTACTTGATAACTTAGGTATATGCATGGGCATATACCTAAGTAGAGGTTATCTGTTGAGATCTTCTTTGTGGTTATCCTTGTTGGTTTTTAGTGAGAACTTGAGGGTCTCGGGGTCCCTATTGAGTATCGTTATAATCACCCCTGCATGGGCTATGCTCACACCTCGTTGTGTTGGTTGCACACGACGGGCAGTGCTGACGGAGGCCGAGTGTTCGATGATTGGACGGTACCCGGAGGTGGACTACATGACGAGTCAGTACCCGGAGGTGGACTACACGACGAGTTAGTATCCAGAGGTGGACTTCACGACGAGACGACACATGGAAGAGGTTGACGGGTGAGAGAATTGTGGAGGCTATCTGTACCAACCCTTCAGGTAGGATCCGTGGTGGATAATCCAAGAGCTGCGCCATCTGTACCTACCCTTCAGGTAGGATCCGAGGAGGACGACGCAGGAGCCGCTTCCGTTCTTCCAGCTGTTGTCTTTTTCTATTGTACTTTGTTCTGTTGCAGTTGTACTTTTTTTTGGGGTTGTATTTTGGTCATTTTACCTTTCTTCACTTCTCTTTGTACTTAGTGTTTTACTTCCGCTTGTACTCTTTGGTGTTTTGTTTACTTTTATAAAGGCAATGCCTTCTCTGTTATCAGTATTTACACCTTTGGTGCTAGTCGCCAGCCCCTGGCCTATGGAAGGCGGGCTTGGGGTAGTCACGACATGGGCCCCGAGGACATGTCTTGACATATAAGGTTTAGCAAATGATTGTTAGATGGTTATTGGTGAAGAATAAACCAATTCACATGTCTTATTTATTAAAATAATTAACTAGTATGGGAATGAAGAAAACATAGAGACTTTATTAAAACTAAATTCAATTCAATGTTACATAAAATAAGGGAATTATAAATGAATAATAGAATAAACTATTAATATAAATCACAATGTTGGAATCCTAGTGGAAGCCTCACAATGGTCAAGTCTCCAAACCTGGAATCCCATTATACCTTAGTCAGTGCCCATATAAAAAACACGTGAGTTTGTCCTCAGATTCCCATGAGTCATAGATATATTTGAATGATGGATCATGTCAAAAGATATATTCCCATTTCGAATATATATATGAAAAATAGTTTTTTCTCTATCTTTTCTTTAAAGGTCACTTAACGTGTACACAAAATATAGTGCATGTGAACTAAATTCTCATGGATTTCAATGGCTTCATGACTTGTAATCATTACAAAAGGGGAACGTTATTCACAAAATAAATCATGTACTTAATGTTCTGAAATCATCTATTTTTTATCCAATTATTTAGTTTTGAGCATCCCAAACATCATGTTATCATAAAAAATCATTGGAATACTTCATTAAAAAAATAATATTCTTTTATTATGATTTATTCAAGAATCATATATGAATATTCATTTCTGTTGTCACATTGTAATGTTATGTTGCTTACTTTCCATTTTCCTTTAAAATCCACTACATGTCTTTCCAACCATAAATATACATAAAACATTAATATCATGAATGGATATTATATCCAATAACTCATTTTTCAATTAAAACTCAAATTATCCATATGAATATATAGATAAAAAATTAAGATATCTAATACCCCCACAGTCAAACCATTTAACATCCATATGAAAAATTAGTCCATAGAAACACTGGGGTGTACACATCAATAAGGGAGTTTTCAAATTATGATGATAACAAAAATAAATTATAACTGATGGAATTAAATGTACAATCATGTCCATTAAATAATAAATAAAACATCATTATTTTACAGTTTCAAAATCATGAAATTTACCCTTTTATATAACAAATTTCACCCCTTAATAATCAAACATTGATTTTATGATTTACCTCAATAGGACTAAAAATTCATTTTTTAGGATTTTTTGGAAACACTTTATTGTTAAGTGAGAACCCACATAGTACAGAAGTAGACTAGCATGCCATCACAAAGAGTTATAGATGGACTGGGTAAAGAAACATGTCTAGAACCAGTACTGCTCATAAAATGCTAAAAACACTTGACCATCAAATTGTGGCTAAGTGAAAACCAAACAAGTTAAAGGAGACACAAACCCCGAGATCTAAATACCATTGCTAGAACCACCAAAACAATTTCAAAACACCACGAACCCTTTGACCCTAACCAGTATGGGGTCGTGCTTGGAGGAAAATTGCAATAGGGGCTGTGGAGGGATACCTAACATTAGAAATGATCTAGGGAAAAGAAAAACAAGAAAACCACATAGAAATAAACAATGTTGGAGCATGGCTGCAAGAAATACTGAATGTAGAGTCCCACACGTACATCCAACTAAGGAGGCTTGATGACGTTGGTGGCTCTATCGAGAGAGCTCCAAATGTGGAACTGGGGGATTGCTGAACCGAGAGGCCGACAGAAACCTACAACCAAAATGTCTGAGGACAATAGATGAAATGATAACTAGTGGCACAAAATAATCGTTCCATAAAAGGATAATGAACGACTGAGAAGGATTCACTATCATAGCTCCAAGGATTTAAAACTAATGATTCAAGAACTAGTGAATAACAACAAAAGGGGCCACCATAGGGCTGCATCCTCCAGGTGACTATGCATGCCACAATACACGGGATCTGGGGGAAGAAGGGCGCATATTACAATAGTGGCCTCATGGAGGCGAGATCCATGAGGGAGGTATCAACTTCATCTTAGACAGTAATGGTCAGTTGAGACGCAGACCACACCATTCTTGGGGGAGTTGCGGGGTCGTCGTTGGCGACAGGTAGCTCGGTCTCTCAAGGGGGAGCCAGACATGATCCGAGTGGGAAGAATCCGCCAGTGTGTGGGAGGATCGGTGCAGAGGTGGTAGCACATGTTAGGTTTATAATATCTCTCCATTCCTTAAGCTTTTGTTTTGAAAATCAAAAACACCTTCTTTGTAAATATATTTTCCTTACACTTCCATATATTTCCTTACACTTACATAAATTACCTTATAACCAAAATTTACATATACTTTTGAGTTAAATATATTTTTGTTATGGTTTTCAGAAATCTATTTTACCATACCAAAAATGTTCTTATTTTTCCAAAATTTGGTTCATGGTTATTTCATACCAGAATTCCTGAAGACACTATTTCCCGTTCTCTATTTTCACTACAATACCGATTTCCATCTTGAATGAAATCCGATATCATATTTTTCATATACATAGAATTCTAGTATTTAAGACAGATTTGTCATACCGTTTTTTACCATACTAGAAATCCCTTTACTGAATTTCTTATTCTAAGATCTTCTATACCAGAAATTTTATTTTCATACATCTTTAAATGCCGTTGTTTTCAAAGCAAAAATTTTAATACTGGACATTTCCATTCCACATTTCTTAAGAATATTTTCTTAATACCATTTATGTTATAGATAGTGATACCATTTTTTATGATACCGATACCCGAGAATAAGAAACCAGTATCAAGAATTTCCTTATACACTGCTTTGATAATCAAATACCGGTCATATTCTGTCAAACAGTAAATCATGATACCGATAGAGGATTTTGTAAAACTGAGTTTTCATTAAATATTTACTTTTACTTTAATCGTACCAATTTTGTGAGAATCCATTCCAAAATTTATAATTCTAGAATTTATTATTCAAATATTTATTACCTTAGAATTCGAAATCTTATAATTTTTCTCATATCATTTCAATTTTATCAGATTCCAAGTTCCTTACACTCAAGGTGTAAGATCTTCATATTCATGGTTATTTATATAAAACGATGTCATTGTTTCTGTTATAAACTAACCATTGTATGTTTTCCACATGTCCATGTCTTTCCAAAATTTAAGGAAATATGACCGTTGGAGTGGAACCGATCGATAGAATTTTGAAAGAAATAAATAGGAACTCAGATGATGAGATCCAGAGAGGTTAACTAGGTCACTAGTTCAATTGTTTGAATTTTGGAGTTCATCTCTCTAAAAGTGAATTTCTCTAGAGTGAGAGGCTCTTATAAACTCTTAGGCTTCATGCAGAAAGTTTGAACGACTTGTTCAAACTTTTCATTGTGAAAAATTTCTTCGTGCAGAGGAGAGATTTCCTTAAATTCAGAGACTTTAGGTTGTGAAGTCAGAGGTGCATATTTCCTTAAAAATCGAGGGCTTGTAGGGATAGCAAGACATACACCGATATTTTGATTGGGGACATACCCAGGTTTGGGTAAGACAAACGTTCTTGCATGTATAAAACAAGGGACCTTTATCCAAAGTTGTTGGATACCCTCCTCTTTGGGATAAAAGAAGGTTGTAATTTTCCACTTCTTTGTAAAAGATAGGAAGTTTTCTTTTTTGTTTAAAATTTCTAACTTGTATCTCTGATTGTAAGAGATTATATAATCCTTATGGTATAATCTCTTTGTATGAAAATTCTCTTAAGATTTAGACTTATTAACTTTATATTTCACTAAGAAGGTAATTTCGTATTAGAGGTTATGTGAATTTTTTTATACAAAATTTCCTAATGAAAATTTTAAAGTATACAATTCACCCCCTCATGTATATTGTGAAAATTTAGTACTATTTCAATCCTACTACTGGTAAAGAGAATAATATCATAATACATACCTTCCTATCAATTGGTATCATAGGAGGTTACCTATTACTGTAAATCAATCTGTTAATTTGTTTCAGAGTGTTGGTTCAATCAGAATTAATCTCGCGATTAGATTCAGAAGAGAAATCATCATTATCTTCTTCATATTTTCAGAATCATATTTTCGGACTCACTAGTCTAGAATTGTTTTTTTACTTTATAATATTTTTTGTAATGTTTTTTTTAAAAACATTATATTTTCTTTAAGCACTACTACTAATCTTTTTGTTGAAGAAAGTTATATATTTTATGGCAGGATCCATGCATATTGGTTATTTGGAAAATTTAAATCCTACCAGACCACCTATTTTTGATGGAAACGATTATGAGTAATGGAGAGATAGGAGGAAGACATTCGGTATTAATACTGGAGTTGACAACTACCTGATACTGATAGGAGATTATAAGATTCCTAATACGGAATTGAGTACTTTTACTAATCTGGAGAGAGCCGAATATGAAACTAATTTCAGATTTAGAAATACATTGCTATGTTCCATGAATAAGAACATATATAGTCAAATATCCTCATGTGAAGCTTGAAATAGTATCTAGAATAAATTGGATGTTACACATTTTGGAACTTCTAAAGTTATAGAGACAATAAAATCTATGTTGAGAGTTGAATATCATGGATTTAGCTTTCCTTATGGCGAACCCATAAGCAAAGTTCAGTAATGGATCATGAACATTGTGAAAATCATATAGTCTATGGGACAAAATGTTTTTGATGATGAAATACTTTTTGACAAGATCATATAAACCATTCCTAATGAATGGGAGTCCAAGAGGACAACAATTGATGAGAACAGGAAAGTCACCCAAATTTCCTTACATGATATTTTTGGAACTCTTCTACAACATGAGACTATAATGAAGATAGATGCAAATAATATTAAGAAAAATAATGGAAATGGAAGTGTTTCATTCAGAACAACTTCTAAACAAACAAAATCCAAAACTCCAGAAAGAGTTACTAGATCAAAGTCAAAGAAAGATACTATTCAGTCAGAATCAAGTGATACAGAAAAATATGAGAATGAGTTAGAAAATTATTCTTGGAGAATGAACAATATAGTAGCTCAAGGGAACTATAAAAACAAGTTTAAAAAGAGTGTCTACAGATAAATGAAAGATGGGGTAGTTACTTGTTACAAATTTAGAAGAATATTCAAATCATACATGATTACCCTATTATGAATAAGAACGATAAGAAGGAAAGGAATTTAGTGAGAAATAGGAAGAATTTATATCGTTCTAACCACAAGAAAAGACTTAAAGCAAATGAAACTTGGAGAGGTAGTTTATGGAGATTCTTATGAAAGTGAATATTCTGAATATTATTCATCAGTAAAAAAAAATACCGGATTCATTACTACTGCTTCTTTTTCAAATACTTATCTTATAGACAAGGTACGCTCTGCCAAGGATTTCAAAAATTTGGCTCTTGATAAGGATTATTTTCCTGAAGATATTACTTCTGATGAAGATAGTTCATCTTTAGATAATGAAGAAATACCTTCTTATGAAGAATTATCTAGATTTTCCAAGTTGTTAAAAGAAAAAAAATTGTAAAATTTCAAATAAAATAGACATGGAAAATACTAGAGAATATGTTCGTACAAAAGAGATTTCAGATCTCACTAGACATCTTGAAGATAAGGATGAGCTCCAAGAAAAACATTCTAAAGACCTTAAATAAGTAAATTATGAAATGGAAAAACTTTCTAAAGATCTTAAGAATGGTATTTCATAAATAAATGTTTTTGAAGAAAAAAATAACTCTAAAGAAATAATTCTTGAGGATAAGAATTTAGTTATAAGACTAAATTACAAAATTGTTTCCCTTAATAAACTTCTTTGCAACTTTACTTCTCGTAAGGAAAAGTTTGACAAGATGTATTCCCAAATGAGAACTCACGAAAATACTTCTGGAGTAGGTTATACTGATAGAAAACCTATTTTTAAAAATAACTATTTTATTCCATCCAAATCCCCCTTCTATAAAAAATGTCAAAGTGGAGGACATATGACAAAAACCTATTTCTTAAACAGAATTCAATCTCATGGATTCCACAAGGCTTAATTTTTTCAAACAAATGTGGGTTCATAAAGTTTTATTGTCTAACCCCGGATCCAAACATGTTTGGATTCCAAAGATCTAACTTTTGACTTTATAAGAAAATAAAGAATGTACCAACAATATCTGGTATATGGATAGCAGATGTTCCAACCATATGACTGGTAACAAAATTTATTTCCATAAGATTGTAAAAATGAAAGTTGGAAAAGAAACCTTTGGGGATAATTCTCAAGGAGAGATTGTCGGTATAGGTAATATCATTCTTCTTGGAAATTTTTTAATTTATAATGTTTTATTTGTTAATGGTATTATGCACAACCTTATAATCCTATGTCAATTATGTGAGAATGGTTACCTTGTAAATTTTAGGAATGATAAGTGTTTAGTTCACAATTCCATGGATGAATATATTCTTACTGCCCATAGGCATTAGAATGTTTACAATTTAAACATAGACGACTTAAGAAGCCTTGATATTCCATTCTTAAGTGCAATTGAAGATCAATATTGGATTTGGAATAGAAGTTTAGGACACTGAAACCTTAATAACCATAGTAATCCCTCAAAGAAAGCATTATCTAAGGATCTACCATTTCTGTGTTTTTATTCTTCAAATGCCTTTCACCCTTGTCAGTTTGGAAAAAAACAAAAATCTAGATTTAAATCTATTAGTGAAGTTTCAACATCTAATGACCTACAGTTAGTGCATATGGATTTATTTGGTCCTACACAAACTGGAATTATTGGATGGAAATATTATATATTTGTTCTTGTTGATGACTATACTAGATATACTTGGGTCTATATTCTAGAAAGAAAATATAAATCCCTTTATAACTTTAGAACTTTCTAAGATCAAGTAAAAAAGAAGAAAAACCTACCATTGATAATCATTCATAGTGATCTTGGTGGTGAATTTGTAAATTCGGATTTTGAAACTATTTGTAGTAAGAAAGGTATTACTCATAATTTCTCAGCTCCTAGAACTCCTCAACAAAATGGTGTTGTTGAATGAAGGAACTGAATCCTTCAAGAGATAACCAGATCCATGTTGAGTGAATATTCTATAACAAAACCCTTTTGGGATGAAGCTTTAAGTACCTAATGTTACACTATAAATCATGTTTTGATAAGATATTTTCTTAACAAAACTTATTATGAGCTATGGAATGGACAAAAACCAAAATTTTCTTACATATAGGTTATTGGTTGTAATGTTTTTATCCTTAATACTAAGGATAATTTGCAAAAATTTCCACCAAAATCTGATGAAGGTGTTTTCTTAGGCTATTCAACTAACTCTAAGGCTTATAGAGTTTTCAATAAAAACAATTGAACTGTAGAGGAAATGGTACCTGTTAAATTTGATGAAACTGAGCCTTTTGTTTTCAAACAAACTGTTTTAAATCCTCCAGATATATTTTCTAAAAATGATTAACAACCTATAGATGAATATTCTTCTAAAGAAAATGTTCATGAAAATATTCCTGAAATATTTACCCCTGAATATTTTCTACATTATTTTGATGATCATGTTTTACAAAACCCTAATTAGTTGTTACAAAGAAATCATCCTACTGATAATGTCATAGGAGATGACAATCAACCTATAAGGACTAGAAATTCCTTAAATAATGAAATTGAACATATTTCTTTTTGTTCCCAGTTCGATCCAAAGACTTCTAATGAAGCCTTAGGTGGTGAAGATTGGAAAAAGGCTATGCAAGATGAACTCAATGAGTTTGTAAGGAATCATGTCTGGACCCTGGTTTAGAGACCTAAAGATACATATGATATTGGAGTAAAATGGGTCTGCATAAATAAATATTATGAAAATGGTATTATAGTTAGATATAAATCAAGATTAGTTTCTAAAGGTTATAACCAGCAAAAATGCATAGACTATGAAGAAACCTATGTACCGATATCAAGACTTGAATCTATCTGAATTCTTGTATCATTTTCAGCATTCTCTAATTTTAAACATTATCAAATAGATGTGAATTGTGCTTTCATTAATGGATATATAAAGGAAAAAGTCTATATAGACCAACCTCCTAGTTTTGAATATGAAAAACATCCTAATCATGTATTTAAACATAACAAAGCATTATATGGCCTTAAACAAGCCCTTAAATCTTGGTATGATAGGCTTACATGATTTTTACTTCAAAATAACTATTCTAAGGGAACTGCAGATCCAACACATTTTATAAAGAATGATAAGAAATACATTTTAATTTTTCCGATATATATTGACAACATCATATTCGGATCCACTCAACAATCCTTAATGGATTTGTTTGCGGATCTTATGAAGTCTGAGTTTGAGACGAGTATGATGGGTGAGTCAACATTCTTTCTTGATTTTCAAATTTCTAAAAAACCAAAAGGAACTTATATATATCAACATAAGTACATCAAATATCTTATTAATAATTTTGGGTATGATAACACAAAGAGTATAAGTACTCCTATTAGAACTTCTAATACTCTGGATATTGATGAAGCAGAGAAACCTGCAGATGAAACATCTTATAGAGGAATGACAGGAAATTTACATTACATAACAATAAGTCGAACAGACATAATGTTTTTTGTTTTCTTATGTACAAGATATTAAGAAACTCTTAAGGAATCCCACATTAGGGCTATGAAATAAATTTTTCGGTACTTAAAAAGAACCTTGAATTTAGGAATTTTTTATTCTTCTGGAAAAGTTTTTTGAACTAATTTTTTTTAGGATGATGATTTTGGTGGTTGTAAAATTAATATGAAGAGTACATCCAGAACTTCTCATTTCCTAGGAGATTCCTTAGTTTCTTGGTCTTGTAAAAAAGAACATTCTATAGAAGTTTCCACTGCTGAAGCAGAATATATAGCAGCTGGATGTTGTTGTGCTCAGGTGTTGTGGATGCAACACACACTCACAGATTATGGCATGAGTTTTACCAAAACTCAAATCTTGTGTGACAGCACTAGTGCCATATCCCTAAGAATAAACCCATCACATCACTCTCATGCTAAGCACATAGATATTAGGCACTACTTTCTTAGGGATCACACACTCAAAGGAGATATAATTCTTCGATTCATCGGAACACAAGAACAACTTGCTGATATATTTACCAAACCATTACCATCCGATAGATTGGAATACATTAAACAAAATCTAGGAATGATATCTGTAAGATAATAATTCATAACTAATTTTTTTTAATCATATACTAACATTAAATTACTCCTAAATTCAGGTGGAGTACATAGATTTGAAAATTTTGAAATTCTTGTTTTCTTTAAAAAACATTATTTTTCTGGAATTAGTTAATATCAAAATTGAGTTGTTTAACCCCTGGTGTTTTTTTAAAAAAAATTTGGAATTGAAATCCTCAGAATCCATATTTATGGAGTTGAAATTCCTGGAGTTAAATTTTCTTTGTCTATTTTTTTTAATCACAAAAACAATTCCATCGATACCGATAATATCTTCAGAGCATTATTAAAGATACAATTACTTACCCACTAGTTATTTTTATAGATCTAGTTTTTAGTATTTCATTATTTTAAGAAATTTTTTCTTTGGATTCATATTATCTTATAATCCGACTTTCGATTTTTTTAATCCTCAATGTTTCGGTATGGATATATTTTTTCAACCACTCTCAACCGTTAGATCCTTCTAAGAAAATCATAGCCATTTGATTACCTTATGGAAGTTGAAGGGTTTTAGTTTGACTATATAAGGTCTACCCCACTTCATGATGACCCCACTGGTTAATTAATCCTTCAAGTCAAAGTTCTGTTGCTTCAGAGTTTGTCATTCCAGATTTCTTTAGATATTTCTTTCAAATCTGAATGTCAGGCAATTCTGACCAGATGGCAGTTAAGGAGAATAAAGCGAAATGATATTTCAGCAGAGACCTGTATTTTCAGAATTTTATAATCAGTATGTCTCCCTCATATCTCATATTATCAAATTTAATCATCGGGAGAGTATTTTCATAGAAAAAGACAAGTATCAAGATCATGTATCTCCGGACCTAGTCATACAGTTTTAGACTCTATAAATTTCTTTGAGAAGAACAAAAATGAGTATTTCAAGATTAAGTCTTACGAAAAATCTTACACTATTTCATTCTGGAAAGTGGCTGACATCCTGATGATTCCCTATAATCTATAGGCCCTCATAGGTTCTTACAAAATCCCAGACAAGGAGGGTGCTTTCGAGAAGAACTGTGCTTTAGAAAGTCTCTACATCATGGGAGTTAAGAATATGAAGCTTTCACACATGTCAGTGGACTATAGGTTGGTGGAATTATGGATCTAGGGGTTCTTTATTCCAAGGAATGGGGATACAGATTCCTTAAAAACGTGTGACATTATCTTGTTATACATTCTCATCATCCTCAGGAAGGTTAATTTTGTAAATTATATTTTTCTTATGATTAATGTTGTGAAAGCCGGTACCATCAAATCTCAAATTCTCAGGTACCCAGCCACTATCTCAGGGATAACTGTTATGGTTTAGCTGAAATGAAAATTGAATGCAAGTCCACTTTAAAGCCTTGAATGATTATGTTGCTAAGTGAAGATAAACTGAAGAGAATGAAACTTTCTTACAATCTAGACTCTAATAAGTTTGAAGAAGTTGTGACACAAGAAATTAAAAAGCCTATATTGAAGGAAGATATTCTAGAATCCACCAAAGCAGCACTGAAAAATTTAGTACCGGGATTTTTTTAAAGTGCTCAGAAAAAGAAAATTTTGGATGAGGTTTCTCATGAATATCATCTCTCAGTTGGTCAGGCTTCAGCTCCGCCAGTGATAAGGAACCCGAAGGCTTACAATGATGATATCGTAACGGGTTTGAGGAAGTTAGGTGAATCCAGGAAGGAAGGGGATCTATTATTTGGGTTGAATCCAGCAGAGGAAAAGGATTTAAAGATTCAAACGGCTGATGTTTTAGAGAAAGAAGCTAAGTAGAAGAAGAAAAAAAAGAAAGATAACAGATACATAGATTATACAATCCTTGCTAAAGGGAGTAGAAAAATACTATAAGAAGATACCAGTACCAGATTTCACTACGGAACCTAAGAAGAAGAAGAAATATGTAGTAATACTGGGACCTGTTCCGAAACTGCAAGTAGAAGCACATGGAGAGGATGAGGTATTTCAATAATAGGAAATTGATGTGATTAGACTAGTTGATGATTATTTTGCAACCCTGAGAGTTTCTACCGAGGAAGAAGAAGAAGATGAAGAAGTTGAGACCGAAGATGAAGAAGTAGAAGAGGTAGAAGAACAAATTGTTTTAACCAAAGATGAATATGAAATCTATAAATTCAAAAATAGTGACACCAGAAATGAAGAAGAGAATGAAGAAGAAGAGATTCAAGGGGGATCGAGAGATAATGAGGCTATAGAAAATGAGGAAGTCATCAGGGTTCCAAACCCTCTATGGTGCTAAAATTTGATAAAGGGAAGGCCATTATGGTTTCCCCTTATGATGCCGACTCTCCTCAAAAGCATTAGAATCTAGAATCCTCTATTCTGAAGGTCATTAAAGAAGAATATGACTCTGAATCCTCATCAACTATGTGAGATGAATTTGTAATAAGTTAGTTAAGGATATTAGTAAGTACCATTCCAGTACTTGCTAACATAGATTCCCAGAGCCAAATGATGTAGGCAAACTTAAATTAAAAGATGGATTCAACATATATGCTGATGGACGTGGTTGTGAATGGTGAAGCCAATCATAATAATATTCTCATTGATTACAAAGATAAAAAGGATTCATGTCTGAAAGTGATGAAACAGACCCAAACCTTATCATATAAAGATCTACAATTCTAGGACGTTATGGAATCAATAAAGAGAGATTTCAATGATGTAGCAAATGAGCTGACCAATGTCTAGACTTCATTCTCAGAGAAATTTTCAAGTGAGTTAGCTGTAATTCAGAATTAAGGTAAAAATCTTCTTGATCAAATAAATACAGTAACCAAAGTTATCAATTATTAGAAAGGAATATCTGCTGGTCTTGTGAAGAAATTGTATTCACAAGAGGAAGTGATCAATATTTCTTGATGATAAGAATCGGTCTCTAGAATTTAGGATCCAAACGTTGGAGAGGAAGGTAGCTGATCATGATACCTTGAAAAATAAGTTTCATGAAGATCACAAGGAGGTGAAAAAGATTATGTCCTTGGTGAAATGTCTTCTTTTAGAGAACAAGAAGAAGGGTTGATACATTTCTTTTTTAGTGCTGATTTTTTGTTGTTTTTTCTTTAATGTGAAACCTAATGAAATATTCCTCGAAAATATTTTATATATTTTGTCTTGTGTGTATTTCTTTCTAACCTTACAGGTCCCTCTTTATTCCTTTTTGAAAATCACAAAGGAGGAGAATTCTATCAAAGGGAGAAGTTAATGGAAGAAAATTCTTAAATGAAAAATTTCTTTAGGGTAAAATATAAGGAAAAATAAATTTCATAACTTTCATCTATAAGGAAGTGTTCTACATATAAGGGGGAGTCTCTCTGAATAGAAGAACATATATATTTTATGGGGAGACTTCTGTACTCTAAGAACTTCTACACAAGGGAAGAATTATTTACCCTAAGTCATACACTTAAGGGGGAGCTAAGTGTTTCTATCTCTAAGCATTTATTTTTTCATTTTCAAACTTTTCTAAGTTGTTTGTGCTTTCCATAAAGGGGGATATTGTTAGGTCTATATGACCTCTCCATTCCTTAATCTTTTATTTGGAAAATCACAAACACCTTCATTGTAAATATATTTTCTTTAAACATTCATATATTTCATTACACTGAAATAAATTACCTTATAACCAAAACATTCTTAGACTTTTGAGTTAAATATATTTTTATTATGTTTTTTTGAAATCTATTTTACCATATCAGAAATGTTTTTAATGATCCAAATTTTGGTTCATGGTTATACCATAACAGAATTACTCAAGGCATTGTTTCCCATTATCTGTTTTCACTACAATACCGATTTCCATCTTTAATGAAATCTAGCATCATATTTTCCTTATACATAGAATTATATTATTTATGATAGATTTATCATACCATTATTATTCCATATCGGAAATCCCTTTACTGAATTTCTTATTCTGAGATCTTCTATACCGGAAATTTTATTTTCATACATCATTAAATGCTGATGTTTTCAAAGCCAAAATTTCTATACTAGAGATTTCCATTCCACATTTCTAAAGAATATTTTCTGAATACTATTTAAGTTAGAGATAGTGATACAATTTCATATGATACTGATACCATAGTATAAGAAACTGGTACCGAGAATTTCCTTATACACTGCCTTCGATAATCTGATACCGGCTATATTCTGTCAAGCAGTAAATCATGATACCAATACCGGATTTTGTAAAACTGAGTTTTCATAAAATATTTCGTCTTACTTTACTCATGACAATTTAATGAAAATACATTGTGAAATTTATAATTCTGGAATTTATTGTTGAAATCTTTATTACCTTAGAATTCTGAATCTTATAATTTTTCTCATACCATTTAAATTTTATCAGATTCCAAGTTCCTTACAATAAACGTGTAAGATCGTTATATTCATGGTTAGTTATATAAAACGATGTCATTGTTTCTATTATAAACAAACCCTGTAATGCTTTCCACATGTCCAGGTCCTTCCAAAATTTAAGGAAATATGACCATTGGAGTGGAACTGACCGGTAGAATTTTGAAATCTATAAATAGGACCTCAGATGATGAGATCAAGAAAGGTTTAGAAGTTCATGAGTTCACTTATTTTTATTTTGGAGTTCATATCTCTAAATGTGAGTTTCTCTAAAGTGAGAGGCTCTTATAAAATATCATGCTTCGTGAAATTTTTTTTAACGACTTGTCTAAACATTGCTTCATGCAGAATTGCTTTGTGTAGAGGTATGATTTCATTAAAACCAGAGACATCAGGTTGTAAAGTCAGTGGTGCCAATTTCCTTACAAATCAAGGGATTGCAGGGATATCATGAAAGATACCGATCTTAGGATTGAGGACTTACCTGGGTTTGGGTAAGACATACTTTTTTGTAAGTATAATACAAGGGACCTTTATCCAAGGATGTTGGATACCCTCCTCTTAGGGTTAAAAGATTATTTTAATTTTTTGCTTCTTTATAAAAGTTAGGAAGTATTTTTGTTTAAACTTTCTAACTTGTATATCTGATTATAATATATTCTATACGCCTTGTGGTTTAATCTCTTCGTAAGAAAATATTCTTAAGCTTTAGACTTGAAAACATTATATTTCTCTAAGAAGTTAATTTCTTATTAGAGGTGTTGTGAATTTTGTTTATAAAAAATTTCCGTAAGAAAATTTTGAAGTATAAAATTCACACCCCTCTTGAATATTATGCATATTTAGTACTATTGTGATACTAATATTAGTATAGAGAAAAATATCATACTCCATACCTTCCTATAAATGAAAACACTAGGAAGCGAACACTAGGTCACCATGGGGAGGCTCTCGCACAACCCCTTATCTTAGTAGGAATTATCCCATTCATCATTCAAGGAAAAATTTTATTGGAGTTATGATCATGCCTCATGTACATTTCTCTAACCATAGGATTATATTTTTTATATATTCTCAAAATTATAAAGAGGAAAATCATAATTAATAATGTGGAATTTACAATTGGGTCAAATGAGTCTAAGGTCGATGGTTATTGGGTATTGATGTTTAAAACATGTAACGCTCTAAAAAGATGGTAAAATCTATTATAAAATATATAATATAAAAAATAAAATGTAAATGATTATTTATCCACACGAAAATATAATTTCATCTCACACAATACTAAATAAAAATGTTGAGAATAACTAACATTGTTATTATAATCATTTAATTTACACTACTATTATGATTTCCCCGTTTATTTTTTACTATTCTTGATATTTCATTATTTTTTAAAAATTATTCATGGGGAAAGTATATCATCCACCACCTAATAACATATTATTTTGAGATAATTTTCCTCGAAGTGTTAATTTTTTACTAACCTAATAAACAACCCTAAATTATTATTATTTTTCTGAAATTCATTACTAGAATGAACCTCACAATCTTCACCTAACCACATATGATAAAAAATAGTCTGGTAATATATATTTTTTATTCTACAAAGTGAAAACCATTTTTTATTTTTCTTTTTATTTTTCTTTTTTACAATAAGGGGGATAAATAATGAAATATAATTAATTTAAATGTGATCCACCCAAAAAAACCATGGAAACACCATATAATCTACTCTCAATGAACAATATCCCACATCTGCCATGAATAATCCTCCCCCATATTCATTAAAGTGAATATCATGAAAAATAAAATTAGTTGGGTATGAAAGGAGAATAATGGATTATAATATGGATCAATCTTAAAAAGCTCATACATTGTATCTACGGGATAAAAATTATAAAAGTATATGTGGAACATGGAATAAATCGATCATCAATAAAAATCCTCAATCTTTTCCAAAGATAATTTTGTGAGTTAATCATTTATAAGATATCGATTAATGTTATAGTAGGTTTACATGACCCAATTATCACACATGTAAAATGTTAAAAAAGTAGGAAATTTCTGGCCCAGATTCCTCTCTGGAATGGGAAATGAATATAAGTTAATCCAGTCATGGAATGAAAATCAGTAGTTATTTAACACAATGAAATATTCTAGAAATAAATATCGAGAAAATAAATTATATTAGCAATAATGTTTTATAAATTAAAAATTAAATAATTAATTAATTTTAAAATTTCATTTTATATCTTTTCCATTTATGTGAATTATATTTTAAAATTTTTCACACATAAAAAAACAACTCTTAACTGCTATTGTCTCCAAGATGAATGAGAACAAAAAAATTAATTCATTTTTGTGGGTGAATCTAATTCAATTAAGTTCATGAAAAATTCAATTCATTATTTTATATTTCTCATGTTTTTTACTTCAAAATCGTGGGGTGGAAAAAACATGAGGAAGAAAAATATAAACATGCAAAAAGTAATCCCCTATCATTAAGGAGTTTGAATGAGTTTCTATGGCTTTGTATAACATCAGTCCCTGATGTTAACTATGTTATAACTATGTGAATTTATCTAATGAAGTGAATTGGACACAAAACATGAATTTTTTACTATATATAGAAATTAATTTTCTCCCTTATTCCTTTTCCCATTTCCTGAAAAATAAAAAATAAATAGTGAATGTACATTCTCTTTTGAGATATGAAATATTTGGATGAGACATTTTAAGAGATTTACGACATCGAGAGTTATTCATCTAAAATAATAATTCATAGCACAAAAAAATTTAAAATCAAGGTTACCTCTCAATCATGGTTTTTTAAATTCCATAGCTAGACCTTTAACTTTTCAGCTAATTAGAGAGTGATATTGATCCAAATGTATTGAATTTTCCAATATTTTAATTTTTTCTTTATCTAAGTTATTTTATTTCTTCATTTACTATTGGTTACTCTTAAACAGTGCTTATGGTGGGCTGTATATTGGCTGTAAATTTAATGAAAATATTGTTAACTTGAAATATGAATAGATTTTATTGTTCAGATGCTCCCCAATTTCTTCTATATATTATTCAATGGGTTTATATTCTAAAGTATCTACTTGTGTTGGAGCATCCTTTTTTATTTTATTCTATTAAATAAATTATGAGGGAGTCTCATTATTCATCAGTCCCTATAACACCTTTGAGATCAATTCATTTGTGATAAACGTCATCATCCTTCACATATTCTACTTCATTTAAGTCTAAAACATGATTCTCTTCATCCTCCTTCTCATATTTCTCTCCATCCATCCAATCAATAATTTCCATCAAACATCTATCTTATTAATAAAGTCAAAAAAAATTCTATTTGTTCATAGGGTTATTTTTCTATAAATAATAGGGGTGTATCTGGTTTTGTTTCTACTTCATAATAATGCAAAGTTTAATCACTTTGAGATATCTCATCCTTAAATATAAATTCTTCCTTAGTATCCTCATCCTAATTTTTTTCCTCTATTATTGTGCCTAATCCGAAACTTCCTCACTAAACTCTTCCTCATAATTATTTCCCAGAAACGCTCTCCTAGTATTAGAAAATAATGATAGTTTATTTAATAAGAAATTCAAATTTGAAATTATTTGATAATGGTGGGTAGTTAATTATCTATGTTATTTTATTATGGACTCAATATCATCCATCCTCTTATTCAACACATAAATTTACCTCCGAGAAAATATAGATAGTTTTACTGTTTGTTTCTTCTAATGATAATTTGTTTATGTAATGGTCTTCATGATTTTACCACACTTGAGGTTTCTTGGTGTCAATATCCATGACATATTCCATGTTATTATCGTCATATTTATCAAACCAACCAATCCCTATATTAGAAATAAATATAATGTTATGAAAAACATAATTTAAATTGAAAATGATTTTATATAGGTGGTTTTCTAATTATTTATATTCTCTCATATTGGCCTCATTATAAAGCATCCTTTTGTCTATATCTTCAACTTATTGCATAAAAAATATAGATATTCTATCTTCTAAGTGCATCACAACTCATGATATTTGTGTTAATTTTATTGAAATTTTTTGTCTCCTCTACTGGGTTCATAGTTAGATTTTATCCATTTATGATATTGATAGTAATAAAATTAAGAAGAATGTGAATCATCTAATATGGTTTCATAACTCAACCACCCAGCTTATTTATTACTTTCCATGTTTGTCGATACTCATGGAATTATTTTTATACTAGTTGAGACATATAATATTGGTTCACATTAAAAATCATCCTACCAACCACTTGAAACCTCCCCATGAATAATTTAACAATAATAATAACAATGAACAAAAATTTAAATACCAAAACATAAATCAATAAATAGAAATGGGATAATAAAATTCATTGATCTATGATATCAGCCTCATGTAATATAAATTGATCTCATTCTCTACGATAACATATTATAATTTTGATGAGTATGAGGGGAATTCATAAATTCGATATAGTTATGAAATTAATGATTTAAAATGTTCTAGAATCACACTAAAATCAAATGATTAGTTTTTTAGCAGTACTAGGTTGACCCTACAAATAACAGTTAATGTAGTCAAAGAATAATTAACAAATGTTGGGACACTCCAATCTCAATTTGATTTTAATTAAATAATTCAATGAAATAAATAGAATAAGTTAATGAAAAAATGATAGAACAAGTGAAAGGAACCTATTCACGAGGTGGTTTTATTAAATTAATTAATCCTACTCCTATTTAAAAAATATTCAAATTAAATAGCTATAAAAATGTAGATTTTTATTTATATGAAAATTTTTCAATCCCACCCAATACACTAGAGAATCCAAATTCCTCATGGTATGATATATTAAAATTGTTAAGGTGCATTATGATCAGATTTTAAAATCAGAAGAAAATTCAATTCAATGGTGATGAATACATTATCTTAATCATGTTGTTTTTTGTTCATTATTGAAGATATTTGTTCTATGCTTCTATGATGAATGAAATAAATGTGTATGCACAAGAAGATACTACTAAATAAAATAATAATATGAGAAAACTAAATTAGTATTTTTTGGAACGTAACCCCTTTAACTAGTTTTTCTCTATAATATGGTGTTTAGACAAACATATTCAGGTCATTTTAGGAGATTAATAATCCAGAACCAATGGTAGAGAAATTATAAAATAATGAATGAAAAGGTTTGAAGAAATGATTTAGATTGAAATTAAAATTAAAATTTCATTAAAAATTTTATCAGTGAAGGGGAATAAAAATAAAATCATAATTGAAAAACAAATCTATAATAATCATTGGGTGGTAACCCAAACAGTAGCCTCCATATGGTCAAGCCCCAACACTTGGATCCATTAATCTCTTTTTAGTGACCTATATATATAATCCATGAATTCTTCCCCAGAATCCCCCAAATAAAAGATATTATTTAAGGGAAGAACATATCAAAATAGATATTCCCCATCGAAGATATGTAATAAATCTCATTTTTTTGGTGTCGTTCTGAGTTTTACACACTATGTAATGTTTACATGATGTATAATGTGCCTGGAGAATATTCTCACATCTTAAAATGTGTTTATGAATTGTAAAAATTACATGTGTTGAAATTGATTCACGACATCAATCATGTACTTTCAATAGTAAAATCCACTTTCCCCAATTATTCATTTTTGATCCACCTAATTATATTGTGTCCTCTAACTTCATGGTAAACTTTGAATCAAATGGACTCTTTATCTGTTTAGATTCATTCATCAATCATGTCTTCATCTTAATTTTTTTTACTTTCATGCCATGCCTTTGGGTTCCTTAATTTCCATTTTTTCATTAAAATTTTCTAACAGCTCATTACTACAATAAGAATATGTAAAACATTAATATTATGGATGAATGTAATATTCTATCAATGAATATTAAACTAATAGTAATTTAAAAATATTTAATATAATTATAAAAAATAAGAATATAAAATACCCCACAATCAAATATTTATTTTTTCCTTGAGAAAAAAATAAACATCAGAATGACAAGGGTCGAAACAAAAAAAGGGAATTTTAAAAATTTGATTCTCATAAAAAATATATAACTTATATTATTAAACTATTATTCATATATAAAAGATAATTCATAAATCCTGGCTCATTTATAATTTAAAAATTTAATAATTTCCCCATTTCACATACATAAATAAACCATTAATCAACAACCACTCTATTTATGATTTATCGGGACATAAAAATTTCATTTCATGAATCAAGTTAAAAATTTAATAGAGTTATTCTCATAACTCATGTATATGCTCCTAACTACATGCATGAATTAAATCATCATTCATCACCCTATAATGATAAATATCAAAATTAATCATGAGGTACTTTCTATTGGGGTCAAATGAGTCAAAGGTTAAAGGTTGGTAGGTAATGATATTTAAAACATGGATGTATCAAAAATAAGGACAGACTTTTTAGTATAGTTTATGATATTCAAAATATGAGATCATTGAATATTTCTACTCAATAAAATATAATGTCATTTCACACACCCCAAAGCCCAATGTAATGAATCATGAATCATGAATGTGTAGTCATTGAATTCCCTCTATTGTTGTCCATTATTTATTTAATTTTTATGAAAATTTTCTATTTTTATAAAAATATGTAGTTGGGATAATTCTCACATCCACCACCTTATTACATATGATTTTACGATCATTGATATGGAAGTGGTGAATTTTAATCCACCTGAGAAAGAACCCAAAATTATTGATAGTTTTCTGAAATCCAAGATTTGAAGGAAAGCCACATAAAACACTAAAACACATATTATTGAAATTCATTATACGAGTAATGTAGATATTTTAATCTCCCAAATCACAACCAATTTTTATTTTTGTTTTTTGATATTTTTTATTACAACGATATATAATGAAATATAATGACTACAAAAATATACTTTTCCAAAAACGCCCTTGAAACACAATACAATATCTTCTCAAGATGAAAAATCAAATATCTAAAGTGAATAACCCCTTACCCACACTAACTCAATAGAATATCATGAAAAATGAAAAATAGATGGGTATGAAATTAAAATAAGGGCTTTTAATATGGATCAATCCTAACCTGGTTATGCATGGAATCTATGGGCTAAAGAGGATAAATGTAATGGTGGGACTAAAGACAAAGGGATCATTAATATCATGTCTCAATATTTTCAAAAGATAATTTTTTCAGTCATAACATTGAAAGATATTATTGAATGTTCTATTATTTTTACACTCACCATGTATCACTCACAAAAATGTACAGAAATATTGGAATTATTTTTTATAGAATAATTTTTTGAATAGGAACATACTATAGATTAATTAGGCCATGGATTAAATATAATTAAATAGTTTGTTTAATGCATGAATCTTGGATTTAGTATCAATAAAAGAAATATTATCATCATTCATTTTATATAAATTCCAAATTTATGAATGATATTAAATTTAAGTATATGTATTTATTTATTTATTTTTATGGAATTATATGTAAAAATTTACACCATGTATAAATAAATATCCTAACTACTGATTTCTTACACATTAAATATTATAAAAGAATAATTCAATATTTTTTTGGTGAATCTAATTCAATCCAGTTCAAGAAACAATTGAATTCATTTTAGTATTTTCTGTCATTTTTTTCTTTCAAAATCTGTAGAAGAAAAAAAATTATGTGTAAAATATAAACATGTAAAAATTAATCACTATAACTTCATGTTTTGATGTATTTTCCAAATTTATATCTAACCCAGGTTTTTGATGTAAGATATAATATAAAGACATGAATATATATTATAATTTTAATTGGACACATGATATGACATTTCCCTGTATAAAGAACTTAATTTTCTTCCTTCATCATGATTTCATGGTCCTAAAAAGTAAAACATAAATATTTAATGTTCCTTTCATTTTAAGATAAAAATATTAGGTTTATAAATTTAAAGAGATCAACTATAGGTAGTGTTATTCAACTAATAAAATATTAATAAAATAATTACAAATTATTTAAATAAATTTTAAATTTTTTGATTCCACATGGTAGTCTACATTAAATTTTATTGCATGACCATTAACTTTTTTAGTTATCTGGAATGTGATATAGAGCGAACTATCTTGGATTTAACCATATTTGAATTTTTTTTCATTCGGGTTAGGCCTTCCCTTCTTCCTCTAAATAATATTTTTGACTGGTGGTTGTGGTGATTTATATATTAAGGATAAATTTAATGAAAATGTATAGAAATAAAAATCTATCTAGATTATTTAGTTCAGATACTCTAACAATACTTCTATAGTTTCATTAATTGGTTTATATTTTCGAATTATTTCTTGAGTTGGTGATTTATTTTTTCCCATCATCTTCAGGAATTTATTGGAGGGAGTCCCATTCTTGTCTAGATTCTAGAATAACTAATAGGTCATTTAATTTTCATTAACATCATATTCCCTAAATATTTCTGCTTCATTCAATTTTATAACTTGTTCCACTTCAATTCCATTATCATATTTATCATCATCCATCCAATCAATAATTTCTATCATGTTTATTTCTTCCTCTAGAAGTCAAAAAATTTATTCTCTTTGTTTAACATGTTATTTTTTTATGAAAATAAGGGAGGAAATATTTTTTTATTATTCTTCATTATAATTTATATGTTCAATACATTGCAATATATCATCATTATTCAAAAAACCTTCTTTAACCTCATATAACTATTTTTTATATATTCATTATGTAAAAAACATGGACTTCCTCAACCAAATTTTCTTCATCATTATAAAAAAGATACTATATCCATGTATTATAATTTAGTAACATATTATTAAAATGGAATTCAAATTTGAAAAAATTTGAGAAAGGAGGGTGGTTAATTCTCTATATTCATTGAGTTAGGCCTTGTGATCACCCATCAACTTATATAACAATGGAATTTTCTACATGAGAAGTCTAGTTAAAATATCTTCTATGTTCTACTTATGATATTATTAGATGTAATGTTCTCCTTTAATATAATAATCTTGAGGTTTCTTAGTGTCAACAACATTGATATCTGCAACATCATGGTCATCATCTTCATCGAACCAACAAATCCACTAATTATTTAATATTGGTATAATTCTATCAATATAATTTAAATTCAAAATTAGGTGAGATATTTGGGTTATGAATTCTTAGTATAAATAGAGCTAGACATCATTATAATCCATTATGTTTCCTATAACTTTAATATATTGAGTGAGAAACCCAGATAAACTTTTTTCAAAGCGATACTCATTCCAGGACCATCCATTGAGTTTAGAAAATTATAGTTTCCTTTGTAGGGATGATACCAGGTGTCGATCGATTGTTTATATTGGGATTAATCATATTAATGAGAATAAGAATCATCTAAGTTATTTTCCTGACATATAAACACATTGTAATTTAGTGAATCCCATATGGTAGGATACTCATAAAATTCAATGTATTCTATGGGAAAGGAATAATATTGGTTCATTTGAAAACTCATCCGGAAAAAGAACAGTAATTACCACAATCAAACTATCATAGTAATTACAAAATGATTGAAAAAATAAATATCTAAACTAAAATTAATAAAAAAGAAATTAATAAGATCCTTTGACCTAATAAATTATCTTAAAGTCATCTACAATGATTTGCTACTCCATGAATATAGAACCAGAATTTTATATGTCTAAAAATATTCATTAAATCCTCTAGAATAATGAAATTAGAAATTTAAAATGTTCATGAACTATACTAACTACCAAGGCATATTAATGATGATGTTTAGGATTGATCCCACAGAGAGAGGGGAACATAGAGGTAGAGTTTTAACCAGTGTTTGGGTCACTAAAATTTTAGTTTGATTTTATTTAAATGAATAAATCACATAAAATAAATAAATTCATTTAAAATTAAATCTATAATAGATGGGAATTGGTTTCCAAGGTGGCTTTACTAAATGAATTAATTAGAATTATCTTAAAAAGATAATATTAAATAGCTTCACAACCATTTAATTTTATTGACATGATAAATTATCAATCCCAAAAAAATATACCCAAGTATCCCAATAAATCATTGTATGATGAATAAAAATATCTTAATCACATAAAAGAAATCTTTAAAGGAGAAGAATAATAATTCAATTAAATTCTCAAGAATAAATTTTCCCAATCACATGTGAGTTTATACAAAAATAGAAGTTTTTTTAAATGAATCAATGATGAATAATGAATTTTCTTGTAAAATATTATAATATTGAATAAAATATATTACGAGAAAAAGAAATTAGTATTTTTTGTGTATGAAACCTCTTTTACTGATTCTGCAATCCACAATGGGGTTTATCCAATCATCGTAAGGAGGTAACCAAGGATGAATAAAAAAATTACAGTATGAGATTGATAAAAAATTAATGAATGAGAAAATTAATGAATAAAATATAGATACTTGAGATAAAAAATATTATTCAACATTACATCAAAGAAAGAAAAAATGAAAGAAAAGAACAATATAAAAACTTATCAACAATGAACTCTGGTTCTGAACATAAGTGGTAGCCATTGGGAAGTCGGGTCCCCAAACCTAGAATCTCTCAATCTCTTGGCAATAAACTATATATATTTAATCCAAGATGTTTTCTATGGATTGCCCTTGTTAAAATATATCATTTAATGTCTTATCTGAAAAAAGAGATACACCCTCATCAACGATATGTAAAAACATTATTTTTGGGTCTTCTAGAGGTTTAGACATCAAGTCATGTTTAAATAACATGTAATTTTCAAGGATGAAATTTTCCTAAATTTCAATTTATTAATGAATTGAAAAGAATACACGTAGTGAACATGATTGATGATGTGAATCATGTAGTTTAATCATTTAAATCCTTGTTATTTTTTCAATTCATTAGTTCCAATCCTCCAAAAAATATTATGGATATCCAACATCATGGGATGCATTCATTCAACGGTAATTTTAATATATTTTTATTCGTAAAAAAAATATAAATTTCATTATAATTTTTCATTGTTTCATCGAGTTGATATGTCATTTTTACTTATATTTTTCAATCAAATTGAACCACATGTCATTCCTACCATAAAAGTAAATAAAATATTAATTTGAGTTAGGTATCTTATATTTAATCAACTAGTACTCAACTAATAAACTAATAAAAACACATAGTCAACATTCCTAAAGGTTCCATACATTGAATAAATCAAAAATCACGATTTGAGAAACAAAAATAATAATGTAAAACCACATATAATTCAATTTTTATCTAAATAATAGTACCATATTATCAAATTAAGACGCCTTAGTTTGACAATAGGGTAATCATATCTATCATATATTCCAATAATTCATTTAACATCATACATAATATGTGAAATATCCTAAAAATATCCTCAGAGAGTGTCCAACTAGGTGCATATTAATCCTTGTTTTGATGCTCCATGTAATGATTGTGTTAATACACAATGATCACTTTTAGGATTTCTACCCTTATGTATAAATATTACAGAACCATATCCACTTTTAGTATATATAAAGGTTGAATTTCATAGAAAAATAATAATCTATACCTTTTATAAAAATAGTATATTCATATACAATTATCCCTAAATTATACTATATTGTTATTTATATAATATATGTTTTTTAATCTATTTCTCAATATTTATACCAAACATCCTCTAATACCAACTCTAAAACCATGAATCTAGTAGCCCAGTGGTTGTTGTAACATTATTATTTTAGAATCATATATTAGGAATCACATCCTGATGGACTGAATAGTTTAGTATTCTAGAAAAAATAGACTCATAAATGGATTTCATATTATAATCATGAAATCAAAATCACAAATATTGAGAGAAAATGTTTTGTATCCTTGAACATATTTATATATTCCTTCAACATATCATGGGAAAAGGAAAAAAATACTGGGATCAATTACATAGTAAAGGTTTCATAAATATAACCTTCCATGAAAAAACAAGGCATAGTCAATATTAGAAGGTATATAATTGTAAAAAATTATTTATTAATTAACATGAAAATAATTACTATATAAGAAGAAATAAATATGGAAAGATAAATAATTGAAGAAAAATTCCATTTAATTTCTAACATGAGCACAAAATTCATCCATGGATTACATTAATTAAATAATTAAATGGATAATAAAATTAGAATTAGAAGTGAAGTAAAATTATTAATTTTTTACATCATTATCTAAAAAATAGTGATATATATTATATTATGACAATTAAAAATATAGTTTAAAACTATGAGTAAAAATAAATTTAATTATTTCTTACTAATTCACCTAATAAGTATTCAGATGCATCTAGGGGATATATAATTCCAATCCACACCTATCACTGCAATTCAAAATAATCCCACATTTATAAAATTATTTATTTAATTCATAAAATATATGAATTATCAGTAATTATCCCTAATAAATAATGAAAACAAATATCTCAATATTTTCCCATCAGATCATATAAAACTCAAAGTAATTGTTTTTGTATAAATAGTATATATTTTATAAAAAAATAAAATCCACGGAAAAAATAATATTAATATTTAGGATAAGTTTAATTTCTAATTAATGATTATTATATGTAATTTATTTTCAAATGATAATGTTAAAAATCACAAACTTAATCATGAAATGAAAGGTGACTGTTAGATCATCATGAATGTAGTCTTTTGTAATAAATCATGTCCATTGGAAGAATAATGGGAATGAAAGTAAAATATTAAGATAATTTTTCATAAAATATGTTTCATTTTAAAATCATTTTCAATTTATAGATTAATATACATCTCAAAAAATAGTAACATTGGCATGAATGTTTGTTATTTCCATATACAATACGAAACATTCTCTTTTTCTTTTTATAAAAAGTTTCCTTTTAAAATAGAGATGATATATTATTTTAAAATAAATTTTAAAATAAAATTATAACAACAAATTTCCTTGTTATTTCATTTCAGTTAATTATATGATTTTTAATATAATTTATGAAAACATTGACTTGGTAGAATAATTTTTCAGTATTAAAGAGAAATAAAATAGGGTTTTCATTTTAAAATTTTATTTTCATGATTAAAATTCCAAAGATAGGAATATTTGGAAGAAAATATGGAAACTCAATAAATATCTTCTTTATAAGAGAATTATTTGACTTTATGAAGGATAAATAAAAAGATTCATTCCAATAATGTAAATGAAATCTTAGAAGAATGTGATATTAGAAAATAGATCTTAACCTTTTTGATAAAAATTAATGTTATATCCTTTAAATGAATAAAAATGAATTCAAATTTTAACCATCATATGTAAATATAAATGAATTTAAATTTACATCGATGGGGTACTATATAAACAACATAAATTTGAATAGGTGAATATTAATAAGATGACTCAATGGAATGGAAATTGAGAAAAAATCCCTTACATGAGGATTCCCATTAGTAGATCATTTTTTAACCTTAGTTATAATTGTTTTAGAAATATTATTTATTTATAATAGGATCATATTAATATTGATAAAATAATATATGATCTTATTATAATATTTTACAAACTCTTTATTAATAATCTTTCTTTATTTTCATTCTTTCATGTGTTAATTACCTTGTTCTATCATTCTTGTTTGGTAATGAAATTTCTGGAGACTTTTTATATGATATGGATCCAAAATAAACATAGTTATTTTAATTTTATTAATATCATATTATATAATTAAATACTTTTTATAAAAAAATTTTAAATGTCGACACAGATAATGAATCTCATCACTACATGGAGAGGGCGGGTTGTACAAATGCACGAGCTGCAATTTCATTATCTGAATGGGTTAATGGGTAAGAAAGTTCATGAAATATTAATTTTATATAATTAATATCTTATCATATGAATTACATATATTAAATATTTACATTATTAGTTTATCATTGTGATTCAATGGTGGAGAAAAAAACACATCGGTTCACAAAGTCCTAGACAACAATAAAGAGGAGCGATGACTATATTTCCTATTTAATGGAAGAGGAGTTGGATAGTTATTATGAAAAATTATAATAACATCTATGTAAATTTAATAAAATGGTGTTATTATATATTATTATTTATGATATAATTTAATTTTTTAAAAAACGAAAGAAAACTGATGATCTTTGAAAAGTTGGTTACCTTCCCTTAGAGAAACCACATTTGGATATATACTATAGGGCCCTAGGATGGAATTTTGGGAATTCCAGTAGAACTAAACTCTGACAAAGGATATGGGAGAGATATTTTTTAGTGTTTTGAAATGAAAAATTTCCTTATAGGTGTGAATAAACGTGGGTAGGGAGTTCTCTATTATAATTGTGGAGGAGTTTAATTTTTGTAAATACATAAAAATATTCAATAATGGGAAGTCACACCCCCACCAGTGCATAAAAAATTGATAAATAATGTAGTGGAAGTAATATAATGTAAACCCAACCAACCAATAAGAAATGTAACAGTTTTATGAACATGTTATTCTATATTCTATATGATTACTTACTTTTTAAATTTTAAGTTTCACGACAGAAATTAGTTTTTTTAAACTTGTTAGTTCAACATTTACAAATAAAAAGTAATGAAAAATAAGAAATTATTTAGAGCCACATAGTCTTAATATGACCTAAATTTTATAAAACAAATATCAACTATTTTTGTAAAACTAATTTTATTATAATCACAAACAACGCACAAATCCACATTTTATCCATAATCATGATAAAATTGATATTTTATTTGTTAATCATTGTGAATAAAAATATTTATAATAATTATATAATATAAATTATTCTGATGTAAAATATTGAATCCATTTTATGAAATTCAAATTAGAGATGTTTTGATTTTTAATTTAAAAAAATACCCTCAAATCGTGTTGGAAAACGACCTTTCCAGAAATCCATTTTTCAACCATGATATAGCCTCATATTAAATTTATGACTTATAACAACCCTATTTTTTATTACACACATAAAAATGATTTATTACATAAACTCTTCACTTGATAAAACATAGAAGATCTAGAGGTCTACTGTCTTTAGGATTAGGAACATTACATAACGAATTAAAACATGAAACACAACATCTTTATTGAAAACTTCCTTTACATGACCACTATATTCCCTTGTACATAGCATTGCATGGGGTAACCTGATGACATGCATAAGAAAAGGGTGAGATATAAATCCCAGTAATGAATTAAACAAGGAATAACCTGAATAATACAAGACATGTTATTTAATAAGAATATCAATGGGGAATAAAATAAACATGAACATAGAGGCATGATATAGCCTGATTATCATAACATGGATTTTTGGAAACAACACATAAAATCGTTTTAGCCTAATCCAACGATCATTGCAAAAGGAGCATGAGTAAACCACATTTTCACTTGAATTATCATGTTTAAAAACTCATTGCACTTGACGTATCATAAAACTAATCTTTACCCAATGCATTGGAGCGCTATCAAGGCGCACCCTTCTTAAACATTTCATTTCATGCGTAATTCATCCACATAGATCATACAATGTGGATTCCTCAAACATCATCAATCATTCGAAGATAATGGAATTTGGAATTTATAAATGAAAATCCACAATCAATATGTAAATTTTCATAAAGGTGGGTACCCTTTATAGTGAAATTGGCATGATTTTCACTACACAATGACCTTGCCTTGGAAAATCGCAGTGTAATTTCAGCAGCATAATGACGTGACATAAGAATTAATAAAAATGGATGTTGAGAGAGAAAGGGGTGTATCAAAATATTTACATGAATTTGATAGAAAGGGGTTTATATAGATACATGTACCAAGAATTTTAATGGAATTTAGACACATAAAACAAAAAAATTCCATGAATGTGAATGAGAAGAGAAAAATTCCTTACGGAATTTCGGCATGGTAACAGGTGTACATGGGAGGCATTAATGAGAGATAAATAGGTCTATAATCATTTGAAACACGGGTTGGGGAAAATAAGGGAGGTTTTAAATCATACCCCAACATTTGTAATTGAATATTAAAGGGTATTACAACATAAAGAAACTTGGATAAAAATTAGTTAGGAAGAAATCCCTTACTTGGTAGTCTAATCCCAATGGCTTGGGAGAGTCTTGAGAGAGGACTATTGGGAGATTGGGGCACCTTTAGAAGATTCTATAGATATTAAGGAAGAGGTTGGTAGAGCTCCAAATTCTTTTAGTGAAGAGGGAGTGGGAGTTTGGGTGGGTTTATATAAGAAAAGAGAGGGAATTCTATATTATTTAGGTTTGGAACCCACATATTAAATTAATCAAAACCACATACCAGAACATGGTTTTTCCCCATTTTTTCCAAATTGGAGTGGAAAAAATTATTTAATTAGTTCAATGGCCGAAATTCTTAAAAGAATAGGGTTGCTTATGTGGTGGTCAGTCACACTCTCAAGGAAAACAATTTAAAAAGCTAAACTGTTTTATAAGTCTTGAAGGATCCACTATGGCTTTGTAAAATAAATAAAAAACCTAAAATCACATTATTTTTATGGAAAAACATATATTGTCTAAGAATAATGTTTATAATATTTTATTACATCACTATTGGGTCTTTATTATGTCATAAAACAGATTATATATTTATACAGTATTTAATTTTTACCCAAAAATTCAACTGTCTCATTAAATTATAAAAAATTCACCATTAAATAATTTTAGCATCCTTATTCGAAAAATAATATTAATTTTATCTAAATAATTTTCTAAAAATGTGATTATTCACTTTTAAAACAAAAACTATTATTTTTTTTTGAAAATTCATGGGTTTTGACAAAACTGCTTTCGAACCTTACTAAAAATTACAATTTTATTCATAAAAATTATAAGATCAATTAAAATTATTAAAAATAATTTAATAATAATTTTTTATGAAAATATTATTTAATAAAAAATCCATTAATTTTTCAAAATAGATTCTTAATTTTAATATTAACTAAAAATATTATTTGTAGTTTAAAAACTATATTCGAAGTAACAATAATACAACGAGTTTATATTCTGTATTATATACAAAAAATGCACATAATATAGTGCTAGGGTCTTGTTACATAACCCCTTATAACACCCATATAGGACCGAAGGGTAATGTGTGAAGTGGTGATAGACTCTTGGGGTGTCTCAGATAACATCACTCGGGTGGTAATCTCTATCAACATCCATTTCTCCCATAGGCGGTTTCGTTCAAGCTTAACATATTGAAGCTCGGCTTGGGCTTGGTCAAGAGCGATGCCCAATGACACCACCTCCTTTCCGAGCACTATAAAATGGGCTTCGTACATAGAAACTCTACTACATGAGGCCATCACATTCTTTTTCTGAGTATATTGGATTTGTTAAA
Source organism: Viscum album (assembly GCA_963277665.1). Lineage (NCBI taxonomy): Eukaryota > Viridiplantae > Streptophyta > Magnoliopsida > Santalales > Viscaceae > Viscum > Viscum album. The sequence continues at coordinate 89,680,352 of OY728123.1, read as the reverse complement.
GACCTATATTTATACTAACCATGTGATTACTATTTAAAGGATATATTATCAAAAGTAACAATTCTTAATGGTATTTTGAAATATAAAAAAACAAAGTACTTATTTTATAGAACCATTTTTCATAATATGAAATTTAATTAGATCATGATGAATTTTTATTAATGAAAGATTGGGTTGTTATAATCTTCCCCCATTAAGAAATTTCACACACAAAATTTTGTTTTACATTCTTAGATGCAAACAGGTGCGAGTACATTTCCTTCATTGACACCTCCAGTTCCCATGTTGCCTCTTCGTAATTATGGTTTCACCATATTACCTTGACCAGGGGGTTACATGAAAGACATCATGTACGTTGGCTGTAGAGAACCGAAGCTTGACGTACATGGACATTACATTACTTTTGCGTAATACATAGTACATAATAAAAAACAGACACACAAGGATCGTAATAGTTTAGTGTCTTTGGAAACTCGGAAAATAAGCTTCTAATCGTGGTGAAAGATCTTCAACATCTCCCATAAATATCTTTCTTTTTTTTACCTAAAACCTTTCTTTATATCCTGGGGAAAATAAAACATAAAAGGGTGAGCTCAAATTCTCAGTAAGGGTAAACAAAAGAAATATCAATCACATCATTCTCATAAGAACATAACATTTTGGAAATCTTAACCTGCAAAAGAGAGCATAATTTCATAACATGGGATAAATCATAGTAGTGAAATGAAATCACAATAATCATAACTTAAAACATGAAACTTTGTGGAATACACACATAATCATAGTGAATCATATCTTATTAGTCAAGACTCATTGCCAAGACTATCTTAGTGGACAAATTCCATTTCTGAACCGAGTCACCCTTATTTCAGTCCTGTTTCACTGAACCGGTATAAACTACCATTCCAGCCATGTCTATCTCATGAGATATAAAATCTTTACCCAATGCATTGGAGGGAGATATAGGTCCCCCCATCTCATAATGATACCATTCTTATGTGTGCCACAAAATCATAAATCACACATCATTGCATAACCCATGTAATAAAAATGGGAATCTTAAACATGGTGACATCATCAAACAATTCATACAAGATAAAGGAATTCATAAAAATAATTCCATCACAACATAATCAAATCAATGTAAAAATAGGGATATAAACATAACCCCATATTATCTTAGATGGAAAATAATTTTGATAAAACACTTGAACTCCATTCTTGAGGAAAATATCCTTTCTGCTTCAAAGACATTTTTCCTTTATTAACATGTCGTAGAATTCTAAACAAAAAGAATTTGATTAAAAATAAACTTGTAAACATGTAAAGGAAGCTTCTTGGAAATAATGTTTTAAAAATCCATTCATGACATATAAGTTAAAAAAACATTCTTCATACTTTTGTCAGAAAAGTGAAAAAGTACCTCGTACGAAAAACGAAAAAAGATTCCATTCATATCCTTTTCTAAAAACTCACCGAAGGGTAAAATTGGATATAAACTATTGTATAAGGATATAAATATTACATATTGAGGAAACATGGATGTGGATGATAAAATACACCCCGGTAAATTTCAAAGTATAAACAATCTCGGATAAAAATGAGATTGTGATATTTTCCCTTACCTTTGGTCCGATATGCTTTGTACGTGTACAAACCTCCTGTATAATGATTTAAATAATGTTATTGACTTATTACAGAATCATACTTATTTTTATGATATCATATATGGTCATATTCGTAACTTATTATTAGTAATATTTCATTACTACTTGTTATTCGGGTGTTTATTACTTTTTGTTCTTATGCGTGTTTTATCGAATAAATTCTTATTCTTCTATTTAGGTTATAGATACCTCATTTCCAGAATGGTATTTGTGTAATATATATCATATTAATTCAAACAATTCATTTATATAATCATTATGTAATGAAGATCTTGTAGAACAAGTCGCATCACATCGTGGAGACGTTATTCCGTACGTACGCACGAGTGATGATATCGTTCCTATGATCGTGGAATTGTATTGGAGTGTATGTATACTATTTCAAAATCAATATAACTTTATAATAGTCATATATAGTCATTATTTACACCATTATACCCATCCAAGTAAGGTGGTGGTGGAAAATAGATTACACCACGGCGTGGAGACGGTATTCCGTACGTACCACACGTGGGGATTTCTTTTTCCGTAGGATGGATAGATTGTGAAATAGGGTTGTTTCATACGTATAATAACATATCAGTATATTATTGATACTGATGTTATTACTTCATAATTAAACAACTAAAGAATAAGGAGTGGAAGAATAAATAAAGATGAAAGAATCGGTAATGGACATTACCTCTTCTTTGAAGTGCTTCTTTGAGACCTCCTTTTAGGGCACTAAACTAGGACATTGAAGAAGAACAAAACCTCTAGGATGTTTCTAGGGAAGTGGAGAGAAGAAATTGGCAGGGGTTGGCTGAGCTTGAAGGCTCAAAGTGGTGTGGGGAAGAGGGGGAGGAGGTCCTCTTTTATAAGGGAGGAGAGGGGCACCTTTGGAATAACTAAAAATATTATTTTATTATAAAGTAAAGTTCGGTTTTAAATAGCTCCAAATTGAGTTATTTCGAAGATAAGGCGGGGATGGGTCGATATCCTCTCATCCAATTGAATTTAGACAAGTTTAGGTCATTATATTAACATTATCTTTTAGTTTTAACTCTTAGTTAATTAGATTGACATTTACCCGGTCACTTTGTATTTTTATATTATATAGTTAATAAACATACCATATACATACAAGAGACCCCCCAAGTTGTGTTGTATTAATATATATAACCTTATATAAGTCATTTGGCCTAACCTTAGATTTTTAGGAATAAAATAAAAATTAATAATATAATATTTGTTTTAAAAACTATTTTATGTCAATTTTGACACTATTCAATAGTTGATTTTTTTGAAACTCATAACAGAATGATTACTTCGACCAAAGTTAATTAAATTAATCCTAACATGTCATATTAACCTAAAAAATTAGTTTAATTCATAAAAAGTCTCAAATTATACTTATTTATGTATTTATAATATCAATTATTCTAATTTTTCACTATTATGGTAATTACTGTATCATCATTGTGTCATAAACAAATTAAATTATTTAAAGTCTAAAAATTATAAATTAAATACCATTATTTAGGAAATCGTTTTAGAATTCTAATGAGTATTTATAGTCGAATTTATCTTATGTATAACCCCATATTAATAATTATTTACTTATTAAACTTTGATTTTAACTACTTTAACACTTCTTTAAATAAATTAATAACAAATGTCCTAATCTAATCCAACTGGGCCTAAATGGTCATATTTTATTCCTACGGTTGTTTTTGGTCGAATTAAATTTGTCCAATAGAATTAGGACTTGTTTTAGGGTAATAATAATATCATTTTTACCCTTAATTACCCTATTTACTTTTAACCGTGGTAAAAAAAGTAAAAAGTTACTATTCACCAAAAATTATTTTCATCTCATTGAACCACATTTTAGTCCTTGATATTAACTGTGTCTCTCGGATTTTCAAAATTCCACTCCCAGAAGCGGTAAAATTATGTTTTAGGAAAAATTCAGTTTTTTAACTACCACTTAGTGGTTTCACTATTCATCAAAAAATGAAAGTTTCCAGAAAAATACAAAAAATTAGACCTAAGCTATATTTGATATTAAGAATTCAAAAATGATGTCTATTTTACCAAATTCAGAACATATAAGTTGAATTAATTAATTCAAAAATTAGTTCTCGTCGTCAAAACAAATAGCATGTTTTTAAGAGATAATAACTATCAAAAGATTGACACTTGTTTATAACTGGTTTAAATGTGAAATTACATCCAATGACCAACATTGTATTAAATTGTAAAAATATATTCTAAATATACTTTAAAACCACTCAAATTAATAATTTATCACTATTAATTATTTCGATTAAAAAAGTTGTTTTTAATTATAATTTATTAATTTTCACTATTCATCAGAATATGAAAGTTATCCGAAAAGTACCAAAATTTCACCCTAAGCTAATTTAGATATTCTGAATCCAAATATGAATTCCATTTTGAAAAATAAAATTTACAAAATTTCAAAAAGTGGTTATTACTATTCATAACGGTTAGTTTTAATAATATTTTAATAGCATATTGTTATTTAGTGAAACTCTTTATTGCCTACTACACACGCTATCGAGGAAGGTCGTGATTGCGTGTAATGCAAGGCAAGTCAAGGATGCGTGTTGTGCAAGATCCTTTTGGTGTAGCGTACAACACAAGAAATTAATGAAATTAAAAAGAATATTTTTCATAAAATCTCGGGCTGTTACATTCTACCCCCCTTAAAATGAATTTCACCCTCGAAATTTGTCGGGGTTATAAATGGTTTACTACTCAAAAGTTTCTTTAATAGAAACCCACATCATAAAAAGTAATACCAAAACTTGGCTTTAAAAACTAATGTCTGAAATGTATCGATTACCCAAATAAACTAATCACTAGGTTTCCACATAGGTGAAAATATGGATATGGAAGAGAAATCTAACCATCATGTTCTGATAGAGAGTGGTAGAGAACATGGATATAGAAAAGCCAACAATCACAAAGACATAAATTTGTGATGATCTAAGGTACCATCTGATTCATCATATATAAGAGCAGTAGCACAACATTTTTGGTTTTCAAGATCATTTCCCTAAAGTTGATGAAATTGGAATTAGAAGAAATACTTTCGTGATTTTGGTATAGTCTCACCGTTTGTCGTTCTTTGGACAATTTACACTTCATCTCTTAAAGAAATGAAGTTGAATTTGTCATTCATGATGTGTTAGCAGATCATGTGATAGAATGATGGGTCATTCCATCTGTCTCAAACAAAAGGTTAGGAAAGTTATCAAAAAATACATAAGTCCATCTATAGTGAGATTAATCATATATAGTTCCTAAAATGAACATATAATTCATATATCATACCGCTTAATAAAATAAAACTTGTTTCTACTAACCAGGGACTTCCTGTAGGCCAGTGGTAGGCGATAAAGGCCAGTCGCACTTCGGTTGTGGGTTCAATTCCTACGACCTTGTCCGACGCGATGGGCTGTCGCCCGTCCTGCAGGTTGTCCTTTTTCTAAAACTATATTACTATAACTTCCCATCAATAATATCGAAAAAAAATTCTATCCTTAAACAATACTAACTTATTTCCAACATAATCCATTCTAGTCTTTAGGCTTATCCATAATACTACAGTCCATTCTCATATTATAGTGAAAACGATTACCAAAGAGTTCATATAACAAGTATGTTAATACCATCGTTGATCCCCGTATATCATGAGATATGTCTTGTTGGTCACATTCCAAACATTCAGAGGCCTTAATCATGTATTCTATTGAAAAATGAATACCCATTGAACCTTAGGGAAAACATTAATGCAGTTAAAAGTTAACACTTTCCACATACCAAAATTCTCAAAATTCTATATACTCAAACCATGAAATCACTTAGTCCTTATATCAATCATGTGCTCATTAATTCTGTCAAATATTTCATTTTTTTCCTTATCCATTCATTATGTACATATCATCTTTTTTTACAAAAATATTTCAATCACTTTCCATTGTTACCGGTACCATAAAATTATTGAAAACCATAATAGACCAATACATAAATATTCCAATACTCAACATTATTTTGAAATCCCATTACATAAACACTTAATCATTCCACCACATCGTTGTCATATTCAACATCACCAATGGTGATCGCATGTGACTTCCCTTTGTCCTTTTCCTTAAGTGGTTGCTCACGTCGATCATCACTAACCCTTGGATTAGGTCATTTGTTAGCATAATGCCCCATTTCCTTGCACTTGAAGCATTGAAGTGTTGTTGGTTCATTCTGTGTATCCCTTCCTTTTTTTGAATCATTAGACATCTTCTTCCCAACATTGCGGCATTCAAACGCCCGATGACCTTCTTTTCCACATTTGAAACATTTACTTGTTTCATTAAGACAATCTCCACCATTCTTCTTTCCACACTTTGATCATAACGAAACATTAATCTTCTTTTCACCATTATTCTGAGATTTCACCTTGAACTCCATCTTTCGTTTCTTGTCAAAACTACTAGATAGATAAGTAACACCAACTTCCATTTCTACCTTGATAACACAACACACAATTTCTTCCTAGCTACTGAAGTCTCTTATAGCTAATGCCCTTTGAAGATTTGGTTTTAAGCCACTTAAGAATCAATCATCTTTACTTTCATGTTGGATGATAAAGCCAGATGCATACCTTGCAAGCCTTGTAAAATCCGCTTCGTATACACCAACAAATTCATAATCCTTTTGCTTTAGTTCAAGAAAATCCTTCTCCAACTTTTTTCGACGAATACGAGGGAAGTACTTATCGAAAAATAAGTTCTTGAACTCGTCCCATTCCATGGACTCAATTTCATCTCATTGCCTCGTATTCTTGTTTAGATTCCACCATTGATCAGCTTCACCTTCCAAACGATATACTGCTAAGATGACTTTATCATGTTCAGAATATTGAAGAACTGAAAATATCTTTTTAGTAGTACTGATCCATTGTTCAGAAACAAGTGGATCAGAAGACCCACTGAAAGAAGGTGGACGTTGCCTCATGAAGGACTCAATAGAATATTGTTCCCTTCTCTGCTCATTTGGAAGTCCAGAATGATTCATATCTTGTGTAAGTATAGCAATAAGATTTTTCACTCCATCTCCCATAACAATTGTTTGTTCAGGAGGACAATCATTGAATTTTCCATTGCATTGATCAACACGGTTCCTTCGGGTTCCATCCATCATCTAAAACCCAAAAAGAATAGTATGAGAGGAAAAAATCATGCTAGGGATAACAACATAATAAAGGGGGAGTACCTTCAATATCTAACATCCTATGTTTAATTCTATGATCATTAGCGTAATTCTAGTACTATAACCTACACGTATACTTAACCTTAGGGACATCCCTAGACATACCTTAGAAATATCTCTAGGGATCTGACTAACGTTTTCGCATCCTAGTTTCCAAAGGTTGACTAACCCTCCCTCTGATACCAATTGTACAGACCCGAAGCTTGACGTACATGGACATTACATTACTTTTGCGGAATACTTAGTACATAACAAAAACACACACACAAGGATCATAATAGTTTAGTGTCACTGAAAACTCCGAATATAATCTTCTAATTGTGGTGAAAGATATTTTACAACTCCCATAAAGATCTTCCTTTTTTACCTAAAACCTTTCTTTATATCCTGGGGAAAAGAAAGCATAAAAGGGTGAGCTCAAATGCTCAGTAAGGGTAAACAAAATAAATATCAATCACATCATTTTCATAAGAACATAACATTTTGGAAATCTTAACCTACAAAAGAGAGCATAATTTCATAACATGGGATAAATCATAGTAGTGAAATGAAATCCAAATAATCATAACTTAAAACATGAAACTTTGTGGCATACACACATAATCATAGAGAATCATATCTTATTTGTCAAGACTCATTGCCAAGACTATCTTAGTGGACAAAGTCCATTTTTGAACTGAGTCACCCTCGTTTCAGTCCTTTTCACTAAACTGGTATAACCTACCGTTCCAGCCATGTCTATCTCATGAGATATAAAATCTTTACCCAATGCATTGGAGGGAGATATAGGCCCACCCATCTCATAATGATACCATTTTTATGTGTGCCACAAAATCATAAATCAGACATCATTGCATAACCCATGTAATAAAAATGGGAATCTTAAACATCATGACATCATCAAACAATTCATATAAGATAAAGGAATTCATAAAAATAATTCCATCACAACATAATCAAATCAATTTAATAATAGGGATATAAACATAACCCCATATTATCTTAGATGGAAAATAATTTTGATAAAACACTTGAACTCCATTTTTGAGGAAAATATCATTTCTGCTTCAAAAACATTTTTCCTTTATTAACATGTCATAGAATTCTAAAAAAAAAGAATTTGATTAAAAATAAACATGAAAACATGTAAAGGAAGCTTCTTGGAAATAATTTTTTAAAAATACATTCATGCCGTATAAGTTAAAAAAAAATTCTTCGTACTTTTGTTAGAAAAGTGAAAAAGTACCTCGTACGAAAAATGAAAAAAGATTCCATTCATATCCTTTACTAAAAACTCACCGAAGGGTAAAATTGGATATAAACTATTGTATAAGGATATAAATATTACATATTGGGGAAACATGGATGTGGATGATAAAATACACCCCGGTAAATTTCAAAGTATAAACAATCTCGGATAAAAATGAGATTGTGATATTTTCCCTTACCTTTGGTCCGATATGCTTTGTACGTGTCCGAACCTCCTATATAATTATTTAAATAATGTTATTGACTTATTACAGAAACATACTTATTTTTATGATATCATATATGGTCATATTCCTAGCTTATTATTAGTAATATTTCATTACTACTTGTTATTCGGGTGTTTATTACTTTTTTTTCTTATGCGTGTTTTGTCGAATAAATTCTTATTCTTCTCTTTAGGTTATAGATACCTCATTTACAGAATGGTATTAGTGTAATATATATCATATTAATTCATTCAATTCATTTATATAATCATTTTTAAATGAAGATCATGTAAAATGAGTCGCATCACATCGTGGAGACGGTATTCCGTACATACGCACGAGTGATGATATCTTTCCTATGATCGTGGAATTGTATTAGAGTGTATTTATACTATTTCAGAATCAATATCACTTTATAATAGTCATATATAGTCATTATTTACACCATTATACCCATCCAAGTAAGGTGGTGGTGGAAAATAGATTACACCACGGCTTGGAGACATTATTCCGTACGTACCACGTGCGGTGATTTCTTTTTCCGTAGGATGGATAGATGGTGAAATAGGGTTGTTTCATACGTATAATTACATATCATTATATGAGTGATATTGATGTTATTACTTCATAATGAAACAACTAAAGAAGAAGAAGTGGAAGAAGAAATAAAGATGAAAGAATCGGTAATGGACATTACCTCTTCTTTGAAGTGCTTCTTTGAGACCTCCTTTTAGGGCACTAAAATAGGTCTTTGAAGAAGACCAGAACCTCTAGGATGTTTCTAGGGAAGTGGAGAGAAGCAAATGGCAGGGGTTGTCCAAGCTTGAAGGCTCAATGTGGTGTGAGGAAGATGGGGAGGAGGTGCCCTTTTATAAGGGAGGAGAGGGGCACCTTCGGAATAACTAAAAATATTATTTTATTATAAAGTCAGGTTCAGTTTGAAATAGCTACAAATTGAGTTATTTCGAATATAAGGTAGGGATGGGTCGAAATACTCTCATCCAATAGAATTTAGACAAGTTTAGGTCATTATATTAACCTTATCTTTTAGTTTTAACTCTCAGTTAATTAGATTGACATTACCATGTAACTTTGTATTTTTATATTATATAGTTAATAAAACATACCATATACATCCAAGAGACCCCCAAGTTGTGTTTTATTAATATATATAACCTTATATAAGACATTTGGCCTAACCTTAGATTTTTAGGAATAAAATAACAATTAATAATATAATATTTGTTTTTAAAACTATTTTATGTCAATTTTGACACTATTCAATAGTTGATTTTTTTTGAAACTCATAACAGAATGATTACTTCGACAAAAGTTAATTAACATACTCCTAACATGTCATATTAACCTATAAAATTAGTTTAATTCAGAAAAAGTCTAAAATTATACTAATTTAGGTATTTATAATATCAATTATTCTAATTATTCACTATTATGATAATTACTGCATCATCATTGTGTCATAAATAAATTAGATTATTTAAAGTCTAAAAATTACAAATAAAATACCATTACGTAGGAAATCGTTTTATCTTTCTAATGAATATTTATAGTCTAATTTATCTTATGTATAAACCCATATTAAAAATGATTTACTTATTAAACTTTGATTTTATCTATTTTAACCCTTCTTTAAATAAATTAATAATAAATGTCCTAATCTAATCCAAGTGGGCCTAAATGGTCATATTTTATTTCTAAGGTTGTTTTGGTCTAATTACACTTGTCCAATAGAATTAGGAAATGTGTTAGGGTAATAATAATATCATTTTTACCCTTAATTACCCTATTTACTTTTAACAGTGGTAAAAAAAGTAAAAAGGTACTATTCACCAAAAATTATTTTCATCTCATTGAACCACATTTTAGTCCTTGATATTAACCATGTCTCTCGGATTTTGGAAATTCCACTCACAGAAGCGGTAAAATTATGTTTAATGAAAAATTCATTTTTTTAACTATCACTTAGTGGTTTCACTATTCATCAAAAAATGAAAGTTTCCAGAAAAATACAAAAAATTAGGCCTAAGCTATATTTGATATTAAGAATTCAAAAATGATGTCTATTTTACCAAATTCATAACATATCAGTTGCTTTAATTAATTTAAAAATTAGTTCCCGTCGTCAAAACAAATAACGTGTTTTTGAGAGATAATAACTATAAAAAGATTGGCACTTGTTTATAACTGGTTTAAATGTGAAATTACATCCAATGACCAACATTTTATTAAATTGTAAAAATATATTCTAAATATAAATTAAAACCACTCAAATTAATAATTTATCACTTTTAATTATTACGATTAAAAAAGTTGTTTTTAATTATAATTTAGTAATTTTCACTATCAATCAGAATATGAAAGTTATCCGAAAAGTACCAAAATTTCACCCTAAGCTAATTTCGATAATTCTAATCCAAAAATGAATTCCATTTTGAAAAATAAAATTTAAAAAATTTCAAAAAGTGGTTAGTACTATTCATAACGGCTAGTTTTAATAATATTTTAATAGCATATTGTTGTTTAGTGAAACTCGTTATTGCATACTACACACGCTATCGAGGAAGGTCGTGATTGCGTGTAATGCAAGGCAAGTCAAGGATGGGTGTTGTGCAAGATCTTTTTTGTGTAGCGTACAACACAAGACATTAATGAAATTAAAAAGAATATTTTTCATAAAATCTCGGGCTGTTACATTGGCCATGGTAGGTGGATGTGTTAGTTAATATGCCACCACCCCGAAATGATCAAGAATATCAAAGGGGTCGATGTAACTAGGACTTAAATTCCCATTATTTACAAAACAAATGACCTTATTCCACATAGATATGCATAAATATACCATGTCTCCAACTTTGAACTCAATGTCTCATTGATGGTTATCTTCATAACTCTTTTATCAACTTTGGGATGCCTTGATATCCTAACAAATGGTTTTAAACTTCTCCACAATTTCATCGAACATTTCAGGTTCTAGAAGCTTACGCTCACAGACTTCATCTAAAATCACTGATGTTTTGCACCTTTTCCCCCAAAGGGCTTCATATGGTTCCATTTAGATGGTCGAGTGGAAACTGTTATTGTAGGAGAATTAAACTACTAGAAGATGTAGGTCTCATCATCCTTTGATGTCCACAGATTATGATCTTAAAAAATCATCCAATTTCTGAATAGTTTTCTCATATTGGCCATCCTTTTGAGGATGAGAGGCCATACTGAGGTTTAGTTCAGTTCTTGGAGCATATTGGAGACTCTTCCAAAACATTCAGGTGAATCTTGGATCATGATCAGATATAATAGATGATGGTATTCCATGTGTCCTTACCACTTCGTTGATGTAAATCTGTGCAAGTTGATCCAATTATAAGTCCTCTCGAATCTAGATAAAGTTATATTTCTTCATTAGGTAATCCACAATGACCCATATTGAATTGTTTCCATTGGATGTTCTTAGAAGTCCGTTGAAAAATTCAATGTTGTTGTTTTCCCACTTCCATGATAGTATGGTTTGTGGTTGCATCATCCCCTTAGACATTTTCCTCTCATCATTCACTTACCGACATTCCAGTCACTATGATGTATATTCAACAATACCCCTTTTCATATTTTCCCACCAACAGTTCTCTAAGAGATCTCGATACATCATTGTGCTCCTCGTGTGAATAGAGAAGGCTGATCTTTGTGCATCATTCAGAAGCTCCTTCGTTGTCTCTGGATCAGATTGTACAGATAATCATGACTAAAATCTTATAATTACATCCTTTTCATCTAATAACACTAAGGATTTCGCATTACTAAGAGCTTCCACCCATTTCATAATTTCAACATCCTTTCTTTGAGCATATTTTATTTTCTCCATGTGGGATGGTTGAGCAATCATTTGAGAAAGGATTGATGATATTCCTCCCTTAATGATTCCTTTTTTCCATCCTCTGCAATTCTAAGAAGATTGGATCCTTTTCAATTCTCATCATTGATAATGATGGATTAACCTTTCTACTTAGAGAATCTACTACCATGTTTTTCTTTAATGGGATGGTACTGGATTGAGTTATCATAATCTTTGATGATCTATCTCCATATGCATTGGCGCATATTGAGATATTTTTTTCTGAATATATATTTGAGGCTCTTGTGATTAGTATATGTCTCACACTTCTCCCATTATAGATAATGCCTCTAGATTTTCAATGCAAAGATCACAACCGCCAACCCCATATCATGAATGTGGTAGTTTTGCTCATGGATTTTCAGCTGCCTTGAGGCGTAGGCTATTACCTTATCATTTTTCATTATCACATATCCTAAAACCCTCTCTGAAGTATCATTTTACATCACAAAGAGTTATCCACTTATTAGTAATGTGAGTATGGGTGCATTGATAGACCAACTTTTTAACTACTTGATGCTCTCTTCGCATTCGACACTCCATGAAAACATTACTCCCTTCTGAGTAAGCTTGGTAAGATGGTTGGAAAATCAAGAGACGTTTCTCAAAAATAGATGAAAATATCCAGCTAACCCCTAGAAACTACATATATCTATTACAGATGTTTTCCTTAGTCATCAATCAACTGCAGCTATCTTCGATGGATCCATAGATATCCCTTTTCTTGTAATGATACGACCCAATAATGAGACCTACTTCAACTATAACTCACACTTGTTGTACTACACATGGATCTTCTCCTTTCTCATGGTCTTTAGTATAGTTCTTAGATTCTCCTCATACTCCTCCTTGGTTTTGGGAGTATATAAGACTATCATCTCCAAATACAACCACAATTTTTTCAAGGTAAAATCTAAAGACTATATCCATCAATTCCATGAATATTGATGAAATTTTTTTTAGTACGAATGACATTACTATGAACTCATAGTACCAATATCTTTTACAGAATGTAGTCTTGGGGATATCTTCCTTCTTTACCCTTACTTGATAATATCCTGACTACAAATCTTCCATGGAAAATTATTGTGCTCCACGCAGCTGATCTAAAAAGTCATCAATTCGTGGAAGAGAATACTTATTCTTTATCGTGATTTTTTATGCTCACGATTATCTCTCCAAAGGCATATTGACCAATCCTTCTTCTAGATGAAGAGTACTGGTGCACCCCATGGTGAAGCACCTAGGCATATAAACCCTTTATCTCAATTCTCTAGTAGTTGTTTCTTCAGGACCTCAATCCCCACAACATCCAATCTTTATGGAGTCTCGGATATTGGCAATGCTCTAGGTATAAGGTCTATTGATAACTCAACATCTCTTATAGGAGGAGGAAAAAACAATTCCTTGAGATACACTTCAGCAAATTCCCTCACAATAGGAATGTATTCAAGGATTTTTTCCACCATAGACTATATCATCTAAGCTAGATACGAGTGCTCATAGGGCAGTAATATCCACTCTTGAGAAGATGGTGCTAAAGAAGATTTATCTTCCACCTTTCACTTTTATAGAATTACGGTTCAATTCGTAATATGGAGATTGATTACCCTCTCACCATAATTTATATTGGATCTATATAAGGAAATCCAATCCATGCCAAGATTTGTATCCAATTCCACCAGAGGGAGTATGAAATGGTTCCCCGGGATGTTCAATCAAAATATTATTATAGGAGAGGAGTTATATTCATGGGATGAAATGATTGCCCTGTTTTCCATACTCAACAACATAATTACTTCCATAATTTGTGGCGCTGTTTAGATTGTTCTACTAAAAATTCGGGATATAAAATAATGTGTTGAACTAGAATAAAAAAGTATGTTCTTTATTCTTGAATGAATAAATAGCATACCTATCACCACTTCTTTTTCGGGGTTCAAATCGGTGGTGGTGATGGAAAAAGCCATCCCTTGCGGTCATAGAGGTTGTGGGTTGCATTCAAAAACCCTTTGCTAAGGGAACTAATTTGCAAGGTGCCCTAGTTCTTTGTAGTATAAGGAATAAACAACTCATTGAGGGTTGAACAAAGCATTACTCTCCTTGCTCGTAGCCACATGTTTTTTCTTGTCGGCTGTTAACATCTAGGTTCCCTTCTCTCTACACCTAAAGCATTTCCTCACCCCCTAAATAAATTTCAGGGGTGATTTTTCCATAGCTTTGGAAAGTAGGGTGCTGATTTTTCTTAGAACTATTGGATTTATCCATCAAACCTCCAAAATTGAAGTCCACCTTATGATTCTTATACCCATGAAACCCATGAGATTCAATGATATCCATTTAGACTTTGAGGGCACATTAGACAAATTCTTCATAGATATCGAAGTCACGGATCACCAGGGCTTTCCGTAGGCTATGTTTCAACCCACCAAATAAGTGGTCGTCCTTTCATTCAGTTGTAATGACAAATATAGAGGTGTATCATGAAATCCTTGTGATGTTTTCCTCGTATTATCCAACGGATTCATCATCTTTTTTTTGGAGGGCAAGGAAGTCTCTTTCTATCTTATGTCAAAGGGTGCTCAAAAAATATTTATAATTTTTTTTATATAAATCCTTCCCTTCCATCACATCGATGTCCTCCTTAGGCTTCATATTTTTGACCAATGTCCACCATTGACTAAATTCACCCTCCATAAGATAAGTAGCCTGAAGTACCTTCTCTTGTTCAAAACATGGAAGGATGGAGAAGATCCTTTCAATGGAGTTGATCCATTGTTATGGAATTGATGGATCAAAAAATACATTAAAAGAAAGAGGTCATTGTCTCATGAAGCTCTAAATTGTGACTTGTTCTTTCTTTGTGGGGGTGAAAGTTCCTCTTGACCCATGTTTCTATTAAAATATTGAGATAAGTAAGATTGTATCTTGACAAAGTTCATGATTCATTCTCCCATCGGATTGGGCATTCCATTAGAATAGTCATCATATTGATCTTCACATCGGTTGTTCACCCGAGTCCTACAGTTATCGTCCATTGTCAGAAATAAATGGAATGATATGGGTAACACATAAAGGATAATACAAGGACAAAAATAGATGACTTATAAATAACATTAATTTCCTTAACTTATGAATGTATAAGATTCAATCTATATTATCCATGATCTACATCCGGACATATATTATTAGGGGATTTTTTATTCCCTTAAAAATGGTTCATACTATATTTTTTAATTTACCAAAGCATATACCACGATATTTTCATAACCAAAAGTGCATCAAGGCCCGTTGTCGTGTACAAGGATACCCCAGGTCAAGCCTGCAACTCCTTGTCAGAGTTTTCACTCCTTGGTACATCTATGCCTGATCCGCCTCTACCAGCTCCTATCCAGACATGGATGTATTTTCTTGATTAACTACATGCCCAATACTAAACAAAATTTAGAGAAGTTTTTATTATAATTATTCTTATCTCTAAGTCAAACCTAGGGCATTTGAATCCAAATACAAAAAATAAATAAACCTATTCTTTGATACAAACTATAACAACCCTGCTATTTATTACACACTAAAACATGATTTATTACCTAAATCATCACTTGATACAACATGGAAGACCAATAGGTCTAGTGTATTTGGGTCTTAAGAACATTTCATAATGACTAAAAACATGAAACAAAATATCTTTATTGAAAACATCCTTTGCATGACCACTATATCCCCTTGTACATAGCATTGTATGGGGTAACCCGAGGTCATGCATAAGAAAAGGGTGATCTATAAAGGCCAGTAAGGGATTAAAAAACTCCATAACACAAATAATACAATAAATGTTAGGGAATATGCATATCAATGGATCATAAAATAAACATGAACATAAAGGCATGATATAACATGATTATACTAACATAGAAATGTGGCAACAACACCTAACATGGTTTTAGCATGAACCATGTCTCATTGCACATGGAGCATGAGTAAACCCTCTTTGTACATGAATTATCAAGTGTAAACCCTCATTGAACATTATGTATCATCATACTATTCTTTACCCAATGCATTGGAGTGCTATCAGAGAACACCCTTCTTAAACATTTCATTTCATGCATAAGTGTGCCACATCGATCATACAAATGGATTCATCAAACAACATAATTTATTCCACGATAAATGAATTTGGAATTCATGCATGAAAATACACAATCGATAAGTAAATTTTCATAAAGCTGAACCCCTTGATAGAGAAATGAGCATAGTATTCACTACACAATGCCTTTGGCTTTGAAAATCATGATGCAATTTCAAAAGCATAACGACGTGACACAAAAATTCATAAAAATGGATGATTAGAGAGAAAGGGGTGTCTCAGAATATTTTCTTTAAATTGATAGTAATGGGATCATATATATAAATTTCCCAAAAAAATTAATGGAATTTAGATTCATAATACAAAATAATCGCTTGAATGTGAATGGGAAGAGAGAAATTCCTTTCGGAATTTCAGCATGGTTACAGGTGTACATGGGAGTCATTAATGGGAGAGAAAGAGGTCTCTCATAATTTAAAACATAAGTAATGGAAAATAAGGTATTTGGGAAATCATACCTCAACATTTTTAATTGAATGTAAAAGGGTATTACAACACAAATAATCATGGATAAAAATAAGAAAGGAATGAATCCCTTACATGGAAGTGTGATTCCAATGGGCTGGGCGAGGCTTGAGAGAGACTTATTGGGAGATTGGGGAGCCTTGGGAGGATTAAAGAGAGATTATGGAAGAGTTTGGACTTGTTCCAAAGGATTTTCAGGAAGAAGGATTGGGATCTTGGGTGGGTTTATATAGGAAAAGAGTGGGAATTCTTTATTATTTTTCTTTGGGACACAACACATTAAACAAATAAAATCTACGAACCGGACCATGGTTTTTCACATGGTTTTTCCCAACATGGAGTGAAAAAAATTATATTATAAGGCCAAAGGCGTAAATTCATTAAATAATAGGGTTTATTATGTGGAGGTGAGTCACACTATCAAGGAAAACAATTTAAAAAGCTTAAATGTATTATATGTCTGGAAGGGTCCACTAAGGATTTCTAAAATAAATAAATAAAACCTAAAATAACATTTTTATAATGTTAAAACATATATTTTGATAAAATAATGGTTATTGTATTTTATTACATCCCAATTGGGTCATTATGATTCCATAAAACACATTATATATTTAAAGGATATTTAATTTTTACACAAAAAATCGACTATCTCAGAAAATTATGAAAAATTCACCGTTGGATATTTTTGATGTCATGATTCAAAAAAATAATATTATTTTTATCCAAATAATTTTTTAAATATGTGAGTTTTCACTATTAAAATAAATACATAGATTTATCAAAAAACCAAGGGTTTTGAAAAAACCAGCTTTCAATCCTTAATAATAATTACAACTTTTTCATAAAAATTATACGATCATTTATACATAATAAAAAGTAATTTAATAATAATAATATTTTATTAAACAATTATTTAAACCAAATATACATTAACATATCAAAATAGATTCTTTAGTTGAATATTAAATAAAAATACTATTCATTCTTTAAAAACTATTTACAAAGTAACAATAATAAAAGAAATGTATATTCTTTATTATATGAGAAAATAATGCACATAATCATAGTGATAAGGTCTTGTTAAATAACCCATTATAACACTCAAATAAGACTGAAGGGTATGGTGTGCAAAGGTGGCCGACTCTTGGGGTGGCTGGGATAACATCGCTCGTGTGGTAATCTCTATAAACATCCACTTCTCCTATAGGCAGTTCTGTTCGTTCTTTACATGATGAATATTAGCTTGGGCGTGGTCAAGAGTAATGACCAATGATGTCACCTCCTTTACAAGCTCTGAAAAATGGGTTTCATATTGGGAAAGTCTACTGGATGAGGCAATCACTTCCTTTTTCTGAGTAAATTGGATTTGTTAAAGCCCTATATTTATACTAATAATGTGATCATAATTCAATGGATATATTAGTGATGGTAACAATTCATAATGGTACCTTGAAATCCAAAAACATAAAACCAAGGATGTTCTTATTTTATATAACCATTATTCATAATAAGACATTTAATTATATCAAGATGAATTTTCATTAATGAATGTTGGGGTCATTAAATGATTAGTAATAATAAATATATGTATAAAAATTCATATATATAGAAATAAGTTATAAATTAATTTCATTCAAATATTAAATTTTTTGTTATATTAATTATTTAAAATGGAGGAACATTATGAATTTAAAAAATGGTTTTTAGAAAATTTATTTGAAGCCTACAAATAAACATATACTGGAATTAGGTATAATAATGAATCCAATTTGATTAATTATTTTAAATAATTAAAAATAATTATTGTATTAATTTTAAATAAATTTAAAATAATAATTTTACTTTTAAATTTTATAATTTATTGAAGAGAAATGATAGTTTTACCAATAGTGGTATATTTTCACTAATCACTAAAAAATTGATCTTTTTAGAAAAATTAAAAAATATCACTCGATAATAATTTGGATATGATGAGTTTAAAAACGGTATTATTTTTATAAAAATAAATATATAATATTAATATATATTAATTATAAATCAAATTCATATTTTGAAAAATAAAACCATTCTTGAAAAAAATGTATTTCAAAGCATACAATATCTTTTCAAAAAGTATAATTACTATTTGAAAAGAATTTATCAATAAATATGTTTTGATTATGACATATATATATATATATATTTAAAAATTTGATTATCCCTATTCAAAAAATCTATTTCTACAATAAGGGTATAACAATATATATTTAAATAAAATATTTTTCGGGTTATTCAGGCTCAAATGTTGTGTGTTGTATATTCTATCAAACACTATGCACCTCTTTTATAATCATATTGAGTTTTAAAATTACATATTAGATGGAAAGAACATTTTTATGGAAAAAAATTATTTTATATTATTATCAACAATATTTTTCCTTCCATATTTTTGTTTTCTAAAACTGTTCCAAATAATGTTCTTAATATTTTATTAATATTGTTTACATTCATTTTTAACATTGAAATAATTTATATAAAATTGGATAAGAGGATTATTCTTTTCATTTTATGAATGATGTTCTTTAGGAAATTTTACCAATGTGTGAATGGAATTTTTTCTTTAAACTTAAATGATATGAGTGGAATTTCCCACCATCATGACCACTGAATACATTGAATATTCCTATATAATTATTCAAGTAACTTATCAAATAAAATGTTTTATATAATTTTAGGAAAATATTAATATTATAAATAAGTGATTCCAAATAAAAAATGGTAATTTCCTTAGGAAATATTCCAATTAATTTTTTAATGGAATTTTAATATCCGATAACATCATATAATTTTAATTATGTATTAATTTTCATTTTATCCAATGACACCATCCTTATTATTTTACTATATTGTTTATGGAAATTATGACATTATTTTTATAAGACCAATTCATTTTTCTTAGGGTATGATATAATGAATTGATGAAATGATTATGATTCTCTATTATCATCCATATGTTATTCCATGATTAAATTCTTATGAAAACTAATGTTTTCATAGAATACAATATGATACATTCTTAATGATCTTGTGGATTTTGTATGTATTATCATAATTTCTTGATAGGTGGTCATATAATTATATATATTTATAATGAATTTCTTAATGATTAATATATATTTAGATAATTTTCCTTGAATATAGAGCGCACCCAATTCTGTAAGGGACTCTATCCACTATGATAGTCCTAGTTATGAAGATCTAATACTAAGTTGGATGTGGGAGTATATATATAACACTATAATAACCATGTAAGTGATCGTTGAAAACTAAGGAAATGATATCCTTGATTATTTTTATGCCACAAATCAGTGTATTAGGCCAATATTGTTTCTTAATGTATTAGGATATTTCAATACTTTTAGATTCATGTCTTATGAACTATAATTAAAATTTCAATTACTCCAGATTATGATATATGATAAATAGGTTATGGTTTTAAAATGTTACAATCATGTTATAATACCCTTAATATGTTGTTGTATTTGTGAGATCATCAACATCTCTTTTATTTTCAAATATTGTGCATCCAAGATCACCCATTCTGATATTTTTTTTATATCTAGGTAATTAAAATAGTATTATGTATGATATGTCTAATAAGGGTGATAATTATGAATAAATTAGTGGAATAAAATGTAGAAATATTATGAACAATTTTCTTATGATTCAACCATTGAAAAGGAACCAGATGTATATGATTATGTGGTGAATCTTTATGTTATTTAAAGAATATTCATCTTATAAGAAGTAATATCGATGAATAAATATTCTGGTTTACTATATTTTATTTTTTAAATCATGATATTATTGTACAACTTATATCTATTCTATCATCATACTCTATAGTTCGTATCAGATGAGTGGTTTTATAGATTAGTATTGTTGCTCTTAGGGTTAGTTCAGAGAACCTTGTTGAAAACTATAGAGATATGTCAATGTATATTATAATGTCTACAAATATCATTAATGTATCGATTGGATGGTCTTCCCTAGTAATAAATCCATATCTTTATACTATAATAGCATGAATCTATGTTACTTATACACATTTTAGAAATCACCCAAAAAGGATCGATAGAGAATTGATTTTATCATCTCTTGGAAGCATGACGAGTTCACTTAAGACAACACACCTAATTTGAAATACTCAGGGGGGATATGTTTTGGTTTGTAACATTCTCAGTAGAAATAACTATTATGGAATTTTTTTTTAGTTATTTTTAGAGATTAAGAAATAAAATGTAACATAACCCATCTTCATGATTCATATGTCAAATTATGATTGGTATAGGTCAATCCACAGGAACTATCAGCCAAAATGATAATGTTAAAGAGAAATTTATTTATGGTCAATTTTATTTTTCTATTATTATACATCCCGCATATTTTTAACATTTATTCCATTATTTATACCATTTTTGGTTTTATGTATTGAACTATAATGTACCAAGTTAACATTGGGCGTGAAGGGAAATGTGTAGTTTTCCTCAACAATCAAACCATTGGAATGGTATATAGACTAAAAAAATTGGATGATTACGAAAAATAAACAATAATTAATCATGATTGTCTAAATAAACCTAGTTGAAAAGTTGGGTACACCAAGGAATATAAGGATGGAGGAATATGAATGTTTGAGGAATGAATATGATGGAAGAAATCATTTCAAACCACTTTTATAAAACAAATGTGGGAAGAATCATCAATGGAGTTGCCTTAAGGGGACTGAATGATAAATTATTTTTTCTAAATGGGTACATAGATAATCAATCATTCAATGGAAAAAATAATATTTAATTTCATTAAAGGAAAGAATATTCAACCCATTATAGGTCACCCTAAACAAATCAATTTCTTATGTGCTTAGAACATGGTTATTATCCAATTAAATTACATATTCCATGGATTTCTGAGGATGGTATGAATGCGCAACCTACTATAACAAGGTATAATGGAAGAACATATACAGTGAATATTGATAAAGAGGATATTGGTAAATAAACTATAACCATCTAATAGTATATGGAAAAGTAGAAATTATCTTTGTAGGAAATTAGATCCTTCACAAAAGACTTAATAAATAGTTTTGATATTAATTTCCACATAATGGTTATTGTAAATTTGGGTGTTCATGTAACCCCAATGTTATTTATGATTGTATCTTTAGGGATGTTAATATTTTTGATAAAATTATGTATTGATACAAGAGTATGACAATTAAATTTTGGTGTCTCAATTTCATAAGGGGTAGAATGTAATGACCCAAGCTATTCCTCTAAAATAAACACTATGTTATATGTTTATCTTCACATGGAACATGTATAAACAAATCATAATAGACAACCATAAGGTATATAGAGTTTTTATGTACTGAAAGTGGTAAAAGATTTATAAAATATATATATTATTGTATACATATAAGAATAATTAAAATTAAAAATATCTATAAACATAAACATCAATTAGGTTGAAAAAACATCTTATAAAGTATCTTGTTTATTCTTGAAATGTATTTTATCAAATGGATTTTTTTCAAGTTTTATATATTTATGACTAGAACTAATTTTGGAAGAATATTTTATATATTATAAAATTAATCTACGTTAATTTTTTCATTATATTTTCTGACATATATATTTTATAAAGTGAATTGTACAAAATTAATCAAAATTTTGGATTTATCGTAGTCATATTAGCTTAATATGATTTATTTTGTATATTTATAGAATATTTTGTTTTTAGGTGAATATTGAAAGATATCATTTTTTAAAAAACTAGGTATTTTCCAACATTAGTCGAATATAAGTATGTCCTAAAAAATAGAAATACAATTTTTGACCAAAAATATATATTTCAAAAAAAATTATAAATTTTTAAATATCATGTTTTAATTAAAACCTAATTTTTAATAATTTAAAAGATAATTAATATATTCTAAATTTTTATATGAAAGTATACAGAAGTATTTCATAGTTAAATATAATAAATTTAATAAAAGGAATTGAATTCTAAATTTTAAAGAGATTGTTAAAAATAATTTATTAAAAAACATTATTTCTAGGCCTAATGATTTAGTTACATTGGGTGATTATTTCTTATCATGGTGAAACTATTATTTTTCAAAGAATAATACTTTTTATAATATGGTATATTTAAAAAAATTTTGAATAAATTTAAAATTAAATCCCAAATATGATTTATAACAAGTAGAAAAATCAATTAACACTCATTTAATTTATAGTAATTGTTATGTAAGACTAAAAACACTTAATGATTTAAATGGTATGTTTCTAGATAAAATTATTGTTCATCACATTATATGGTTTGATTTAAAAATAATTGTTCTACAATTTATAAATTGAATTTGGTTTAATGGAGCCAAAATTCAGATTCATCTTGTAATAGATTGGTAGTAAGGTTTTACATATATTTTAATAATAAAAAAATTTACATGATTAATATATTACTAGGAGTAGTAAGTTATTAAATGTGTAATATAAGGTCACTTGAATTTTTGGAAATTTCACAAAATTTAGATCATAAAAAATTAATGTTTTTTGGTTGTAATGTATTACATAATTGTATCACTAACTATATATCACCTATATAAATTAAAATTATTGTATTTCCATTCTTATGCATTAAATACCATTCTTTTCTATAGAAATTTTTGTATTCCTCCATCATAAATAGGGGGGACACTTTAACACATATCAATACTATACCCCTATATTGTAATTTCTTTAAAACCCTATCTAAATATTATAAAATTATATTCATTTACACTCCCAAATTCACTTGGTCACCACAAATTATACTAAGTTCATCAAATTTAAGGCCTCTATCAATATGAAGTTCAAGGACTCAACGTTTGTATCACATCAATACTAATGATAAATTATTATTATTTTATTTATATTCAAACAATATATATAGTATAATAAAAACATCAACATAATTATTTTTTGAGTTGTTATTTTAATAATTGTAAAACCGTTATTCATAATCTCTTATCAAATAATAAAAAAAGAATCAATATTTGTACTTGTGTGAGAATTAACACCTCTAAGATGTGACACCTTAGGATTTCTTCACATCATCTAACAGATGTTATTAATTATTATATTTATGAATATTAATGATTTATATTTTTTATTTTTTTATTGAATGATCACTTACTATCCACTATAACCTCTACCATTCCATGATTAATGGAAATGATAATCATGCATACTGTATATTATAACCCCCATAGGGAATTTATTTTTTATACTTATTGTAGGTTTTAATTCTTAATAAAAATTTCATAAAACATGGTTCATCATCATAAAATATAAAAACAATATCATTATTAAATTATTATAATGATATTATGTCAAAAGAAAAACTTACTTAACTATACTCACCAATCAAGTTAATGCATCTTCAAGATTGGGTAGGTTTCACCACCTCTTTGATTAATATTATAAAATTATATTTTGAATGATGATACAAACAAAATTTCATGAATAATTATACATAAATATGTATATAATTATATTTGTTGGTTCTATAAATTATATATCAATATTTAACTCATTAATTATGAAAACAACCTTTATTTGTTAAAAATCACAAAAAAAATGTTCATTATATATTTATTTATCTATGATGAATAAAAAAATCATGGAATAAAATTTCTAATATATAAATTATTATTATTCATGCATCGCATTTAAATTAATTAACTTTTAATGGAAATTTTTTTAGAATATTCACTGAGAAAGCTCCTATGAAACTGTAACAAGAAATCATAACTATAAAAAAAATATGGGAAAATAGGAATTATATGATAAATATAAATATAGATAAGGATTATAAATAAAAATTATTAATATTTTTAGGTAAAAATATTTTTTAAAATGAGTTTATTATGATATTTATTTTTTGTTCATAGGAGTCTGGATATATTTTGACTAATATGGTAGACAAGGTAAGGGTTTCATTGTATGAAATTTTAATCACTTGAGTTCTGTTTTTGCATTAACCATGTTTTATTTTTGATAGTGTAAATACTAAAAAATTAAATTTTATTATTATGATATAATTATATTTAATTATTTATAGTGTTTTTTACATGTTTATTCTCTATTAGGGTTTTGATTCAATCGATATTAAGGTTTTAAGTGTTTTTATCTCAAAATATATTTATTTTGATATATTTTAATACTTCCTCCTATTTAACATTTATATATTTCATATATTGTCCAATAATTTATTTTTACATACTCAATAGATTACTCTATGGTATTTATAGAATATAATGATTTTCATGCATCCAATATCTATAGATTAAATAATTTCAAATGTTGTAAGGGGTGTTTCAAGACAAAAATCACTTACTTGGGACATAATATCTAACCTATTTCCATTATAATTCATGATATATTAATTCTGAGGAATTATTATTTTGGAATTCATTTACACCATATTTTTTTGGATAAATCATTCTTTAATGAAATGTTTTCTTCCATGACAATTTTATTGTTTCGTTAAAATTATTTTTTGTTAAGAATAATTACCATTGCATTTAATGGAGTTTTCTTTAGTGTCCATATTTCTACATACAACAATTTATATAATTTTCGTAGTGTAAAATAATTTTTTTTCTCTTATGATGGTTTTATTCCCATTTATTCTTTTTAGATAAAATTTTTCTTTATCTTTTTTAATTATTTTGGTTTTCAAAATATTCAAAAGGGTTTTCCATCATTTCAAAATTAATTATTTTATATTAGAATACCCATTTTCTACTGATTACCATTATGTCTCCTAAATTAATTATATTATTAATCATTATTTTTTAAAAAAAATTCATTGTCTTTTAATTTCCCCATTTTTGAAAACAGTATTTCTATTCAAGTCTCCATTATTAAAAATTATTTTAATAGTAACCGATTTCAATTTATTTTATCTTATATTTTTTTAATATATTATGTGTTTTTAGAAAAACTTCTATTTGTAACAAATTATATTAATGTTTCCAAATGACATATCTATCCATTCAAGAAAATATTTTTAAATTTAATTTTAACATCTATGTTATAATTTTTTTTTGAAAAATATTTTATTATAACATTTATTTACACTTCATGGTAGTTATTTTATGTAGTGGTGTTTTTATCACCCTCTATGTTATGTAATGATATGATTCTTCTGGAAAATTTTATTTTTATGTACTATGTTCTTTTATGTTTATTTAATGTTATGTTTTTTGAAATATTAATAATAAATTTTTTCCATGAGTTTTTATGTATATAGTTATGATTGATTTTAAGTGAAACACATACATATGAATGATGAAGGGTGATGAAATATACCACCCTCTAATGCATTGGTTTTTTATTAAATAATATGATATAACAATATTACAATATAATGAGTTTGTTCATATAAGTGTGGGGATGATATGTTTACTCATATTTTAGGCACATACATAATGAAGTTGTTCACATATTCCTTGGGATTACGGTTTTGATCACATATTAGGGAAGGAAATAATTATATTTTAGACATATGAGTGGTTATAATTTAATTTAATTAACATGTTTTCCAATGATTATTGTTGTTCAATATTTTTAATTTTTAAATAATTTTATTCTACATTCCCATGTTTCTTTTGAACTGAATTAAATTTTACAAGATGCATTTTATTTCCATGAAATTTACCATTTACATATTCATGAATTAGTTTTTAATGAATTACATGTCTTGATATGGTGATCACATAATGAATTATTATTAATATGGATTTTGAGCCATGGAAAATCATTTATGCTTCCACAATGATCTTTATTTATCTTATCTTTATCTAACTTGTTTTATTTTTATCTTACATGGTGTTGAGAATATTTATTAAGATATTAATTTATTCCTCTCATCCTATTTAATATTTATGATCTAATACCTTATGATATGTCTTTTTTTACAAGCAATGTATCTCACATTTTTATTATGTCTCTATTCCCTTGGAAAAGAATATTATTTTTTCATGTGAGGTGTCTAAAAATGAGTTTATAGTGGCATGATTAGGGATAAAAATTAAAAGTTTTTGTAAAATAATATTTTTATCTACATACTCTTGATGAAAATAATAATATTGGTCTTTGGGTTAAATGATTATTTATGAGATATATTTTTTAAATCATGAAATTATTGTAATAAATATGTTATGTTATGAATGGGTCACTATACAAGTTGCGTATGAAATGTGTTTGTAGAGACACGAAGCTTAACGTACATGGACATTACATTACTTTTGCGGAATACTTAGTACATAACAAAAACACACACACAAGGACCATAATAGTTTAGTGTCTTTGGAAACTCGGAATATAATATTCTAATCATGGTGAAAGATCATCAACATCTCCCACAAAGATCTTCCCCTTATTTTTACCTAAAATATTTCTTTATATCATGGGGAAAATAAAACATAAAAAGGTGATCTAAAATTCTCAGTAAGGGTAAAAAAAAGAAACATCAATCACATCATATTCATAACAACATAACATTTTGGAAATCGTAACCTGCAAAAGAGATCATAATATCATAACATGGGATAAATCAAAGTAGTGAAATGTAATCCCAATAATCATAACTTAAATCATGAAACTTTGTGTCATACACACATAATCATGGAGAATCATTTCTTGTTAGTCAAGACTCATTGTGAAGACTATCTTAGTGGACAAAATCCATTTCTGAACCGAGTTCATTCCTCGTTTCAGTCCTGTTTCACTGAACCGGTTTAACCTACCGTTCTATCCATGTCTATCTGATGAGATATAAAATCTTTACCCAATTCATTGGATGGAGATATAGGTCCCACCCATCTCATAATGAAACCATTCTTATGTGTCCCACAAAAATCATAAATCATACATCATTGCATAACCCATGTAATAAAAATGGAATTCTTAAACATCGTGACGTCACAAAGCAATTGTTATAAGATAAATGAATTTATAAAAATAATTCCATCACAAAATAATCAAATCAATATAATGATAGGGATATAATCAGAACCCTATATTATCTTAGATGGAAAATAATTTTGATAAAACACTTGAACTCCATTCTTGAGGAAAAATATTCTTTCTACTTCAAAAACAATTTTCCTTTATTAACATGTCATACAATTCTAAACTAAAAGAAGTTGATTAAAAATAAACTTGAAAACTTGTAAAAAAAGCTTCTTGTAAATAATGTTTTAAAAATTCATTCATTCCGTATAAGTTTAAAAAACATTCTTCTCGTACTTTTGTCGGAAAAGTCAAAATGTACCTCGTACGACAAACAACAGAAGATTCCTTTCATATCTTTCACTAAAAACTCACTGAAGGGTAAAATTGGTTTTAAAAAATTTTAGGTGGATGGAAATAATATTACATATTGAGGAATTATGGATGTGTATGATAAAAATACACCCCAATAATTTTCTTAGTATAAAGAATCTCAGATAAAAATGAGATTGTGATATTTCCCTTACCTTAGATCCGATTTGCCTCGTAAGTGTCCGAACAACCTGTATAATGATTTAAATAATGTTATTGAATTATTCCAGAATCATAATTATTGTTATGATATCATATACGGTCATATTTTTAGCTTCTTAGTAGTAATATTTCATTGCTACTTGTTATTCGGGTGTTTATAACTTTTTGTTCTTATGCATTTTTTGTCGAATAAATTCTTATTCTTCTCTTTAGGTTATAGATAAATCATTTCCAGAAAGGTATTAATGTAATATATATAATATTTATTCATTCAATTCAATTATATAATCATTATGCAATGATGATCATGTAGAACGAATTGCATCACATTGTGGAGACGATATTCTGTACGTACACACGAGCAATGATATCGTTCCCATGATCGTGGAATTGTATTGGAGTGTATGTATACTATTTCAGAATCAATATCATTTTACAATAATCATATATAGTAATTATTTACACCATTATACACATCCAAGTAAGGTGTTGGGGGAAAATAGATTACACCACGGCGTGGAGACGGTATTCCGTACATACGCACGGACGGTGATTTCAATTTTCTTAGGATGGATAGATGATGAAATAGGTTTGTTTCATACTTATAATAACATATAAGTATATGAGTGATACTGATGTTATTACTTCATAATGAAACATCTTATGAAGAAGAAATGGAAGAAGAAATAAAGATGAAAGAATCGGTAATGGACATTACCTCTTCTTTGAAATGCTTCTTTGAGACCTCCTTTTAGGGCACTAAAATTGGTCTTTGAAGAAGACCAGGACCTCTAGGATGTTTCTAGGAAAGTGGAGAGGAGAAATTGGCAGGGGTTGGCCGAGCTTGAAGGCTCAAAGTGGTGTGAGGAAGAGGGGGAGGAGGAGCCCGTTTATAAGGGATGAGAGGGGAACCTTTGGAATAACTAAAACTATTATTTTATTATAAAGCAAAATTCGGATCAAATAGCTCCAAATTGATTTATTTAGAAGCTATGGTGGGTATGGGTCGAAATCCTCTCATCCAACAGAATTTAGACAAGTTTAGGTCATTATATTAACATTATCTTTTAGTTTAAACTCTTAGTTAATTAGATTGACATTTACCATGTCACTTTGTATTTTTATATTATATACTTAATAAAAATACCATATACATCCAAGAGACCCCCAAGTGGTCCCTTAATGATACAAATATCATGATATAAGTATCTTGGTAGAACCTTAGATTTTTAGGAATAAAATAACAATCAATAATACAATATTTGTTTTAAAAACTATTTTATGTCAATTGTGACACTATTTAGTAATTTATTTTTGTGAAACTCATAACAAAATGATTATTTCGTACAATGTTAATTATATTAATACTAACATGTCCTATTAACCTATAAGATTAGTGTAATTCATAAAAAGTCTCAAATTACATTTATTTGGGTATTTATAACATCAATTATGACAATATTTCATTAATAAGATAATTATTGTATCATCTTTGTGTCATAAATAAATTAACTTTTTTAAAGTATAAAAATTACAAATAAAATATAATTATGTAGGAATGAATTTTAGATTTCTAATGAATATTTATAGTCGAATTTATCTTATGTATAACTCTATATTAAAAATTATATACTTATTAAACATTGATTTTAACTATTTTAACCCTTCTTTAAATAAATTAATAATAAATGTCCTAATCTAATCCAAGTGGGTCTAAATGGTCATATTTTATTTCTAAGGTTGTTTTTGGTCGAATTAAACTTATCTAATAGAATTAGGACATGTGTTAGGGTAATAATAATATCATTTTTACCCTTAATTACCCTATTTACTTTTAACCATGGTAAAAAAAAGTAAAACGTTACTATTCACCAAAAATTATTTTCATCTCATTGAACCACATTTTACTTACTGACATCAACCGTGTCTCTCGGATTTTTTAAATTCCACTCACCGAAGCGGTAAAATTATGTTTTATGAAAAATTCATTTTTTAACTACCACTTAGTGGTTTCACTATTCATCAAAAAAATGAAAGTTTCCAGAAAAATACCAAAAATTAGGCCTAAGATATATTTGATATTATGAATTCAAAAATGATGACTATTTTACCAAATTCAAAACATATCAGTTTCATTAATTAATTTAAAAATTAAATCCCGTCGTCAAAACAAATAGCATGTTTTTAAGAGATAATAACTATCAAAAGATTGACACTTGTTTATGTCTGGTTTAAATGTGAAATTACATCCAATGACCAAAATTTTATTAAATTGTAAAAATATATTCTAAATATACTTTAATACCACTCAAATTAATAATTTATCACTATTAATTATTTTGATTAAACATGTTGTTTTTAATTAAAATTTAGTAATTTTCACTATTCATCAGAAAATGAAAGTTATCCGAAAAGTACCAAAATTTCACCCTAAGATAATTTCGATATTCCGAATCCAAAAATGAAGACCATTTTGAAAACTAAAATTTACAAAAATTCAAAAAGTGGTTATTACTATTCATAATGGCTTGTTTTAATAATATTTTAATAACATATTGTTGTTTAGTGAAACTCGTTATTGCGTACTACACACGCTATCGAGGAAGGTCGCGATTGTGTGTAATGCAAGGCAAGTCAAGGATGTGTGTTGTGCAAGCTCCTTTTTGTGTAGCATACAACACAATACATTAATGAAATTAAAAAGAATATTTTTCATAAAATCTTGGGGTGTTACATTCTACCCCCCTTAAAATGAATTTCTCCCTCGAAATTTGTCGGGGTTATAAATGGTTTACTACTCGAAAGCTTATTTAATAGAAACCCACATCGTAAAAAGGAATATCAAAACAAATCTTTAAAAACAAAAGTATGAAACGTAATAGTTACCCAAATAAACTAATCACTGGGTTTCCACATAGGTGAAAATATGGATATGGAAGAGAAATCTAACCATCATGTTCTGATAGAGAGTGGTAGAGAACATGGCTATGGAAAAGCCAGCAATCACAAAGCCATATATTTGTGATGATCTAAGGTACCATATGATTCATCAGATATAAGGTCACTAGAACAACATTTTTGGTTTTCAAGATCATTTCCCTAAAATTGATGAAATTGGAAATAGAAGAAATACTTTCGTGATTTTGGTACAGTCTCACCGTTGATCGTTCTTTGGATAATTTCCTCATCATCTCTTAAAGAAATGAAGTTGAATTTTTCATTCGTGAAGTGTTAGAAGCTCATGTGATAGAATGATGGGTCAATCCATCTGTCTCAAACAAAAGTTTATAAAAGTTATCAAAAATACATAAGTCCATCTATAGTGACATTAATCATATATGGTTACTAAAATGGACTTATACATCATATATCATACTTCTTAATAAAATAAAACTAGATTATACTAAACAGGGATTTCCTGTAGGCCAGTGGCAGGTGATAAAGGCCAGTCGCACTTCGGTTGTGGGTTTGATTCCCACAGCCTTGTCCGACGTGATGGACTATCTCCCATCCTGCAGGTTGTCCTTTTTCTAAAGCTATATTACTATAACATCCCATAAATAATATCAAAAAAAACTTCTATCCTTAAAAAATACTAACTTATGTCCAAAATAATCCATTCCAATCTTTAGGCTTATCTAAAATACTTCGGTCCAAGCTCATAGTATAAAGAAAACGATTACTTGAAATGTCATCAACAAAGCATGTGAATACCATCATTTATCCCCCATATATCTTGTTGGTCACATTCCAATCATGTGAATACCTTAATAATGTATTCTCTTGAAAAATGAATACCCATTAAACCTTGGTGAAAACATGAATGCTATCAAAAGTTAACTCTTTCCACATACCAAAATCCAAAAATTCTATATACTCAAACCATGATATAACCTTCTCCTTATATCAGTCATGAGCTCATGAATACTATCAAAAATTTAATTTTATCCTTATCCCTTCATTATGTGAATATCATGTACATTCCAAAAATATCTGAATAACCGTTCATGGATACTGGTACCATTAATCATACACTTTCAAAACTCAAGGAAAGACAAAAGTGTAACAATCCTTAGATGTCTCTTTATTCCATAGTACCATGAGATTACTTATACAACATTACACATGATAAACATATAATCATTCCACTACATTCTTAAACCATTGACCGAGCTTCAACAATTATTTCATGTCACATATCATTTGTAGTCTTTTCATCATCATCAACATAAATACTACCCATACGACCATACTGATTCTCTTTATAAGACTTTCCCTTAGGGCATTGTTTGCATAATTCCCGTACATTCCACATTTAAAACATTTAACCATTGTTGGTGTTGTAGCAATACCATTATCCTCATCCCTGGTGTTAACTGAACATTTTCCTTTGCACTTACTGGCTTTGTGTCCTTCTTTTCCACAACTAAATCATCTTCCAGTTCCTTTGAAACATTCTCCTTGCTGCCTCTTCCCACATGATTAACATAAGGGAAATTGAACTTTCTTTCCTCTATGATCATCATGAAACTCCATCTTTATCTTATTAGCCGAGTCAGGAAACTTACCAAATTTTAATTTATTGATCATATTATGAGATTGCTGACTCAACATAATAATGATGTTTGGACCTCCAAATCCCATTTTATTTGGTTGCTCATGAATAATATCATTCCATTGTCTATCATATCCTCCATTATCGTGAATAATCTTGTTTCCATCCATTTTCTAAAACCCAAAAAGAATAGTGTGAGAGGAAAAAATCATAATAAAGGGGGAGTAAATTCAATATCTAACATCTTTGGTTCAATCTAATATCATTACCATAGTTCTAGGACTATATCCTATACGTATACTTATCCTTTGGGACATCCCTAGACATACCTTAGAAATATCTCTAGGGATCTCACTAACGTTTTCGCATCCTAGTTTCCAAAGGTTGACTAAACTTTTCCTCTGATACCAACTGTAGAGACCCGAAGCTTAACGTACATGGACATTACATTACTTTTACGGAATACTTAGTACATAACAAACACACACACACAAGGACCGTAATGGTTTAGTGTCTTTGGAAACTCAGAATATAATATTCTAATCATGGTGAAAGATCTTCAACATATCCCATAATGATCTTCCCCTTTTTTTACCTAATATCTTTCTTTATATCCTGGGGAAAAGAAAACATGAAAGGGTGAGCTCAAATTCTCAATAAGGGTAAACAAAAGAAACATCAATCACATCATATTCATAAGAACATAACATTTTGGAAATCTTAACCTGCAAAAGTGATCATAATATCATAACATGGGATAAATCATAGAAGTGAAATGTAATCCCAATAATCATAACGTAAAACATGAAACTTTGTGGCATACACAAATAATCATAGAGAATAATTTCTTGTTAGTTAAGACTCATTTCCAAGACTATCTTGGTGGACGAAGTCCATTTCGGAACCGAGTTCATTCCTTGTTTCAGTCCTGTTTCACTTAACCGGTTTAACCTGCCATTCCAGCCATGTCTATCTCATGAGATATAAAATCTTTACCCAATGCATTGGAGGGAGATATAGGTCCCACAAATCTCATAATGAAACCATTCTTATGTGTGCCACAAAAATCATAAATCATACATCATTGCATAACCCATGTAATAAAAATGGAATTCTTAAACATCGTGACATCACAAAAAAATTCATATAAGATAAATCAATTCATAAAAATAATTCCATCACAACATAATCAAATCAATATAATGATAGGGATAAAATCAGAACCCTATATTATCTTAGATGGAAAATAATTTTGATAAAACACTTGAACTCCATTCTTGAGGAAAATATTCTTTCTACTTCAAAAACACTTTTCCTTTATTAACATGTCATACAATTCTAATATAAAATAATTTGATTAAAAATAAACTTGAAAACTTGTAAAGGAATATTCTTGGAAATAATGTTTTAAAAATCTATTAATTCCATATAAGTTAAAAAAACATTCTTCTCGTACTTTTGTCGAAAAAGTCAAAAAGTACCTCGTACGAAAAACGAAAAAAGATTCCTTTCATATCTTTTACTAAAAACTCACCAAAGGGTAAAATTGGATTTAAAAAATTTTATTTGGATGGAAATAATATTACATATTGAGGAAACATGGATGTGGATGATAAAAATACACCCCAGTAAATTTCAAAGTATAAACAATCTCAGATAAAAATGAGATTGTGATATTTCCCTTACCTTAGGTCCGATTTGCCTCATAAGTGTCCGAACCTCCTGTATAATGATTTAAATAATGTTATTGACTTATTCCAGAATCATAATTATTGTTATTATATCATATATGGTCATATTCGTAGCTTCTTAGTAGTAATATTTAATTGCTACTTGTTATTATGGTGTTTATAACTTTTTGTTCTTATGCGTGTTTTGTCGAATAAATTCTTATTCTTCTCTTTAGGTTATAGATACATCATATCCAGAATGGTATTAATGTAATATATATCATATTTTTTCATTCAATTCATTTATATAATCATTATGCAATTAAGATCATGTAGAACTAATCGCATCACATCGTGGAGACGGTATTCCGTACGTACGCACGAGCGATGATATCGTTCCCATGATCGTGGAATTGTATTGGAGTGTATGTATACTATTTCAGAATCAATATCATTTTAAAATAATCATATATAGTAATTATTTACACCATTATACCCATCCAAGTAAGGTGGTGGGGGAAAATATATTACACCACGGCGTGGAGATGGTATTCTGTACGTACGCACGCGCGGTGATTTCATTTTCCGTAGGATGGATAGATGTTGAAATAGGGTTGTTTCATACTTATAATAACATATAATTATATGAGTGATACTTATGTTATTACTTCATAATGAAACAACTAATGAATAAGAAGTGGAAGAATAAATAAAGATGAATGAATCGGTAACGGACATTACCTCTTCTTTGAAGTGCTTCTTTGAGACCTCCTTTTAGGGAACTAAAATTGGTCTTTGAAGAAGACCAGGAACTATAGGATGTTTCTAGGGAAGTGGAGAGGAGAACGTGGCAGGGGTTGACCGAGCTTTAATCCTCAATGTGGTGTGAGGAAGAGGGGGAGTAGGAGCCCTTTTATAAGGGAGGAGAGGGGCACCTTTGGAATAACTAAAAATATTATTTTATTATAAAGCCAAATTCGGTTCAAATATCTCCAAATTGATTTATTTCGAAGATAAGGTGGGGATGGGTCGAAATACTCTCATCCAATATAATTTAGACAAGTTTAGGTCATTATATTAACCTTATCTTTTAGTTTTAACTCTTAGTTAATTAGATTGACATTTACCATGTCACTTTGTATTTTTATATTATATAGTTAATAAACCAACCATATACATCCAAGAGACCCCCAAGTGGTCCATTAATGATACCCCTATCATGATATAAGTATATTGACCGAACCATAGATTTTTAGGAATAAAATAACAATCAATAATAAAATATTTTTTTAAAAAACTATTTTATGTCAATTTTGACACTATTTAGTAATTGATTTTTGTGAAACTCATAACAGAATGATTATTTAGAAATATTTTAATTAAATAAATAATAACATGTCCTATTAACCTTTAAAATTAGTGGAATTCATAAAAAGTCTCCAATTACATTTATTTGTCTATTTATAACATCAATTATGTCAATATTTCATTAATAAGATAATTACTACATTATCTTTGTGTCAAAAATAAATTAACTTATTTAGAGTCTAAAAATTACAAATAAAATATCATTATGTAGGAAATCATTTTATATTTCTAATGAATATTTATAGTCGAATTTATCTTATGCATAACCCTGTATTAAAAATGATATACTTATTAAACATTGATTTTAACTATTTTAACCCTTCTTTAAATAAATTAATAATAAATGTCCTAATCTAATCAAATTGGGTCTAAATGGTAATATTTTATTCCTAAGGTTTTTTTTGGTCTAATTAAACTTATACAATAGAATTAGGACATGTGTTAGGGTAATAATAATATCATTTTTACCGTTAATTACCCTATTTACTTTTAACCGTGGTAAAAAAAAAGTAAAATGTTACTATTCACCAAAAATTATTTTCATCTCATTGAACCACATTTTACTTACTAACATCAATATTGTCTCTCGGATTTTTGAAATTCCACTCACAGAAGCGGTAAAATTATGTTTTATGAAAAATTCATTTTTTTAACTACCACTTAGTGGTTTCACTATTCATCAAAAAATGAATGTTTCCAGAAAAATACTGAAAATTAGGCCTAATATATATTTGATATTATGAATTCAAAAATGATGTATATTTTACCAAATTCAAAACATATCAGTTGCTTTTTTTAATTTAAAAATTAAATCCCGTCGTCAAAACAAATAGCGTATTTTTAAGAGATAATAACTATCAAAAGATTGACACTTGTTTATGTCTGGTTTAAATGTGAAATTACATCCAATGACCAACATTGTATTAAATTGTAAAAATATATTCTAAATATACTTTAAAACCAATCAAATTAATAATTTATCACTATTAAGTATTTCTATTAAAAAGGTTGTTTTTAATTAAAATTTAGTAATTTTCACTATTCATCAGAAAATGAAAGTTATCCGAAAAGTACCAAAATTTCACCCTAAGCTAATTTTGATATTCTGAATCCAAAAATGAAGTCGATTTTGAAAACTAAAATTTACAAAATTTCACAAAGTGGTTATTACTATTCATAACGGCTAGTTTTAATAATATTTTAATAAAATATTGTTCTTTAGTGAAACTCGTTATTGCGTACTACACACGCTATCGAGGAAGGTCGCGATTGCGTGTAATGCAAGGCAATTCAAGGATGAATTTTGTGCAAGATCCTTTTGGTGTAGCGTACAACACAAGACATTAATGAAATTAAAAGGAATAATTTTCATAAAATCTCGGGGTGTTATAGTGTTTAAGGAAGAATGAGAAGGCCAAAAATAATCTTGTATCATAGATGTGGAGTGATAAAATAATATCTTGAATTATGATTACTTATCACAATTAATTATTGAATGAACTAATGATCCAGGAGAACTAGTCATTTGGACAATATAAATTGAGGAATAAACACTATAACAAGATAACATATATGTTTAAGACTTGATTACATGGTTGTTGTAGAAGATGATAAGGAGTGCGTACTATGAGAGGATATAAATACTTTATGGGAGGGATGACCTATGTAATATAAACAATATAAATAGTGGGTGGATATACAGAGTGATACATTATGACAATTATTCAAGGAGATACTAGAGAATAGGATGAGATGTTTTATGTGCCTTGTGATATACTATTCCATTGAAACAACATATTTTTATTATTTATTAATTTTTAAATGAAAAAATAATCCTTAGTAGAATGAATTAGGCTCAAATAGGTAACAAACTATGTAAATACATATGTCCCATGAATTATAAAATTACGACATTATTTGGAGGAGGAAGTGAAACACCAAAAGAGTGGATCAAAGACTTAAATAACTATATAGGGTTAATTTAGATGATAAATCCATAAAAAATATAGGTATCACTAATTGACCCAAACACTTACTAGGGATATGACATGATCTGTAAATTTCAGAAAATATACACTGAGAATTCCCTAGGGGTTTTTATGGATGTGTAGGTTAGAATTCCCCAAATTAAACTGTAGTTCAATGTTTTTTTGGATAAAACTACATACTTAACCCCTATAACTAACCCTTCCTCCCTTATGATTTACACCCCAACACCAAAAGCTTTAGTGTCCTTATAATCAATGTACTAATTCTAAATCTTCAGCTAAACCTCTCAATGTTATATAATTTTTTGGTATTGTATAATAATTCACTAGTTTCCAACTATATATTACAAATAAGGTTATTTAATCTTATATTTAGTGTTATAAAGAAATCATGATGATTAGAGGAATTAACCATTTTTTAGTTTTTGGACTCTAAAAAAATCCAGATTGATTTAACTAATAATGATGATCTCAACTTATCAAAGCTTAAATATTACCATTTCATTAATCTAACAATTTTTTTGATATAAATATTAATCTATTATGTAATTAGATCCATTTATTTTATCGTTATGGGTATGTTTTCTGGTAATGAAAAATCCCTTCCAAAAGGAGAACATACTTCAATTTGTTAGTAATTTATTTTCTTGACCATAGAGGATTGAAAATTGGTATAATAAATTGAATCAAA
Source organism: Viscum album (assembly GCA_963277665.1). Lineage (NCBI taxonomy): Eukaryota > Viridiplantae > Streptophyta > Magnoliopsida > Santalales > Viscaceae > Viscum > Viscum album. The sequence continues at coordinate 89,641,560 of OY728123.1, read as the reverse complement.
AAATTATATTTTAAATATAATTTTAATTTAATGTGTATAAACGTTGAATTAAATATATATATATATATATATATTGAGTCAAAGAAAGATTTAGCTTTTTAGGTGTTCGGGTATCAGTTATGTCTAACATATTTTATCCCTTATATATATTATGACATCAAAATTAGAATTATCATCAAATTTCTATGATCAAGGATTCAGTTGGATCTATACCTTTCAATTAAATCAATTTTGTGATTGAAAAACTGGTTTTTATATATTTTATAATATTTTCGTATTAAAGGCTAATTCATAGGATGGTGAGTTAGCATCAAGTTAGTCAGTTAGCATGCTGAAAAATGAAGAAGCCTTTCATCAAGGAATAGGTAAACGTATTCCACCATTATATTTAATATTAATTCTATATTGAATGATATTATAAATATTGACTCGAATATATCCATGTATCTATAAGATGCTTTAAAGGAAGGAAACATTCACTACATGAATTAAAAGAAAATATAGGCATTCCATCAAAGGATCATGCTACAGTTGTCTTGTGTAATTCTCTAGATATTTATATAAATGGGGGTCATTATGATTATAATTAAGGAAATTTGTATGTTAAACCAAAGTCCAATGAATGTGCATTCGATTTCTCAATATCTTTTTGGGTTTATGTATAGAGTTTCTACAATAAAAATAACTAAAAACCACTTATGAAATTTAAATGATGTTAAAATCAATTTTTATGATAAAGATTGATATTAGGAAGCTATTCGTATATGGAAAATGAAATAGGGTAGTGGTATGAAATTGGAGGTAGGGATTCTACACAATTTTTCAGGTGAATGAATTGATAGTTTTTCTAATTTATGTAAATATTATACTGATACTTCATTGATTGAATCTAAATTATAATTGGATTTTAGTAATATGGATTTCATATGGTTCTATAAGAAGAATAAGTATATATGAGGCTTCGACTCATGTGTATTTGGTTAGTAAAGAGAAGATATCCACAAAAAGTATATAGTATTCTAATATTTCTAACATCATGACCACTAAATCTATTAGTAATGATAAATTCCAGGATAGTGATGGAAAATACATGATTTTATTGTCTAGGATATAACTCCATTGTTAGAGGAAAACTAGGCTTATTTAATTTCACCTGATGAAATAGATGTTCCGTACACTAATGAAACTGATGGTATAACATCTTGTGATAAGTTCAATTTACATAAAAACCACTCTAGAGATGGATATTATGTAATAATATCCCTAAAAATAATTTATATTAAAAGGAAATTACGTAATACGGTGGAGGGTGATTTAGTGAAGATACCAATGGAATTTTCACTACATCTTGAAAATGTATCTATATAGAAATATTATACTTCTATAGTTATATATAACAGATTTGTGTAGGGAAATTAGAATGAGGAGACCATTTGAATCTTATTGTAACATAAATATAGAGAGTGAGTATGAAGTCTTAGAAAAGAAATAATTATCCCAATACCCACTATATTTTTTCTTTTTTATTACAAGGAGTAAGTGATGGAAATGAAATTTTATAATAAAGTCTCATCTGTAAGAGAATTAAATAGGTTATATGGTATTCATCTTCATAAATAAATCTTTCATGAATAATAATAATATCAAAATTACTATATTAAGAATATTATTTTAGATAATTTCAATTCGAGAGTTAAAAAAAATATAATGTTGAAATTCATATTTTTATCTATTTAAAATATGTTATTTTAAAATTAAATATTTAATTTAACACATGTTGTGATTTCATAAATCTTATATAATTTTATAATATTTATTTTAATGTAAATGTTTATAAAAATATATATTCAATCATTATTATAAATTACGTGATCATCCAATATTTTTATAAGTTTTTCACAATAAATATTGACTATATTTAGTATGAAAATATGTTTTTGACTAATTATATTTTGAAATGTTAGTTTCAAAGTCTATAATTTTTTCTCAGATCTCTCAAACCATAGATTGCTTTTTTAAAAATAAAATTAATTAAAAAATTTATATTTTCATGTTTGAGTGGAATCTAATATTGATATGGTACTACTTTAATCGTATAATTTTTTATTTTAAGGGTTTTCACATGGGTAATATGGATGTGGGTTTTTGGTCCATTTTTTTAATTTCCTTCCCATGAGAACTATTTTTATATAACCCTATAATATATAAAAACTGAAAATTAAAACTAAGATTATGAAAAGGTTAAGGTTTCATCTAATGAAATATATTAATATTTAATTATATATTTTCATAAATTTTGTTTTTATCTATGTCATCTCATTTAATTAAGATATATTTTAAATCTGGATTATATAGAATACAATCCTTTTTATTTTTTGTTGAATTATTATTCTATAGTGACTGGGGATTTTTTATATAATTATTTATTAATATTTTATATAATTTCGCGTTATGTTTATATTGATGTGTAAAAATATTATTTTATATTATGATGGAAGTAAGGAGAGATCATTTTTAGAGAGGATAATAGACATATACTCCTTGATAAATCATATAATTATGGGGTATTTTTTGAGCACCAGATGTCCTATAATGAGTTGTGTTTTTTTCAGGTTGGATAATTCTTTTTTTATGTTTCAGGTATTTTTATACCTAAAAATGGTAGTCCAATAATAATATAGTAAATGGTTTCCAAAAAACAATCCATGTTTATTAATATTAGGACACAGTCATTACCCTAGGAATTTATTTTATTGATTCTTTATTCTACTCATATTTTCAAAAATTATATAATATAAATTAATAAATTAAATAATTATATAAAATATGATAACATATATATATCCTAAATATATACCTAAATGAAATTTATGACACAAATATTATGTCAAGGGTGGGGTGTTTTACCTATGTGAGGAATAATCATATTTCTTGGACATCAATCCCCAAGAATAATATTTTATGGTATTTCATGATTTTATTATACTAACATAATTTGATTATATATAGATATATTTTATCTACTAAATAGGACTTCATATATTTATTTACATAAAACCCCTAGGGATTGAAATGGTTAAGATGCCACAAATCATTTTTAAATTTCTTTAGACTTGACAGTTAAGATATCTAAAAATGGAGTTGAGTGGTGATGTCAAATTAATTAAAGATATGACTATTTCACGATAAGGTAGTTCAATTTAATATTAGTCAACACCACATTCATTGTGAAATTAATCTAAAATTCCCATGATTGGTTTCATATTCATCATAGTTAACATTCATTATTATAATCATTAAACCATAACATTTTAAATTTCATTATGAGTTATTTTTATTCCAGTCATTCTTCAGTGGCATAATATTAAATTTAATTGAAATATTAATATATATTTTTATTCATTGTATATTGTTATGAATAATATATATAATATACGTTTATTATTTTGTATAGGACTTGTGATAAAATATTTCAAATTTGAGTATTACAATTCCTGATACGTTATTTAGAAATAATTATTTTGAATGACCATAATAGCATAATTTTGAGTATTTTTTTACAGAACTTCCTCATTTTATAAATATTCATGAATGATGTTTCTAGTCGAATGATTCAAAGGAATCACCATATTTAATAATTTCATAGTTTATTATCTTCCTCAATATATATAAGTACTCTCGCAACAATGTAAACCATAAATACATAATGTTGGTGATAGGTGGAAGGAACATGCACATTGATTTTGTTTGTCAGGTGATGGTCGTATGGTGATAGAAAAATAAACCATATGCATTGAATATGAAATTTCAATTGTGGAAATATGTTATTGGAAATTTTTATGTTAATAGATATATGATGAGGCTTTGATGAGATGGTCGACTATTAATGGATTGGTCAGAGAGGTTTATGATGTCATCTGTGTGGGGTTGGAAGAGGCAAAAGTATTGTCAGCATGATATATGAGAATCAATGGTTCTATATATTGAGTTTTCAACAACATGGATAATGGTAACTTGGATTACATACCATGTGTGGATTTAAAAACTACTATAGGGGTTTCATAGATTATTAATATAACATAGTGTGTGACTTGGTTGTCCCCACCTTGCATAGTAGACCACATGTCTAGGTGACTACAACAATACACTATATTTAATTAAATAGATTAATACATCATGTTGGATTGAATTAATAAAATATATAATTTTATCAATATTACTTAGGTCCTAGATGAATACACATGAAAACACTTTAGAGTTCCACCATAGGTATTATTGTATAACTCATACAGTTTGTGTATATAGAGTGACCCGATATACCATTGATACATTACCATTTATGCCTATGGTACCATTTATAAATATTTAGAATTTAACATTCTATATTGGTTTATAAAACATTACTTGACCATGGAGGAACATTATTAGTAATAAATCTTGACTTTTAGTCCATGTAAATAATGTTATATTTCATATACTAGGAAATCTAAAATGTTTTCTATATCATCTCACCCAGGTTTCATTCCTAAAAAAATAAACAATCCATTAAAAACACTTTTTTATCCACTTGGTATAAAAAATAAGTTATCATAGATCATTTATATGGTGTATTATGTATTTTGAGGTTTTTATCCCTTTATAGAGATTGAAAATGTAAAATAAGGATGTTTAAAATGATCATATGTTTGGTAACCCATATGATATTTTCCAATTATAAGATTTTAGTTGCTATATATGTTGTGCATTTAGGTGATCCTTAATGGTATCAAATAATACAAATTATATACTTGGGGTTAATGTTCTATATTTGGGAAAGGGTTAGGTACTCTCTAGATAAAGAAGTTGTGTGTTCCCCCCAATATATTTTTAAAGTTGGTTGTCCACCATGTATCTAGACATGGGTCCTTCTGCTATATTATGTTTTTATTTTTCCCCGTGATGTTTATGATATTATATCTTTTATCATAGTTTGGTACTCTATTGTGTAATAAATAAACATTAGTGAGGAACGATTCCTCATTACTAACTCATAGGATCCATTGATGTTATATTGTATTAGTGGTGCAGGTGATGTGATTTTATTAACAATATAGTCTATTGAGAAATATTCATGAAGAATATTATATCCAGCCTATAATTTCTATATTTCATGAGACATAAAATTTCATTATTTAAAATTGTAACTTGTGAGGTGATTATTTTTGGATATGAGCTTATATAACTATGATATTGCTATATTCTTGAATTTTCATTTAGTTAAGCATTTGGGGTATTCCTTCTTCATTATATCTCTTATTTTATTTAATTGAGCTGAATTATTATTTCATATTTATATTATTTTTTCTTAGTGTCATATTTAGTATGAATATAATTTCATCAATATATTACACATAACCATGAAACATATCTAAAGTTGGATGTTTCAAATTTCTTTTAATGCCTTAATAGACTTAGAGATTAAAATGGTTTTTTAGAAAAAAATAATTCCATGCATGGTTGTTCTTGATCATGGTGGTTACTGTTATAATTCACTTTTGTAGTGTTATTAAAATAAGTGTGTGATATTACTTTATATATATCTTTTTTACTCAGTAACATTATTATGATATTTACTAACAATCTAGGACTTACCATGAGGCATTAAATAATATAGATTTTTTTTCCTATTCAGGTATTTTTAGTTAAATAATTTTTTAAAATTTTATTGGTTAATGGATATATCATGTGTATCTTGGTTTCATGTTTCTTAAAGATTTATATGGGATAGGGGAGCTAATATAAGTATTACATTCTTCATTATTATCTCTGTCACGTGGCCTATTATAGGTTGTCTTGTAGTGGAACAATCAGCTAAACACTTTTTTTGGTGGTGTTTCAATGGGTCTGGTCTTTTAATAATTTCATTACAGGGGTTGGGTCCCATGACAAAAGATTTAAATTAGTGGTATTTTGAGGATTGATTTTTTAAACATAGGGAAATAATTTTAAGGGTTTTTTAGATCTTCATAAAACTAGTTATACTACCATTATATATGTGAACAATATAATCCTTTAACTAGAATTTTATAATCTATTGATCAATATTAACATCATTGCGTTGGATAAAAGGTACAAGAAGGATGTTAAAATTATCATTTATTATTAAATGGTTATTTTTCATGTACATTCTATATTAGATTACCCATATATAATATAATCATTTCATGTTTATCTTATCGAGTATTGAATTCCAAAAAATTATCTCTGACTCATATATAGGGTTAGGTTTATAATGCGATGGTGGGAGTATTTGATCATCTCATTAATAAATTAGTTGAGTAACATGGTGTTGATTTAGTGGATAAGACCAGAGTTATTCATTCCTTATAGGAAAAGGTGGATTCTGTATCCATTTATCATAGAGTGGTTAGTATTTACTACTTTTTTGGATAAAAAAAATCATACTATTAGAAAAAAAATGATTCATAGTGATTTATGAAATATATATTTTGTGGAAATCAAAATCCATGGAAAACATGGGATTGGTTAAATTTAGAGACTTTTCTATTCATTCATGTTTGAATAGTCACATGCTATTTGAAGAGTCAGGAATCTTAAATTACATTAATGACGCCCTAATAAATATAGAGACATTTTTTTGTTAATCCCAAAACATTAATATTCATCTATGTTTAGAAATTGATCCCTCTTATAGGGTAGAGTTATATTTTTATATTTTTAGGACTCTTATCTTTTAGAATATGTTTGATCACCATTTGGATCATAAATATGTACAAGTTCTAAGTGAGGTCCATAGTCATTTTGGATTACTACCATTACCCAATTCACAATAGATTTTTCAAAATTATGGTTCAAATAGATCCACCATGGAAACAATTTTTTCTAGGGTTTTTAACAAATACAAACTTCTTATTCCACAGTTCTTGAGTGAGAATTTCAATCTACGAGTTTCTAAGGAAGTTGAGTCTAGTTTCCATGAATATTTTGTGAAATTTATTTTTTATCCAAAGAATTGATTTTTGTGTTTTATTCCTCGTAAATTAATTATTAAGACTAATAAAATACCAACTATATTCACAATGTCCTACCGAGATTTTGATTTATTTTTTGAGATGGCAGTATAGATGAAGATTGAGGTAGAAGGATTTTCATAGAAAATTCATTAATACAACCAACTAATTTTCCATTTTTAGGAATGATATGTAATCAAGTAGAGATAAAGATAGATGGAAACAATCAAAAACTATGACAATGAGATATATGATATGATTTTTAGAAAAAATCATCTTTTTATGGATCATATTAAATTTTGATAGATGGGTGATCTATTCTTTATGTACCAATTTTTCAAGGGTGTTTTTGATGCATTCTACTAAGACCTAATTGTTGTGATGCATCATGGATTTTTGTGATATAAGTTTTGAATTACTACGTTAAAATGTTGTGAATAATATAACAGCTAACTTTAAGGGTTCAAGGCCTTTATTGTGATTGTATGATGGGATTTTAGTTACTCATTATGACACTCATCATGTTTTCTGGGTTTCACTCATAGATTTTGAATGTTATTTTGAATCACATTCCACATTCCATCATCTTGTCGGAATGATTTAATTACATCAAGTTCTAACATAGATGTTTGAAAACATTATTTAGAGAGGATGATTCTACTAGGAATTTCTTTTCCTCATAGGAAAAATTTTTATCTTCCTAGGAAAATTAAATGAGGGTATCACATATTCATAATGAAAGGTTTCTTAGGTGAATTACCAATAGAAACTCATTCCAATCCTATAAGGAATCATATTCTCATCACTTATGGAAACATAAGATCTACGCATAAATAATATCATCTTCATCATATGATCCTTTATTAGTTCATAACATAAGGAATCCCACTCCTATAACTTGTGGAATATTATTATCATCCTAAAGAGAAACATAAGACTATCACCAATGTCATCCCATGCTCATCACATGAGAAAACATATTCCATCACATATGGTATTTGAGGATCATCACCAAATCCATACCGTTAACCACACATAAGTAATCCTATATCGCAACATATGCATCATAGGCTCATGAAATAATAGAGGGGTTTAAAATTAATCTAGAGGCTCCACCCTATGTTCTCAACATAGGGATATATATTGTTACAAACAAGTAAAATATAAACTTACCCTCATTACATAATGACATGTACAATTTATTGTTTTTTATAGACACAAAAATATTAAGGTACAATTGGGTTGAATCCATTTATGATATTTATATAGGTTGGAAGAAGTTAAATGTAAAATGGAGATTGATCCACTTACGCTCATAACATAAGGGAAAACATATTTTGACGTTCGCTGGGGATACTATTAGAGGGGTTTTTTTGAAGGTTTGTGTTTTATAATCACTCTAATAGGGTAATGATATGGTTTGGTCTTTTTGTGTTGATAATAAATATCAATGTGTTTTACTTTATATTTTATTGAAATGGAAATCAAAACCCATGTAATGAATTGCTTATAGTTTAATATAATGTGATAGAATAGGTCCATACAGTTCGACATCATCCAGTAATAACCGTTGTGTAATGGAAACTATTTCATGGATGTACAAAGTTTGTATAACACTATGTTGGTTCCCGATTATACAATGAAAGTGGAAAAGGTGAAGGATAGATTATGGGTTTTATACCAATTACAAGGCCTTAAAATTTCATGTTAATAGGAATTATAGGTGTGTGACACATATATGTTCATCACACGACATATTAGGAGAAATTTTATCTTCTAATCCTTGTACTTTCGTGTAATGAGAATAGATTAATTTTAGATGATGCTTCATGAATATATATAGGGATTATATGATCCTGTTACTAGGAGTAGAAGTTATGGATACCATATAACCTATATTTAGTAAATATGATTTTTAATTGAGATACCTGGATACTGAAAGTGAATATGGAATTTTGACAAATGAAACCATTGTGGGAATAGGGTGGGGGACTACAAGCTCTCATCTGTTGTGAATGCTGGATTTTTGATAGAAATATTCCATGAACATTATCATTATATGTTTTTTTGAAACATGGTTCTTTTAGTAAAACAATACATGTGTGTGGAATACACATTTTCATCATATATGTTCTTCATGTGATATAATTTCAAAAGACCATCTCATTAATAATCCAATACTATAGCGGACTTTTGAGAGGATATTAATTTATGTTCCTCACCTATATATGTCTATTTAATGTTTTGGGTTGATTAAGTTATAGAACTATATGTTATATCAGATAATATCCATAAAATTTAAAATCCAATAAAAAATCCTTGAAATTTAGTGTTGATCATTATTAATAGGTCTATTAATCTTTTAAGACGTCTAGTTTATTGAATCCTAGAATGATCATGGATGATTGATGTACATGTGTATGTTTCAGGATTTTGTTACACCTTGATATATATTTATAATAACTCCATTCACACTTATTGAAATTGGATTTTAGGGTTTATTCACATTTAGATTTCTGGAATACAAGAACATGTATAAAATTGAGTGGTTGTATAAAATCACTACTTACAGACTCATGAAATGAAATTACAAGATATTTTTCCATATCATTAATCAAATTTTAACATTGAATTAGAATATGTTTTTCAATGTAATTTATTTTTAGCTATATTTGACATAAAATAAAATAAATAGAAATGAGATACTCCCTTGACTATGAGGTCACCCAGTCAATTTTTTTTTCTAGGAATCAATTTTCACAGAATCCCCTCAAAAATTAGTTTTGATATTTAGAAACTATATTTAAAAAACAACAGAATACCCATCAAAACTACTCCTAGTGGATGGTTCCTGACACCTCATCCCTATATTGGGATATGTTTATAAAAATTTGTGTCATTGGATGTGTTAGTAGTCATCAGTTTTATATAAATATTACAGGTACATTTTTATTTCAAAGAGATACTATTCTACCCACACTAGACATTTACTTCCACAAATAATATGGTATCATTGATTCTTCCACAAGACTAATGCAATAAATTGTTAGACTCTAATATGGTTTTAAAAATTCTTGTAATGTTCATATATTATCCTTTTCAATATTAATTATAAATTTTGGGTAGTCACACCCTCACTAAAACCTTCTTCTAAAGTGTTTTTATCCTTAGGGGAGAAATTGGTCTACCAATGGTTTCCCTCATTATAATGATTAGTTACAATGGTTTCATTTTTATTTTGGTTGGTTATATATTAATCATATTTGTGTAAGTTGATATATATTCAAAGTGATATGTATGTGAGAATATTATTCAAGTTTAACTATTAGTTGTGTGTGGGACTACCTATAATGGTGAGTTGATCCAACCATTTAGAAGTTTTTATTGACTACACAATAGTTTAGATTCATGGATTTTTTTTCTACTCGTATATTGGAGTACTTTTTTATATATTTGTAAAAGTAATTGAGGATTTTTTTAATTCTTTAATGGGATTTCATCAATCGATTGAAACCCCTTTAACATCATTTATTATGAAGATCATATAGAATTCATTATATTATTATTATATGATTTTAGTGAACCATTATATAGGGATAAACCCCATGTATTGAATATTGAATACATGGATATAATATATATTTTTTACTACATTATAGTTGATCATTTTGATAATACCAATATATTTTAGGGGTTGAATAGGAAATTTTTATGAAATCTAGTATAGTCCATGTCTCAAGATGATGGTACCTATAGTTTGATAAAATTAAATTTGGTGTGTTATATGTTAATAAGGTATTTGATAAATGAAACATTATCAAATATTATGAAATAATATTTTCCCATTATAACGATCTATTTTTTGATTTTTAAAAGGCGTATAATGGTGTAATAATAGAATTGATGTCATTTACTATAATGGGGAGTTCTATATTAAGTTGATGGAGGATGATTTTTAATATAAACCCTTGATGTAGTTAGTTCATGATGGGTGAGAGAAATTTATTACCTCCAAATTCCCATGGTTTCCCCACACACTTCCATCTTACAAGAGAGTAGAATTTTTGAAATATCAATTGAGTGGTCTTGTATGCTTGATATTCTCAGGATATGATTGTGAATTTTCATATTTAATATGGCGATCACACCATATAATTCCCAATTTAAATAGTAGTTCTACATTAACATTCATATTTAATAATGTTATAGATGTTCAAATTTGGTATCATTGTAATTGAGAATGGTCCTTAGTGATGATTTGTTTTTTGAGATTTTGGTTGTTCCCCTTTTTAGGAATACCTGTCTTTATATTATAGTATATTTCCTTAATGGATCTGGTTTTGGTCTATTTTGATCAATAATATTTCCCCCCAGATATTATTGTTAATATTTATGGTATTCTAAATATTCACTACCATCAATAATACATTATGGAAAAATGGGTCAATGAATAGATAGGAATTTATGTTGAGATGTTGTGGAAAAAATTTATATTTCCTAGCTTCTCTATTTATAACTTTAATAAAGGAGAAACTTAAATATAATTTTAATTATTTTTTATTTTTTATGTTATATTTATTGTTTTATGAGATATTAATATGTCATTTAAACTATTTATAGAGTGAATATTAAGCTAAATGACATGTGTTTTCTTTAAACCATAGTGAAAACATCATTTTTTTATGGTCACGGATACTAAGCAATGTTAAAAAGATACAACATGGCCTATTAAATATGTACAATTAGATATCATATATAATTTTTATAGAATATTAATTATTTCGAATAGTATAGGGGTCGATATAGACATATGGATTTTAATGATCCAAAAATTTAGAAATAAAATTCCTTTTTTAAATTAGTGAATACCTTATTAAAAAAATAAATTATAGAAAAAAATGCACTGATTTGTTTATATTTGATCACTATATCTTATATCTTGTTGGATTTAAAATTACATCATGAATCATAATAATTGGTAGTGTATATTTTTCAGTGTGATTTTATGATTAGTATATATATAGGGTAATGATAAATCCTTTTGAAAAGAAAAATAAGTGATGGATTTAACAAATCGGATTGTTCCCTATAAAGCCTAATTATTTGAGATTCTCATGGAGAGAAATTTACATGGAATCGACCCTAATAAAGTCCAAACCAATATTCAATTACTAATTCCCAAGATAAACTATTTTTTGGAGATGTTCACGTTAATCCTGATCATTAACGAAATCGTGTTCTCCGAATGACCCAATGAAAATTTCACCATCGAACAATTTCCCCATTTGTGAATTAATTAGTTTAATAAAAGGAATTATATATTGACCCCAAAAAGTTTGAATTTCTGTATTTTTTATATAAATAAGGGAAATTTTAATTCAATTAAGAATACTTTATAATGTTCCAATAATATGATTGATAAAAATTATATTTTGATATGATGAAACAAAAAATGCGTTTTAGAGAAATATATTGTTTCATTAAGGAATATATTTTTGATTAATTCTAGAATTATTTAATTAAATAAAATTTTAATAATATATTTTGATTATATAATATTTATTCAATATGAATGACAGTATAATTTTATGAATTCAAATGTATTTTTTCTAGGGGTCAGAAAACATGTATTGTCAAAAAACCAGTATTCTTTTAATAAAAAGGAATTTTCTATTTCTATGTGTATATATTAATATATTGAGATTTTTTTTGTTAAAATAAATATTAATTTTGAAATCATGACATTTTAATTATCAATGTAGGAATTTTTCAGTATATTCTAATAGAGATTAATTTTTTTTGGGAAAATTAAATATGATATAAACATATGATATGTATTATGTTATCATAAAATCCGAAAAGAGATATAATAATTAATATAAGTGCATACAATACCCCAATTATGTTTCCCATTTAAATTTTTTATTTATTTATGTAATTTTATTAATATTATAAACCCTTAATTAATCCTAAAAAACTTATATTATATTTAATGGGTTTAAAATCAATAATTTATAAACATGAATATCTTCCACATCACCTATGGAGTTATTTTAAAGATTTTCTTATGCAAAATAATAAAATAATTAAATACACTCATCTTTGGAAGAAATTGTGGGACAAAATCACATGATTTATTTTATGGTTTGAATTAATTGATCATATTGAGTTGAAAACCTATGATTAGAAATTTATAAATAATTATGATATCAATTTATATAAAAACCCATTGAACCTCCCATTTCTCAACACAAAACATGGTTGGGAAAAAAAATAATGTCTCCTTAAATATTTATATCCTGCCCGTGGTGTCTTGATGTTCATAATAAGCACATACTTATATTCAAGAATCACCTTTTATGTTAATTGATCCCCTACTTATCTATCTTATTCTAGAACCGTATATTTATTATGCTTACTGATTCCTAATTTTTTTTGTTGTAATTTATTTTTACACATCCTTCACACCATACCTATTATTTAATGATGATTATATACCACATTAACTCTCATTAAACCTTTCCTTTAATCAATATGTACCACTGTTGTGCAGCCAAAAATTGACTTATGATTGTTCCATGCAAAACATTTATATAGTGAATAACAGTAACTATTTCAACTCTATAGTATCCAAATAGATTTAACTATACATAATTTATTTGGTACATACATATATATTTCAAAAACTCTTTTAATTGATTAAATAAATGCTTTTGTTGTATTATTTTCATGGTGAATTATGCACACTCCTGATATGAGTGTGAGGGTTGGGCCAAGAATTTATAGACCTCCAAAGCATGGGGAATTTTATTTCATGTAAAATTATGTATAATATTAGAGAGTAAACCTAATCCTTTATATTAATTTTTTAGCCATGTGATATTGACATGGAATATATCCTTGAATTATGTTTATGTCATGTTTTATGATGTTTTTTCATTCATTTAACACCATTATTTTGTCATTTTATACCATGATTCATTGTTCAAGATTATTATTATCACCAAATTTATTCCTTGTTTATAGACCAATACTAAAATATATTAATTTAATTATATTATTCTAGAATTATTCCCTTACATGGATTTATGTCTCACACTTTTCTTATGTATTTCCCCAAGTTATCTCCTCTAGTTTTAGAATGTACATAGAATAAAAGATCATGATATGGAATATTTAATTAATTTTTTTGAACATATATTGATTTTGTTATCTTATCTACCTAATTACCCAAAGAAACTAGGCTTCATAATTTTCAGGTCTTGAATTAAGTGTTTCATTGTGTATTATATATTGAAATAAAGTGTATTAATATATAGGGTTTCATAGTTGGTATTATTGAAAATATTAATTAATTTTAGAGATTATTATTAAAAAAATATACTTGAAATCCTTTGGGATTAAACTATATTAGAGAAAATATCCTACAGTTTAGTAATGTATAGATTAAGTTGTTTAAAAAAAATAAATCCCTATCTTGATACTATAAGTGGATATGGCTCTTTCCTAGTTGTACATTGGGATAATAACCCTTGAAAGGAAACACTTAACTAGACACTATCATCACCTGGTTAATGAAAATATGACTTTTGGAACAAAATATTTGACACACCTAGGGGATATGATTGAGAAAATTCTCATGGTGACTATGATCCATTTTTGGTGGTTAAAAATTTGAAAATGCTTTTGTATTATGGAAAAGATCATCGATACTATATATTTGAACCAATATATTCATAGGTAAAGGTATATAAAACATTGATGAGCTATCCCTTTATTTTTTATTGTATACTATTTATGTTTTACTTTGTTTAAAATTATTAATGCCTAATTTTTAATTTTTTATTCATCTGATGGATATAATAGTAATGGAATTTAAATCTAATTTTCAAAGAAATGGTATGATTAGACAAATAAAATTCCAAACCCAATGGGAACTATAGTCCGGAACATCATGAATATTCTTTCTCAATTAATTAATGTTTTTGACATAATCATATCCAAGAGGAATTCCTAACCCCCTCAAGATAGATTACTTGTTAATTGATATATTTAATTGGAATGGACTCAAAATTTACGTGGATATACGGATACCTTACACATGGAATAATGTATATACTCCATTGAAAGTATCTTTTTCATCCATAAATACTATGAAGAAGATAAGTTCATGTCGGTTGTCCATAATGTTGAAGGAGAAGGTTATCAATGGTGGATGTTGGTAAAAAAATGAAGCTGAATGAGGAGGTTAATGTGAATCAGTGGATGAAATTACGAAAAATGATTTTTGAAAACCATTTTCCTTGAACTGTCCAACATAAAATGGAAATTTATTTCCATAGGCTTAAGAAAAACGATTATGTATCCATCACAGTGTACAAAGATAACTTCACAAGATTTTCATGAATGTCCTCCATAATTTTATAACCCACGAACGTAATGTTTACCAATTCTTTTGGGTCATAACACTGAGTATATAAAAAGCTTTGAAAATTCAAGACATTGACATATATAAAGATATTTTATGATGTTAAAATAATGTAAAAGTAGTGATCGGTGAATTTCAAGGATCTCATGTGTTTGAGAAACAATGTGGAGGCTGTAATTTTATTTATAAAATATGATTTATATGTATTATGGTGTAATGAAAGTCCAACATCAAAATTTTCAAAAGTGTTGGAAGTATCAACCAAATTATTTAGTAACGGGGACAAGGAAATTATTTAGGTGTACTAAGGAAGGGAATAGAACTAGTGATTCTTGATTAGTGAAACCCACCAATGTAATTAGATAATGGAACATTCCAGCAAACCCTCATCCTATTTTCCAATGTATCAATGACATTGAATGAGGACACAATAGGAATCAATGCACTAACCCATGGTTTGTTGATGACAAATGAAGACAATAACCTCCAATGCATAAATATACGTGGCATGATAATGAAATCAAAACTAATATGGTGAATCTATAAATAGAATTTGCGACATATAATATAGTAATTTATTCAATGATTGAGAATTTACTAATTGATTCATGTTCTATTCAATATTTCATAACACGATAAGTTAGTATAACTATTCAAATAGAAAAAGAAAACATGAATGTCAAGCTATTTGTGAAGACATTATATTGGGAAATTATTTAATACCATGTATATAAATCCCAACCTATTTATATATATGGGATTAATATTCTATATTGCCTCATTATATTACCTATAGTTGAATTTGATTATATTCAGTGAATGGATTATCATTCATTTTAAGGAACCAAAATATATTTTAGAGGGAATGAAATCACCCTTTACACCAAAACATTACATTTGGTTATAAAAAATTGAATGGAGGATGAAGAATTTACTTTTCTATCATCATCTAAATCATAGATATTAATTCATTATAGGAAAATGTATCTGGATGAAATTTTTGAGTCAAATAAATATTAAATCCTTAATGACATTCCAATTATATGGAAATTCAGTAATAATTTTACTGATTAATTTCTTAGTCTTCCTCATAATCTTGTGGTTGATTTCTTAATCATGATTATACATATATCATTTCTAATATTCAACAATACATATATAATGGTCCCTTTTTAACATGACTAACTGAATAATAAATTATAAGAGAATTTTCAAAAAAGGTTTAAATTCCTACGTACTTCATTGTGGGGTGCAATGATCCTTTTTTATAGTGGAAGGATAGATTAATGATCCCGTGATTCAATTATCATTCCAAAAATAAGATCATTATAAAAACAATTATAATCTTACAAGGCTTGATAAATTATTAGATTAGATACATGGATCTCAATTCTTTTCCAGGGTTGATGTCCAGTTTGGATATTACAAAGTAATGTTTATGAAGGGGAACATACCCAAGATTTCATTTCCCACTAGTTATGGGAAGTATGAGTTCATAGTGAATCCATTTGGACCAAATAATTCACCCAAAAACTTCATGGAACTTATGAATAGGGTCTTTAGGGATTATTAGATAAATTTTTGGTTGTATTGGTTGATTATTTTCTTATCCACCCAAAATGAAAGGGGTAAAATCATTATCATTTGAATGTCATACTAAACACACTGTTAATGTAAAATTAATTTACAATGAACAATAAATATGATTTTTTGAGGGATAATGTACCATTATTGGGGAATTTTATCACTAGAATAGTGATAAATTTAGACCCTTCAAAATTATAGCCAATTGATGGATGGCCTAGACCACCCACCATGACTGGAATTTTTAGTTCCAAGATATTATCTTAGTACTATCATAGATTGTGAAAACCATTTCATTATTTTATAGCCCACTAACCAAGATAAAGAGGAATGATTCAATGTTTATTTAGAATGATGAATGAGAAGAATGATATAAGGAGCTGAATAAGTTGCTAATTACTACACCTTTTCCTACATTACCCATTATTGAGGAAGGATTTGTGATATATTGTGATTTGTCCAAATAGGTATTGAGTTGTGTAGTCATAAAATATAAAATATTTATTTCCTATACATCCCTCCAATTAATTATTTATGAGATTAATTACCTAACAAATGATCTATAATTACATATAGTGATATTGAAATTGTGGATTTGTAAGTGTAACACCCGAGATTTTTATGAGTAATATTTTGTTTTTATGTTATATATATATCATCAAAGTAATATTTCACTACACACTAGCTTGGCTTACTTTACACGCAATCGCGACCTTCCTCGATAGCTTGCGTTGTACGCAATACCGAGTTTCACTAAACGACGATATGCTATTAAAATATTATTAAAACTAGCCGTTATGAATAGTAATAACCACTTTTTGAAATTTTATAAATTTTATTTTTCAAAATGGACTTCATTTTTGGATTCGGAGTATCGAAATTAGCCTACGGTGAAATTTTGGTATTTTTCTGAAAACTTTCAATTTTTAATGAATAGTGAAACCACTAAGTGGCAGTTAAAAAAATGAATTTTTCATAAAACATAATTTTACCGCTTCTGTGAGTGGAATTTCGAAAATCTGAGAGACACGGTTAATATCAAGGACTAAAATGTGGTTCAATGAGATGAAAATATTTTTTGGTGAATAGTAACTTTTTACTTTTTTTACCACGGTAAAAAGTAAATAGGGTATGTAAGGGTAAAGATGATATTATTATTACCCTAACACATGTCCTAATTTTATTGGATAAGTGTAATTCGACCAAAAAAAACTTAGGAATAAAATATGACCATTTAGCCCCACTTGGATTAGATTAGGACATTTATTATTAATTTATTTAAAGAAGGGTTAAAATATTTAAAATCAAATATTAATAAGTAAATAATTTTTAATATGGGGTTATACATAAGATAAATTCGACTATAAATATTCATTAGAAAGCTAAAAAGCATTCCTACATAATGGTATTTTATTTGTAATTTTTAGACATTAAATAATTTAATTTATTTATGACACAATGATGATCCAGTAATTATCTTATTAATGAAATATTGACATAATTGATGTTATAAACACCCAAATATATGTAATTTGAGACTTTTTATAAATACCACTAATTTTCTAGGTTACTATGATATATTAGTGTTGATTTAATCATCTTGGTTCGAACATATAACTCTGTTATGACTTTTAAAAAAATCATATATCAAATAGTGTCAAAATTGACACAAAATAGTTTTTAAATCAAATATTATATTATTAATTGTTATTTTTTTTCTAAAAGTCTAAGGTTCGGCCAAATGACTTAGCTAGGGATATATATATTAATAATAAACAATTTGGGGTTCTTTTGGCATGTTATAGTAAGTGTATTAACCATATAGTGAAAAAAAACAAAAAGACACGGTAAAAGATAAATTATTTAACTTAGAGTTAAATCTAATTGATAAGGTTAAAATAATAACCTAAACTTGTCTAAATCCTATTGGTTGATAGGCTTTTGACCCATCCCCACTTTAGCTTCGAAATAAGACCCTTTGGAACCATTATAACCCGATTTTGACTTTAATATAAAATAATATTTTGAGATATTCCAAAGGTGCCCCTCTCCTCCCTTATAAAAGGGCACCTCCTCCCCCTCCTCATCACACCAATTTGAGAACTCAAGCTCGGCCAAACCCTGACATTTTCTCCTCTCCACTTCCATAGAATAATCCTAGAGGTCCTGGTCTTCTTAAAAGACCAATCTTAGTTCCCTAAGTGGAGGATTCAAAGAGGCGTTTCAAAGAAGAGGTAATATCCATTACCAATCTTTTCAATTTCTTTCTTCTTCAACTTCTTTTTGTTGTTGTTTCATGATAAAGTAATAACATCAGTATTAATTACATACTGATATGTTATTATAAATATTAAACAACCCTAATTCACCTTCTATCCATCCTACGGAAAAATGAAATCACCGCGCGTGCGTACGTACGGAATACCGTCTCCATGCCGTGGTGTAATCTATTTTCCACCATCACCTTACAAGGATGGGTATAATGGTGTAATGAGTAACTATATATGATTATTATAAAGTTATATTTATACTGAAATAGTATAAATACACTTAAATACAATTCCACGATCATGGGAACAATATCATCGCTCGTGCATACGTACGGAATACCGTCTCCACGATGTGATGCGACTCGTTCTACATGATCATCATTACATAGTAATTATATAAATGAATTGAATGAATAAATATGATATATGTTACACTAATACCATTATGGATATAATTTATCTATAAACTTAAAAGAAGAATAAGAATTTATTCGGCAAAACACGCATAAGAACAAAAGGCAATAAAGACCTGAGTAACAAGTAACAATGAAATATTACTAATAAGAAGATAAGAATATGACCATATATGATATCATATCAATATGTATGATTCTGGAATAAGTCAATAACATTAATTAAACCATTATACAAGAGCTTAGGACACGTACAAAGAAAATCGGACCTAAGGTAAGGGAAATATCACAATCTCATTTTTATCCGAGATTGTTTATACTTTAGTATTTACTGGGGTGTATTTTATCATCCACATCCATGTTTCCTGAATATGTAATATTATTTCCATCCACCTACAATTGTTTAAATCCAATTTTACCCTTCGGTGAGTTTTTAGTAAAGAATATGAAAGGAATCTTTTGTCATTTTTCGTATGAGGTACATTTTGATTTTTCCGACAAATGTACGAAGAATGTTTTTTTAACTTATACGTCAAGAATGGATTTTTAAAACATTATTTCCAAGAATCTTCCTTTATAGGTTTTCAAGTTTTTTTTAATCAACTTATTTTAGTTTATAATTATATGACATGTTATGAAAAGAAAAGTGTTTTTGAAGAAGAAAGGATATTTTCCTCAAGAATGGAGTTCAAGTGTTTTATCAAAATTATTTTCCATCTAAGATAATAAAGGGTTCTGTTTTATCCCTATTATTACATTGATTTGATTATTTTGTGAGGGAATTATTTTTATGAAGTCATTTACCTTATATGATTTGTTTTATGATGTCATGATGTTTCAAGAATCCCATTTTTGTTACATGTGTTATGCGATGATGTATGATTTATGATTATGTGGCACACATAAGAAAAGATTCATTATAAGATGGGTGGGACCTATATCTCCCTCCAATGCAATTGGTAAGGATTTATATCTCATGAGATAGACATGTCTGGAATGGAAGGTTATTTCTGTTCAGTGATACAGGACTGAAACGGGGAGTGAACTTGGTTTAGAAATGGACTTTGTCTGCTAAGATAGTCTTGGAAATGAGTCATGACTAACAAGAAATGATTTTCCATGATTATGTGTGCATGACACAAAGTTTCAAGTTTTATTTTATGATTATGGGGATCTCATTTTCACTTCTATGATTTATTCCATGTTAAGATATTATGATCTCTTTTGCAGGTTATGATTTTCAAAAAGATATGATATGATTTTTATTTCCTTTATTTGCCCTTTTTGAGCATTTGAGCTCACCCTTTTTGTATGTTTTCTTTTCCCCAGGTCAGGAAGATGGATATTAAGTAGAATATGCTAAAAGGGACCCTAGATATGATGAAATAAATGGGAGACACTGTAGAAGATTTATGAACCAGTTGTTTATGTTTACCAGTTTCTAAAGACACTATACCTATACGGTCCTTTGTGGTTTTGTCATATGTTGTAATAAGTGTGCTTCAATTTTTAAGTATTAACAATGTATGTAAAGTATGGGTCGTTATAGTTGGTATCAGAGGAATGGTATAGTCATCCTTTGGAAACTAGGATGTGAAAGCCTTAGTAAGAACCCTAAGGATAAGTCTAAGCATAGAACACAATCTTAGTGTCTTAGAAATGGCCATGAATAACCTAGGATAAGACCTTAAGCGTGAAAATTTTATTCTTTAATAATGTGGTTTTCCTATTATAATTAGTGTTGCTCACACTATTCTTCTTGGTTTTAATCAATGGATGGAACCCGAAGGAACCGTGTTAATGTGGAATGCGATGGGAAATGCAATGATTGTCCCCCTGAGCAACCAAACGATATGGGAGCTGGAATGAAAAATCTTGTAGCCATGCTCACAGAACTTTCTCAAGCTATGAATCATGCAGGACTTCCAAACGAGCAAAGGAAGGAGCAACATTCTGTTGAATCCTTCATGAGGCAGCGTCCACCTTCTTTCAGCGGGTCTACTAATCCATTAGTTGCTGAACAATGGATTAGTACTACTGAAAAGATATTTTCAGTTCATCAATATTCTGGACATGATAAAGTCATCCTAGCAGTGTATCGTTTGGAAGGAGATGCTGATCAATGGTGTAATCTTATTAAGAATACGAGGAAAAGGGATGAAATTGAGTCCATGGAATGGGATGAGTTCAAGAACTTATTTTTCAATAAGAACTTCCCTCGTATTCTCCGAACAAAGATGGAGAAAGAGTTTCTTGAACTGAAGCAATGGGATGATGAATCTGTTGCTACCTATGAAGCAAATTTTACAAAACTTTCAAGGTATGCTTCTGGTATTATTATCCAACCTGAGAGTAAGATCAATCGATTCTTTAGTGGCTTAAAACCAAGTCTTCGAAGGGCGTTAGCCATAAGGGACTTAAATAGCTACGAGGAAATCGTTCGATGTTCTCTCAAAGTCGAGATGGATATTGGAGTAACCCATCAGTCATATGGGTTTGATAAGAAGAGGAAAATGGAATTCAAAGGAAAATCTAAAGAGCACACTGAAAAGAAGATGAGCTTTCACTTATGCTCAAAGTGTGGAAAGAAACATGGAGGGAGTTGTCTTAATGGGACAAGTAAATGTTTCAAATGTGGAAAGGAAGGTCATTGTGCATTTGAATGCCGCGATAATGGGAAGAAGATGTCTAATGATGCAAACAAAGGAAGGGATACACAGAATGAAACTACTACACTTCAATGTTTCAAGTGCTAGGAGATGGGGCATTATTCCAATCAATGCCCAAATCCAAGGGTTGATGATGATGGTCGACGTCAACAAACTCTTAAGGCTAAAGACAAAGTAATGTCACATGCAATTTCTATCAGCGATGTGGAGTACGATAACGAAGTGGTGAAAGCTACACTTACCATCCACTCTAAATTAGCAAATGTTTTATTTGATTCTGGATCCACCCACTCTTTTATTTCTAAAGATTTTTCTAAGGGTATCACCGTATTACCTCAACAATTAGATGTTGAGTTAGCTGTGACAACACCTAATGGCACATCAATCGCATCAAAAGTTTATAATTATTCTCCAATTGGCGTTTGTGGGAAAGTGCTTCCTGCAAATCTTGTGATCCTTCCTTTAGTGGAATTCGATGTAATTCTTGGCATGGATTGGCTTTCTTTATACGGAGCTCATATCAATTGCCAAAGAAGGGAAGTCACATTTCATATTCCAGATCAATCTATGATCGTCTATCAATGCAAGGATGAACATAACCTTCCAGTGGAAATTTCTTCCATTTTATGGGTATTGATTCCACTAAATGAAGGTTATTTATCTCAAATAGTTGGTGAGAAACTCGTGATTAAGAACATGCCCATCGTACGGGATTTTGATGATGTCTTTCCGGAGGAATTACCAGGCTTCCACCAAATCGTGAAGTTGAGTTTTCAATAGAACTCGTACCGGGTGCTTTGCCTATTTCAAAGACACCTTATTGAATGGCCCCAATTGAGTTGCAGGAATTGAAGAAGCAACTCCAAGAGAATCTTGATAAGGGGTTCATACGCCCTAGTGCGTCACCTTGGGGAGCACCTGTTCTATTTGTTAAGAAGAAAGATGGATCAATGAGACTCTGCATTGATTATCGAGAACTTAACAAGATCACTATCGAGAACAAATATCCTCCCCCACGCATTGATGACTTATTTGACCAACTACGCGGAGCTCAATACTTTTCCAAGACTGATCTTCGTTCAGGGTATCATCAATTAAGGGTCAAAAGGGAGGATATACCAAAGATGGCTTTCCGTACAAGGTATGGACACTATGAATTTATAGTGATTCCATTTGGTCTTACTAATGCCCCTGCTATCTTCATGGATCTAATGAATGGAGTCTTTAGAGACTATCTTGATCAATTTGTGGTAGTATTTATAGACGATATAATTGTCTATTCAAAGAGCAAGGAAAATCATAAAGATCACTTTATAATTATATTGAAGACCCTGAGAAAGGAGAATCTTTATGTCAAATTTACCAAGTGTGAATTTTGGCTTCAAAAAGTTGCATTTTGGGTCACACAATCTCAAAATAGGGGATATATGTGGATCCAGCAAAAAAAGAGGTTATTGAAAGATGGTCGAGACCAACAAGAGTAACTGAGATCCGAAGTTTTCATGGTTTGGATGGATATTATCGACGTTTTGTGAAAGATTTTTCACGATTATCTAATCCACTCACCAAGTTGACTCGGAAAGGAGTTACGTTTGTCTAGATGGAAGAATGTGAAGAGAATTTCAAGGAGTTGAAAAGAAGGTTATCTAGTGCACCTGTGCTCACACTGCCTTGTAGTGGAGAAAGTTTTGTGATCTATAGTGATGCATCCAAGAAGGGATTAGGGTGTGTTCTTATGCAAAATGATATGGTGATAGCTTATGCCTCATGACAGTTGAATATCCATGAACAAAATTACCCAACACATGATTTGGAGTTAGCTACGATAATCTTTGCATTAAAGATTTGGAGGCATTATCTTTATGGTGAAAGGTGTGATATTTATACTGATCATAAAAGATTAATGTATATTTTCACACAAAAGGAGATGAATATGCGTCAAAGAAGATGGTTGAAGCTGATTAAGGATTATGACTGCTCAATCCATTACCAACCTAGGAAAGCAAACCAGGTGGTAGATGCATTAAGTCGACAAGAACATGCTAGTTTATCCATGATGAGGATCACAAAAGATCCAATATTTATGGATTTACAAAGGATGGATCTTGGAATTATAATGGAAGGGGAAAAATATTATCTTTCTCAAATGAATGTTCGACCATCTATACATGTGAAGATTAAAGAGGCACAGAAAGAAGATGTAAAGTTACAAAATAAGGTGAGAAATGTTCCTGAGTTCAACCATGATTGTGATGGGATAATAAAGTTCAGGAATCAGGTTTGTGTTCCTCCCATCCCCGAATTAAAGAAAGAGCTGCTGGATGAGGCTCATAGTTCTTCATTCTCTATTCATCCTGGAAGCACGAAGATGTATAGGGACCTGAAAGAGTACTTCTGGTGGGATGGCATGAAAAGAGATGTTGCTGAATATGTCTCTCGATGCTTGGTTTGTCAACAAGTTAAGGCTGAGAGACAAAAGTCTAAGGGGATGTTACAACCATTACCCATACCCGAATGGAAGTGCGAAAACATCACTATGGACTTTGTCACAGGACTTCCTAAAACATCCAAAGGCAATAATGCTATCTAGGTCATAGTTGATCGTCTTACAAAGTCTGCAAACTTCATTGCTATTAGAGAGGATTTCTCTCTAGATCAGCTTGCCAGGATATATGTAAAGGAAGTGGTAAGATTGCATGGAGTACCACTTTCTATTAAATCTGATCGGGATCCGAGATTTACCTCGAAGTTCTGGCGAAGTCTTCAGCATACTCTGGATACAGAGTTCAGTTTCAGCACTGCTTATCATCCTCAGACAGACGGTCAGTCTGAGAGAACAATTCAAACCCTAGAAGATATGTTGAGAGCTTGATCTATGGATTTCAAAGGAGGTTGGGATCAACACAAACCTTTGGTATAATTTTCATATAATAATAGCTTTCACTCCAGTATTCAGATGGCTCCTTATGAAGCTCTCTATGGAAAGAAATGCAGGACCTCAACTTGCTGGGATGAAGTTGGGGAAAGAAAGCTATTAGGACCTGATCTCAATGATGAAATGGCAGAAAAGGTCAGATCTATTCAACAACACATAAGAGCAGCTCAGAGTCGACAGAAAAGTTATGCCGACAACCAAAGAAAAGACCTAGAGTTTGAAGTGGGTGATAAAGTGTTCTTACGAATATCTCCCCGGAAGAGGGTTATGAGATTTGGAAAGAAGGGGAAGTTGAGCCCTAGATATATCGGTCCTTTCAAAATACTGGATTTTGTTGGGAAGGTAGCTTACCGATTGGCACTTCCACCGAATATCTCTCAAGTTCACGATGTGTTCCATGTATCTCTCCTGAGAAAGTACATACCTGATCCTTCACATGTACTCAGCTCAGAAGTTGTACCGCTGGAGCAAGATCTTTCTTATGAAGAACAACCTATAGAGATTCTGGATCGTAGCGAAAAAGTCCTACGAAACAAGACCACTCGATTGGTAAAAGTTTTATGGAGGAACCACTAACTTGAAGAAGCTATATGGGAGCTTGAGGATATGATAAGGGAGAAGTATCCTCATCTGTTTGTTACAAAGTGACGAATTTCGATGGCGAAATTCTTTTTAAGGGGGGTAGAATGTAACACCCGATATTTTTATGAGTAATATTTTGTTTTTATGTTATATATATATATCATCAAAGGAATCTTTCACTACACACTAGCTTGGATTACTTTACACGCAATCGCGACCTTCCTCGATAGCTTGCGTTGTACGCAATACCGAGTTTCACTAAACAACGATATGCTATTAAAATATTATTAAAACTAGCAGTTATGAATAGTAATAACCACTTTTTGAAATTATATAAATATTATTTTTCAAAATGGAATTCATTTTTGGATTCGGAGTATCGAAATTAGCCTACGGTGAAATTTTGGTATTTTTCTGAAAACTTTCAATTTTTGATGAATAGTGAAACCACTAAGTGGTAGTTAAAAAACTGAATTTTTCATAAAACTTAATTTTACCGCTTCTGTGAGTGGAATTTCGAAAATCTGAGAGACACGGTTAATATCAAGGACTAAAATGTGGTTCAATGAGATGAAAATAATTTTTGGTGAATCGTAACTTTTTTCTTTTTTTTACCACGGTAAAAAGTAAATAGGGTAAGTAAGGGTAAAGATGATATTATTATTACCCTAACACATGTCCTAATTCTATTGGATAAGTGTAATTCGACCAAAAACAAACTTAGGAATAAAATATGACCATTTAGACCCACATGGATTAGATTAGGACATTTATTATTAATTTATTTAAAGAAGAGTTAAAATAGTTAAAATCAAAGTTTAATAAGTAAATAATTTTTAATATGGGGTTATACATAAGATAAATTCTACTATAAATATTCATTAGAAAGCTAAAAAGATTTAATACATAATGGGATTTTATTTGTAATTTTTAGACATTAAATAATTTAATTTATTTATGACACAATGATGATGCAGTAATTATCTTATTAATGAAATATTGACATAATTGATGTTATAAACACCAAACTATCTGTAATTTGAGACATTTTATGAATCCCACTAATTTTCTAGGTTCCTATGATATATTGGTGTTGATGTAATCAACATGTATCGAACATATAACTCTGTTATGACTTTCAAAAAAATCATATATCAAATAGTGTCAAAATTGACACAAAATAGTTTTTAAATCAAATATTATATTATTAACTGTTATTTTATTCCTAAAAATATAAGGTTCGGCAAAATGACTTAGATAAGGATATTTATATTAATAATAAAAAATTTGGGGTTCTTTTGGCATGTTATAGTAAGTGTATTAACCATATAGTGAAAGAAAACAAAAAGACACGGTAAAAGTTAAATTATTTAACTTAGAGTTAAATCTAATTGATAAGGTTACAATAATAACCTAAACTTGTCTAAATCCTATTGGTTGATAGGATTTCGACCCATCCCCACATTAACTTCGAAATAAGACCCTTTTGAACCATTATAAACCGATTTTGACTTTAATATAAAATAATATTTTGAGATATTCCTAAGGTGCCCCTCTCCTCCCTTATAAAAGGGCACCTCCTCCCCCTCCTCCTCGCACCAATTTGAGCACTCACGCTTGGCCAAACCCTGCCATTTTCTCCTCTCCACTTCCCTAGAATAATCCTAGTGGTCCTGGTCTTCTTCAAAGACCAATCTTAGTTCCCTAAGTGGAGGATTCAAAGAGGCGTTTCAAAGAAGAGGTAATATCCATTATCGATCTTTTCAATTTCTTTCTTCTTCAACTTCTTCTTTTTTAGTTGTTTCATGATAAAGTAATAACATCAGTATTACTTACATACTGATATGTTATTATAAATATGAAACAACCCTAATTCACCTTCTATCCATCCTACGGAAAAATGAAATCACCGCGCGTGCGTACGTACGGAATACCGTCTACACGCCGTGGTGTAATCTATTTTCCACCATCACCTTACAAGGATGGGTATAATGGTTTCATGAGTAACTATATATGATTATTATAAAGTGATATTGATACTGAAATAGTATAAATACACTTAAATACAATTCCACGATCATGGGAACAATATCATCGCTCGTGCGTACGTACGGAATACCGTCTCCACGATGTGATGTGACTCGTTCTACATGATCATCATTACATAGTAATTATATAAATTAATTGAATGAATAAATATGATATATGTTACACTAATACCATTCTGGATATAAGGTATATATAACCTTAAAAAAAGAATAAGAATTTATTCAGCAAAACACGCATAAGAACAAATGGCAATAAAGACCCGAGTAACAAGTAACAATGAAATATTACTAATAAGAAGCTAAGAATATGACCATATATGATATCATATGAATATGTATGATTCTGGAATAAGTCAATAACATTATTTAAACCATTATACAGGAGCTTCGGACACGTACAAAGCAAATCAGACCTAAGGTAAGGGAAATATCACAATCTCATTTTTATCCGAGATTGTTTATACTTTAGTATTTACTGGGGTGTATTTTACCATCCACATCCATGTTTCCTGAATATGTAATATTATTTCCATCCACCTACAATTGTTTAAATCCAATTTTACCCTTCTATGAGGTTTTAGTAAAGAATATGAAAGGAATATTTTGTCATTTTTTGTACGAGGTACTTTTTTATTTTTCCGACAAAAGTACGAAGGATGTTTTTTTAACTTATATGGCAAGAATGGATTTTTAAAACATTATTTCCAATAATCTTCCTTTATAAGTTTTCAAGTTTATTTTTAATCAAATTATTTTAGTTTATAATTGTATGACATGTTAAGAAATGAAAAGTGTTTTTGAAGAAGAAAGGATATTTTCCTCAAGAATGGAGTTCAAGTGTTTTATCGAAATTATTTTCCATATAAGATAATAAAGGGTTCTGTCTTATCCCTATTATTACATTGATTTGATTATGTTGTGAGGGAATTATTTTTATGAAGTCATTTACCTTATATGATTTTTTTATGATGTCATGATGTTTCAAGAATCCCATTTTTGTTACATGTGTTATGCGATGATGTATGATTTATGATTATGTGGCACACATAAGAAAGGATTCATTATAAGATGGGTGGGACCTATATCTCCCTACAATGCATTGGGTAAAGATTTTTATCTCCTGAGATAGACATGGCTGGAACGAAAGGTTATTTCGGTTCAGTGATACAGGACTGAAACGAGGAGTGAACTCAGTTCAGAAATGGACTTTGTCAGCTAAGATAGTCTTGGCAATGAGTCATGACTAACAACAAATGATTTTCCATGATTATGTGTGCATGCCACAAAGTTTCAAGTTTTATGTCATGATTATGGGGATCTCATTTTCACTTCTATGATTTATTCCATGTTAAGATATTATGATCTCTTTTGCAGGTTATGATTTTCAAAAAGATATGATATGATTTTTATTTCCTTTATTTGCCTTTGCTGAGCATTTGAGCTCACCCTTTTTGTATGTTTTCTTTTCCCCAGGTCAGGAAGATGGATATTAAGTTGAATATGCTAAAAGGGACCCTAGATATGATGAAATAAATGGGAGACACTGTAGAAGATTTATGAACCAGTTGTTTATGTTTCCCAGTTTCTGAAGACACTATACCTGTAGGGTCCTTTGTGGTTTTTTCATATGTTGTAATAAGTGTGCTTCAATTTTGAAGTATTAACAATGTATGTAAAGTATGAGTCGTTATAGTAAGAATTATCTATTTTGGGAGAAGAGTAACTAATATATATAGAGTAAAATATTATATTATATACTCACACAATAGGATATCAATATACACCAACACTAGTTGTTATAGATAATCATGGATTATTAATTTTGAAACTATTACCAGAGTAGTAATGTAAAAATGTATAGATTCTCTGAGTGGAATTGATCCTCCAACTATATCCATGATGAGAATTTCAAGGGATCCAATCATGTCATAAATGTAAAGGATGAATATTGGAATTATAAAAGGTCCGCAATCCTAACTTTCTAAAAAAAATTATTAACCATCCACTCTTGAGTTGATCTAGGATGTTCAGAATGATGATGACTTGCTATAAAAAATCATCTAATATACTAGAGTTCATTATTTTAAAATTTCTAGTTATAATGTTTAGAACCTAGATATTCAACCCATAAAAACAAAAAAAAAATGAAGAAGGAACTTATGGATGATACACAAAGCTCATCGTTCTACATTTATCCCACAAGCACTAAGATGTATATATATTTTAAGAAAACCATATGGTGGGTTAACAAGAATTGGTAGATTATAGAATTTTCATCTCGATGTTCAGTATAAAATCAATTCATTGTTAAATGGATTTATTACATGGTAATAATGAGACAATTACCTATGAAATTATTTAAATGGGAAAACATGACTATATATTTCATCATAGGACTACCTGGGATTCCTAAAACCAGTAACAACCTATTTTTGGTAGTCAATTTCCTTAGAAATTCCACACAATTCATTTATATCCTGGAATATTTTACTCTAGAACAACTCACCTTGACATTCCAAAGGGATGTGGTAAGAATTCATGGAGTTCCACTCTATATTTTATCTGATTCATATCCAAGGTTTACCTCAAGGTTCATGGGAATCCTTCGACAAGAATTGGATATAGTGTTGAGCTTTAGTATTTATTATCTCCCTCAGATGGAT